>CAWUFW010011062.1:0-644808 GCA_963921515.1 Calotriton arnoldi
GTCAAACAACGCCAAAGTTATTAGCAAATCAAAAAATGCTTTTCCTATGGAAACTAGGTTCTAACTATAACTACCTACTAGCGCAGCCAGTAGGTAATATATATATATATATATATATATATATATTTATATATATATATATATATATATATATATATATATATATAACCAAAACGCCCAGAAGCTTAGAGGCCCACACAGCTGCAGGTGAGTTACAAACTCCATTTGAACCAAGCAGGCAGCTTAACACCCTTTGAAGTCCATGGCCTGACGTGTTTCGATGCCGCTGTTTGCATCTCCTCAGAGGCCGTGTCAGCGGAGGTGATTTATGGCTGCCGCATTTCCCTGCGTGTTTGGGGTTAGTGAGCTATCAGTGCTCCTCCCTTGGTGGAAGTTCATTTTCAAATGCATGCTGGGATATGAGGTCTCATTTTGCCAAATAACGCCCTCTGGTGGGTTACCTCCGCTGCAGCTAATTATGGACGATTATTCTCGGCCCTCCATTGAGCCTTGGATGATACTCTGCCGGCTTCATTAAAGGTACCCTCCAGCTTCGGAAAGAGGAATCTTCCTCTCCCCTAGTCCCGTTGGTTGCGGGCAGTGCGATCCCTCTGCGGCCTGGAACCGCCGCATAATATGTAACCAAAAACGCCCAGAAGCTTGAGGCCGCACACAGCTGCAGGTGAGTTACAAACTCCATTTGAACCAAGCAGGCAGCTTAACATCCCTTTGAAGTATATATATATATATATGCATGCCAGGTAATTATAGTTAGGTATGCTTTGCCACAGATGGAGCGTGTTTCGGTTTTACATCTTTAGCCCTGTTTGACAGATCTCCACAAAATTTCCCCCCAAACAAGTTCATACACCTCAGCTCTTTCCTGTATAGTTTCAGGGTGATCCATCAAGCAGAGGATGAGAAAAAAGGAGGAGTCCCAAAAAGTAAAATTTCGATGCATTTTCCATTGACTTCTTTAGACATCGCAACAGCAAAACTGCTGAATGTAATTACACCAAATAATGCAGGGAGGTAGATCTTGGTCCGCAGATTGTGCTTTTTGTGATTTTGTGTAAATCCGTTCAGTAGTTTTTGAGATATTAAGGGTCAAAAATAATTGTATATTTCATCAGTTGGCCTCGCAAGAGGCCTTAGAGCCTTCCCAGAGTACGCAAAATCAAAAATGGAGCCCTGTGATTGGTCCAGAGGCCCGGTTCTCCTGTGAGCCTTCACTCTCTCAATGGAGGCTTTCGCAAGCGTTCCTATTGACCAGCTGTTAGAATGTTACATTTTACTGCAAAAAGATGTTGTGGAAATTAGATAAAAAATGTGGCAGCAGACAGGCAAGCTGTTCCCCTAAGTTTAGAGAGGAGGTGTCTAAGGGATATCTACTGTGAAGGAAATAAATGTATATTGCTTTTTACACATTTTTATGAGCATGCCGGACTCCTGTGAGATTGAGAATAGTAATAAGGAGTAGATGAGTTTGGAATACACACCATTAGTAGGAATGCAAACTGTGGTCATTGTTTTTGAGATTAAGTGTGTAAGAGATAAGTATTGTGATGAGTCAATGGTTAATTCCTATTTTCTAAAAAAACTGTTACGATATGGTGAGACTCTCACAGGATTGTGAACAGTAAGAAGGAGTAGGTGATGTTTCAATAGACTGTAGTATGCACACTTGCTACTGTAGGAAGGAGTATTACTGGAGATGGTGTTTGTCAAAGTGTTCAATTTACACGCCCATCAGCTTTGTCAGAGTTGTGAGTAGGGTATAGTCTTTTCCCACAACATATTATACACATCCATTATCAGAGAGAGGGGTATTAGCAGTTAGGACATTCCCTAGACAGAGCATACTATGCAAGGACGTAATCTAAGAGAGAGGTCTCAGTGGAGAGGCCAGTCTCTCTCCACACAGCCTACTACACACATCCGTCATCTGAGACAGAGTTCTGATACAAGAGGGCAGTCCATGTACACATCCTAGTACGTACATCCGTGATCTGAAAGAGAGGACTTATTGGAGAGGCAGTCTCTCTCTCCATATACTCTACTAAGCAAAACCTTCATCTGAGAGAGTGGTCTGGAAGTAGAGGGCAGCCCATGTATACACCCTAGTAAGCACACCTTTCATGTAAGAGAGAGGTCTGAGGGAAGAGGCTAGTCTCTTCTCAGGCCCTTCTACACACACCCATCATCCAGAGGGGTCTCCCTCGAGAGGCCAGTACCTCCTTACACACTATTACTTTCCCCTGTCATCTGAGGCAGAGGTCTATGGGGAGAGGCAAGTCTCTTCCCACACCCTACTACACACAACTGTCATGTAAGAGATAGGTCGAAGTGGAGAGGATACTCTGCCCCAAATACTACTATTTCCATACAGATTTAATGCGATTCCGTGAGACTCTCATGAGAGTAGCTCACAAGCTTCATAGAGTGAAGCTTTCTGCACGGACACGTGCGATTTTGAAGAAGTTTGCAAGACCCGAGGGAAAATTACTGAGCCTGTCACAAGATGTTTTATGATCTCGCAGGCATCTCATGAGACTCGCATGGAGAATTACTGGGCTTGTCACGAGGTAGTTTACGATCGCACGAGTCTTGCGAGATCGTATGGGGGAAGTAAAGAACAATGCTCAACCAATAGTTACCATTTTTATTGCATGATTGAAGAAATGCTATGATGTGAATGGGTGCAGAACCAGGGATGGGTCGGATTGTGCTCGGTGATTTAGATGAGAAGGAAGCCTGTTGCAATTGTGCTCAGAAAAAGTGACTGAATTTGGAACTGAGACAGACTGGCATCTTTCGCTGTATTTAAGATACTGCTCTAAGTTCAGGTAATTAGAATGATACTTTATGAACTTTGTTGAGAACTATCAGTAAGTGCACTACTCTTGGTTAACTTATTCAATACAAGGTTTAATGAGTCAAAAGCTGTTTGTAGATGTGCATATATATTAATATAGGTTTTGAGAGGAAGACTTTAGAATGTGGAGAGATATCACTAAGCATTGGATGTTGTGTTGGAAAATGGAATGCTCAATCTGTATGTAGTTGTAAGGTAAAGAGGCAGGGGCAGATTTACAAGCCCCCTGCGCCGCCGGTGCGTCACGTTGCGTGACGCACCGGCGGCACAACCTGCTGAGTGATATTTACAAGCACAGGTAAAGCCACCCTGCGTGACTTTACCTGTGCTTGTAAATATCCCCCGTTTTCACGCAACACTTTGCGTGTTAGGGGTGTGACATGGGTGTTGCTGTGCGTGTTCCCACGCAACACCCATGTCCACTGATGCATTTCCAGATTTACGAGGAATCGTAAATCTGGAAATGCGTCAGGTTGATACGCCACCCTAGGGGTGGCGTAGCCAGGTGCAATGAGGAGAAATGTTTTCATTTCTCCTCATTTTTTCCTCTTTCAATGCGTGCTGCTTTCTACAGCACACATTGGAAGAGGAAATCACCTCAAATGATTGTTTTTGTGTAGGAAGGTAACCCTTCCTGCATAAAAACAATCTCCCACGACGCAGAGCATCCTTGCACCATGGTGCAAGGGTGCGTCTTGCCGGCATATGGCAGCAGTTTGTGCGCTAGCGCAGGAGGAAGCACAGTGATGCAACATATTGTTGTAAATATGTTGCATCCTCAGTGCTCGAAACTAACGCAGCACGGCGCAGCAAAATTACTTGCAGCACCGCACTGCGTTAGTTTCTTGTAAATCTGCCCCGCAGTGTTTCTGAAATAATAAAAAAAAGCATCTATAATTTTTTAGTACAAGGCTTAGTGTTTTTATGAACCTTACTGTGCATTTCACCCCTCTGAGATTTTTTGAGTGGAGATATTGTCATTTTTAGAGTAAAACACTATGCTCACTGTTAGGAAAGGTGTGCAAAGAGGAATGTGTTACTTTACAAATGGTTATGGATTCACGTTTGAGTGCATGTTATAATATAATTGTGCAAAAATGTACTGGTTGAGGGTATTGAATTCTTCAAGAGAAAAGAATATGAAGCTAGTGGTACAATACTTATAACTATGTGATTGTGGGTGGAAAATGTAAAAAGAAACTTTAAAATATATAATGATATATCACTGTTAGCAATTATTGATCAGTATGTAACTTTACAATTTTTGATTTTCTTCTCTTTTTTAATGTGGAAAATGGAAAACAGAAGTTTTGAAACACAGAAGTATCATGTCACAAAATATATGGAGGAGAAAAACAAAAATTGTTCCCTTCGGAAGAAAGAGGAAACAGTAACTGTGTGGAAAGCCAGGAAAAAAATTCATTGCGCAACTGATGTTGTTGTTACTTCCTACAATAACATTTGTACCCTTGAAGAAGCTTGTCCTGTGTAGCTCTACTTGTTTTTTATGAATCAGTGTTCTGCTTACTTTAGCAGCAAAAAAGTACTTTTTTTAGAAAAGGAGTTTTGTTATATATGCTTTAGCAGATATAGGATTCCTGTAATGTTGTAACACACTGGTTGTTTCTAATTTCCCAGCTGAACTTCTTTTTGCAAATTTTATTTTATTTAAAGTAACTTTTTTCCCACCTACCCTGCCAGAAAAAGACTATTAAAGCAGATATTGTTTGGCAGGCTAAGGTGGCTGAAATAAAGGATAGATCTATGTACATAAAAGTCCAGTAGGCAAATGCAGCAAGAGGGGAGGAGGTGTTGGTGCCAGAGTGAGGAACAAATGTTATAGATTAGATACGTTTGTTGTTTTGTTTGTTTTATGGTTGTTGTTGTAGTTGTTAATGCAGCTGTTGTTGTTTGTAATGTTGTTAAATTGCTTTTGTAATAAAAAGTTTAAAGTTACTACTGATTTCTTTCCTTAATAGCTTTCAAAGATTTTACTATTATTACAGTCTTGCAATGTTGACTTAAAATGACAGTTCCATCTTCAAGAATTGTAACTGTGCTACTTGATGTATATGTATCTATACGGTACTATAGAGAGATTAGTGCTTCTTTCCATTGTAGTATAAAGATGTTTATACAAGAGAGAGGTTTTGGCAGAGAGGGGAATGCATCCTCATTGTATACTATGCACTGCTGTCAGCTGGTGCAGATGGCAGTAATTTTGCACATCTTAGTATATAGGCTTATCACTCTGGAGAGAAGTTTCAGCACAGAGGTATATCTCTGTGTACACCTTACTACACATGCCTGTCTCCATAAGGAGGTGTCTGAGAGAGGTGAGTGTGTCTTTGAATTCAAATATGCACACTGTTTGTCTAAGACACATTTGTTAACAGAGAGGAAACTCCATTTTATACTCATGGCATTCATTATCATAAAGAGAGGTATACACAGAGAGAGCAGTCTCTACCCACATCCTAATTTGCACATTTGTTACTCTGGGGAGATGCTGAGCTGACCTGGCAATGTATCTATACCTTAGTCTGCATGCTTGTCATCCAAGAGAAACATCTCTGTATAGAGCTTAATTTCTCTCAGCACCATAGTTGTACATCTGTCATTTAACAGAGATGTCTCAGAAGAGACGTCTCAGCAGAGAGGCCAGTCCATACCAAAACTACTACACATACTCATCATCGAAGAGAGAGATCTAAGGATAGGGGCCAGCCCCTCGCCACACCCTACTACACGTACCCCCCAACCCAGAAAGAGGTCTCAGCGGAGAGGCCAGTACCTTCCCTCCTACACGCACATCTGTGATCTGACAGAGGTCTCAGGGTAGAGGCCAATTTCTTCCTACAACCTAGTATACACACTCTTCATCCAAGAGAGAATTCTCAGTGTTGAGGCCAGTCCTTCCCCACACTGTTTTGCACATCCTGATCGTCTTGGGGAGAAATGTTAGTCTAAAGGCCATTCCCTATTGTAACCTACTATGTAGAGTGGTTAGACTGTGGAGAGGTGTTTTTCAAGAGTTTAGTCTTTCCTCACTCCTTACTACATACTGCTGCCGTACTGTGGAAAGATGGGACTGGAGTGCTCACTTTTACTAAAATCCTAGGAGGAGGGAGTAAAAGTTGTAAGTACTATAATGAAGGGAAGTGTACGTTATGTGACTTAAAAAGAATTGTACTATCTCGCGAGATTGAAAAGTATGGTCTCGGAAGAGGCTCACGAGTGCCTGACTCTTGCAAGAGGTCCATGAGGGTCAACCACGCTATGCATGAGAACATCATGGCTCTTGCGAGTGTCTCATGAAAGTTATCAAAAAGGGAGAAAAAGGGCTACATAGTACAAACAACATACATAATGAATGCATGGGGTAGCTCTGAAAACAGCTTTGGCAAGTAACATTTTCAACAACTGAATTTTTGGTGTTTTCTTTAAATTTTTACTTTTTTGTATTTTTTTTTAAAAACGGGATAGAACAAAAACAAGGAACTAGGGGGCATATTAGCAAGGGCCTTATCGCCGCTTTAGCGGCACTTTTTGCCGCTAAAGCGGTGATTTTTTTATCGCCCTATCAGCAATCTGTCGCTAACAGGCGTTAGCGACAGCTTTCTGGCGATAGCGGCCCATTTTTCCATCGCCTTGCATGCCAGCGATAAATATCGCTAATGACATGCAAGGTAGGCGTTCCCAACTAAAAGCGACTGAAAACAGTCGCTAACACAACTTCTCCCTATTAGCAACGCAGGCGAAGCGATAAAATTTAACACCTGCTAAAAACATGACTTACCTGTTTGTAGAATAGGAGGTGGATTGTCAGCCTAAGTCCACCATGGCGTTAATGCGTGAATATCGCTGGATTTCCAGCGATATTCACGCATTTACGCTTGATCGCTGGATATTTTATCGCATTGGAGATAAACCTTGCTAATAGCATGTTATCTCTGCGATAATATCCAGCGATAGGCGGCGTTAAGAAAATACGCGCTAAGCGCGGTTAGCGATAATTTTCACCTGTTGTTGCTAATATGCCCCCCGGAGTAGAAATAAACATATCCTTCAAAACAAAGAGGAGAAAAATGTAGAAAGAAAATGTTCTAAAAAGACCTACTGCTTAGGTGGGAATTTATGATCCTGGATAAGCGTCTGCAGATAATTCAAAACGCTGCTGCCAGATTGATTTGAGAAATACCTTTCCGACACTCTATTACCCCTCACCTGAGGATCCTTCACTGGTTACCTGTTATCAAGCGCATTGAATTCAAGGCCCTTACCCTGGCATTCAGAACATTCCAATGACTAGGCCCGGTGCTCCATCTCCCTGCTTCCGTTCCCAGCCAAGGTCATCGAGAAGATCGTCAACAAACAGCTAACCCGATACCTCGAAGAAAACAGCATCCTGGACCCATCCCAATCAGGGTTCCGCAGCAACAACAGCACTGAGACTGCCCTCATCGCCGCCACCGACGACATCAGGATCCTGCTGGACAACGGTGAGACCGCAGCCCTCATCCTGCTGGACCTCTCCGCCGCCTTCGACACTGTCTGCCACCGCACTCTACGTGCACGCCTCCACGACGCAGGGATCCGAGACAAGGCCCTGGAATGGGCCACCTCCTTCCTCGCCGGCAGAACCCAGAGAGTCCGCCTCCCACCATTCCGATCCGAAGCCTCCGAGATCATCTGCGGCGTACCCCAGGGATCATCCCTCAGCCCAACACTGTTCAACATCTACATGGCCCCGCTCGCACGCATCGCCAGACAGCACGACCTCAACATAATCTCCTACGCCGACGACACTCAACTGATCCTCTCCTCACCAAGGACCACCTCGCCGCCAAATCCAACCTCCATGAAGGAATGAAGGCCGTCGCCGATTGGATGAAGATCAGCCGACTAAAACTGAACACGGACAAGACAGAGGTCCTCATCCTCGGCTCCAACCCCCAGCCTGGGACGACTCCTGGTGGCCAACGACACTGGGAGCAGCCCCGACACCCACCGACCACGCACGCAACCTGGGAGTCATCCTCGACTCAACGCTCTCCATGGCCAAGCAAGTCAACGCAGTCTCCTCCTCCTGCTTCAACACCCTCCGCATGCTTCGCAAGATCTACAGGTGGATCCCGACAGATACAAGAAGAACAGTCACCCAGGCCCTCGTCAGTAGCAGACTTGACTATGGGAACGCCTCTATGCGGGAGCCCCGGCCAAGCTCATCAAGCGACTGCAACGCATACAAAACGCCTCCGCACGCCTGATCTTCGATGTACCACGCCACAGCCACATCACCCCCACCTGAGGAACCTGCACTGGCTCCCTGTCGACAGGAGAATCTCCTTCAAACTCCTCATCCATGCACACAAGGCACTCCACAAGACTGGCCCAGCCTACCTCAACAGACGACTCCTCTTCTACGTCCCCAACCGCCAGCTCCGCTCCGCCGACCTCTCCCTCGCCACCGTCCCTCGCATTCGAAGAACAACCACCGGCGGCAGATCCTTCTCCCACCTCGCCGCCAAGACCTGGAACACCCTTCCACTAAGCCTACGACAGACCCAAGACCTGCTGACCTTCAGGAGGCTACTAAGACCTGGTTGTTCGACCAGTAGCAGCACCCCCCCCTTTTTTTCTCCCCAGCGCCTTGAGACCCTCGCGGGTAAGTAGTGCGCTCTACAAATTCTGTGATTGATTGATTGATTGGTGTATCTGAGAGCTAGACTCCAACACTACCATCACGACCGAACCCTAAGATCCAACCATCAGTGTCTCCTTGCCATCCCCCGCTTTCGTAAGGCCAGGACGGGTGGCAGAGCCTTTGCAGTTAGGACCTCTAAACTTTGGAATGCCTTGCCACTCTCCATCCGCTTAACGGAATCAGAACTAACTTTTCGGCGTGCCCTGAAAACCTGTTTTTTCACCAGCACCTAGTTTTCTGTTTCTCGCCTGTCATCTACAGTCTGCCTCAGCGCCGGGACACCCCCGTTGGGGGTAGCTGTGCGCTCTACAAACTCCTTAATAATAATAATAATAATAATAATAATAAGCCTGTCCCATGCACCCCTGCTTGTCTCAGAAGAAAAAATTATCTGTTTGCATAAGCATTAAAAAAGGACTTTGTTCAGATAAGCAGAGTTGTTATTTGCTTGAGTGGTGAGTATATGGGCAGGCGCAGTGTCACCAGGTTGAAAAGATGTGGATGCCCCTGATGAGTTATCAAGCTCTGCAGCATAGGCTAACTCAGCCTGAGCAAGGCTTTCAGGGTGGATAGCTTTCATATGTCACCACATCCCAGTGGTACTCATTGAATATTGCTTTTTCCAGCTGCCCCAGCTGAACTCTTTTTTGCATATGTTACAAATTACATATTTGCAAGACATTTTCTTCCCACCAGCCCTCATCTGAAAAAATTGTCAGTCCAAGAACTTCCTGGGTGGCTGAGGTAGCTGATAGGCCTGAGCGGTGAACTTCGCTCCGTTCGTGGAATTTGCGGAGTTTTCTGCACTCCGCACTCCGCGGAGCTCGCGGAGTGCAGAAAACTCTGCTTCGCGATGTGCAGTAGAGTTTTTTCCCCGCTCGCGATCACAAACGGTAAGTTCGCGATCGCGAACGGTAAGTTTGCGAGCGCGAGCTGCCGCTCGGGTAGAATTTCTACCCGAGCGGCAGGAATACCAGCACAAACTGCAGTTTGCACTGCACTCCGCCACTCGCGGAAGTCCGCGGAGTTTTTTTGTAACTTTGCGGAGTTCCGCGTAGCAAAACTCCGCGACCTACACCCAGGCCTAGCTGACTTGCAGAACAGGAGCAGGGTTCTCATCTGAATAAGTTGATGACATTCTGACCACAGAAAATCAGCAAAGTCAGAGAGGTGGCCAAAAAGATCTAACCACAGAAAAACCCAATAGGTAAATGATGCAACAAGGAAGGAATCTTTCTTTGCTAAATAAAGACCTCCATATGAACTAATCACAGTCCTTCCTTGGGATGTCTTTCTAGTCCCAGACATCTCGCGGGTGTCTTGTGAGAGGCTCACAAGATCGTAAAAGCAGAGAACTTTCGTAATATCATCAAATTCAATAATACATCAACTGTTTTATTACTTTAAGCAACCCTTCTCATGTCTTACTTTCTTCAAAATGACAAAAAGACACTCTTATGAACTTCATTCCAAAAGTACACTCTTGCGAGCGAATCGCGAGAGCCGGACAGGAAGTACAGCCAGGGGATTGTGTGCATGACTCCCGCGATTATCTCAGGAGGGCCATAAGTTTGTAAACGAAATAATTAAAACAAAACACATACTGTACTGACTTTGTTATTAAGGATTAGCATTCAATAATAACTGAACACATGAAAAAGATCTCAGTACAATAGATTAGAATAAAATTGATAACTCTGCGATTTCACGAGTCTCCCGCGAGCTACACGTGAGCCTCCCATGAGCTTCCTGTAAGCCTCGATGAGAGCGATCACACACCTTAAAAATGAATGTAAATAGCAAAAACACATAGTGTGCAGTATAGGAAAAACTTATCAGTGTCTTTTTGAAATATAAATATGAAGTTCATGTGAAGATACATACAAGGAGAATGAAAACTATGGGGCCGATTCCGATCTCGGCCGGTAGGGCTCCGAATCGGATTCGGCTTAACCGGATCCGATTCGGAGCCCTATTTCCTGACCGATTCGTATGTGCGTCCGGGCGAGCGAGTACGATGCGTGCGCTCACGAAATCGCCGACCGACTCGTTCGCAGAACCCGACCGCTCCGACCGACTCGCACGGACACGACTCGCACCGCGCAATGGAGACGTTCCCCGGCCGGGTAAGTACGATGCGCGCCTTGAGCAGTCCGACCGACTCGCGCAGTCCGGCTCCAAAGAGCAGTCGGAGCCGCACTTTGGGGGTCCGTGTCAGACCCCCCCTGTACGCATAGCCGTGCGAGTCGCACACAGGGGGGACCCATGGGTCCCCCCTACCTGTGCATGTACGGCGCGAGTCGCTTCACCGCGTACCCGCTGTAGGGGGCGCCCTTGTTCGCCTCGCACCCATTGAGTCAATGGGAGTACGCGTTGTACGACCGGCTCCCATTGACTTCAATGGGAGTCCGACCGAATCGAGTCCGATAGCATACGTGCGCATCGTACTCGTTCGGTCGGGCTACTAGGGTCCGATTCGGTCGGAAATCTCTCCGGGTCCGGCTCGGTCGGTGAGATTTCCGGCCCAAATCGGAATCGGCCCCATAGTTGGGAATATTTCTGTACAAGAGAGTTACAAAAACTGAGACGTTAAACATTCTCAGTGCAAACATTGTTGTTGTAGTTTGTTTCTATGTTTTTTTAATTAAATTTTCATTCAAAAAGAACTTTAGAAATTCACTGAAAAAACAAAGGTTAAAGTAAGGTTATAGTTAGTTGTGATAAACAGATCCTTTTCGTTTTTTAAAAACCTTAGAAATTCACTGGAAAAAATAAAGGTTAACCCGTTCCATGCTCATGACGAGCTCGTCATGTGTCACGCTGGGCGTGTGCTCATGACGAGCTGAGCTCGTCATGACCACGCCCGGGATTGGAATGTCCAGCGCCTGGCTGGAATTCCTGCCGCAGGCAAGCGGTTAAAGTAACACACTAGTTAGGTGAAAATGTAAGGGACAGCATTAACGTTTTTGAACTAAAAAAAAAACAAAAAAACACATAGGGATTCAGCAGTTATAGGAGCAAAGATGGCGTCTACTTAGCCTACCTCGTTCATGCTGCCTCGCTCTCCACATGATCTGTGTACCTGTGTCCTGTCTGCCCAGCTGGAGATTTGATTTTCCACTTCATGGGTACGCGGAATTGGCTTGCGGGCTGGCTCGCCGGAATGTTGTCTGCTTTTTTTAAATTCTTGCCACTGCCAGAAGACAGCCGCGTTGGAGTGGCAGAGCGAGCTTAGAGGGGATTATGATGGGACGAGGAGGAAAGTCAATGAAGGCACGGGTTGCCGGTCCAGGGTCTGCCGGAGCTGCAGCGGACGGAGCAAAGGTGTGTGGCCCGCTGGTAGCTGCTTCCGAGGCATGCAAGGAGGCAAAACTGAGGGAGTGTCCTGGCAAGTCCAAACAGGAACCCGGAGGAGGCAAAAAGCAATCACTGAAGACTCTCTACAACTGAGGACAGATGAAAGGTGGGCCACTGTAACCTACAATTGTATCTCTGTGTTCACTCCTATTCCCGGAGAGAGTAAAAAAAAGCGATCTCCCTTCAGAATCAATCAATGACCCCTCTATTTTTGGGAAGGAGGGTGGTTTAACTCATGGAACCCCTGAAGGAATAGATAGGGGACAAAGGTTGCAAGAACATTGTGGAAGATAGTGAAATACGAGCCCTAATTGCCAACAGAGGAAATGATCAAAGTGGAGTGACCCCGAATCTGATTGTGGAGGACATCACTACTGCAGTAAAGCCAGGAGCAATCAGAGGGGAGAATGAGAAGGACATCACAAGCACAGTAAAAACCAAATCAGCCATTCGGGCAGACTCAGGAAAAATAAACTATAGACAGCTGGGAGCATTATCCCCTGACTTGCCGGGGGAGGGAGGAATCTTTTCTTACTAACCGATGGTTCAGATTCCTCCAAGCAAGAGAGCTCTTCATTAAGTCACAAAAGCTACCTTGGACTCGAACAGCAGTATTTTGTCGGATGACCTGCAGCTAACGCAAAGGGAGAAGGCCTCAAAGATAAAAACAAAAAAAAAGAGAGAGTATTTCTGGGAATAGTAGGCAACAATTGAAATGGGATTATTCTAATGCTCATTTAACATTTCAAGAGCCTGGTCTACGTGATAATGATAATACAGGCATGGGAATGTCTGTGGCAAGCCAAGAACCATCACTTTCTACTATTTTTCTATCTCTTAAGCAAATGCAAGAAGAAAATCGGAACAAAAGCTGATGTGCTTGGATCGCCTCTATGAAACTGCAAGGGGGTATGCGGAAATTAAACAAAACCTGTGGAGAGATCGCTGATCGGTTAACAACAGTGGAAGGCCGAACAGAGTCCATGGAATCAGAGGTGGAAGCCTTAAAGTACATAATGCGTCCCAGGGTGCTGCATTATCCGATGTTGTGTTTAAGATGGAGGACCAGTAAAATCGCCAACAGCAGAATAACTTACGCTTTCTGCGGATCCCTGAAGGGGTGGAGGCAGGTAACTGCAGGGATTTTATGGTGAACCTACTGAGAGGCGCCTTCCCGGATCAAGCCAAATAGAACTGGGACTCTGAAATCTGCTCAGATGACAGGCCTGGGGAAATGGCGAATAGCCACTTTGAATATCTGTGAGCTAAATGATGCCAAACAAAGGCAAAGGGTTTATCAGGGGCTGCAGGTGCTGCAGGCAGATATTGAGTGATTGCAAAAAACCCATATAGAAGGGTCAAGAATAGGTCATTTAAAGAATTTAGGCTACAAACTCGTAGGGCTGACAACCCAAGGAACACGGACACGAGGCGTCGCTATCTTAGCCTGATATAATAGATTACAGTTTTTTCCAAACTTGTTTTGATTCGATGGGGAAATGGGTGATTATTAAGTGCAGCCTCATGGGGACCTCTACTTTTACACTCTGCTCAGTAAATAGGTCTATAGTGGATGACCCAGGGGTTTTTAATTGGCTGACTAATGAGCTAGCACATTGGCCATTACCCATTATTCTCTGTGGGGATTTTAATATCAATCTACCAAACAACTGGGATTTGAATCCAAAGCATGTAGGGAGGAAACCAGAAGTATTCCAATTAATGTTAAATATATGTAGCACACATGGATTGATTGATGTCTGGGCCAAGGTAAGGCCATTAGAACACGGCTTCACATTTTATTCTGCCCCTCATCTTAAACATGGTAGATTAGATTCTTGTTTGCATCATCAATGCTGCAGCAAGAGTGTAAAATTGACAGATACCCTAGATTTTGATCTGACCACAACGCGCTGACATTGGAACTAGCAGTGATGGGATTGGCACAAAAAGCTACTGCATGGACTTTGTAGAGAGCTCTTTTGCTTGATGATAAATATATATGGAAACATATGAGAGAGTGGATACCAGAGTTCCTGAATGTGAATGTAGTAACTGCTTCCTTAGTCACTGTCTGGGAATCCATGAAAGCTTGTATTCGGGGGGAAACTATTCGATTCTCCTTTAATAAGGCGAAAACTAAAAAACGCATGATGCAAGATATCTACCTGAGGTTAGCATGAGTGGAGGAAAAACTTGTTGTGGCAGTACAGCTAGGGAAAGGGGTAGAAGATGTTCAAATCAAGGTAGCATTAGCCAAAGCCACAATTAGTAAAATTCTTGCCAAGAAATCTGCAGATAGAATTGCTGCCCATTAAGAAAAGAGTTATGAGAACAGTGAGAAAATAGGACATCAACTGGTAATACGAACTCAGGAGGAATACATCCACAACAAGATCATTAATATTAGAGACCCTGTTCTGGGTGTGGTCTCTGATTCTAAAGAAATCCGAGTGGCCTTTCAGATATATTATCAATCTTTGAACTCTGAGTAATCTGAGGGGTCAGGTTCCCAAAAGTAGGATTTAATTAATCACTATTTAAACCCGACGCTTGCAGCATTACTGATAAAGGAGGAACAAGAACACCTTGATTTGCCCCTGACTTGGGAGGAGATGATTGCGGCACCCTCGAGCTTGTCTGATGGGAAAGCTGCCGGGCCTGATTTAATACCCTTCGAATTTTATAAGATCTTTGCTGGCCAGGTAAAAGATGTTATGACAAATCTCATAGTGCAAATGTTTAAGGGGGATGCTCCACCGAAATCTTGGGCAGAGGCAAGAACTATTGTTTTCCCCCAAAAAAATAAGCCAGAACAAGAGCTGGGCTCTTACCGTCCAATTACATTAATTAACTGTGATGCAAAAATGTATTCAAAGACCTTAGCCTCCCGATTATCCCTAGTGGTTGATAAAATTATAGTAGAATGGAAGCACGGATTTATCCCCGGGAGGGGCACGATAGACCATATTAGAAGGATCATAACAATACTTGATACGAGACAGGTGTCAGGAGATCCTATGGCTATGATCCTGCTAGATGCAGAAAAAGCTTTTGATAGGGTCTCCTGGCACTTTCTCTGGGCTATAATGCAAGGAAAGGGGATAGGTCCAAACTTCATTAGGGTAGTCAAAGCACTATATGTACACCCGGTCGCCAGAGTGTGTATTAATGGGGAAATATCCAGACAATTGAGAATTACAAGGGGGATGCGGCAGGGGTGTCCATGCTCCCCACTGCTTTTTGCGTTATACATTGACCCATTCCTAAAAAGGCTGACTTAAACCCAAGTATACCTCCTGTGATACTACAAGGGTATAGTACAAAAGTCTTAGCTTATGCCGATGGTGTGGCTGTGCTCACCCCTAACCCTGAGCAAGCCATATGAGCCCTAGAAGAAGAAGCAGCATTTTTTTGAAGAGCTCTTAGAGTGCTCTCTGAACAAGGGAAAAACACAGATTATCATTAATGAGCATGCCACAATAATCAATAGTAGAGTAGTGGAGAGTGCAGTTTATCTGGGGGTCATAATTAGGGCTGATCTGGACACTATTGCAAATAAAAATCTAACACCAGTAGAGGAAAAAACTAAGCATACATTGAGGAAGCTGGATAATGTACATCTAACCCTGGTGGGCAGATGTAATCTAGTCAAAATGGTTTATTTTCCTAAGATTTTATACTTCATGAGAGCCATTCCCCTCATCTTTCCCACACAGTGGTTTAAGAAATTTGAAAATATATTCTCGCAGTTCATCTGGGTCTATTCAAAACCAAGAAGATCGGTTACATTTTTGTCACTCCATAAAGAGCGTGGAGGGCTGGCGCTTCCTAATATGAGGTTATACTATTGAGCTTCCGCTCTAGTGCATTACACAGTGCTCTTAAGGGAATACCCTGGCGGTGAATCACAGAGTTTTCAAGAAACAAACTGCTTTTGAAAATAGCGATGACCCCTACCTTAATCTTATTGGGAATACAAGAGAATGGTAGTACCAAGGAGGGAGGGGGTTTGTATTGCAATGGCTATATTCAGGTTATGCATTTCTTTGGCATGGCTAGATCCAGACCCCCCTCTTTTCAGCAATGGCTGGCCCGGCTGTTATCAGTTTATAAGTTGGAAAAATCCATGTATGCTCAGAAAGGCCTTAGGGCAAGGCAAAAATGCACAAAAATATGGAAGCACTTTTCTATTTGGATAGAGCAAAAGGATGGTTAAACTGCACATGCACTGTATAGATATGGTTGAGCTCAATAATTTATTATCTAAATGTATTTATTCCTCTTTTTAGATCTGGTTTTAAATGTATCGCAGAATTGGCTGCCAATGGATCCTTGTTCTTTTTTTTGTTTGTAATATCACTGTGGGTTAGGGTCTGGGAAGAAAAATTGGAAATAAAAGGCTTTAATAAAGATATGTTGAAAAAAGAAAAAAGGGATTCAGCAGTTATAGGGAGTAGCACTAACTATAACCTGCACCCCACCATTGACTGCTTATGACCTCACATATGGCATCACTCATGACATGTTCTATGACAAAAGTTATGACATCACTGATGACATCTCAAATTACATAATTGATGATATCATTGATGACAACACCCAAGCTTCGTTTCCGCACATATTATTGTATAAATTGCTACGGCTGTACCAGTAGCATAGTTCGTTTTACCAATCAACCACAGATATATGGCAAACACTCATTGAGTATGGTGTACTTATTCAGCAGTGTGTGGAGAGATAGTCAGGAAGGGACTGCCCCAGCCCTTCTTACTGAGCAAGGAGAAGGAGAATTCACTCCAATACCAAGAATTCAGAGGCCATAGTGTGGGTAGAATTCTCAGATAATTTCCCAGAGCCAGCAGAGAACTGTGCAGACAGGAATGATAATAGTGTGCCATCAGACCCAAACCAAAAAAAGGAGAACGTGCGCTTTTTGTAAAAAAATATTTTTTGCAAGAAGAGTGATGCTTGCTTCTTTTCCAGATCATACTGCGACGTGTTGGTGTACCTGATGCCCCTGTCCTGCGTGTGGGTGCCTTTGTCTGAGTAGGTCCCCCTCCAACCCTGGAGTGATCACCGGACGATGCAAGCTGACATCCTTTGGCTGAACAAACCAGACAAACTTATCTAGCCAGTGATCGTGGACTAATGTTGAGAATATGAAGTAAAATGTTTACAAATTTTAAAGAAAGAGAGAGTGTTGACTTTTCACAGAGGAGGATATTTTCATTCAATCTAGAAAGTTACCGGAAATGCTGTTCAGTTTGAAAAAGGAACAAAAAATATATATATATTGTGAAATTAAGCTGACAGAAGATGATTTTCAGTTTAAAGATGATGATGTTGCCTGTATTTTTTAAGCACAAAATATATATGGTTGGCTGCTTCAATAGTAGAAATTCCAGAATTAGTCATTTGCCACATTAGTAGCATTAATGAGTTCATATGCTTGATTCTATTTGTGCATTACATGCTTTGACATGATTATGCTACATGCTTTTATGATTTCACTGTCTTGATATATGTTTCATTTATATTTGTGCTTTCAGTTAAGCACATGCGCTTATAATGGCACTGTTTTAACACGTGCTTCAATTATATTTGTGCTTTCAGTTAAGAAGTTCAGTTTTTTATATATGTATGTTATGATAGTCAAAGGTCATGGGGTGGAATGTAGTGCTAGAGGCACTCTTGTGGTCTGACACCACTTGATGACCTTTGACTACCATCATTTTAATTTACTTTAAAGTGTTATTTTACCCCAACTTGAATGTACGACATCCTGCATATGGCTTGTTTCTCTTTTTGATTACTTCTCGCAGTTTTGAAGTGGGAGCTGTCACAGTAGAACAGCCTTGATAAGAACAGAATGTGTGAGATGTGCATATGAAAGCATGAGAGAGAGAGAGGTGTGGAATGTACTTTTTGGTCTCGAAGTGCAGTGTTATGAGCAGTGGTGCACAAATGTGCACTGTGTTGTACATTGAGAGATAAAGTATGTGATGCTATAAGCAGTGGTGCACAAATGTGCATTGTGTTATACATTGGGAAGAATTATGAAGTTCTGACAATTGGCTTTGACATGGCCCTCATGTCATCCTGAATTCGGACTCTGCCTTGCTTGAGCTTTTTTGCGCGCACAGACAGGCCCCCAGAGTGGTTGCAAGTTGCTTGGGTTAATCACGTTCCAGGATTGTTTTGTGAGAGATTGTTTAATGCACCCTGGAAGGCTTTCGTAAGATTCGTCAAGATAAAGGCTGGAACATTTGGGAAGGTAGAGGGAACGTGGGAACTCCTTCCCGCTGTGGAATGCTTGCCTAGAAACTGGCCAGTACCAGTAAGTTTCCTTGGCGCAGAGGAAAAGACTCTCAAACCTTCTAGTGTATTTTGAGATTATAAAGCCGAGGGTTGTTGACGTAGAAACCGGGATTTTAGAATCTGAATGGGAACGGACGCGTCTACTTCGGTATAGCTGAACCCTGGTTGCTGAGGCTCTTATCCCCGGCTGTTAAATCCCCTGGACTATAGTGGGCTAAGATGCAGTGTTTGTACCAGGTGAAGTGTTGAGTTTTGATTATTGCCATTGTGATGTGTTGCCAGTGGCTTTGATCATTTGAGGTGTTTTCTTTGTGATGTGTGAGTGAGTCAAGGTGCACATCCAAACTAATCATTTGATGTATTTAGTGTATATATAGCTTTCTGATCTCTTGCAGGACGTCCAGTATATTTTCTTGAGTTTTATCTCATATTATTAGCTGCTTGTATTTCATATTATTATCCATGCATTCAACAGTTGCATTTACCAAGTGTGTTATTATTGCTTGCATATAAATATATATCTCTATATACATTTGAATGTGGTTCATTTGACATCTGGGAAAGCCTTTCTGTTAGAGAGCATTGCATAAATAAAACCCCAAGCCTTATTCTGAAAAGAGAGTATTTGCATTTTGTAAAGTGAAACCCTTTTCTAGGTGTTGTTGTGTTTTATGTCTCCTGTTTCGCCGTGTTTGAGCCACTGTGTGGGAGTGGAATTTGTGGAACTCTGTATTATCTGTAAGGCGAAGCAAGACAGCATCCTCATTTAGGGCTACCTCGATTTGTTCCCGTTTATCTATTATAAGATCACTCAAAAAGGCCTCCTTATCAATTTTCACCCATTTGATGTTTATGCTCCTATTTTTATTATACTGGACCTTATATTGTTGTTTATTCCCTGGCTGTTTCCCCAGGATTATATAAAGGGACATTGATATAAGGTTATGGTCACTTAAACATCTAATCAGAACTTCGCACCCTTTACAGAGCGATAAGAGATCTTTAGTAAATAATAAATGATCTATCTCCGAGTTTGAACGTGGCCCCACATAAGTTGGAATTTGCGAATCCCTAGTTGGGTCATACGCCTGTGCAAATATCAGGTCTCTGGCTATAACAATTCTATTTAAGGAGTCCCCATAGGGGCTATGTTTAAAATGTGTGAGGGGCTGATCAGTTTCATCACATATGCTGCATGCCATTGACACATTGAGCTCACAGGTTTGTATGTTAAAATCTCCCACCCAGATAATTTGGAGTTCTTTCCCATGACTGTACTGTGTTTTATTTATGGTGTCCTACAGTCCATCTATCACTTTGGTTACTGTATGATAAAATATATTATAATAAAAATTATTCAGCCGTAGATCAAAGGACTTCGGGAGAATTATTAACAACAAATGATAATAAGGTGTTGAGATAAGTTCATGTGTCCTTATATCCTTTAGTGATACAGAGATAAAGGTGCTCAGACCTCCTTTTGCCCTGCCTGACTTAGAGGGGGCAGCTGGAACTAAATAAGAAGAATACCCATCAATATAGGGTGGATCCTTAAGCCAGGTCTCTTGGCAATAAATTATAGTGTGTTCTTCTACCAGCGCTTTCCAATCTGGATTCCCTATCATGGTACGCAGGCCCACCAAGTTCCATAAAATAATACTTAAAGTCTTAGCCTGAGTAACCCTGAAATTCATAACGTCTTGGGTAGGTGTCAATATCATTGCACATTTTTGGGTAAGTACAGCTTCTTCTTCCGGCTGCGGCTGTAGCTGTCAATCTTGGTGTCCCAGTGAAGACAGTGCCTCAAATCTGTTGAACGTACAGAGGTAGTTTAGTTGACATTGGAGGGTTCCCTCGTTCAGCCTGCGGCCTAACTGCATATGTCCTTCTTGAGGAGTTGGGGACATTAAAAAAACGTGGTTGTTAGAAAAACTCTGCAGGTGGAGATATATTATGGAGACGTCTCAATAAAGCACCAGCTAAGCCTGCATCTCTAAAATTAATAATAATTTCTCCTTGTGATAGCTTTGAGAATGGTCCAACCCATGTGACTCTTCTTGTGGTGATGATTTCGTTAGATAAATTGCTTAACCAACCAGAGTTTTTCTTTAGCTAAAAAGAAACTTTGTACACTAAAGTTTGTGGCTCATTTCGCACTTGATCTAACTTCAGTACACTCTCTAACACATATGTAAGGAGTACACTCCGGGGGATATGGGGTCGGATGCTCTTCCCCTTGTGTCGAGTGAGGTTGCTTCTTACCCTCATATCCCTATTGAGGGTAGGCAATAGGCCTACAGGTGCCTGATTCATTTCCTTTAATTTGAACTGTGGGGCACCTGGTTCATCTCTCTCTAGGTGGGAGGCTTGCAGAAATCTTGTTTCCACTTCTCACGGATTTAGCTGAATTTTATCTGTTGATCCCTCTATTTCTCTCTGTTGCTTTCTGTTTGCTATGGGCCTTCTCTTGTTTGCTCAGAGAGACCAATGTTTCCAAAAGCTTCTCCTTCTCTGTTGTCAATTTTCTTAAAAATAGTGATTTTCTCAATAGCCACAGCACAAGATTTTACTATGATTTTGAGTTGACTCTCCAGGTGGTCCGGACCTGAGCAGGTTTGGCCAGGTTATTTTGTTCCACAACTCTTCAGGGAGATTTTCTTGACATGGTTTTTCTCCACATTTGTCTTTACTTTTGGACCTTGTTTTGACGTGGATGGAGGATTTATTTTGGAGTTAGATTGTGCAGACTACACACTTGTAGGTCTGCCCGCTTCTTGCCTACTTTCTTGCAGGGGGGACTCTCTACCTGGGATGTCAATTCAGGTATTGTAGGGACATGTGGGTCCTGTATAGTTCATAAATTATTAGGGAGAGAAGTAGGCGTGGAGATAATAGCCTTGGATGGAGAGGGGGAGTCCACAGTTAGTGAGTGCTCATGGGTAGTTTGGATAGTATCCCTAATAGACTGATTCTGCAAGGTTCCGTAGGGACCATGATCCTAGGTTCCACAAAAGCAGAATTTTTAATGCAAGAGTTCATCCTTGCCTCAATCCTATCAATCTCAGTCTCAATTGCACCAATAACAAATGTGAGATAGCTCTTGAGTTTGGCAAAGCCCCCCCCTTTGCTTTAGCCACAGTTTGATGGGTCCCCTTATGTTTCCCCGTCCTTAATCCTTAATAGATACACAATACATATCTAATTTAATGCGGGTTACCTGAATTGCGTTGGGGTAGACTTTACTTTCCTCCTGTCTCTCTGATTCTAATCCACAGGATAGGGGGAGAGCGTACACATCAAGATGTTCCCAAGAAGTGTTGAGGAAACCGGAGCCAAGAGACGGGGCCCAGCCCAGCCTCTCCTGGCTGCGAACGGGCAATGATGGGCCCGGTCTTTGCCCGGGCCTCGCCCGGGCGCGACCCTCGCTGCAGGACTTCTTTGGAGTTTTTGAGAAGTGCCTCTGGGCGTGGACTGCTTGCATCAGCAGCTCCCTGCCGGGAGTTGTGTTGGGGCTTGGAGTCTGCCCCTCGATCAATGCTGGTCCCCAGGCTGTGGGACTCCATTGAGGTTTTGAGAAGCACCTCTGGGCACAGACTGCTGGCGTCAGCGCCTCCCTGCCATGACTTGTGCTGGGGCTTGGAGTCTGCTCCTCGATCAATGCTGGTCCTGTGCTATCTGGTGAAACAAGCACCCCAATGTCTATACCTTCCAATGGCCAATGGAGGAAACCTAACCACCTTGGAAAATGTCTGCACCTAAAATGTTCATTAAAACAATCAATTATGAAATCAGAATAAAATGTCATGGGTTAAAGTACATTGTAAGACTAAAGTGCAGTGTATTCTTTGGTTCCCTGAGTTAATTGTAATGTAGAAGTGCTAATAGTTGTCCGAAAAATGCTATCAATTACAAGAAACAGGACTACTTCTCAAAATATACATCGAGTATTGTTCATCAAACAGATTCATTCTGTATCATTGGATGGCATATTCTTACATCTCAGTCACCAAGCATATAACAGATATCTGGACAGGGCAAAAATTAATCATGCAGTATTATCACTTCTGAGAAATCTAATTGTAGGCCTAATTTGTTTGTCCGACAAAATGCGGCAAATTGGGATTAACCAGGTTCTTCTATGAGCAAATATCTGGGGCACGAAAATAAAAAAGTGCTCTTCAGTTGCAGGGCTATCATGGCAAGATGGACAATTAGAAGAAATGTTGTGACCATTTCATCTACAGAGAACCCATTGATTGGTTAAATGCCATACCTGAATTGCAAATATAAGGTTTCCGCTTGAGGGGGTTCAATTTGATTCATGAACTCCTCACATTACAAATTATCTTTGAAGTCCAAAAACCTTCCAGTAAGATCCCACACAATACCCTGGTTCAACCAAAGTCTGTGAATGTAAGGGCAATAAATCTTCTTGAGGGACACCGGAGTACTTTTCTGTATGCAAAGAGGACTGGACCATTGTTCGCTCATATATCTATTTATACATTCATCATGAAGGATAACATTTGTCTGAAATGAATTATGCGCATGATTCCAAAACTAAATAACCATATATGATTATATGTATACCAATTAAAAATATTTTAAACAACACGTAAAGTATCAGCACTTCATATATTTTCTGAGCAATTCAAACTGCTACTCACAAAATTAAAATACACTGTCTTAGGATGTTTATGTAGATAATGTGGAGGGCCATCGCTACTAAAGTGTGGCTGTTGGGGTCCATAGGTGCTGTAGCCTGCACTGCCGTAAGCATAGGCAGGACCCACGTTGCTTTACCAAGATGGTGGCAGAGGTCCAGCTGGGGAAGTTCTCCCAGCAGAGGAAGGGTGTGCGTGGCACCCTGACCCCCTTAATGGCTGCATACTGCCATTGGCCTATCCACTCCTTAATGGGGAGCTAAAGGCCAGAGAGCAGCAACAAGGGGGAATATGCTGTTCAGTGTATGGCCTGTTGTATTATTTTAAATTTTCTGTTGTAGGTGAACTACATAGGCAAGAGAATATCTTGTCGGAGAGCGACATTGATATTAGGAATATTTATATAGAAGTAAGTATATTATATGTGAGTACGTAGTGTATATATAGGTATTTCTATTCAATCATTCCAAAATGCTGAACCTTAGTCAGTGGATGTTTGGTTACATGGACCTTAGAGACACATACACTCTCCCCGCTGCTACCTGTGCCGTCTCTTGCCTCCAGACCCCGACCTCCTCCTTGGGAGGTTCGAGGCTGCTGCCCGCTCCTGCGCCTTCTGCCCGCTCCAACTGGGACCAGACTGCCTCCAACCACCGTAACCTTTCTCAGCCGTTTTTGTTCTTATTTTTTTCCCTGTTGTGCCACTGTTATTGTGCCCATCTGTGTCTTGCTCTAATTCCACCACTGTTTTTATTTTCTCGGGCCTGCCAGTTCCTTTTGCCTTTCGCCGCTGCTGCCCCTGTGGCCCCTCCCCCCCCGGAATTCCCCGCCGGAATTTCCCCCGGAATTCCCCCCCTGGAATTCCCCTGCTCCCGCCTCCCAGCCTCTCCTCCCTCCCACCTCCCCTACTTAATGGCGGCCGCTGCGCGGTCGCGCCACCGGTGCGCCGGAGGCGCGCCAAAGGCAAGCCCATCTGCGCCCGTCCGCGACACGACCGCGGCCAGCGCCAGGAACCCTGGACCTCCCACTACCCATCACTACGACACCACCACCCTCCTCGCACTCAACCCTGGAAGACTTAGAGAATGCCAACAGGCCTCGCCGAACATGACCCACGGCCAGTTCTCCTGCCTGCACTGCCGCCAGACCCTCACCGCCACCCCGGCCTCCAAAACCGCCAATGCCAGCACCGGCGACACCCTAAATGCATCCTCCTCAACGTACGTTCCATACACAAACACGCCATGGAAATCTGGAACCTACTCGACTCTCTTTCGCCCGACATCGCCTTCTTCACAGAGACCTGGACCAACGCTTCCTCCGCCCCCGACATCAGCACCGCCATCCCAGACGGATACAAGATCCAGAGGAAAGACCGCCCCAACCACCCAGGAGGGGGCCTCGCCATCGCCCACAAGATCACCCTCCGCCTCACCACCTTCAGCGAAACCTTCCCCGCCGTCTAACACCTGCACTTCCAGATCCAGACCACCCCCAAAGCCACACTCCTAGGAACCCTCGTCTACAGGCCCCCGAACATCCTTCGCCACCACCATCACCGACTTCATCGCACCCCACGCCATCGCCTCAACAAACTACATACTCATTGGAGACCTGAACTTCCACCTCAACAACCCCAGCGACCCCAACTCCACTATCCTTCGTGACAACCTCGCCAGCATCGGACTTAAACATTCGTCAACACACCGACCCACAGAGCAGGACACACCCTCGACACCATCTTCGCAGCAGGAAACAGCATCCAATTCAGCCACACAACACAGCCGCCGTGGACCGACCACCACTGCGTACACTTCGCCATCAACAAACCCAAGGCACCCAAACCAGCCCCACGCCCACCACGAAGGAACTGGAGCAAGGTTACCGACGAGCAACTTAACTCCACCCTCACTCGAGATAACCACACCTGGGCACCTGACGCAAACGGCGCAAACGACGCAGCCAGAGAACTCCACACCTGGATCTCCAACTGCGCAGACGAGCTTGCCTCGCTACTCAACCCCGACAGACAACGCCCCAGGAAAGCCACCTGGTTCACAACCGCTCTCCAAGAAGCCAGACGCACCTGCAGACGCCAGGAGAAGAACTGGAGAAACACCAAGACAACCGAAAACCACACCACCTACAAGGACGCCATGACGGACTACCACAACCAGATCAGAGCCACCAAGAGGAACTTCATCCACAACAAAATCCTGGCCAACTCCACCAACTCGAAGGAACTTTTCAGTGTCATTCAAGAATTCACCAACCCATGCAGCGAAGCCACAGACATCACCCCATCCCAAGACCTCTGCGACAAGCTTGGAACCTATTTCCACCTCAAGATCAAAAACCTCTATGACAACTTCATCGACCATCCACCAGGCGCCACAGACGGCCCCCCGTCCACCAGAAACACCAGCCAGCCCACCATCTCCAACTGGTCACCGATCACGGCCGAAGACCCCACCTCGACCATGAAAAGCATCCACTTGGGGCCCCCCACCGACCCCTGCCCCCCTCACATCTACCACAGAGCCGTGGCCGTCATCGCACCTGAACTACAACGCACCATCAACACCACCTTCAAAACAGGCACCTTCCCAGATGACTGGAAGCACGCAGAAGTCAGACCCCTGCTCAAGAAGCCCACAGCTGACCCCACCGACCTCAAGAACTATCGGCCCATCTCACTCCTCCCCTTCGCAGCCAAAGTTGCAGAGAAAACAGTCAACAGGAAACTGACACGATTCATTGAAGAGAACGCCATCCTCGACCCGTCCCAATCTGGATTCCGAAGCAACCACAGCACAGAGACCGCCCTACTCGCCGCCACAGACGACATCCGCACCCTCCTGGAACAAGGCCACTCCGCAGCCCTCATCCTACTCGACCTATCAGCGGCCTTCGACACCGTCTCCCATCGCACACTAGTCGCCAGACTACACGACGCAGGCATACAAGGAACAGCCCTGGACTGGATCCGATCATTCCTCACCGGAAGAAGCCAAAGGATCAGACTCCACCCTTCCTCTCTGACCCCACGAAAATCACCTGCGGAGTCCCACAGGGTTCATCACTGAGCCCCACCCTCTTCAACATTTACATGGCCCCCCTCGCAGCCATCGTCCGACAACACGGCCTCAACATCGTATCCTACGCCGACGACACCCTGCTCATCCTCTCCCTCACCAAAGACCCCACCACTGCCAAACTCAACTTCCAGAAAGGAATGCAAGCCATCGCAGTCTGGATGACCAACAGCTGCCTGAAGCTCAATGCCGAGAAGACAGAAGTCCTCGTCCTCGGTACCACCCCTTCTGCATGGGACAGCACCTGGTGGCCGACCGCCCTCGGAAGCCCACCTACCCCCTCAGACCACGCCAAGAACCTCGGCATCGTACTCGACTCATCACACACCATGAACCGATAGGTCAACGCAGTCACCTCCAGCTGCTTCAACACCCTCCGCATCCTCCGCAAGACCTTCAAGTGGATCCCCCTGAGTCAAGGAAGACAGTCACCCACGCACTCATCACCAGCAGACTGGACTATGGAAACGCACTCTACGCCGGCATCAACAAGTCCCTACTCCGCAAACTCCAGACAGTACAGAACACCGCCGCCAGACTCGTCCTCGGCATCCCCGACACGAACACATCAGCCAACACCTGCGAAGTCTCCACTGGCTCCCCGTGGAGAAAAGAGTCACTTTCAAAATCCTCACTCACGCCTACAAATGCCTACACAACAACGGACCCAAATACCTCAACGACAGAATCAACTTCCACGTACCCAAAAGAAACCTCCGATCTTCCAACCTTGCACTGGCCGAAACCCGCGCATCCACAGAGCCAGAGCAGGCTGAAGATCCTTCTCTCACATTGCAGCCAAGACATGGAACGAGCTACTGGCAGACATCAGACGCGACCCCTCCCTGAACACCTTCAGGAAGACCCTCAAGACCTGGCTCTTCGGCTAAACAGATCTGCGGTCCCCCCCCCTCAGCGCCTTGAGACCCTCACAGGTGATTAGCGCGCTTACAATTCCCTGACTGATTGATTGATTGATATATGTGAATATGGTGTATGTCAGAAAGCATAGGATTGTAATCCAAATATATATGATGACTACTTCAATTGTCTGCAAATATTTGCCTCAATATGGAAACAAGTCCAAGATTGGCCTTTTTGACTATAACAGTTGATGAACAGATCAGTGGAATGGTCACTATGTCTAAATGGTGTGTAACATGGAAAGCATCTGAAATACATGTAACAACAAATACTTGCTACAATTTAAATGTATACTTGTACAACAAGCACAATATTGACATATGTGAAAGAATGCAATATGGAAGTAACATATGTTGTGCAAAATCCAGGGATTCTATTACCTTAGTATGGTTGATAATCATGTTTGGCGCATATCTTCCCTGAGGGCACCTTTTCCAAAAACACATTATGGTTTATGTTCAGTATAGGATTGTTCATAATGCAAGCATTATTATTTATACTGTCATGAATAAGACTGTGGAGTCGCCACAGGTGTGGTCAAATAGAGTCACAAATGGAATGTTTGTCATGCCTATCTTCGTATATGCAGATTAATTTCCAAGTTTAGATACAATCCACAATCATAAATTAAGTAGTTTTAAAATTATCATCTCTTTAGCTACACATATGTTTCAGCACTCTTGTGTAAGCTTGCTATTGAAATGGTGGCCCTGAGTGTGTGACCTTACTATATGTGAACCATAATGTACCATTTGAATATCTTAAACACACACACATCCAAGATGGGCATTTTACTCATATCCATAAACTATGATGTAGATAATGAAGCAATCTGAGCTGTCCTACTGTTGTTAGTGAGTCAGCTGTTAGACAACTTTCCCTGCAAGTGACAAATGGGTACATCTCAACTGTGTATAGTTGTACTAAAAATGACAATTTCATTAGTGTGGCATCCAGGTGTAATTCATGGTCTCCCTGAACTGTAAATATTGATCATCATGCATGAGTGTTGACTATGGGCTGCATATTTAGTTTATAATGTGTGACTTATGGTAAGTATTGTATTAGATCAAGGATTGGAATATTAGTGCTGGTTGCTCTATGTCTTAATTTTCCAATTTAGCACAGAGCTTGGACCATGTCGGCTCGAACACATTGACAGCAAATCATGTGAGATGTGATCCATCTGAAGTTTTGGTGGTGCATATTGTAGCGTCCTCCCCAGCCTGGGTACCCGCCAATGACTAAGGCACACACGGAGCTTAGTATTACACATCTTTATTCTGCTGCGTGTAACTGCAAACTCAACATTCTAACACAAGCTTTTCTGACACCTACGTCACAGCTCTATGGAGTCGTTAGGAGCCAAAAGGATTCTATCATCATAAAATATTGCAAGACCCTACATCTCCAACTCTGTTAAATATAAAATGAAAGTTTTTTACAAATCAGCATATATCTACATTCCTTCAATCAACCTTCTTGGTGCTTTAATTATTCGACCTGATCTGGTT
Organism: Calotriton arnoldi; assembly: GCA_963921515.1. NCBI lineage: Eukaryota > Metazoa > Chordata > Amphibia > Caudata > Salamandridae > Calotriton > Calotriton arnoldi. Next base: position 28,458 of record CAWUFW010011062.1, read on the forward strand.
ACTGAAAGGTGGGAGCTGTCGTCTTCACTGTTACAGGTTTTCGAAGATGGTGAAAAAGTAACAGCAGTCACTGAATTTTCAGGTTCAGTCTTTCTTTCACCATCTCAATCAGAAGGCTAATGAATCAAATGCCGAAAGTGAGACGAGTCTCTGGTAACAGACTTTCCAGTCACCATATGTCCCTTAGTGGACACAACGTGGAAAAGGGCACCATCATATGGAGCATCAGATTTCCTCCTATGCATTTTTTAGATGATCACTAGATCTCCTCTCTTAAACTTGGTGTTCTTGCATGTCACCTCTTGTGTGCCTAGGCTTTCAATTTCTACTTCTTAAGCAAGTCCTTTGTATGAGTTATATTCTCACTTCCTTCTCTTTTGTTGGTCCATTGAGACTTAGTTGTCATTGCTCTCCCAAACATCGAAGTCACCGGACTTTTGCTTGTAGTCGGGTGGGGTGTTCAACAATAGGCTCATAGGGTGGAATTCAAAACAGTTTTTAAACTGAGTCTCTCAAGAGTTGCACGATGTACTGCTTTCTTTAGCATGCTCATAAAACGCTCAAAGAGTCTGTTAGCCTGCAGCCTCAAAGGTGTACTTTTCTGATGCTTTCTGTTCAGGTGCTCCAAAAAATCCTTGAACTCTCGACTGTTCAACGGCAGGCCATTATAAGACTTCAGAATGACTGGAACGTCCCATGTCACAAAGATGCCATCTAGACTCTCAATGACTCACTCATGAGTTGATGAGAGATCCTCTATTAATGAAAAACATAAGAAGTCATCCCGAATTACAATCAGATGATGTCCATTGTCGAGAGGAACAAAGAAATCAACGGCTATAGCCTAACCCGGCTAAGCTAGCTTCAACAACAACCTCTGTATGAAGTTTTGGATTGAAGTAGACCATTCCAGCAGCAGTTTCAATAGTTTGTTGGATTTTCTTAGAACTTCTCTCACATTCTTATGACCACATGAATGAAACATTTTTCTTAGTTAACACTCATAAAGGAGCACTTTGGTAGCAAAGTCTCGTATGTATCTTGAACAGTAACTGACCGTGCCAAGAAATTAACATAATCATAGAAACATCTTGTGGGGGATCAGCATTTGACTGGGCTTGTACTTTGGCAGGATCAGGCGTAATTCCCATATCTGAAAAGATAAGGCCAAAGAATTTTAACTTTGTCTTGTGGAACTCACACTTGTCTGTATTCAAGGTCAGTTAGTAAATGGCATACTCGGGGGAGAGCTTTTTTTTTTACTTAAAGTATTTTTATTGAAAGATATAAAACAGTACATTACAATGCTTGGACAGGGTGCAATACATTCTGAAATACAGGTTGCTGTTCAAGCGCCAATGTGAGTCCTCATAGTTTACATCACACAAGTACAAGAGCATTGTTCATACATTCATGGAAAGCCTCTACGACAGCAGTGTAGGCTCGTAATAGTACAGCCATCCATTGGCTGTAACACATGGGGGCCTGCAGATAGCAATGCTGACAGCTAGAATTGTATACCTGTGACAGGCCAGTATAAAACCTGCAGCACAAGTGCAAACCAGTTTGTTGCATTTCACCCATGGGGTGGCCCCCATCGGAACTTCTATAGCTATTGCCATACACCCTGGTGTGGTTCAAGTTGACATTAATATCAAGGAATTAATGAACACTTAACAAACAAACTCAACACAGGTCTCATTTAATATCAGGGTCGAGGTGCGTATATGGAGCTGCAATAGCCAACTGGGAATGGGTCAGACGGGCCTCCCTCTGGACTCAGTGCTCCATGCTCTAGTGGGGAGAGGTGTATCTGGTGTCCCTATTCAAAGAGTTGGAGAGCTCTGAGTTTTGGGCGATTGAAGCAGACAAATTCTATACGCATGAGGTATTGTATTAATGGTCGCCAAATGCGTTGGAACTTTGGGGCAGTGTTAGTCAGGTTGTGAGACAGCTGTTCCAATGTCAGGAGATGCCATATTCGTGCAAACCACTGTGCAATTGAGGGTGGGGCAGATTGCTGCCACATGGCAGCAATGAGCTGTCGAGCTGCTAGCAATAAGTAGCTGATGAGGGCCCAGTCTGCATTTGTCATGGCGTCCAGATTAGCGGGACATACACCAAGTATGATCGTGGGGTAATGGCTCGGGACGGGAAAGCCTACAGTGCCCTTGATGTGTCCCAGAATCTCCTTCCAGTATGTGGCAATCACTCTACATGACCACCACATATGACAGAAGGTTTCTTCACCCTCCCCGCAGCGCCAACACAGAGGAGAGACATCAGAGTAGATTTGAGACAGACGGGCTGGTGTATGGTACCATTGAAACATCAGCTTATATGCAATCTCACGTGAGGAGAGACTAGGATAGATTTTAGGGATATCTCACCACAGCGCCTCCACTGTTCAGGAGCAATCTCCCCCGTGGTGGTGTTGTGCCATGCGGACTGGTACTGGTGCGTGCGTTTCGGGAGTGAGTGCTACAGACCCGGCACGTGTTTGATATTAGCCCTCGAGTGCCATCAAAGGCACGGACAAGCTACTTGAAGGGAGTGTGTGGATGAACAACTGCAGGGTAGACCTCGGGGTGCAGTGCCCAATGCCACAGCTGTTGGTATTCAAGGCGCGCAGTGGCCAGAAGGTGAAATTCGGCCCTACACGCGTCGAACGTCTTCATAACGTCTCCAGTGAAAAGGTCTTGTAGCGTCCGACAGTCTCCATCACTCCAGCTACGAAATGAGGAGGGTGATGAACCCGGGAGGAAGGCAGGGTTACGGTCTATAGGTGTGTGTGGGGATGGGAAGGTGGTCAGACCCTTTTTCAGGGCTATCTTATCCCAGACTCCAATACTGTCCTGGTTGGTCATGGCAATGTACGTGATGCGTGGCCGAGCCTGCTTGGGGAGCCAGGCGAGGTCCCACAGAGGCCTGCAGGCGACCACGCGGTGCATGTGAAACCAATGTTTCTCACTCTCGGGTACTACCCATTCAGATATAAATCTCAGGTGGCTGCCCAATGGTATTCCAGGAGATTTGGGCATGCCAAACCACCCCTATCGGTGGGTAGCATCAGCAGAGAGTGAGCTATTTTTGGCTGTTTCCCGTTCCATATAAAGGCACGGATATCCCTCTGAAGACGCAGGATATCTTCCTGCGGATAGGTGTGGACAGAGTTTGGAATATATAAAGAACCCGTGGGAGGACGTTCATCTTTATGACGTTAATAATTCCCAGCCAGGAGATGCGCGCCGATTTCCATCTCTGAAAATCTGCCAGTATGGAGCGTCGAAGGGACGGCCAATTTGCACGGGACCAGGATGAAAGTGTCGGAGTGATGTGGAGGCCCACGTACTTGATGGAGAACGGGGATCATTGAAATGGCACAAGGTTCTGCAAGGTCTTAACCTCCCGGGCCGGGATAGTAAGATTAAGCACGGACGACTTTGACATGTTAATTTCAAAGCCAGAGATAGTTTCAAAAGTCTGCAAACATCCCACAACACTGGGGCGGGATATCTCAGGACGCGTCAGGGTGAGCAGGAACAAGCTTATTTTGTGTACTTGACCCCCAAAGGGTATGCCTGTGATCGTGTTCACAGCTCAGATTTGAATAGCCAGGGGCTCAACCGCTAGGGCAAATAGTAAAGGTGAGAGCGGGCAACCATGCCGCGTGACCCGCTGCGAAGCGATAGGGTTCGTGGTCTGCCCGTTGACCCGGACACGCGCTACTGCTATAAGAGGCCATGACCTTGGAAATAAAGGTCTCGCCAAGGCTGATCTTGTGCAGGACCGCCTGTTAGGTACGTCCAATCAACCCTATCAAATGCCTTTTCTGTATCGAACGAGAGAAGGCAAGCAGGAATACCATATTTGTGTGACTTTTCCACGAGGTGGGCTATACGATGAACATTGACAGCCCCTTAGCGCTGGCTTACAAACCCCACTTGGTCAGGGCTAATAAGGCCCGGTAGATATGGTTCCAGCCGGGTGGCTAGTATTTTGGTGAATAGCTCAGCATCAGTGTGAAGCAAGGCTATTGGGCGGTAAGAGGAGCACAGATCCGGGTCCTTGCCCACTTTGGGTATAAGCGAGATCTCCGCCTTGGCCATTGTAGGCGTGAGGCCTGTGTCCTGGGAGAAAGAGTTAAACAGACGCAAGAGGTGCTCTTGCAGCTGGGGCAGGAATATTCTATAGACACTCACCGTCAAGCCATCCAGACCCGGTGTCTTACCCAAGGGAAGGGCCCATATTGCAGCCAGGAGTTCATCAGCAGTGATCGGGCTACTTAAGAGTGCAGCATGTTGTGGCATCAGAGGTTCCCAGGAACAGTCTGCGAGGTATGCGCAAAGCTGTGCAGGCGAGGGTTCATCCTGGGAGTAGAGGCAGTGATAATAATTCCGGAAAGCTTCTAATTTGTCCCTTTCCGCTGTAACCCATCCTGAGTTCCCATCCCAGATTTTAGCAATGTGAATTTTGGCATGCGCTTGTCGTAGTCTATGTGCCAGAAACTTCCCCACCTTATCCCCGCCTTCATAGTATCGCTGCTGGAGAGCCAGAAGTGCACGTTCTGCCTTTCCTGAGCGTTGAGTGCACAGTTGGCCACACAATATAGCTAGCTACTGCTTGATCTGGTGGGTGGGGGCATCCTTATCCATGCGCTCCAATTGCTTAATCTCTGCCAACAGTGTTGACTCTGCAAGCATTAAGCTGAAAGTAGTCAGTAAACCCCTTGCGTATCTCCTCTACATCTACAGGATCACGCAAGAGGTGTGGGGTCAAGCACCAGCATGGCGAGTGCCCCAGGGGCTGTGCGGGTCAGCCCAGGTCAGTTCGACATGCGCATGGTCAGAGATGGAGATATCGGAGATTTCCGCTGTATGCAGGCAGCAGAGTAAGGGGAGGGTAACTAAAGCGTAATCTATGCGGGAATAGGAGGCATGAACATGTGAGTAGAAGGAGTAATCTTGCCCGCCAGGGTGCTTATAACGCCACGCGTCTACCAGCCCACAAAATCCTCTATATCTTTCTTTAAGAGCAAGGACATGGCCCCAGTGTTGTGGAATGTCATCCCGCTTCTATCGATCGAAGGGTCCCACACCAGATTGAGGTCCCCACAGACTATAATGTCTCCATCCACCCCCTCAAGTTGCTAGAGCAAAATACGCCTAATGCACGTGTCCTGGGAAGCGTTCGGGCATAAAGGTTAAGTAGAGTCAGTTTGCGCTGTCCTCCGAGCAAAAGTAGATTTATGTAGCGCCCCTCCTTATCGCGGACTTCTCATACCACAGATGTATAGAATGTCGCTTTGCATAGGATACCCACCCCCACTGTCTTCGAGGATGTGTATGCCCAGTGTTGCTTGGGATATTTAGGGTGTGCCATTCGGTGACAATCGGGCCTCATTAAGTGGGTTTCCTGGAGCAAAAGAACATCTGGGTTGTGTTGGAGGATATAGAGCCAAATTTGCTTTCGTTTATTTGGGGAATTTAGGCCCTGTACATTCATAGAGATTAGTTTGAGGCCACTCATTGTAGGCAAAGGTGCGTGAAGCTGCTATGAGACGCAGCATCAACCAAAGGGTAAATGGATTGGGGTGTGTAACTAATGTGGGAACAAAAGGATGTAACTCTGTTCGACCCCTTCCCAGCAATAGTGGGAGCTGATCTGCTCTCCCGCCTCCATCTCACCAACAACCCCAAGACGTGGTCCCGCCCAGCACCAAAAATATGGTGCCAGCCCGGTCCATATTCACTCCCCTACAGGCCACATAAATCCAGGCACCATTGCCCTCAACCCTTGTTATATCCTATACGACCTGTAATGGCAAACATCATATAACACAACATTACAATAGACCAACAGGGTCCAATCATGACCTCTTCAACGTGCGGAGAGTGGTACCAACTTGTTCCAAACCCGCCAGAGGAGTCACCCTCCAGAAGATAAGGTCGTGGGGGGGTGACCAGCAGGAGTCTCATAGGAGTGTCCAATAACATTTTTCGTGATTCTCGGCACCCCCGGGGCACACGCGCCTCAATAGCAGATGAAGGCTAAAGGGAATGGCGTAGCCATGGCTTTCTCCTATCAAAGCATATACTCGCCAAGCAACATCTGGAGTCACACCGAGACGGCCGCGGAGCGGGCAGGAGAAGCACCACCGTTGAGCGTACAGAGGTGCTGAATGATATCTCTCTTTGTTTCTTGAGAGGATGACTTTGTTTGCCGCTTGCCAGTTCACCTCAAAGGGACCGTGGACCATTTGGGCCGCAATCCTCGCCTGGAGGGGCTCAGGTGGGGGAAGGCACTATCCTTTTGAGAGTCATCAGGAAGCTCTAGCAAGGCCTTTGCCTTTTCCAACGACCGCAATGTGCGGCGTTTGCCTGCCCAGGAGAAGAAAGGGATGGCCCCATTGATATTGAATCCCCTGAGCTCGGAGCTTGTCAGCAACAGGTTTAAAGTTACGTCGCTTCCTAAGGGTTATAGGAGAGAGGTCTTGAAAAAATTGTATAGCATGGCCTTTAAACTTGAGCTCAGTCTTACCCCTAGCCACCTGCATTATCGCCTCTTTTTCCGTAAAGAAGTGGACTCTGGTCAAAATATCTGGTGTCCTCTCTGCACAGCTGGCGGCAGCCACAACGTGGTGGCCCCTATCCAAGGCAGGCGGGGAGGCTTCCTCATCACCTCTGACCTACTGGAGCAATTCCGCTGTGAAGGCCATAATGTCGATGCCCTCTGCCCCTCGCGGCACTCCCCAGATGCGGATGTGATTCCGGCGGCTCCTATTTTTGAGATCTTCTTGCTTTGTTTGTAGGTTGATATTCTGTTCCTCCAGCGCCACTACATGACGCCATAGCATCTCCTGGTCCTCAGACCTCGCGTCCACAGTCCGCTCAAGGTCATCAACCCTTTCACCTATTTCAGGGACGTCCCTCCAGATTTCGGGTAAGCAGGATTTAAATTAATTGTTGAGAGAGGTGATGTCTGCCCGGATTTGTTGCTGGAACCGGTCCATATACCCCTGAGTGATGGGGGCAGAACACCCGTCATCCCTCGCTGACGAGCGTGTGGGGGGAGCAGCCGTCATCTCTGTCTGTGGGGCTTTATTCCAAAGGGATACCACCGGGTTATCCTTGGAGGCTTTGAAGCGTGGCATAGCAAGCTAGCCAGGTCGGTCACGATCACCAGTCCCTCTTCACCTCAGCTTGTCCACCTTCTTGAGGCCTCATATCAGGAGGCCACAGGACAACAACAGGTGCAACCGAATCCAAGGGATCCAGAAAACTCCTAGACACTGGAAAGTATTCAGCCCACTCTCAGAGATGGACATATATGCACTGCTGACTACGTCTAAACCCTCTACCCACCTTGCGGACCCCCTTCCAGCCTCCCTGGTAAAAAAAAACTCAATCACGCTCTACCCTCTCTGGACTAAGATTATAAACAGCTCACTGATGACTGGAGTGATGCCAGACTGTCTCAAACTCTGCCAAGTCACACGAATGCATAAAAAGACAAGACAGAAATTCTCATCATATCAAAGACAGAACTATCCCCCCAGATGCAAGAATGGATAAACTCCATAGATGCTCTCAACTGCAATCTAACCCTAGCTGATGCCATCAAATTTCTTAGAACCATATTGGGCCCTAACCTGATCATGAAAGATCATATAAAGAACAGTGTGTAGAATGCCTTCTACAATCTGAAACTTCTGAACAAAATCAAACCCTACTTACTTCCAAATTATCCTAAATCTGCCACACAAATGATGGTAGTGTCAAGATTGGACTACGGGAATGCCACCTTCACAGGCTTGGCTGAATACCACCTTGCACCCCTTAGAACCACCCTCTAGGCAGCGACCAGAATGGTCACAGGAATAAAAAAATATTACCACATCACCCCCGCCCTGAAAGAACTGAAGTGGCTCCCGATTTAAACTCACTGCAGCTTCAGAACTGCTTGTCCTACTCACAAAGTCCTTCACCCTGGGAAACCAACTTTCCTTGCCTCAAAACTAAAAAAGGCAGGTCAGACGAGAAACCTAAGAAGCTCTAACACCCTACTCCTAATTCCACCTAGAGCCCACAAACAAAAATACTGGCAAGCTCTTTCTCGGGCAATGCCCCTAAAATCTGGAACTCTATGACAGTACATATTAGAATTAACCCTTCCTTCTTGAGCTTCAAACGACAACTAAAGTACTGCCTCCTAGACTTAACTAGCGTGCCATCTATCATCCAACTTGACAGACTGTCAAGTTGGCCTTCCTTATTATTCTTTCTCCCTTCTGCTCAACCACTTATTCTAATTGATGTGACTCAGCTGCTCTATCGATCCTGGTTATCTTTGATGTGAACTTTTACTGTTGTAAAGCGCTCTGTGTCCTTCGGGTCTAGCTCGCGCTATATGAATCTCTTAAATAAATAAATTACATTTCTCTTCAGGCATTATGTTTATCGGTTCACTGACAGAATATCGACCACAAAAATATAGATGTAAAAAATATCGAGGTAAAAATATAGAATACAAACAAACCGACTTCTTATACTGAAAAAGATAAGTACAAAAATATCGGAAAAAAATCGATTACAATAATATAGTTGTATTAAATATTGATTTTAAAATATATATAGTTTAAAATATTAAAATAAACATAAATTAAATACTAACATTAATATATAAAAAAATGAAATATATATTTTAACAAATACAACAAATAAACTTCCTTTTAAAAATGTAAACACACACACACATATATATTTAATTATAGATATATAAAAAAAATAAACTAATATTTTAATTAATATAATTTAAAAAATCTTAAATAGCATAATAGTATCAAACATATATGTACACATATTTAAATATCCCAAAAACATAAAATATTTAAAAAGGAACCAATTTAATTAAAAATAAAAATAAAACAACACGCATATTTTGCAATTTAATAAAAAATAAGTTACAAACAAACAATATTGCTAATTATAATATTATTATTCTAATAAATAAAACACATAATTATATAAATTACAACATAAAATAAATTATTACACAAATAAATACATATCCATTTCCCACCATATTAAAAAAACATTTTTCATACTAAATAAATATAAAAATAATTACTCCCACCTAACACAACACAACAGTAACAAAATGTTTTACACCACACAAAAATAAGATTTACTATTCTAACTACAATAAACATAAACTTACATAAAGTATAACATTACAAAATACTACAATTTACTATTCCCACTACACTTAACACAACAATAAAATGTATAATTAACAAATAAAAATAGCAATTCCCACTCTAGTCAGTGCAACAGTGGGGAAAGTGTTGGATTGCGCAGGGGTAAAACTTACTATTCCCACTCCAGTCAGTTCAACAGTAGGGAAAGCGCTGCATTGCGAAGGGTTAAAATCTACTATTCCCACTCCAGTCACTGCAACAGTGGGAAAGCGCTGGATTGCGGAGGGGTAAAATTTACTATTCCCACTCCAGTCAGTGCAACAGTAGGGAAAGCGTTGGATTGCGGAGGGGTACAATTTCCTATGCCCACTCCAGTCAGTACAACAGTAGGGAAAGTGTTGGACTGCGGAGGGGTACAAGTTGCTATTCCCACTCTAGTCAGTACAACAGTAGGGAAAGTGTTGGATTGCGGAGGGGTAAAAATTACTATTTCCTCTCCAGTAAATGCAACAGTATGGAAAGTGTTGGATAGCAGAGGGATACAATTTACTATTCCCACTCCAGTCAGTACAACAGTAGAAAAAAATGTTAGATTGCGGAGGGGTAAAAATTACTATTCTCACTCCAATGAGTGCAACAGTAGGGAAAGGGTTGGATTGCGGAGGGATAAAATGTACTATTCCCACTACAATAAAAGCAACAGTAGAGAAAGTGTTGGATAACGGAGGGGTAAAATTAACTATTCCCACTCCAGTTAGTTTAACACTAAAAACAAATAAAATGTCTTCAACAAAATTAAAATATTTTTAAAACAAAGTAAATAAAAAAATATATAATATTTAATATTATAACTGTAAAAATTAAAACATATTATAATGCTAAATTAATATCACAAATACCGACAAATATTATCATAAATAAAATACAAAAATGATTTTCATACAAACAAATATTTTTATTTAGAAATTATTAACAAAAACATTAATTATTACATACAGTTAGTTTAGTTACTTCCCACCCTATAACTCCACAAAACACACAACCTGCACCTAAACAATTATTTACACTATTAATATAAATATTCATCAACAAATTAATTTTCATTAATTAAATATTCATTATTTAATTATAATTAGTGTACTTTCCAAAATACACCCCCACAAAACACAACACAATTAATGATTAAATTAATAATTATTAATATTTAAAAAAAAAAATTAATTGCTTAAAATTGATTTACTTTCCACCCATACCCTATAAAACCCACAACCTGCACCTAAAATTGAACTTTAAAAACATTAATTACACAATTAAAATTAATTTTCAATGAAATAACTAATAGTATTTAACAACTAATTATAAATTAAATAAAATTAATTTACTCCCCACCCTTTACTCCTATAAACCCAAAACCCACACCCAAAAAAATAAATTAAACAATTAAAATACTTAGGGGCCCATTACGATGGCGGGCGGAAGCACTACCGCCGTGCTGGCGGATGCAAAAACCACCAGTTACCGCCAGCACGCAGCAGTCCACACGCCCGCCCAATTACGATGCGAAAAGCAGGCCAAACACCGCCGGCAAGCCAGCAACACCGTCCGCCATCAAAGTGCGCCCGCACACGTAGCGGCGCAGTACAACTGACACACACCGTCCGACGAAACACGTCCCGCCCGGCGCATAAATTACGATGCCGCAAACAAACGGCTCCCACGGCAAAGAGACACCGCACGTGAAAGAGAGGCGGAAACACGGACGCAGAGCACGGACAACGAAGAAGCGGCACCCCGGGCATGAATCCAGCACTGCAGGCCCTTCCCATGCTTCTGCTGATGCACCACCAAGGACGCAACGTACCGCGGAGACGCAGGTAGGCACACACACAACAAGTGCACGCAAACAGCGCACACAGTGCAAGGGCGGAAAAAGCGGACAACCCCCCACCAGCGCGTGTACACTACACATCCACCATCGCATCCACATATGACACACAGGCCAAATCCTAACATCGCGGAACACATGTGTACACACCACCTGGGACTAGGAACCAACCACCCCGTCACGGCCCCAAAGCGCCGATGACGCCGCCACACATGCGCACAACGCAGAGGCCAACCGCAGCGCCATGCATGCGTCGCACACAGACACAGGGACACAACCAAGCAGCACACACACCAGCCCCACCCCAAACGCACATGACACGTGACAGGCCGGCCACAGACATGTCCCCAACGCCCAATTCACGGACAACACCCAACGCCACACAAACGACGCACACATGTCAGTGAAGTCACGCAACAGCAGGACACACCCCAGTGTAACAAACATGGCGAAGCACACAGCGGCGGCAACACCAACTAGGAGAAGCAGGGCCCCTTCGGGAAGAGGAACGCCAGTACCACACTGAAAAACCCATACCACCCTGCACATATGAACAAGACACATGAAACGGAACACCAAAGAACCCGGGGACCGACAACAGGTGGCCCAAGAATTACATCCACACACAAGGCCCAACGCAGAGCGGAAAGGCAGCCTGCCGCCCACACAAGGGAGAGCAGACAGCACTGAATGACCTTCCATTCCAACACCGAAACCACAGCCCTACGACAGAAGCCGGTGAATACAGCCATTGTCCAAGAATAGACCAACACAGGCATGCCGAGGAGACCGACCACACGGCAGATAGCGCATATCACAGAAGCACACAACGGACGGGGAAGAAAGAAGAAAACACTCCCCCATGTCGGCCACATGCAAGTTAATTGGAAGGAGTCACACAGCACCGACCTTGAACTGTCTGAGAAGCATGTGGGAAGAGGGCCCGTGTCCTCCAAACAAGCCAACAGAACACAAGTCCTGTCTCCCCACGACTACACAGAGCTCACAGCAACCCCGGAGCGTGCACATTGCAGACTGCACACACAGCCGGAGCACGCCACCTCTACGAACCGCTGCGAAATGGCAACCGCAACACACCTACCCAACTACGCCGAAGAGCTCAAGCTGTACCAAACCAGCACGATACATACATTGGGATGCGATCTCCTGTCCCTGCTGAACGTAAGTTACCGACTGACTTACCGCATCACATTGTTCAGCTGCGTCATGCCCGTCTTCTACTGTCGGAGGTGTCCCTACCAGCATCCCGTCGAGATATGCCTCTCCAACCCGGCATGTCTGAAGGCGGACCTGCTACCACTACTCCTCCCTCTGGACGCACACGACAGGGCCTGCTCTGCCTATGGGGGCATGGCGTATGTGGCCAACATCGCACGCGCACTGAAATGGAACCACTGTGCCTCCACACGACGGATCATCGAGAACAGCTACATCGAATGTCACCCAGCATGCCCCATCATGGTCCTCCAAGGGACAACCTACGAACAACACCTTGACAGCCACCATCCGCTTCATTGGCTGGCAAACATGTACACCACCAATGACATGGAAGCCCTGCTGGACGGCATCGCATACCTGTCAACCTGTAAATACGTCGGACCACAACGCAGGTTCCCCGAGTGACCTATGAAGTCCAACCCCGCACCCATGCTCAGCTTCCGCACGGACTGGCCAGTCACCACCACAACAGCCATACCAAACGACCGGCAACTGTAACCACACCATCAACGACATCGCCATGACATCGGATATGACCGGGACATGCACACTGTTCCCCATCACATCCAGGAACACCGCATGCATCGTGGGAGGCAGTGGCATGGGCTCTGTGCATCGCACCCACATGGACGGAACTGCACGAACAACCAGGACACGACATGGATCCAGCGCACATGGACACACACACCGCTCAGTGGACATGAATAGGTCGCCTGGAGTCTGTGGGTGCTGCACCCCTCCCACCCCCGCCCCGGGAATCCCATACCAGGACCTTTGCATGGACGACAAGTGCATACAACAACAACACGACCCCAGTGACTGTGACATGTCCAGTAACCACCACAGTGCAACAACAAGTGGCACGCCGCTGCATGCACGCAAGCACATGCCCTGATGTCATCTCACATGCACGCGTGCATGAGGAACAACCGCAGCAAACCTGTCACATGGAACTGAGATGGACTGTGCCCATGATGCCGAGCGGTCTGGTAGGCTACATGTATACCGTCTGTGTCAAAGTCCGCAGCTCCGCAGCTATACGTAAATGTACATTAGCACAGCCTTGGCCAAGCAGATGTAACCCCACACCCTATCCCATTTGTAATCATGCTCAGTATATCCTCAACATGTATCCCGCTGCCAGTAGTGTCCACTATACTGCATCACAGAGGACAGAAGACTCAATATAATGTTTGAAACCAGAACTGTCTCCGCTGACTCATTTCACAAGTACGAATGAGAGAGGATGAGAGTATGTGAAGTACACGGCAGTCGTGACATGACCATGTAGTCCACTGGTATTGGATGTCAACGCAAATGAGTAGCACTACTGTGGAAGACACACATGTGTCGTGTGAAGTCGTATGGACGCAGTGCTCAGGTGGGTGGGTGCGACGGGTAGATGCGCACATGCCAAGTTGGAGCACGCCGTGTTGGGAGGGGTCATGAACAGTACACCACCGCTTCCCTGGGCATTGTGAGAGGACACCTGTCGGGGGGAGTGAACACGTGTGTGCACAGCAGCCGGGCACACGTACAAAGCGGTACCAGGCGCACCGAATGCCCACCCTCTGTGGACAAGCTGGATCCTGTTGTGCGCCCGCCATGCCCCTTGACAAGGCACACACAGCCCCAGTCGACCAGGTGTAACCCCAACATAGTCAATCCACACAGGCGATACAGGGCACGGGATGGCAGTGGAGCATGGTGTGTGAGAGGTCTCCTCGCGCTCCTCCTGGTCATATCACGCAGGCAATAGAACCTCAACGTCCAGCATGGCAAAAAGTCAAATGGAAGTGTAGGGGGGACGCACCACAGCACGAGCAGCACTGACGTCACGGGAGGTGGCTCGCACCATCCCATCCATTGCCCATCATACCAACCACGCCACATGCCATTGCGACTAAGTGCAAGCGCGTGCGCCACCACCCCCGAGCCCTCCCCAGAGAGGCCAAAGAGTGAATGTGTGGGCCATCAGCCACAGACGGACGCGGCCTGGCCGCAAGGGCAGCCACAGCCACTGGGTGTCGCAGGTGGCGGATCCGGAAGGCGAAGACTGTGATGCATAGTCCATGCAGGCCGGGTCTCCATTTGGGGCACCACGCAGGTGGACGGCGTCCCGCCACACATCATACCCTGAGACAGCCCACTCGTGCAACTGGACCCACACATGCACTCCTTGCCCTCTCTGGTGCGAGCTTGGGGCTGCCTGTGCAAGCGCTAGCCTCGCAGGTGAGCATGCATATTGGGGGGCGAGGGGAGGACATGAGGGCTGGGGCGAAGATGACTGTATCACTGTCAGTGAGTACAAGGGATGACCCAGATGTGGAAAGGAAGAGACGTGTCCCGTGTGTACTGCAACTAGTCGCCAATCCAACTACCCCCATGTCCGGAATGTAAGCCCGCACCTAGGCCCGCCCATCCGCCACATCGAACATACCACCAGCACGACAACCTTCCCATTCGAAACACTGACTGGGGGTGGCGACCAGTGAACAATCATGTGTAGCCTACCCACGCGTACATGTGGGCCCTCCATGATCCATGTCACCTGCGGCAAAGTCATGACATGCGCAATGAGGGAAGTGAGGAGAGCTGTCCGCCCCACGCACAGAAGGTGCATCAGCTCCACAGACCCAGCAGCGAGTCCAGCAGGGGTCACATGTGCAGGGGCAGCTGTGCCTGGTGTGAAGGCACATGCATATGGACAGCACATCGACCAATGTGTAGTCTGCCCACATCCACAGTCCATCATCATGCGGACATAGGAATTGAACACAGGGCAACACATCTTAGCTGGTGCACCCACCGTGACCAACAATGCGCAATCATCGACGTACCCGCCCTGTGCATGGCCCCCACCCAACGGAGGCACATCCAGTGCCACCATCCCACACACACAAGCCTTCCACGGAACATGCTGTGTCCAATGGTCAGTACAGAGTCAGCGCCCATCTGGTGGATCCTGAACAGGAGACACATGCACACACATGCCAGCTCCCACTATGTACGACTGCCACCTGGCACGTGCAATGTAACCTCTCACCTGTGACGTGTGACTGCAAGCACACAGCCGTCTTGGCATGGGGCTGTCAATGTGGACACCAGTCAATGTTTCGGGAGCTGTGATCCGTACAGTGCTGTACATAGGGTGCAGTGCTGACACCTACTACTGTCTCATATCCCCTCGTGCCACAGGTCCCACTTGTATTGGCCGCTCAGCCCGTGCCCACATCGTCGTCGTCGTGTGCCATACTCATCCAGCCTCGGAAGCAGTACCATGCTCAGCAGACACTCATGTTGCCGTGGCGTTGCCGCTTGACGAATATGCAGTCAGTCCCCATCAGCACGCCCCGCAAGTCATTGGGGCCTAGATCCCCATGTGCATGCACATGGCAGTGGTATGTCTCACTTGCCATTGCCATTGTTGGGAGACCTGTGTAAGTGTATTGTGGCCGTGCCGTCCCAGCTTGACAGCTGGGCTGTGGCCCATGTGCTTGCTCAGTCATGTCAGTGATGTGTATGCGAAATTGCTATGTGCCGTGTTGCTTTGACATGTGTCCTCTGCCATTTAACCCAGGCGGAGACCGAACATTGACCGCCCATACCAATTGCTGGCGGACATGGACGATACAGAGGTAATCAGGAAGTTCCGGCTGGACAGGCCAACTCTGCATCGACTGTGTGCCATGTTAGAGCCCCATCTCCGTCCCCGCAGGGTGTATCCGACTGCTGTCACCCCCACGGCTAAGGTGATGGCCGCCATGCATTTCTTCGCCACTGGGTCATTCCAGCACACAGTGGGCAGTGGAGGAGGGATGTCCCAGCCCATGTTCAGCAAGGTGCTGAGGGATGTACTGGCAGCCATGATGCTGTACCGGAACAGGTACATCAGATTCCCCAGGGCTCGTGAATTGGCGGCAGTGAAGGGTGCATTCTATGCCCTTGGCAGAATCCCACACGTCGTGGGAGCCATTGACTGCACTCATGTTGGCCTTGTTCCACCACAGGCCACTGAGCACCTGTACCGCAACAGGAAGCACACGCACTCCCTGAATGTGCAAGTGGTGTGCCTTGCGGACATGGTGATCACCCACGTGTGTGCAAAGTTTCCAGGCTCGGCCCATGACGCACACATAATGCGCAACAGCATCTTGCCACGACTGATGGCCAATCTGCAACAGGATCGTGGCTGTATTGTCGGTGAGTATGTGGAGTGGTGTAGCGTGCTGGTTGTGCGATGCTGTCCCCTGTCCAGTTGGAATAGCAACGGTTCTCTGTGTCCCTCACACCCAGGTGACTCTGCGTATCCGAATGGGGCATGGCTGCTCAGTCCATTGAGGAATCCTCGCACCCCAGCAGACGATCGATACAATGAGGCACATGGGAGGACCAGACGTGTGGTCGAGCGTACCTTTGGCCTCCTCAAGTCCAGGTTCAGGTGCCTGGACCGCACCGAGGGTGCACTGGCGTACTCCCCACAGAAGGTGTGCCAGATAGTGGTGGCGTGCTGCATGCTGCACAATCTGGCCATTCGGAAGCAGATCCCCCTCATTGTGGATGACGGAGATCAACCAGGGCCCCAGCCCGCAGACCAGGACAGCTCGAGTGAGGTGGACAGCGGAGAGGAGGAAGCTGGGAATGTGCGCCAGCAGCTCATCGCCCGCTACTTCACTTGACGGTGAGTGTCCATGTACGACGGATGATGTGTCTGTATCTATGCAGGTGTGTGTGTGCTGTGTCAGGGTGGCCGTATGTTCACTGCGTGCAGTGTGTCAACGCTCCATGGCCAGGGTAGTATGCCACTGTTGGTGACTGTGGCATTGTGCCCTATTGCTCTGTGCGATGTGTGTACATTGCTTGTAGTTGTTGACATGTACTGTGTGATGGGTGTGTGACACACTCATTGAATGTGCTCCTGTTCTGTCTCCCACCCCTAGGTCCCTACAGGCCCTCCGGATTCCATTTCCATGCCACGCATCAGGTGCCTTTCCGCCCAAGGTGGCCGTTGTATTCCGTACAATAAAGACACAGGGCACAAACAGCAGTTAGTGAAAAAGGTGCATTTATTACAAACTGTGACATGTGAGTGTGTGTAAGGTGATGACAAAAGTGGTGCGTGCAGTGACAATGAGCTGTCGGTCATGGCTGCGTGATGATCAGGGTGTACCCACTGGTTCTATGTCCATAGTCCAACACACACATGCCATCCAGATGGCTGTGTGGAGTGGGATCGTAGAGCAAGTCAATGCAGTGGCTGGTCAAGGAAGGCTGGCGGAAGGCTGGCTGGCTGCCTCACTTGCGACTGGAGCGTGCGAAGTCCTCCCGGGAGATCTGTTTCCTCTTCGGACGGCCCCTTCCACGTTTGGGAGGGGGGTGTGTGGTGGCGACCTGCTGGTGGTGGGTGAGGTGTGCTCACTGGCTGTGGACGCAGGGGAAGTGGACACTGCTGCCCGAGCCTGCGCCCTAGCAGGTGGTGGCGGAGGTGGTGTTGCTGGCCTTGCCTGTGACCCCACCGCCACCACCAGCTGGCCCATGAGGTCCACGAGTTGGTCCATACGGGACACGAATTGGCCCATATGGGCGTCCATGGACCTCAGCACCCCCAGCACCTCCCGCGTGTCAGTGGCAGACCTGGCCCATTGTCCTTGGGCCTCTTCATAGGCCCCAAGGACTCTGGCCATTTGAGGCAGGGCATGGCTCCCAGGGGAGGCTGGCGTTTCCCTGACCCTGCTCCTCCTACCAGTCCTGCTGCCACCGGCCTGCCCACTAGCCACATTGCTCACCACGGTCCTCGCTGTGGCTCCCAGGGTGGATCCAGTCGGCCGGGCCACCACCTGCGCTGGGGCTGGTGCCAGCGAAGACGTGGTGGTGGTGGAGGCGGTGGTGGTCGGTGCGGTGATGGTGGCGGTTGCGGCAGTGGTAGTGGCCGCAATGACCGTGGGTGTGGCCGCAACGACAGTGGCAGCAGGGGACTGGGACTGTTCAGCATCCCTGGATGATGGGTTGGTGGGTAGGAGGGGTCCTGGGGAGCGGCTGGGCCCTGCCACGCCAGATGGGCCAGCTTGGTGGTCCGTGTCCGAAGAGGTGGACAGATCCTCCAGATCCGTGAGTCCTCGTTGGGGGCTTGTAGGCTGGCTGTGCTGGCTGCTGTCTCCATCCCCAGCGTCCAGCAGTTCGTCACCTGTGGAGAGAATGAGATTTGTTATTGTGTTGCACCTGGCGAAGTATGTATTAGTCGTCTGACATTGGCAGTTCGTGCAATCTCGTACATGGGTTTCCCGGAGGCGAGTGTGTGGCTGTGGCATCTGTAGGTGTGTGTGCTAGGCAATGGGACTGTGTGCTGTGCACATGTGGCATGGGACGGATTGGCCATGCCGATGGGTGTGTTGCTTTGCCCCTACTCATTGTGACTCTGGTGTATGCGGGCTCCTGGCCCATCCTGGGTCTGGTTTGTACTTTGCTTTTGGGGTTCAAATGGAACGCTTAGGAACGCATATGGCAACATGGGGGCCATGCCCCAGATTCGCATTTGGGAGGGTATATGCTTTTGGGGTTCAAATGGAACGCTTAGGAACGCATATGGCAACATGGGGGCCATGCCCCAGATTCGCATTTGGGAGGGTATATGCTTTTGGGGTTCAAATGGAACGCTTAGGAACGCATATGGCTACATGGGGGCCATGCCCCAGATTCGCATTTGGGAGGGTATATGCTTTTGGGGTTCAAATGGAACGCTTAGGAACGCATATGGCTACATGGGGGCCATGCCCCAGATTCGCATTTGGGAGGGTATATGCTTTTGGGGTTCAAATGGAACAGCTTAGGAACGCATATGGCAACATGGGGGCCATGCCCCAGATTCGCATTTGGGAGGGTATATGCTTTTGGGGTACATGCTGTGAGCCATGGGTGCCGAACGTGACATGTGTTGTGGCAGCATGACAGTGCATGGTCTGAGGTGTGTGCATGCCTGACATGCCCTGCATATATGCTGTCTGTTGTGGTTACTGGACATGGCATTGGACGCATCGTTATGAGTGAGTGATAGTTGTGTGCCAGCCAACGTATTGCAGTTGTCCCATCTCCTTGGTGTGCGTGCTGCCCTGTGCCATGTGCATCACTGCAGTGCTCGGGGGGGGGGTGTGGCCCATGTTGTGTGTTGTTGCTCACAGTGTGTAGTGCGCTTAATTGACTTCTGGCACATGGTTGGTCATGGGCATGTGTCTTAGCGTGACTGCTGTATGTGTGGCAGCTGAGCGGATGACATGCCTTTCATGAGACTGGGGCTGACGGATGGGATGGATGGTATGTTGTATGTGCATGGTGTGTCTGTGTGTTTGATGGGTTCAGTGGTGTTCGTGTGCATTTCTGTTGTTCCGCTCTGTTGCGTCTAGTGTTGTTTGTCTTACATAGGCGTAGTTGTGGGGTGTGTGGTTGACAGGCAGTAGGGGCTACATGGACAGGACTTCAATGGTGTTTCGGTTGTGTGTGATGAGTTGCACAGTGGCTGCCGTGTGGGACTATATTCAGTGTGGCTTGTGCATGCAGACGTGGCTCCTTGGGTGTTGCTATGTCTGTGATGGGTCATGTGGGGTGTGAGTCTGCTGTTCATGTCCGTGTGCACATTGTTCACTTGTTCGTGACGGTGGGCGGTGCTGCGTGTTCGTGTGCTACGTGACATGTCCCATGTGTTGGTGGTGTTATGGTCCTCATGCCTCCAGTAATCCAGCCCTGTCCAGTTTCCCACCTGCAAGTTGTTCGTGCGTGCACTGTACTGGATGCCACATGGCTCTTAGCGGGGGTGCTCCATGTTGCAGGTCTGTGGGGGTGGGGGGGTGTAGTGGGTCGTGGGGGTGGCTGTACACCCACTGACACCGATTGCTGTGGACCGTGATGTCTGCCTTTCGGCTGTCGTTGTGCACTGCGGTGGCTGACACGTGGGTGTGGGGTGTGGGGGATGCTCCTCCTTGCTGTGCTGTGGGACTGGGGCCTGGTGTGTGTTGTACTTGGGCTGTCCACCGTCCCACCCACTGCACTTTGTGTTCCTGCCACTTACCTGTTACTTGTCGGTTGGTGCAGCTGTGGCGGACACATGGGTGTGGTGGGTGCTCGTTGTGGCGCTTCTGGCATATTTGGGGACCTGTTGGTGGTTACGTGGCTGGCTTAGTGTACACATGTCCCCACGCATCTTGCAGTTGTTCGGTTTGGGCTGTGTGTGGTGGTGTCTGTTGCATGTGTGTGTGATGTGTTGTGTATTGTGTGCTGGACATGGGGGTGTTTGTCCCTGGGAGCTGTGGCATGGTGGTTGCGCATGTGAGTACATAGCGGTGTGCTAGTATACATTAGTTTGTACTTACCAGCCTCCACTCCCCCTGCTAATCCGGCGAGGATCTCCGGATGGATTACGACTCGCACCTTCTCCTCCCACGCTTTGAAGGTCTTAAAGAGCGCGGGATTCCCTCCGCCAGTGACGGCAGCCAGCTCTCTGTTTTTGCCCTCCTTCTTCTTGACCAGGCTCTTTACGTCATTCCAACGTTTGTTTATTTCACCTCTGTTCCTGGGCAGGGTCCCGACTGCATTGACCTGGTCTACGATCCGGGTCCACATTCTGTTTCTGGTGGCTAGTGGTGTGTGCTGGACCATGTTCCCATAGATTTGTGGGTACACCTTGATGATCTCGTCGACCATGACCGTCAGCTCCATGGGCGTGAACTTGGGCATCCTTTGTGGTGCCATGGTGTTTGTGGTGCTGGTGCGGTGTGTGTTGTGTAATGTGCAGGGGGTTTGTGGTGCCGGTGTTGGTGGTGGTGGTGGTGGTGGTGGTGGTGGTGGTAGTGATGTGTGCGTTTCTGTGGTGTGCTGCTGTCCTTGCTGTGTCACTGTGTCCTCTCCTCTCCTCTCTGGTTTGCAATGTAGCAAGGGGTTGTGGTCTGTGGGAGTGCTGCTTTTGTACTCACCTATGTGGGTGTGTCCTCATGGTCTGTTGTTTTCAGGTGTGTTGTGTCTGGGGTTCTGGCCTTTGTATTTTTTGTTTGTCCGGGGGTGTTTTCGGGATGTGTACTGTGCTTGTGTATTTGTGTGTGCCTTGCTGTGTGGACTTGTTGGCCATGTTGTGTGCTATTGGTTTTGTGTGCGGATGGTTTCTGTGCAGGTACGTGGGCGCCATGGCTTCTGCCGTGTCGATTCTCATCGGCGTTGTTTGCGCTGGCGGGCGGTATTTTTGTGGTTTTCCGCGCTCATGGCGGTGCGATCGTAATTTCACGTGCGGTGTGTCGGCCGTGTGGGCGGGCGGTTTTGTGTTGTCGTGCGTGTTTCCGTCCGTGGCGGGCGGTTTGACTCCGACTCGGACGATGGCGGGCGGTATTTTGTATGATTTTTCCGCCGATGGCGGTTTTCAGTTTGTGTACTCATAATGGCGTGGTCGGTGTTCAGGCGGTGTGTGCGGGCGGATTTTTGCCGCTTCCATGCCTGGCGGATTTTTTTACGCCGGGTATCGTAATGTGCCCCTTAATGATCAATTAATTAATGTATTAATATTAATTAGCAACTAATTATTAATTAATTAAAAATAAATTACTCCCCACCCTTTACCCCTATTAACCCCACAATCCGCACCTAAAAAGATTACACAATTACTATAATGAATGATCAATTAATTAATATTAATTAACAACTAATAATTAATTAATTAAAAATAAATGACATCCCACCCTTTACCACTATTAACCCCACAACCTAAACCTAAAAAAATTACACAATTACCATAATTATTTATCAATTCATTAATTAATATTATTTAACAACTAATTAATAATGAATTAAAAATAAATTAATTCCCACCTTTTACCCTATAGACCCCATAACCCACACATAAAATTTACCCTAAAAAATTAAAAGCACAATTAAGACTATTAAATATCAATTAAATAAATATAATTAAATAAAAAATAATCATTAATTTATTATAATTAATTACTTTCCACCCTATTCCCCTATAAACCCACCACTCGCTACAAAGCTAAAAGATGCAAAATTAAATTAAATTTTACGTAATTACGAAAAATTTAACACATATATTAAAAAACATAAACAATACTTATACAAAAAAATTACATCACATGCATTTAAAATATGTACTAAAATCATAATCGGTCGGTCAGAAATGTATCGTAATACATCGGAATCGGCCCCTAAGAGTTTTTCTTAGTATTTGTCATCTGAATGAATCTTTCAAGCATCCATCAAACCTCTAAGTCACATAGCTTCTTCATCATTAAATTAATTGAACTTACAATATTTGATGAACGTATCAAGCCTCTCCATAAATTCATCAATGGTTTACCAACTTTTTGCCGTTCTTGACTGAAAATGTATCTTTCATAATCAACATTTGGTACTGGATTGAACTTTAGTTTCAGGGTTCCTTTTATCTGACAATATGTCATTTCTTCGTCAGTCTGCGGCATTTTCTTTATGACTTCTTTCACACCCTCATCAGCAAGACATTTGAGATACTTTATGATCTTTTAGTTATTAGTCTCTTCAAGTGCATCAATGAAATCATCAAATGTTTCTATCCAAGCAGACCATCTTTCACAAATATTTAGCTTTTTTGACAGTATTGAAAGGTGGTTGTAGTATCAGAAAGGCAGCAACATGATAGCTAGCTATGGGAGTGGCTGACCTTGAGGATAGAGCTTTTTCTGCTCCTGTCGGCTGTCCATTTGAGCCTGCCTCATTCTCTGTATTGCTGAGGCCTTGTGTTGGATAGGCCTCAGAGTCGTCCTGGATAATCGGAGAAGAAGTGACCTTCTCCTTGGTCTTAATCTGAGCTCTTCACTTATTGGAGATCTCTGGAGTTGTTCTGAGTCATTACCTGGCAGATTTGGTGGTGGGTCACTTCAGCTATCAGAGAGCTCAGTAAGCACAACCATTGTACTACTTCTTGGGTCTCCTCGCTGGGTTCTGAGGTCATAAAGCTTTGCTTATCGAGGCTGTGGTAAGTGCAATGATAATACACTTGTTTCAGACTTATTTTGTCAGCCAGCACTTTTTCCTGTATCAATACATAACCATCTTTTGCGTGGCAGCATGGTACCTTTATGTATGGCTTGACAAGCAGGTTCTCGACCATCAATGTGTAGATTCTTTGCAATGTTTCATTTCTCTTCACCTGCTTTGGAGGTGCTGGAATTGCGATTTGACTCCACATGCATGAAGCATTGATTCAGTTCTTCGGCAGCGACATGTGGCACGCTCTAGCAGTTTGCTTGGACCACAGAAAACTCTCTGGGAGAGCACGGTCATTCTTTGGGTTAATTATTCCCTATCTCGTTGCCATTTGTAGCGCCCTCCACAGCCTGGGTACCAACCAATGACTACACCACACATAAAACTTAGTATTACACATCATTAATCCGCTGCGTGTAACTGCAAACTCAGCATTCTTACACAAGCTTTCATGGCTTTGTGCTCTGACACCTACGTCACAGCTCTACAGAATCCGTGAGGAGCCAAAAGGGTTCCGACATAAAATATCACAAGATGCACATATGTGACATGAAGTCAGAGATTGGGTACATAAATGTGCACTGAAGCAACTTTGACAGATAAATAATTTTTCATAATGTGATGGTGCATGTTTAGCTATATTTTTAGGTGTCCCAGACATTATTATAACACTGTATCAATGGGTATGTAGTCCACAGACGTGTGGTATCAAGTATGTTTGTGCTATGCGAAGCAGACAAATGGGACAGCTTTAAAATTGTCTTTAATAATGCTGTGAGCTTATAAACAATGAGTACATGTAGACTTTTTCATTTTTTTAATTAGCACCGTCAAGCATCAAGAACAAGAGAGGGAGATGTTGGCTATATAAAAAGGGGAAAGCAGATGTCTGCTAGGAGTCTGAAGGTGCCCAAAGGCAAGGTGGGTGATGGGGCTGGAGAGGAGAACTTAACCTTCTTGGACTGAGGGGCCTCCACAGCAAACCGGCCCCAAGTGGTAGTACACCCAACAAAATCTCCTGGACCTATACCATTGTCCACCACCACTAGGAAGATCAGCACCATCCCTACTGTCCCCCCCCCCTATGTTGGCCAACACCCAGGCCCAAATAGAGCTGTGGTCTCCTTTGCCCCAGGCACCTCTGCTCCTGCCCCAGTCCACCCTGCAGTGATGTCTAAGGAGGTTCTTGACAGGGTGCGCAGTATTTCTGTTGACCAGACTGCACTGTTGGTTGCCATCTAGAGAGCATGTCAACCATTGACACAATTACTGGCCTTCCAGGATGGCATCCACAGTGCACTGTGTGCATACAAATGGGCATGGCATGTTTGAGAGCAGCTTCAGACTTCAATGACTCCTACCCACCAACCCCTTCCTTTCAGGATCTAGGGATTCTCATCCGTAACCCCTCCTGCCCCCTCCTTGACACCACCAATCACCTCTGCTTGTACACTACATCCATGCTCATATCTGCAAACTCAGGGAAACACAGACACCCTCACAGATATTCATATTAAGCATACACAACATACTCCCAAACCAAAACATAAAAACACTGTCACTACCATCACAGCCTCAACCACCACCACCACAACCACACCCACCACACCAACAGCCACCACCACCACCCCACCCACAACCTCCACCACAGCCTCTACCATCACCACACCAACAACCACAGCCACCCCACCCACAGCTACCACACCCACCACCACTTCATCAAAACACACTACTTCATCAATGCAGCACACATCACCTAAACCATCAACACAAAGCAAGCACAAAACATCCGACAAGCACGCAGCATCTGCAAAATATCCATTACAGAAACACAAATACGCAGACATGCACGCAACATGTGTAAAACATACAACACAGAAACACAAATACACAGACAAGCACCCAACATCTGCAACACATACACCAGAAAAGGCCAAAACCACAGACAATATCAACATCAGCAAAACTAACAACACAAACCAGCAGACAAGCACACACCATAGCCATCATCACACTCAAAAACTATACCCACATTGCAGCCAAAGACAGAACACACACACAACCACACATCACCATTGAACTTCAGACACACGCTCACGTGCACAACACCCACCCAGCATCACTGCAACTGCTCCTACACCCTCTACTTTCACACACCTCCTATACCCACCCCATTCAACCCATTCAACCTTCCTCCTCCTTCCCCAACCACCCATACTTCTCCCAAACCCCTGAAAGCAGGCCTACCCCTCCTCCCTCTTGGTATACTGAGGTGCCTGAATTCCAACAAGTTCATGGAGTATCATATGCCCCTTTTCCAGGTTAATAACAATGTACTAAATGGGAACATGAGCTGCAACTGCAGTCTAAGACCATATATTTACATTTCTGATTTTATGTTTGCATTTGTTTGGCATTATTTATGCTCAAAGAGTATCTAATTTTTTATTACATTTATTTTTCTGCCTAACTTGTGTTTTAATCTGGTGTGCAACACATTGTGCAAAAATTCTTATTTAGAAAACGTTTATAAGTAGGGTTGACAAATCATATAATTTGATGTGTAAGTTACACTAGGATATTTTGCTCCTACATTTTGGCTCCTATATTGTTTAGGCAACATTATTTGATGGCAGCTCTATTCTTTCATATTGATACCCTTGAGTCATCCTATCCTGTATTGGCAGGCCTAAAATCCCTTCTCCTACATTCATCCTAATGAATCCAATGCCAGTGCTGTTGTGACACATGTCAGATCAGATGCATATGCCAAGCCTACTTTTCTTGTACTACGGTAATCTGTGAGATTACATGTAACAAAATGCCTGTCTATAGCCTGTCACAGAGTGTGATAACAGCCAAGTGTTTACTGACTTCAACAAATACTTTCCACAATTAATAAGCTCAACAAACTCATTTGAAATGCAATTTATAATGCTTTTTAATGGTAATGTTGGATTTTAAATTATTTTAGAAGAGCCACTTTTAGAAAGTTGTGCGTCAACAAATGATGGACAGAATGCTTAGTAAATCAAACATTCACCCCCAGTCAAGAGATCTGGGTTAAAACATTTGTTCTTTTGCTCACTACGCCACCCCAATTTGGTCCCAGCCATATGCAAATTAGTTTTGACCCTGCTCCTCATGGGAACAGTCCAGACTGAACTGCCAAGCCGGGTCCTCCCTGGGCCAGAAACAAGCATCCTGGAACCGGTTTCATGGTAACACCCTCATCAGCTAGGCTAGCTTGAATCCAGTAGGACAGCGAGCAAGGGACCCACATCTGGGCATGCCCATCCCACTTAGGGTGAAAAGTGCTGCGACAGCAAATGATGAACGGAATTGTGAGTAAATCAAACATTCACCCGCAGTCAAGAGATCTGGGTTAAATCCATTGTTCTTTTGCTCACTATGCCACCCCGGTTTTGACCCAACCATATGCAATTCAGTCTTGATCCTGCTCCTCATGGGAACAGCCCAGCCCAAACTGCCAAACTGGGTCCTCCCTGGACCATAAACAAGTATCCTGGGACCGGTTTTGGGGTAACACCCCTCATCAGCCAGGCTAGCTTGAATCCAGTTGGACAGCGAGCGATGGACCGATGTCTGGGCATACCCATCCCACTTAGGGTGAAAAGTGCTGCAGCAACAAATGATGGACGGAATGCTGAGTAAATCAAACATTCACCCCCATGGCGTAGTGAGCAAAAAAACAATTGATTTAACCCAGATGTCTTGAATGGGGACTTCAAAGGTAAACCTCTAGAAGCTTCTCTCCCACTTTAAAGGTTTAACTGAGTATTATTACTGTACCTCAGACACCAGCACTTCAGTGTTCTTCTGGACCTGTGGATACGCTGACAGGAAGAAGGACTGCTGTGCCACTGAAAAGGCTGCTACTCTGCTAGACTGCTGCTCTGATAGAATTGCTGCCCTGCTGTTCTGATCTGCTGCCAAGGGCTAGTTGGCTGGCCCCCTGATCTGAAGTCTCAGGGACACAACAGGCTTCCAACAACCTTGCACCTGGACTCTGCCACCATCCTTGATTCTTCCCTACCATGTGATGCCACCCCATTCCTAAACCCTTGGAAGTGGGCCTAAGCTGTTTGCCAGCCTCTGTGGACCCACCGGAACCAATGCTTCTCCTCTGCTGTGCAACGCAACCCCGAGCAGAACCGACACATCTCTGCTGCTGCGTGGATTGGACCTGTCGCAAAGACTCACATTGCAGCCGCAGCCCACACTGCCTTTGGAAGTGTCACTGCGTGCCGCATCCTCAGTGCAGGCCCTCGCATCCCTCGACAATCGCAGCCTCGACGACAGACTCCACTTTGCAGCCTCTTAGCTCTTTGGTACCAATGCATTGCCCCAACTGCGTGCCGCACCCTTGATGGTGGGCTTGGCACTGCAAGCCCTGTCAACCGGATCCTCGACAACGACGCAGGGCCTCACATCACAGCCTTGACGCATCTCGGAACAAACATAATACCTCAGCTGCGCAATGCATCTTCGACGCAGAGCCACGCAACGCTCCGTAAAACAGGATTTAAGGTATTCTGTTCAGCAGGCCTAACTGGGTCCCTGTAGCCGGCCCATGTTTCATCCCAGTCAGCTTGAACTTTGCTCTGATAGTCCAGAATAGGAGCAGATATCCACAGTTGGTGCTATTTCTACAAAAATCTTTAAAATTGAATATCTTCGGTTCTACTAATTGGATTTTTGTCATTTTGGCCCTGTTTTATTTATTAAAAAATTCTCTATTTTCTTAATCTTTTGTGGGCTGCTTTTGTGGTGTGGTTTCACTGATACTATTTGAAGTGTTGCATAAATACTTTGCACGGTGCCTCTAAAGTAAGCCTGACTGCTTTGTGCCAAGATACCAGGGGATTAAGCACAGGTTAATTTGGGATTTGCTTGTTACTTCACCCTGAGATGAATTGTTGTTGCTGCTTGAGAAGGGTTACATACCACTCAACGAGGAACCCAATGTCCTACATTGGTGTTAAGCTGTGAGATTTGGACTTGTGTTTGTGCAGTACCATACAGTGATTTCTGTTACACCAAAATCCCATATAAATAATTTGATACCAATTCGAGTTTCTTTTGAATTCTCTTAGATTGGCTCTTTTGCTCTTTCCAAATTCACCCTCATTCTACCTGACTGTCTGTGACCATTCCTGCAGAAATGGAATTTGAGTTCATCGACCTGAAGAGCTATACTGTGGCTAAGCTCAAGAAGTTCTGTAAAATATCACCAAAAAGTTGGAGCTTCAGAAAGTTCTGAGGCACTTGGCGGAGGGTCACCAGTTGCTGACAGCAACAGAGGACCAGGATGAGGAGGATGATATAGAGGAGCAGGAGCAGGACCTGGCCGCAGGTCCTGGGATACAGCGCACAGAGCTGGGGGATGGCTTGCCTCCAGATTTGGAGGTTCCTCCCAGAGCGGAAAGCAGTGTATCCTCCCCATGTCTGATCCCAGAGGAGCTGGCAAACACAAAGGCTGAAAGGGAGTTTAAGTGGCAAATTTCCAAGCTCAAGTTGGAAGCAGAGGAGAGGAGGGCTGAAGCTGAGAGAGTGCTGGCAATGGACAAACTGGCAAAGGAGGCAGAGGAGAGGAAAATGGCTCCTGAAAGGAGCCTCAGAGATGTGGACATAAGAGTTAGGCAAGCAGAGTTCAGCAACCATAGCGGCAGCATACCCGCAGTGTCTGAAGAGGAAAGGAGAGTCCACATACCTAAATATCTGGTGCCCAACTATGTGGTAGGGGATGACATTGACAAGTGGATTCTGCATTTGAGGTACCCCTTAAGGCTCATAGGGTTCCAGAAGACTATTTGGGGGTATAACTCTGAAAACGCATGCCTGCGGAGGGGAGGGATACTTTACATACACTGGAAGTGGGGGACTAGATGAGGTACCCTCCCATGAAAACCATCCTTGTCATCACGTTTGGGCTCACCCCAGAGAAATACCACATTAGGTTCAGACATAGCCAAAAGTTGCACTATCAGTCTTGGGTGGATTTACTGGATTATGCCAGCAAGGCCCTGAATGGTAGGGTGCAGGGCAGCAAGGTTGATGATTTTACTGGGTTGTTTATTCTGATACTGAGAGAGCACATGTTCAATATCTGTTTTACAGAAATACGCCAGCACCTGATTGTTAGCAAGCTCACTGACCCAAGGGTCACATTGGGTTACCTTATTACATTTAATAAGCTGGGACTTCCAATTGGGAGCCGATGGGAATGTCGAGGTTAGTGTCGAAAGTTTTGTAATTTAAAACCCTCTTTTATTGCAAAGTTAGATTTTAAGTCACAATTCTAAAAATGCCACTTTTAGAAAGTTAGCATTTTCTTGTCCCAGCTATTTGGTGCCTGCAGACTGTATCCGAGGTCAAATGACATGGGGTAGTTGGCAGTTGGTCTTTGTGTATTGCTATCAGACAGTGACACAAAGAGGGGATTGGTGTTGGCAGGATGGGCCATCTCTGACTTGATGGGGCGGAGCTGTCATCTACTACATTTGCGCTAACAACAAGGAGAGACAAAAAAGGCTTTGAAGGTCCAGCATACGTGCCCTAATACTAATATCAAAGAAAGGAGTATGCAGTTCCTAAGGAGGCTGACAGTAACTTTGGAGTGTGTACAAATAACTGACTACCAAGAAGGAGGATGGGGAATCCCTCCTTTCGGAATTAGGGCCCTCACACACCCAGCCCGCTGGGTGTCATGCTTCATCATTGGGCATGCTCCTCGTCGGGTCGGCGCTGCAATACCCGACGGGCACCCTCAGTGGGGGCTCTTTGGCGGAGATCTTTTTTCCTTGCCGTATGGTGAGTGTGTGTGAGGGGCCCTAAAGTGTAGAAGCGTTGTGTAGTGGTTTCTAAAAAGACCAAGTGAGTTAAAACAGGGAGAGGGAGGATCAGGGCCACTAATTTAATAATCCTGTCTCCCACCTTGATTAAAAGGAGTGATGGTGACTGTCTATAGTGATGTTATAGGCAGTTGCTCTATGCTTCATGCGGTCAACATGTTTCTTGCCCTGGTTGTCCCAAGAAGGATCAGGCGGCAATTCTTCAGGACCAAATAAGAAAATTGGAATCTACACTAAGTGGCTGATAATGAGGTCTAATAACCTAGATATTACCAGTCTGATAGCACCAGTGGTGTGTGATGTCCATGGGTGCGGTAGCCAATCTACAATAAAAGAACACAAATATAAAAAAAAAACAGTTACTCACAACATGACTAATCCTATGAGGATTGTCTAATAGCCAAAGCATGTCAACGGCATCCATAAGCTTTACCATTGAATATAGTGCGAGCTTCCTATGGAATTTATGGCATTACGTGTGCAATAATAACTTGTATTAACAACGCATGTGGTACACTAAAATTCGTTAAAAAGGCACTGTGGCAGCGGAGCAACAAAATAAAGTAAGGTCAAAAGCAAGTCACAATTAGTATCGGATGCAGCCACTCACCTATAATTTATTCAAGACTGGCCCCATTGGGTAGCGGCATCAAGTGGACACATTAATTCAACGTGTGTCCTAAAAAGTAGGGGAACAAGGGGGGGAAATGGGGGGAAGAGGGGGAAAAAAGGGAGGGGGAAGAGGGTGTGTCAGGGGATCCAAGGTAAGTATAAACCTTGTCTAGAGACCTTATTGGGATGAAGGTAGACCCAGCGTTCGGTTATAGTAAGGGCCTGATTCACAGAACTAACTTACGTCAAAAACGTAAAGTTAGTACTTTTTGGTATTCACAGAATACACTTACTCATTTAGGTATTCACAGAATGAATTTACTCATTTCGGTATTCACAGAAGTTAGTAGTCCTAACTTTAGGACTCCTAAATGCCTTCTGTGAATACCGAAAGTCTTAAAGTTAGGATTTTTCTCAGTTTAGGAGTAGTAAAGTTAGGACTCCTAACTTTACTACTCCTAAACTGAGTGACATCTTTCAATTGTATCCAATGACCGTGATTGCGGTAACGGAGCACGCCTACCGCGATTTTCAAAAGTGTATTTCACTACCGCGATTGCGGTTCCCATTGGCTGAAAGGGCATGGGCATTGGCGGTGTCACACCGCGGGGACCAAGCGGTCGCTACCGCGAGGTGGCATCTTTCAATTGGTGCCAATGACCGGCCCCACGGTAGCGGAGCACGCCTACCGCGATTTTCAAAAGTGTATTTCACTACCGCGATTGCGGTTCCCATTGGCTGAAGGGGCATGGGCATTGGCGGTGTCACCCCGCGGGGCCCAAACGGTCGCTACCGTGAATTGGCATCATTCAATTGTATCCAATGACCGTGATTGCGGTGGCGGTGCACGTCTACCGCGATTTTCAAAAGTGTATTTCACTACTGCGATTGCGGATCCCATTGGCTGAAGGGGCATGGGCATTGGCGGTGTCACACCGCAGGGGCCAGGTGGTCGCTACCGCGAATTGGCATCATTCAATTGTATCCAATGACCGTGATTGCGGTGGCGGTGCACGCTTACGGCACCTATGGACACATCATGCTGTAGCAATGGCAATGGCCAGTTCTCAGCATTGAACAGTAGACACTTACTATGAATCATGCCACCAGACAGTTAAATTCAATGCTAGTGTGACATTTAACTCACTGATGACTACACATGCCATGTCAGTGCACAGGATTACATGCATTGGCATGTACTCCCTCACATGTGACTTATGATGTTGTTGTGCATGTACACAGATCTGTTGTGTGATGGACTCTCAAATATGTAAACATGTCATTGTGTGAGATGGCTAAGCAACCCACAGGAATGATGGGCTGACTACATAATGTGCCTATTTCACTGTGTAGATTGCTGAACTCATGTTTACACTTGATCTTTATGTACACACTGTGCTCATTGTGTTGTTAATGTGTGCCCTGTCCGAATCACGCAAGAAGGTGTGGCAGGTACAGCAGCTACGTAGAAGCCAGCAGTGCTGCTGTTTCAGACATGTGCTGTGTCACCTACTCTCAGGGCTGGTGACACAAGATGTTGGAATGTACCATTTGGCATTCACATAGTCTGAATCTGTTTTGGGGTACTCACTATGTACATACTGAACACGTGTACAACTACTTTAGTTAAAGATGTCTCTGCATGTGACTTGTGCTGTAAGCTGTAGTTTCAGGCCAGTCATTGTTGGCGCTGTGTCAATCAAAACGTAAGATGTTGGACACATCTCATAGGGGAATTGAATTGACATGTGTCCCCTTTCATCTTATCTAGGAGCCGACCAAATGTGCATCGTCCATTCACATTGCTTGCGGACATGGAGGATGTGGACATCATACGTAAATTCCGTTTGGATCGACCTACCCTTCAAGACCTATGTGCTCAGTTGGAGCCCCATCTGAGGCCACGCAGAACCTATCCGACTGCTTTGACACCAACATGAAAGGTGATGGTGGCCCTGCATTTCTTTGCAACTGGTTCGTTCCAGTACACGGTGGCCAGCGCAGGTGGGATGTCCCAACCAATGTTCAGCATGGTGCTACGTGATGTCCTGTCCGCTATGATGACCTACAAGGACAGCTACATCCATTTTCCCAGAAGACATGAATTGGCAGTTGTGAAGGGTGATTTTTATGACCTTGCCCACATCCCTAATGTTGTTGGTGCGATTGACTGCACACATGTTGGCCTGGTTCCACCACAGGCACGTGAGCACATCTACAGGAACAGGAAGCATTTCCATTCCAATAATGTGCAAGTGGTATGCCAAGCGGATATGATAATCTCCCATGTCTGTGCCAAATTTCCAGGATCAGCACATGACTCGTACATACTGCGTAACAGCATCATACCACAGCTGATGGCAAATCTGCATCTGGAGTGTGCATGGATTGTGGGTGAGTACGCAGAGTCAAGTAGCGTGCTGAATATGTGACATGCTGTCCTCAGCTATAGTTATATTACAAAATTGCTCTGTGTATCTCACACCTAGGTGACTCTGCATATCCCAACTGGCCTTGGTTGCTGAGCCCACTAAGGAATCCCAGGACCCCAGGTGAAGTCCGCTACAATGAGGCCCATGGGAGGACACGTCGTGTGGTGGTGCGTATTTTTGGTCTACTTAAATCTAGATTCCGGTGTCTGGACAGGAGCGGAGGTGCACTACTCTACTCTCCCCAAAAGGTGTGCCAGATCGTAGTTGCATGCTGCATGCTCCACAACATGGCCTTGCGCAAAGAGATCCCCCTGCTCCTGGACGATGATGAGCAGCAGATGCCCCCGCCTGCAAACCCACACATGTCCAGTGACGAGGATAGTGGAGAGGAGGAAGGTGTCGACCTGCATCAACAGCTCATCAACCGCTACTTCCCTTGAGTGTGAGTGACATTGTACAACAGTGCCATTGTCTGCTGTCTTTGATGGTAGTGAGAAGGCCTAGAGGAGCTTTTTGACTGCTGCCTGTTGTTGGATATGTGCTGATGGCTGATGTTCATGGCACAGTATAGTCATGACCAGTCACATGATGTCTATGTTGATATTGTTTCTCATTGTAATGTGTGCTGGGTTGTGTACCTTGATGACTAGTGTTGTGTACTGGCTGTGATGCCATCACCTGACAAGTAAATGTCGTTCTCTTGTGTCTTTCTAGGTCCCTTCAGCCTCTCAATGCCTCGGAACAACCAGAGCTTCTGGTACATTGGAATCAGAGTCAACTTTGTACATCCTGTGCTGAACATGGAGCTGACACAAAAACATAGGTGTGTAAAGAGTGTTTATTTACAAAGAGTGTTTGTGACTGACAAGTGATGTTTACAGAACTGGTGCAAAGTGAATCAATGAGTTGTCAGCGATGGTAAACGAGACAATAGAGTAGTCACCACATTGATGTGGTGACACAGTCCAACAGACACCTGCCATCAACATGGCAGTGTGGGTAAGGATAGTCAACAAAGTCAATGTCAAGGTGAAGAGAGGTGCCATCATGGCTGGCTCTTTGACTTGCGTTTGTCCACGTGATCCTCCCGTGGTGTTTCTCGGACGTCCCCTTTTGCGTTTTCCAGGGGGGGCCTCTGCTGCGGCTCAGTGGTGTCTGAGGAGTCATCCTGTTGCAGCTCACCCCTCTCTGTGGCTGCAGCTGAGGTGTTGGGAGTATCATCCTGCGGGCCACTGGAGGGGGGTTGAGCTGTCCTTTGGGCCGCATGACTGTCCCTCAGAACACCCACAAGCTGGCCCATGAGGTCCACGATTTGGCCCATACGCGTGTCCATGGACCTCAGCAGCAGGTGGAGCTCACGCACTTTTTCCACAACCTGGCTCATCTGTCCCTGGGTTTGTTTGTATGCCCCGAGGACTCTGTTGATGTTGGCCAGGGCTTCGGACCCAGTGTCCTGTCGATTTTGTCTCCCAGTTGCCCTCCCACCTGCCCTGCTGTCCCGGACCTGTGGTGTTGCCACTCGACGCACCCGCAGACTCTCCCTGCCCTCTTCAGATTGTGTGGTGGTGTTGGTATCCACTGATTCAGGGAGAGTGTTGCAGGCAGCACTAGTGGTGGTGGTGGTGGTGGTGGTGGTTGAGGCCGCACAGGTCATTGCAGCAGGGGTCAGTGCGGTTGTTGTTGCTGAGGTGGTGGGGACAGTGGGGTCCTGGGACGTGGTGCACCCTGGCAGTCCTGATGGGCCAGTTTCAGGCTCCGCATCCGAGAAACTTAGGGAGTCTGTATCCGAGAGTCCATGTTCCGGGGGGGGGGAGACTGGCTCTGCAGGTCGGTGTTGTTTTCTGCAGCAGTCAATTGTTGATCTCCTGTTGGACAGAGGTGAAATGGTCATTGAAGTGCACCCCACAAGCTTGGTGTTAGATGTTTGGATGTTACATGTTATACACCACAAAGTTTACATTGATATCACTTTGTATGGCTGCACGGTACTGAGCATCATGACATGATGTGGAGGTACATACATTACTTGTCCATGGTATGACATGTCAATGGATACCATGTTCCACGTACAGATTGTGTGGTTACAAGGACATGTCGTCATCTGTGATGCGTCTTTTTTGTTTGCTCTGCATGGAAGACGTTACATCTGAGCATGAACTAGCCATTGTATTCTTATGCATACCTTTGTCATATCATGTACTTTACTTTCTTTTTACAACTGACCATTCATGTTTTGTGTTCATATGGGCCTTGATGCTCTGCCACCATGGCACTTACACATAGCATTCAGTGCTGTGCATGATTGTGCCCTGGATTTTTTCAACATGTGATTTGGTGAGTCAAACTTTAATTTCTGTGACTGCTACATACGCTGTGCTGTCTGCACACTGGAAGTGGCTATTGGATCTATGCCAAGTTGGATGACATGTGAGTGCTGGTGTGGTCATATGGCTCCATGCTTTTCGAGAAGAATGGCAGGGTGCATGCACTGTCTACCTACCTGTTCTGTGACACAGTTGAGGGGAATTGCTGCCACATGGTTGTGGGTGTGGGGGGTACACCATCCTACTGAGCTTTGGGACAAGGTGGCCTGGTGGGAGTTGTAGTGCAGGCTTCCCACCCACAAACATCCCTCCCTGTTAAGATGGCTACCTACCTGTGGGTTTGAAGAGAGCAATGCAATAGCTGCCACATGGTTGTGGGTGTGGGGGGTGCTCCATCCTGCTCAGGGCTGGGACAAGAGAGCATAAGATGGCTACCTACCTGTTAGTTTGATGAGGGCAATGCAATGGCTGCCACATGCTTCTGGGTGGGGGAGTGCTCCATCCTGCTGAGCTGTGGGACAAGGTGGCCTGGTGGGAGTTGTAGTGCAGGCTTCCCAACCACAAACACCCCTCCCTGTTAAGATGGCTACCTACCTGTGAGTTTGATGTAAGCAAACACCCCCTCCTGTTAAGATGGCTACCTACCTGTGAGTGTGAAGTGAGCAATGCAATGGCTGACACATGGTTGTGGGTGTGGGTGTGGGGTGGAGTGTTCCATCCTGCTCAGCTGTGGGACAAGGTGGCCTGGTGGGAGTTGTAGTGCAAGCTTCCCACCCACAAACACCCCTCCCTGTTGAGATGTCTACCTACCTGTGAGTTTGAAGTGAGCAATGCAATGGCTGACACATGGTTGTGGGTGTGGGGTGGAGTGTTACATCTTGCTCAGCTTTGAGACTAGGGTGCCTGGTGGGAGTTGTAGTGCTGGCTGTCTGTACACATGCCCCCATGGAAATATTGCTAGCTAGCTTTGGGATTAATCAGAGGGAGTAAATGTTGGATCTGTGAGACATGTGTTGGGTAGGGTGTGGTGCACATGAAGGCATTTGGGCTTGGGAGGTGTCGCTTTGTAGTTGTGAAAGACAGTACATAGCAGTGTAATGGGAGACATTTGTTGGTACTTACCAGCCTCTACTCCCCCAGCTATTCCTGTGAGACTCTCTGGATGCAGTGTGGCAAGCACCTTCTCCTCCCATTCGGTGAATGTTCGTAGTGGAATGGGAGGGCCACCGCCAGTCATCTGAGCCAGCTTAATGTTCTTGTTGTTCCGCTCTTTCACCTTGCTTTTGAGGTCATTCCACCTCTTCCTGATCTCCTTCTGGGAGCACGGGATGGTCCCTACTGCATTGACCTTGTTGACTATCCTTGCCCACATTTGTTTCTGGTGGCTAATGGTGTCTGTTGGACCAGGTTTCCAAACAAATGTGGTTCTATTCTGATTACCTCATCTACCATCACTGACAACTCATTGTCAGTGAATTTGGGCATATTCTTCTGTGACATGCTGTGTGATGTGCAAATGTGTGATGAGTGCAGGTGTGAAGGTGGTGGTGGTGATGTGTGTGGGGTGTGTGTGGTTGTGATGATGTGACGTGTGCAGATTTGCCTCTCCTTTGTGCTGTGGGGTTGGGCCCTTCATTTGTGGAGTAGTGCAAAGGATTCTGGTCAGGGAAGGGGCTGGTTTTATACTCAGCTATGTGGGTGGGTCAAAATGGAGTATTCCTGTCAGGTGTGTTGTGTGGGTTGACCTGGGATTTGTATTTTTTTAGTTGCCATGGGGATGTGTCATTGGGGTGTGTTAGGTTTTTTTTTAGGCTGAGCCAGATTAATGGCCACTCCTGGTAGCCTTGTTGTGTTTTTTTTTTTTACCACCATTACTCTCCTGGAGCGACCGCGGCGGTCGGAATACAGCAGCCCTTCCGCCCGCTCTCCCATTCATCAATGGTTGCGATCGCGGCGGTCGGAAACAGCTGATCGTTCCGCTGTCAACGCAATCGTATCCTAATTTCACGTGCGATCAATCTGCTGGCCGTGCGGCGGTTTTGGGTCTTTCCGCTGCAAATCAGACCGCCGCGGACGGATTTTCACCATGCTCCCGGCGGTCTTTCGTGGGATCCGTCTCCCGTGGTCGGATTTTTCTGGCGGTTCATTCTAATCTGACTGCCGGTTTTCCCGCGGTACCTGCGGACGGTTAATTTCCGCTACCACGGCGGTCGGAATTGTTTTCCGACCGCCATCGTAATCGGCCCCTATAAGTGGTGAAAAAGACCCATTGCAGAACGGGTCACAAGTAAGTGTAGGCTAGGGCACCACCATGGAGAACTTTTGAGGAATGTTGCATTTTATGTTGTTCTGTACTTTTTGTACTTTATTTACATTACCTCTTTCATCTGTAATGCTGCACCACTCCTTCCTTTTGTTTTTCCTGTTTAGTAAAGAGACAAATGTGTCCCATTTATAACCTGCCACCCTCTCTTGTTTGTTCTACAGTCCGTTTGCCCATTCACTGTTCTCCTTTTACCCCATTTCCTCTTATAACCTTGTTGGAGCATTCAGAACGCTCATGCCAAAGAAAAGGCATTTGGCCGTGTAAGAGAAATCAACGTGGATGCTGGCCAGACAACTGTACTTCTATCCTGCTGCAGAATATTAATACATCTTGACCTTCATCCACCACAGGAATATTGTTTCTTCTACTGCATCATCACAGTCCATTGTCTGTCTGATGCATCGTCCAATTTGAGCAATGTACCTAGGAACCAAAAACAGCCCTGACAACCATGCTCAAATCAGCTCCGCTGGCTTCATTCCTTGCTCTATCTTTCTCTTTCCATGCATTCATTCTCTCTCTTCTCCCTCCTTACCTCCTTACCTCCGTCCCTCACTCTCTATCTCTCTTGAAGCCTGTGACTGCTGCAATAAACCTTTGGAAGCTGGGGAAAGTAACACTACCACCAGCTATCTGGACGTTCAAAACCGGACACCAACGACTCCAGTCTACCAGAGAAAATCCCGATTGAATTGCAAGTCCGGGCCTGTGTGAAACCAGTCGAGAATACAGTGCATAATTTGTAAAATTATAAGTGTCAGGGCCCAAGATATTTCTCAGGAGGCCTATGCCGCTTATTCCACATCAGCTTCCTGCCAGCGCTGCTAAATTCCAGTACCAATGACACCTATTTGCCTTTTCAGTCCTACAGATGTTACAATTTGGTCTGCACTGGGTGACCTAAAGCTGTAAGAATGGCATGAGCACCCAAGTACTGTCTTTTTTATTAGGTCAAGCATTTGAGACCTCTTGTATATACTTTAGTATATACTTATTATATACTTATATGTGTATGTACTTTGTGGGCTCTGGAGATCAGCCCTAGGACTTGTCTGCTTCCGCTTAGGGACTTTTTTTCTGTTCAACTGTCTCTATTTAACTGTCTTGATAGAAAACACCCAGCAGAGGTCAGTAAAATACCAGAATTGCTTCCTGCTGAAGGACTTTTCTTATTTTTATTTTTCTGGCAACTACCTTTATTTAACTTTCTTGATAGAAAACGACCAGCAGAGGTCAGTAAAATACCAGAATCACTTTAGCATTCTCTATTTTTTATTTTAAAAGTTTTATATAGCGCTGGCTAGACCCAGAGGTATCAGAGCGCTTTACATGAGAAGATAATATAAAGCAAACATTCTCTAGATTCCAGTCCATAGGAATTGTCTTCCACGAGCACCCGTTGACAATAATATTTTTTTCAAATCTTCTATTGTTAGTGATATGACACCGAAGGCCCTGATTTTATATTAAAAACAGAGCTTTGGACTATACCATTTCCCGCTGAAAGGCAATATTTCTCTCCATGTGTTCCCATACCTGGAGTGTCACGCAGTTTGGTGCTTACTTTCCCTCCATGTTAAAGAACAGTAGATGTTTCAGCACCCAGGCTAATGTGCTGCATAGCTAAATACATATAAGGTCCCAAAGGCGAGACCGATTGCATTGCAAATGCTTGTTAATTGTGCATTTATTAAACACCTTACTCATGTGTTTTTTTTAAAAAGAAAATAGACTGCCAGAGGCACCATCTGTTGGACTACCTTAAATATATGCAGGCGTTACGAAATAAGCGGAGGTGCCTGCCGTGCATCTGAAAACACCGGCACAAATTAAGCACGAAAGCAAGAAAAAAAAGACTCCTTTGATCCTTGGATGGCGAGTAAATGAGAGCCATAACTGGTCTGGTATTGATAGCCACGCCCTGTGCAGAACATAAATCGCTCTGCCGAGCCTGGCGTCGTTTCATGGTCACAATAATCCCGTCATAAAAGGTGCATAGACCATCTTGGGGCTGTGAGTGTCAGTGTGACGTACAAGTAGAAAGGAATGATAGACACGCAATAGAGTAACCTCTCATGGGAGTTTTAATCATAAAGTAAGGGTAGATGAAGGGAGGTTACTGCATCACTCACCCTGATCCATTGTAGATAAAATCTGAAGGAAACCATGAAAGAAATGGGTGATTTGAGATATAAGTAAAATCCGGGGAAAGCTAATATTATTATAATTTGCTGTTGGGAAATATCATAAAATATAAATGAGATTAAACGAAGTATACAACACACCAGCAGGTGGT
This sequence comes from Calotriton arnoldi, assembly GCA_963921515.1. Classification (NCBI taxonomy): domain Eukaryota; kingdom Metazoa; phylum Chordata; class Amphibia; order Caudata; family Salamandridae; genus Calotriton; species Calotriton arnoldi. The sequence continues at coordinate 68,659 of CAWUFW010011062.1, forward strand.
AGTAGCAGGAGGCCTAGAGAGATGTGGCTGTTATGTACTTCAGAAGAGAAGTTCAGCTGAGACATGGCAAGGAACATGCAAAGTGAGGTGCTCCATAAACACGCGTGAAGGATGTTAATGAAGTATAAGACATTAGAATAGTGTCCCTGAGAGCCACATCCGTGCTCTTCAAAATGAAAAAAAAGTAAAGTACTGACATGCATTCAGTTATACCCGATTTTATAAAGTCTCATTCACTCATGCGCCAACATTTTTATTATTTGTAAAAGAGAAAAAATAGTGAATGCTATTCCAGAAAAGTCAGTGCTAAAGTAAGTAGGAATGTAAACCCCCCCCCAAAATTAATTTAATTAAGTGGCCTTTAATAAACATCACACTTTCAAAGGGTTCATATTGTTCTTTGCAGTGGCAGCTGGCATGTACGGGGAAAGGGGACGGGGGCGTGCGCAAATAAAAAAAAATGAATACACTTACCGGACACGTCCTCCACTCCGGACCTCTTCTTTCCTGGACTGCAGTGCGGGCACCAGCACACTCCCTGTTAACCATCATGAGAGAGGCGCCCTGATTGGAGGGAGCAGCCTCTCTCTGCGCTCACCAGCGCGCTGGAGGCCTGCACTTGCTCTTAAATTTGAGAGGTTTAAAGTGTGCATGTTTGGCTGGCCGTCTCAAGACAGCCGGCCAAAGAGACATACACACTTTTAACAGTGCACAGGCAGCCCTCTGCCTACCACTCCACCCTGCTGCCAATCAGCAGGCCCGCCCCGTCTCAGTTAAGGAGGGGAGGTTGAAAAATAAAATGGTAATACATTAACATTCTCTTTTTCATCTCTGGGGCTTTGGCGGGCATTTAAGTGGGCAGGGCCGGACTGGGAACTGAAAGCAGCCCTGGCAAATGTTGCCAGACCAGCCCCCATGTGGCGCGTAGCGAGCGAGTGCAGCGAGCAAGCCTGACCACTACTACGGGGTTTGGAGGGGTTCACACCACAAGAAAATTTTGGAACAAGAAAGACCAAAATGGTGCATTTTACAGCACATTTTTCATTACATGTTTAATTGTATTAACTTTCAAAGCACAGTAAATAGTAGATGAGGATCTTACAGAGCACCAGGTTACCCAGTCATATGTACCCATAGACATTCTTACAGAGAGCAACAATAATAGACACAAGAGTAGTGAATCAGAGAGCACAAAGTATAAGTGAGACCAGCCCCCATACGGTGTGTAGCGAGCAAGTGCAGTGAGCGAGCCTGACCACTACTAGGGGGAGTTTGGGGGGTTCTCCCCCCAAGAAAATTTTGGAGACAGAAAGCCCAAAACAATGCATTTTTCAACACATTTTTCATTACACATTTAATTGTATTAACTTTTAAAGCATAGTAAATGATGACCTTATGGAGCACCAGGATACCCAGTCATAAATCCCAGACATTCCTACAGAGAACACCAAAAAATGAAATGTCGAGCACGAAACATGAATTTAAATATAATCGATTTATTCTTAATATAAAATAGTATAAAGACATTTAAAAACGCACTTAACCTCGAACAATTGTGCAAAGGTTTAGAGGAAAAAATGTACAAGACAATATGCAAACATAAAATTATTTTTATATCCTGAGTTTTGTAAACAGTGCTAGAATAAAGCATCTTATGTAAAGTGCAACAGTGCACAACATTATGATTGTGGGCATTTTGACATTTTAAACAGTTAACATGACCTGCAGCAATTTCCTTAATATGAAATACTGTAAAAACATAATAACGTACTTAATCTTAAACAAGTGTTATATTCAATCGCACTTCACATTTCTTTGCATTAATTTGTGTCAAGAGGGTGTTTCATGGGTGAGATGTGGGAGTCCCCAAGCAACCAATCACGGGTTTTGATGTAAAACCCTACCAACTAACAAAGGTAGACATAGATTTAAGCCAAAAACTGACGGTTCTTTAGGTTTACCAAGAATGCATGTGTGCTCTACAGTACAGCATAAATACAGTGCAGTAAACATTTTAAATTTAGCCTAAGCATAGGGTTTTGTAGTGGATGAATATTGTTTCAGTGCGAAACCTAAGCTAGAGATAATGCTTACAGCCTTTCACTATGGTACAAAGGTGTGTGCGTGGTGCAAAGCAGGCTCAAAGAGAGCCAACGCAAGGAGGTCAACTGTGGTTATTCACTGCGTTGTTTGATATTTATAAATCGCCCTCAAAATGTTGACGGTAACGTGCAAAAGTCAAATGCTCAGAGATAGCACAGTGCAGAGTGAAATCACAACCTAGAGATTACTCCCTGGGTCAGTCTAAGAGAGAGTGTAATTGCATACATTGCTGCCCAGGACTCTTCAAGGGGCCCGTACAGTAATGATCACAACACCCTTCGGGCCACTCTTGTCTTTTCAGGCAAAAGTGCTATGTGTTTTAGGCTATTTTTAAGAACGTTTCAACGTCATAACTTTACAGCATAAGAACTGCATTCTGATATTCTTTTTTGTATTTTCAATAAATTGTCACTTACACTGTCACACATTAAGCACTGAAATGTCACACATGAGCACCCAGGACAGTAAGCATGGAAATGTCACACATAAGCACCCAGGCCACTGAGGCCAGAAACTATAGAAATATTACACATAAGCACCCAGGCCAGAAAGCATGGAAACGTCACACATAAGCACCCAGGCAGTAAGCATGGAAATGTCACACATGAGCACCCAGGCCAGAAAGCATAGAAAAGTCACACATACACACCCAGGTAGCCAGAAAGCATGGAAATGTCATACATAAGCACCCAGGCCAGAAAGCATGGAAATGTCACACATGGCACCCATGCCAGAAAGCATGAAAATTTCACACACAGGCACCCAGGCCAGTGGCAATGGGACACTTTTCAGAGTGTGGGTGCTGTCATCAATGTTACAATGTTACATCACTGAAGTCATAGAATTGTGAAAAATTCAAGAATCACACAAGGAACAAGGGTAGCAAATGAGCCTCGCCTATTCCGGGCCGGCGGAGGTGGTGAGGGTGTGGTTCAGAGTGGAAAAGGCCAAAATTTCATCTCCGCACATGACATCCCTTCAGAACAGATCAGATATTGTGACAGATTCACCATCTGTGGGGGTGTCATGGAAGCTGAAGACCCTTCTTTAGCAAAGCTGAGTATTCCCACACACACCCATTCAACACCAGTAAAAGTGAGATCACAGCATTTATTAAATTACACTATAGATGGCCTGGACATTTACATCCAGCATGCCACTCTACCTCGCAGACAAATTTTAGACTTCATATAGCAGGCACACCACATGCAGACTTAGCATTGTCAGACTAAGGACCAGAAACTGCAAGAATGAGAACCAGAAGACAGGCCTTCCGCATCATGCATTTTAGTTTAAAACAGCACCCTTTCCAAGACCTGACAACAGGACTGTAAGTGGGCCGGGTACTACCGGTGCCCGGCAATTCTAAAAAGCAGCTGCTGAGACGGGTCCCTATCGGGCTCTCTATTTTTGCCCTCACCTTCAGGCCACGTGAAAAAGAAATCTTAACTCTGCAGCAGTACCCCCCTTCACTGCTTTGATGTCACTTCAAAGAGACTCAGTACAGTTCTTTCACAGTCTCATTTCAGAACTGAAGCATTTTCAATATTATATACAATGAAGCAGTAGTTGCTGTTTTTTCTTATGCAGCTAACAACCGTTGACAAAGACAATAGTCCTGACTTGTTGTTGTAGGTATAATGTTACGTGTTGCACTACATATCTGGATAGAATGACAGAAACAGCAAAATACCAGTTGGGCGGCACACTATGCTAAGCACAGATTTTTAGCTTTCATGTTTTTAAGCCACGTCCTTAATTACATCGGCCATGCCCCATTGAGAGACCCGTTTTTTTCATCCCACTGAAAGCCCTGCCTGACAAGAATCATAACTATGACCCAGTCTTTGCTTGTCTCTGAACCAGAGAGTGGCAGGAGATATATCCTCCTCAAACCAGTCCCTCTTGCCAATATCTTGTACTTTTAAATGCAGTTATGTAGATTTGGAGAAATGTAATACTAAAAAATCCGATTTCACGTATGAAGCACTTCCCATATTTGCATCATATAATATGTATAATAACCAGTGCTCTCATATGCCAATTTGAAAAGAGTCTGAAACTCATGCGTGGCCAACTGGCCAAAGAGTGAAGAACCCCGGCCTGGATGGCCTCCTCTGCTCGAGTTCTGCTTACAGCCAGGCCGGGATTCCATGCTGCATGACAGCCTGGACTCATGTCTTGTTTGCTGCATGTAATGTGAGGGCTAGATGAGATGGCGCATGTAACCTACACAGGGCCGGTGCAAGGGTTGCTGGTAGACGGGACAAATGGCGCTACAGCAGGGGGCCGGTGCCAGGGTGCTAGACGGGGCAAATGGCGCATGTGAGGAGACCAGTCATGCCATCGGAGGGCAAGGCGTTTGCAGGCCAGTAAGTGCCCTCTTGGTCCACTTAGCCCCAGACCAGCTCACCATTCAAGCAGGTGCCCACTGGATGGGGGAAGTGGAGAAGCAACTGCTCCCCCACATTCTTGCAGCGTTGTTCCTTCAGGCCCACCACCACTGGTTCGGGCACGTCTCAGACCCAGTCTTAGATGTCCAAGCTGCAAATTGCCCAAAGTGCAAGATGAACCGCAGGAGTGAAGGGGGACCGTCACACCTCAATCGGTGCCGCCGTCGATGTGGCTGGATTCCAACAAGCCAGAGTCCCCGCTGCGACGTCTCCTCCCTGGCCTGAAGGCGGAGCGAGGCCGCTGTCTCGTGCCTGCGCTGTGCACCAATATCAGGTGGCTCGTGCTGGAGTTTGGAAAAGAGAGGACTGATGAGCCTACAGGGCCGGTGCTGCGCAGCCAGCCAGGTCACGAGTAAGCTAAGCTTCAATTCGAAGGCACATGTTTCTTTATATTCGCCAGTGCCTGACTACCTGCCTCTGTACATTTAACAATACATGTTTGCCTCCAATTATTCGTGCACATTTTTTCAACTTAAGTTAAGGACACTTACTTAGTGGAGGCCGGCTCAGGCCTATGCAAACTCAACTGCTGGTTTGCTGCTTCTACTCTGGTGCGGTGCCTGCGTGTGCGTGTCAGTCTCTGACTGTCTAAGAGAACGTGCGCACAACTATGCTGCGGCGGCGGGGAACTTGGGGAGGGGGCGCAGATCATTGGTCCAATGATCTGCGCCCCCTCCCCAAGTTCGCCCGCCTGTCTCGCACTGCCGTGCTATACTCGCGTGACGGGTGACGGGTCACAAGTGGTGGGTGGCGCCGAAAGTGTACGCGGCTCGCAGCCTGTGCACACGCACTACTAAATTAAACCAACACTCGCACTTCAACAGCGCACAGAGGTCAGAGTGCAGAAAGACTGACTGTCACGGACTGGTGGCATTCTGATTTTGTTACTGGGGGCCGATTTTGCTAAAAAATCGGCCTCCGGTAACAAAACCAGCCCCCTGTGAGGAAACCTGCCCCCACCTCTTCCAGCCTACCGGGGGATTGCCCGGTGCCCGGCATCACCAGTCCGGCCCTGTAAGTGGGGCAACGCTCCACGGAGGAGCCGCCCGTAGTTCTTTGTCACCGCCTTCTCCTCTTTCTTTTTTCCACTCCTCCTCTTTCTTCTTGTTTTCTTCTTCTTTCTGTCCCTTTTCTGCATACACAAAAAATGTATGCTACTTAGCGAGTTCTGTAAATAGCAGAGGGGATAGAAGTGATTCAGAATTGTGTACAAAAACTCAGTAGTGACTGGGAAGATGCAGAAGTTCTTGTCTTAGTAGGCATTTGGGGATATTAGGTTTATCATGCCAAGCTGTACATTTTTCAACCTCACATAATTAGTCACTGACTCAAATCTGCCAAAACAGTCATAAGTTCAAAAGCGCATTGTGTCTGAGAGAGAAGAAAAGCACACGAATAAACATATTTTCTATATCTGCTGATAACCGTAAAAAAAATATATATATATATATAATATATATGTATATGTGCATATGTGTATATTACCTACTAGCGATAGCCAGTAGGTAGTTATAGTTAGGACCGGAGTTTGGCTCAGTAGCAGCAAAGGCTTCCGACTCTGCCATAAATGTAAGGCATGCCAGTATGGGGTCAATACTACAGAACTACCATTGCCCTTCACTGGTAAAAATTGGCGAATACTGAAATCATTAACTTGTAAAAGCGAATTTGTGGTTTATGCTCTGCGATGCAGTTGTCAAAAACTTTACATAGGGAGCACAATTTTAAAAGCCCATCTACGCATCCTACAACATATTCAGGCCATCAAACATAAAGACCAAACATACCCTGTCGCCCGACACTTTGAACAAACACATTACACTGATGTCAGCAATCTAGAATATTTTGTTCTGGATCAAGTGCTAATAAGACCAAGGGGCGGAAACAGGGAGAGGTATTTGAGACAATTAGAATCTCGATATATTCTCAGATTTAACACAAAGATCCCAATGGGCCTCAATACAGAAGAGGATTTACATGTCCACCTGTAACATCGCAATGTGTTATTATTTGTGATTTTTACTGTCGCTTATAATTGCTTTTTTTGGGGAGACAAGTAAACTGTGGATATTGGTAGAGGATCAGACATTGAGAAGTTTTATATGATATACAATTGACATCTTCAGGAGAGAAATTTTTGAATGAATTTGTTGCTGTAATCATGTTTCTCCTTTTCTCCTCTTTTTTATAATCCAGACCATGTAAAATGCATTGTACATAGTTTTCACAGAGGTTTTTAGTATGGGTAAATGTGAGATTAGTATTAGTTTTGATTTTATTAGTGCTGTATAGCCGCAGATGCATTTTTAACCCAACTTGTACAAAAACAGTATTATTAACTTGAGGACATTCTTTTGAAAAAAGATCTGTGATTAATTAGGGCACTTGCCCATGATTAGTCTGAATCCCGATAGAAACATGAGTTTATACATTATGAGATATGACAGGTACTGACCCTGTTTCTGAACGGATAGTTTGTAACATCACATATCAGCAACAATCGAATTGATATGTGTTACTGTATTTGTAACATTCTTTGATGTGGGTAAAAAGAATGGCGTAGCTGCATGCATTAGTCACTTTATAGAAAAAGCACTGTGTCACTTTAAATGTAAAAATGTTTATTCATGCACTGTCACTTTAATGTTGAAAAAGAAAAAACCCTGGAATATGTATATATAAGTAACCAAAATGGCAACCGCAACTGGTTTGAGAAAGGTAGCTGAAGCTACTGAAACGCGTCACCGTTGTTTTTTTGACAAATAAATCCCGTGTTCATAGCGAATCCGAGCGTGCTGGAGTCTGTCTTAATCCGAAGGCAGGCATTTGGAGTGGATATATATATATATATATATATATCATTCCATCCTGACAGCGTCAAAACAAACAGGCACCGACTCCGTGAAAAGTTTGGCACAGATGGCGATTTATTCCAAACAAAGGTCAGACGCGTTTCGGCGGCAGGACCGCCTTGTTCACTGCATAAAGAGCTCTGCCATTTTACAACCTATATACATGTTGAGCATTTTCCCATGGTTGCCGTAGCAACCGGAACCAACCATAGACATAAAAGCTAATCTACGGCTGTGTACCATGACAATGCAGAATGATGCAAAAAAATTATATACACATGTTTATACAAATAACGAAAATACAAATAAATGTAACACACACATTCTAATTTGAGTTAAAATATAGCACTCTGAAGTATCTCATAGTGTGAGAGTGAAAGGTGTGTTCTGTCACTAAATCCCGACCTGCACACATAATTAGATCTTGCTTTGAAATTGCACTTAAAGTCAAGTGCCATGGACATGGAAATGACAAATTGAATTATAATTCACCTCCATTTAATCTGTAATTTCAGTAAAAAGTTTTTATCTCCCATACTGTGATAAATAGAAATAACACTAAAATAAAAGAAATTACATCCCTCACTACTATTGCCAACTGGGGGTGAAAGTAAACATTTCCCAGTACAAAAAATGGCTATGTCTCCCTGAACTTACATGTAAACTCTGACTTATGTCTCTCTGACCTATGTCTAAGGCACAGCCTGTGCTGATGCCCATAAACTACCCAAGTGGTGGGAAGGTGGCAGCGGGAGAATAAAAATTACTCATGTGGCTATAATGTGAGGCGGCTGATGGAAAGAGGGAGGTGTGTCAGATAAGTGCTGCCCCAGTGGGCCTGCGTATCTTACAAAAAGTCCATATGAAATTGCAACAATAAACATAGGTCAAAATATAATAGTGTGTCAGGAATTTAAAGAAGAAAAATACCAAAATAATAATATTAAAAGGAAGAACTTTACGCTAGGAGGAATGGATCTCTATGATATACATAAGCGCGCAGTCTTATTACAGGTGGACACTTAACGCTTCATCAGCATTCATCCCTTGTGGGATTTTGGAGTTGAGGAGAATGATGTATCTCGATTCCAATCTCCTCAATGCCAATTGTCTATTGCCTCCCCTTGGGTTCTTAGGGACATTATCAATGACAAAATAGGAGAGGTCTTGTGCATTTCCTGCATGGCAAGAGTTAATGTGCCTGGCAACTGGATATGATTGGTCATCATTTGTAATGGCCCTCAGGTGCTGCAGGATGCGGACATGAACAGGGTGGATAGTACTTCCTACATAGAGTTTATTGCATGTGCATTGAAGGATATACACAGCGAAGTCTGTCTTGCAGTTATAGCTACCACGTATAATATACGGTGTCTGTCTGAAGGGCATAGTTATTGATTTCTTGTTAGTGCCATGTTTACAGGCTTTACACCTACTACACTTAGTGAACCCCTTTGGTGATAATAGCCAATTTTGAGTTCTAGTTATAGTTGGCGCATTACGCACCAATTCCTGGCGCATAGATTTAGCCCTTCTGAAACTAATTGAGGGGACTTTTGGACACGTAGGGCCCAATACTGGATCACTACGTACGGTGTTCCAGTGTCTGTAAAGTATCTTCCTCAATGTGGTGTGGTATGTATTGAACCCCGTGATTAATCTGGGAGTATCTGTTGCATCTTTCTTTTTCTGACTTCTGGTTTTGTTGTTAAACAGTAAGTTCTCTCTCGTTATTTTCTCGCTTCTAACTTTGGCTTTAGCCAGAGTTTCTGATTTGTATCCTCGTCTCTCTAATCTGTTGAAGAGCTCATTAGTTGATTTTTGTAAACCTTCCTCTGTGCTGCAATTACGTCTCATTCTCAAACATTCAGCATAGGGGATACCTTCCTTAACACTATTGTGGTGAAAACTGTTTGCGTGCAGTATTGCATTCCCTGCTGTGATCTTTCTGTATGTCCTGGACTGCAGACAGTTGTTATCTATATACATTTCTATGTCCAGGAATTGTATACAGGTTTTGCTGGTGTGACTCGTAAAGGACAAATTCAAATGGTTGTTGTTAAGTTCCTTAGCAAACATTTCTGCACTCTCACTAGTCCCATGCCATAAAATAAATATGTCATCAATATAACGTACATAGAGTGCCACATTTTCAATCATAGCTCTTTTTTGTGTCTTCATGAGTACTTGCTCCTCCCACCAGCCCATATGCAAATTAGCATAGCTGGGGGCGAAGCAAGTACCCATGGCTGTGCCCTGTAATTGTTTATAATACAATTTATCAAAGATAAAAATATTGTTCTCAAGGCACCACTCCGCCATTTGTAATAACATCAAAGAGTGTCCATGTAGGTGGATCGGTCTTTTATCCAGATAGTATTTTAAGGCATTTAGACCATCCTTATGTCTGATGCTAGTATATAATGTATTGACGTCTAGTGTCATTAATACACAATTATCATGCCAATTGACATCATATATCCTAGTCAAAAAGTCACCCGTATCTTTTATGTGAGATGGTAGTTCACAGACTAGTGGTTGCAGGAAAAAGTCAATGAAGCGAGAGGTATTTTCAAAAGTCCTCCGATAGCTGCAATGATCGGCCTCCCTGGTGGATTCGTGGCGTTCTTATGGATTTTCGGGATTAAGTACAGTTGCGGGGTCATAGGATAATCTGTTTTCAGATATTCAAACTCAGATTTAGTGATCAGACTAGTGCTTCTCCATTCATAGAGCGCTTTATGGAATTTTTCTTTTATGCCCATGATGCTTGTCGGGGCTATACGGCTATAGCATTGTCTGTCACCAAGTTGTTTCAATGCCTCCGAATTGTAGTTCTCTAGTGGCCAAAGAACCACATTGCCCCCCTTATCAGACCATCTGACTACAATGTCTTGGCGCTCTTTAATTTTACTCATGACATTGTTGTAGATAGTCCTGTTGGTGTTATGTGTCTTAGGGAATTCTTTATTACTAGTAAGGGCAAGGTGTTTAAGATCTTTAATTACATTCTCGGCGAAAATGTCCAACCCATCTTTGAGCATCATTGGGGTAAAGACTGACTTTGGTTTGAATGGTGTACGTATATTAACACGAGTATCTTGCTCAATGTCAGTTATTCCTTCCACAGTTGCATCTTGACCTTCATGTTCCATTTGTATTAAATCATGTAGTAATGTCATATCTGCTGCAGTTAGCCCATTATTTGTTTCTTCACTGGCAGTCTCAATTTCGTCTTTATTATTCATGTTAAAAAATGCTTTTTCAGTTTCAATTTCCTAACAAATTGGAAGAAATCAATTCGTGTTTGTGAATAATCAAAGTTCGTTTTCTCGCAGAAAGATAGGCCTAGGGCAAGCGTTTTCAGTTCAGTTTCTGTTAATTCCATGTTTGTGAGGTTAACTACTGTATTTTCAATGTCTTTGTTTTCTAATATCTGCGTCTGTTTCTTCTGTATGGTTGTCTGTTTGTTTTTTGCGCGGTGTTTGCCCCAACGTCTGTCTTTTCTCCTTCTTCTTTTTGTTGCGCCTTGTTTGTACTTGTGTTTTCTTGGCGCGGCTGCCGGGGGCGTAGGCTCATCAGTCTTTCTAATCGTAAAAAACCGAATTCTTGGACAACTGTGGGTGGCTTACGTTTCTGCGCCGTGGTGCCAGCTGTTTCTGCTTCCGATTCAATTTCTGAACTTAGTTCTGAGGCGCTTGGGTCAGCAGATTTCAGTTGCATCTCAGCGGTTGCTGACAATTGTTGCCTCCGTATATTTTCAAACTTTTTCGAAAACGTATAAATCCTGCCTTGTATATAATCATTCCTATCACGTTGGAATTTCGTAGCTTTTCTTTCTTTAATTGATTCTTCATGCTTTGTTAGTCTTGTCTTCATTTCACCCAATTTCTTTTTGATTTCGTCTTGATTATCGCATTTCTCTAAGTCTCTCATTAGCGATTCAATTTTAATTAGCATTGTTTTACGGTCACTGTCGGCATATTTAATGAGAATCTGTAGCATTCTCTTGGACGATTCTGCGCTGTTGTCTGCCCAATCTTTTAGCATTTCGGGGTTTGGGTTTTCATACGTGGGGGCTACCAGGATCCGGAGGCCTCTAGGAATTCTGCCCACGTCCATGTACCTCTGTAATGATTTACATTCCCACCACTTAGCTATTTCGTTCTTCCGAAGTTTCTCTAATTCGTGGAGCATTTTAACACTGCTGTTCACTGCTGACTCTGTAGCCCTGTTCGTAGTCTGCGCTGGTTCTGTATCATTGTCCACATCATTAAAGATGTCAAGAGCTGCCTCCTCGCGCTCTTTGATCCATTCCTCGGCCATAGTTGGAAAAGACTATATGCCTTCTGTGTCACTCACTGCCCGTTTTTTAGCTCTACGGGACTACCTCTCCCAGCAGCCACCACTTGATTCTCGCTCACACTCAGATACAGCGCTCAGAGGAGCTTACCTGACAGCGTGATCGCCCTCCAGCTACCACAACGATCAGTCACTCTCCTCTTCTGCGGGGCATCGAGTGTCTTTGATGCGAAGAAAAAAATCTTTAGTTTGTCTGCTGCCGGGGGGCACTGAGTTTTCCTTTCGCAAGAAACTGTTGCCATCCGGTGTCCGTATACTCAGTGCTCCTAAGCGAGGAGGGTCGGTGTCAAGATCCCGGCGGATCTCTTCAATATCATTCCATCCTGACAGCGTCAAAACAAACAGGCACCGACTCCGTGAAAAGTTTGGCACAGATGGCGATTTATTCCAAACAAAGGTCAGACGCGTTTTGGCGGCAGGACCGCCTTGTTCACTGCATAAAGAGCTCTGCCATTTTACAACCTATATACATGTTGAGCATTTTCCCATGGTTGCCGTAGAAACCGGAACCAACCATAGACATAAAAGCTAATCTACGGCTGTGTACCATGACAATGCAGAATGATGCAAAAAAAATTATATACACATGTTTATACAAATAACGAAAATACAAATAAATGTAACACACACATTCTAATTTGAGTTAAAATATAGCACTCTGAAGTATCTCATAGTGTGAGAGTGAAAGGTGTGTTCTATATAATATATATGTATATGTACATATGTGTGTATTACCTACTAGCAATAGCCAGTAGGTAGTTATAGTTAGGACCGAAGTTTTCATAGGAAAAGCATTTTTTGTTTTGTCAATAACTTTGGCGCTGCTTGACGAATCTACACGAATTTTCCCAAAACATCCCCTTTGTAGTTCAGGTGCCTTGTTGAAAGTTTCGGGGTGATCCGTCAAGCAGGGGCAGAGAAAAAAGGGGGGTCCCAAATAACGTTTTCCCCATGTTAAGTCTTTAGGGATTTTTCATTTTTTGAACACGACTACAGCCCGAACTGCTGAACGGAATTACACCATATTTAGCAGAAAGCTAGATGTTGGTCCAGAAAGTGTGCTTTTTGTGCTTTATGTGTAAATCCGTTCAGTAGTTTATCAGATATCTAACTTAACAAAGATAGCTATCTGGGGACACGAGTCCTTGCAGTGGACTTGCGGATCCTACTCAAATTTGAATGGCTGCTAAAACTTCAACCAGGCATGTTGGCAGCCATCTTGGGAATCGGCTTGAAGCCGAGTCCCAGAAAAAAAGTTAAAAATAAAGAAAAGGGGGCAAGATTGGAATAACATGACCCCCCATATATGGTGGGAGGAACCCTGAGGGACCCCCCAGTGGTAAAAAGCATTTTTTTTTATTTTGCCACGGACTCACGGGTGGATTCACTAATCTGTGGCAAATTTATTTAAAAAAGCAAGCGCGGGCCCCTGAGCTGGCTTTACAATAACCCCGGGGTGGGCCAGGTCCCGGGGGAATAAGGTAAATATAGGAGGGAGGCCCATGGGGCCCCCATCCTAGGACTTATCAAAGCCCCGGGTAACGCAACCTCCCTGGGGCATTTTTAATTATTAATGCGTGCAGGCCCACTGGGCCCACCTGCAGCCCTGGGGACCGCCATCTCCCCGGGCCAAAAATACCTGCCCACCCTAACTTTGATTATTAAAAAAATTAATAAAGGCTGGGCCCCAGGGGATGGGGTCCCTAGGGCCGAAATCGGGCAGGCCCCTCTCCCGTTTAGTTTTATTAAAAAAATTAAAAAATGGGACAGGTCTCGGGGAGGGGGTCCCCGGGGCCAAAAATGGTCCAGGAAAGGGTAGCCACATGGCCCCCCTTCCTAAAAAATAATAACATTTTTAAAAAATGTTAAAAGACGGCAACTCGCTGGAGGCCCTGCCCCCTTTCTGCACTACTCTGCAAATGCGCCTCCGGGCACACTCCTGGTTGGGGGATGAAGTTCCCTTGGCTGCTGAGGGTCCTTAGGTGCCAACAAGACTTCCTGTTACTTCCAATAAGCCCCACACAGTGGGATTGCTAAGAGGTGGTCGGAGGCCAATCCCCCTTTCTCCACCACTCTGCAAGCGTGCCTCTCGGCACACTGCTGGTGGGGGATGAGGTCCCCTTCTCTCCTGAGGGCCTCATGATTTAAGTGGACTTCTTCACCCAAGCAGCAGTGCGCCAGGAGGCGCATTTGCAGAGTGGTGGGGAAAGGCGGCATGGCCTCTGACGATCTCTCAGCAATCCAGCTGTGTGTGTCTCACTGGAGGTAACAGGAGGGCTAGTTGGCCCCCAAGGACCCTCAAGAGCCAAGAGGATTTCATCCTCCAACTATTAGTGCACCAGGAGTGCATTTGCAGAGTGGTGGAGAAAGGGGACGTGGCCATTGAAAACCTCTCAGCAAACCCACTGTGTGGGACTTGCTGGAGGTAGCAGGAGAGGTAGTTGGCCCCAAGGACCCTCAATAGCCAAGAGGACTTCATCCCTCTACTAGCAGTACACCAGGAGGAGCGTTTGCAGAGTGGTGGAGAAAGGGGGCTTGGCCTCCTACCAGGTCTCAGCAATCCTGCTGTATGGGACTTACTGGAGGTAACAGGAGGGGTAGTTGGCCCCCAAGGATGTCCTTGGGGGCCAACTACCCCTCCTGTTGACTTCTAATAAGTCCCACACAGCGGGATTGCTAAGAGGTCTTTGGAGGCCAAGCACCCTTTCTCCATCGTGGTGCACTACTGGTTGGGGAATGAAGTCCTTTTTCCTCCTGAGGGACCTTGGGGGGCAAGAAGCCCTCCTGGAACCTCCTATAAGTCCTACACAGTGGGATTCCTGAGAGCTGGTTGGAGGCCCAGCCCCCTTTCTCCACCCCTCTGCAAACGCGACTACTAGTTAAAAAACCATAGAAATTCACTGAAAAAAGCAAAGGTTACAGGGACATTATAGTTAGGAATAAGCATTTAAAAAACCTTAGAAATTCACTGAACAAAACAAAGGTTACAGAAACATAGTTAGGAAATGGAATTAAAAAAAGCCTAGAAATTCACTGAAAAAAACCAAAGGTTACAGAGATGTTATAGTTAGGGTCAGGTTTCACTCATACAAAACCAGAGAAATTCAGCAGTTATAGTTAGCTGAGCTAACTATAACTCGCGCCCCCGCAAATCAATGCCTATGACCTCACATATTATATAACTCATGGCATGGTCAGTGACATCACTGGTGACATCTCAAATGATATCACTTATGACATCATCCAGTGACTGTGAGTGTTTTTAAAACGTTTATGAGTGTTAAATATATATACCAAGGTGTATTGATGAATCAGTGGGTGTATGAGTGCCTGTATGGATGAGTCATTGGGTGCGTGACTGACTGTATAAGTGAGTGATTAGGTGTCTCAGTGAATGCATAGGTGAGTGACTATGTTGTGTGAATGTGTGTATCAGTCTGTCAGTTGGTGTCCAAGTGGCTGCGTGGGTTGGTGAGTGAGTACATGAGTGTCTGTATGGGTGATTGATTGGTTTTCTGAGTTCCTGTATGAGTGCATGAGTGTCGGTATGGGTGGGTGAGGGGGTGTGTGACTGCCAGCATGGATGAGTGGGTGAGTCAGTGGCTGTATGGGTTAGTGAGTGTGTCTGTGAGGGGCTGTATGGGTGGCAGAGTGTGTGTATGGCTGTGTCAGTGAGTGAATGGATGTATCAGTGGTATATGGGTGAATAACTGCATATGTGAAAGGCAGTATAGGTGAGTGTTGGAGTATATGAGTGACTGTATGTGTGAGTGAGTGATTGTGAGATTGTGAGAGCATCAATTCAAAAACACAGCGTGTTGATTGGCCTAGGGTGATTTTTTGCCTTGGGCCATCTCGCTCCCATGGGAGTCAGAATTCCGCAGGAACGGGCGCTCTGATTGGCTGCCAGCAACATGACAAAAATGTCGGGCGTACTGCAGGATCATGGCAAAAGAAAAAACGAAATGGCAGCTACCGTTTTTAGAATTATATATGGGATGGGGCGGTTGAGTAGTAAGGAGGCCCAGGGACCCCATCCCCTGGGGTGTTACTTTAATCAAAAGGGAGGTGGGCTCCCTCTCTAAGCCTTTAATGGCCCCAGGGACCCATCCCCCAGGGCCGGCTCACTTACTGTTTCCCAGGGAGCTCACACTCGGGACTCAGTAGTTTCCCTGCCCACACTAGTGCAGGCAGGGAAAAATGTGTTTGCTACCATTTGGCAGGAGCATTTTTAAGTCTCTCATCAAACAGGAGCAAACACCAAGTCTGCTCCCAGCCAGTGGGAGATTTAAAAATGCTCCTGTCAGCTAGGAGCAGACATTTGTTCTGTTTCCCTGCCGGCACTGAAAACAGAACCCATATTGCTCCTGCCCGGAGGAAGCAGCATAAATAGCTGCTCCCTCTGGGCAGGGGCAGTGCTGACTCCCACACTATACAGGGAACCACCGTCTGGGGCCACAGGAGCCCTGGAGCTTCAATTGTGCAAGGTGTTGGGTTGGGTATAGGGCCTGCGCCCAACGTCCAACGCCCTTCGAATGCCCTACCCACACTGTGAGCTGCCTTTGGCCATGCACAGTGTAGGATTGGGCACATATGCTCAGCCCCCAACATGGATGCTACCTCATGCAGCACACAGCCTTCTACCATGAACAGCATGCGGTTGGTCTTGCAGGTCCTGGCGAGACATCAGGCAGCCTTACTGACTTTGTCAAAGAGTCACAACCTCAAAATATAAAAAGTTGGTGTAGTGGATTTTTCAAAGGTGAACATATCAACATATATAAAGAAAATCTATCATCTTTATCCAAAAATCTCAAATATTTTAATCGAATATATATTTTAATAATTCACACAATGCAACATTTAATAGCAGTGATTATTATAAAAATGTTTAATAAAGTTTTAATTTAAAAAAATAAAATCAACATGTCTGAGTCTTTCTTTTAAAAATTTTCAGTCCAAAAAATGCAATCATAAAAACAACCACAAGAGGACCTGGCACTCCAGCTAAAGAGCATAGAACTCCAGTAAGGAGTGATTTAAAAAACAAATTGGTAAGTTCTCCTGGGGTCATGTATTAAATGATCCTGGATACTTACTGTTTTTTCGATGTTGCAGGGGCTTGCTGCACTTCCTGCAGCCCCCACAACATAAAATAAATGCTTGGGCTTAGTCTTTCTTTTTATATTTTTCAGCCCACAAATTAAAATAATCAAAACTATGTTCAAAGAAAGACTCACAGACATGAGGTTGGCTTTTCGTATGGGAATAGAATATTGTTTTACGTTATAGAAAAAATAGAAATTGACTGAAAAAAAGAAAGGGTAATATAGTTGCATGAAAAGTTAATACATGCCATAAAGTAACTATATCTCGTGCCCTAAGGTAACTACAACTCCCACCCTCGCCATGCACTGCTAATTACCCCACATATTACATCACTCATGACATATATAACTGGTGAATTTCAGTGGTTTTGTATGTTTAAAACGGCATGTTTTAACTGGTGTGTATATGTGTGTGTGTGTATATATTTATATATATATATATATATATTTACTAAGTAAGATGTGATGGTTAAGGCGCAAATATGAGACAAAAGAAAAAGCAAGTTTTTCTAGCTTACAGGTCCAGCTAGTTAAGAACAATTGCCTGCTTCTGCAGGATGCACTAAATCTGTCTCCAGGATCCTACGCCTAAGGGCAGGAAAGGGCATAAGACTAACAGATGTACTGTATTGTAGGTGTTGAACCATTGTGAGGCCAATGCAAATGCAACTAAGTGCAAATAAGTTGTGTTGGGTCTAATTCTAGCTGTGCCAAAATAATGAGAAGCAGTAGGAGGAGTCTGAGTCGGGTGGCTGCGCTATGCTCACCTATCCCTTTCTTGGTCATAGGGGCCACATGCTGGCTGTCATGCTGATGCTATGGTGAGCAAATGTCATGAAGATCCATTATCTCAAATCTTCTTCCTATCCTCCCGCCTCCACGTCTTTCGGGGCTCCAGCGCTATTTAACAGCCAATCAACATTATATTACGGGAATAGAAAATGGTGACACTCTCACAATTCTCCTACTTTGTCCCAAGGATTTAGTATTTAGTAAATCTGAGAGGTACTGTAACTTGGAAAAGAGATTGGATTTGAGTAACATGTTGAATACATTTAGTAGTGGGAATGCAATTAGGGAAGATATGCTCTGCATACAGTAATTAAGAAAGAGAACTTTAAAGGATATTTTAGCACAGATGTTGTTTGATGATGATAACATATATTTAGAACACTTTGGAGCATCTTCATGTGGTGAAATGTAGACTAGAACTGTCTAGTTAACGTTTGCACCTTGTTTGCTATGGGCTTCGCAGAACAATAACATTGATGCAGGTAGTGCGCCATCCTAAAGTTGATCAACTATCCTTGCATTTAGTGGGATGATTAAAATATAGCAGCTGCAGAGCGCGTGATGTGCTGCCCTACTCCTATATTCAATTTGTTTAAATCAGAAAAGCAAACATGTTATATGCCTATAGAAAGTTAGAAAGAGTTACTAGTTTAAGGATACACCTTAAAAGTCAATTGAAATAAAGTGGCGGAAGGAAATTTTATACTTGTGTGATGATTTATGAGTCAGTGTTTCTTTGCGAACATATGCTAAGTCAAATTTTAAAAATGCATTTTTCGGATGGATTTGCAATAATTTTTTCATATCTTATGTAATGCTAATGCTGCCAAATTATCTTAACAAACGTAAAATGTTATTCCCATATGACACAGGTACCCCATATATGATATAGTTATGTGGCATATGATGGGTTTAATTAGTTACTCTTGAGAAACAATGCATGAGTTTGGAAAGACACATAATATGATGGCATTCCAAACATATAATTGCATTATCTAGGCTATCATGGTGATAGCTCACAAAAGATAAGGATGCCTGGTATAAGATTAAAATACCTTGTGGGCACAGAGGTACAGTGGAAATACTTGTTATTTGATGTGGGTAACTGGCATGTAGTGGACTGTATCGACCTGGGAAAAGGATGGCAGTCATTGGTGTAAGGCTCTGTATCTGGCAAGGCCATCTTTTCTGGGTAAAATGTAGACACCAGCATGGAAACGTTTGCTGACATATTGCAATATGAAACTTGGCAGTGAGAAACCTAGTATGACCCTTTTCTGAAGTATTATGAAACTGGCAAAGCTGTGTGGAAACTGGCAGAGTATTTTTCTCAAGCATTATAGAATTTGGCATATTAATGTGGGCATAACTGGTAGACAGAATTTCATTGTCTCTAGCGACATGCATTTTACAGCTACAGAAGAAAAGTAGTCCATTGCAATTTTTCTTCAGTGAACTCTTATGTCCTATGGTGTCAACGAGAGTCTAAAAATACTAGACATGTAGAAAAGTTATGATTCCAGTAACTTAGGCCGAGAACTATAGACACTCTCCCTAATTCTCAGGCTGGCAGATAGAAATCTTTCAAAGTGGATTTAGGAAAGCCTTGTTATATTTATCGGCACCGGCACTCCTCTCTCTGCAGTGGTAATGAAAGCTTGTTTTAGAATGTGGAGTTTGCGGTTACACGCAGACGAATAAAGGCATGCAATATTAAACTCAGTGTGTGGCGTAGTCATTAGCGGGTACCCAGGCTGGGGAAGATGCTACAACTGGCGACAAGATAGGGGATAAGTAACCCAAAGAACGACCTGCTCTCCCAGAGAGTTTGATGTGGTCCAAGCAAACTGCTCGTGCATGCCATGTGTGTCGCTGTTGAAATACGAATAGATGCTCCATGCATAGAGGGCCTGATTCACAGAACTAACTTACGTCAAAAACGTAAACGTAAACGTAAACGTAAAGTTAGTACTTTTTAGGTATTCACAGAATACACTTACTCATTTTGGTATTCACAGAATGAACTTACTCATTTCGGTACTAACTTCTGTGAATACCGAAATGAGTAAGTTCATTCTGTGAATACCAAAATGAGTAAGTGTATTCTGTGAATACCTAAAAGTACTAACTTTACGTTTACGTTTACGTTTACGTTCTTGACGTAAGTTAGTTCTGTGAATCAGGCCCGTGGAGTCTAAGCGCAGCTCCAGCCTCTGTAAAGCAGGTGAAGACAACAAAAGCGTTGCAAAGAATCTGCACATCAATGGTCAAGATCCTGCTGGTCAGGCTTTATATAAAGGTACCACGGTGCCATGTTTTGTTATGTTATGTTATGTTATGTTATGTTACAAGATTTGTAAAGCGCATGGCTGCCCCAGCGATGGGGCGTCCCAGCACTGAAAACCCAGATACAACATAGCAAGGTGGAAAAGACAGGAGACAAGGACTAGACCGGGAAGAGCCAGGTTTTTATGGATTTTCTGAAAGCCAGATGATTCTGAATATTTCTGATAGTCACAAGTAGTGAATTCCAGAGTGCTGATGCCAATGCCCTAAAGGAGCGACCCCCATCTCTTGCTTTTTTTAACTCGGGGACGCATGCTAAGTGCAGGTCCGCTGATCACAACATGTGTCGCGGTGAGTACGGCACGAGGAGATCGGATAGAATAGGAGGTGCTTGCTGGCTGAGAATTTTGTGGGCAAAGCATAAAGTCTTGAAATGAATTCTCTTGTCAATTGGCAACCAGTGTAATTTAGGCATGAGCTTTGATACCGAGCAAAATTTAGGGAGCGCGAAGTGAGTGCGTGCTGCCGCATTTTGTATCCTCTGCAAGCGCTGAATCCTAGATTTGTTTGCATCTACATACAATGAGTTGCAATAATCCAATCTAGACAGGATTAGAGATTGAATAATGATCTGGAGTGTTTGTGGGTAAAAAAACCCTAACAGGGACTTAAGTCCACGTAGAAGCCCAAAACATACCCCTGCAACCGCTTTTGTTTGGGCTACGAAGTACAAGGCACTGTCCACCCAAACACCCAGATTTTTCACAACCTCCTTGGGTGAGGGCACGGACCCCAATGCGTCCGGCCACCATTGTTCTGTACATAAATGGGTATCTTTCCCCAACAGCAAGATTTCGGATTTACTGGCATTAAGCTGCAGGCAGTTCGCTGTCATCCAGTCTGCTACAGCCAGCATATCCTTCTGAAATTTGGTAAGATTATGCTTACAGTTGTTGGAGACAGAGATAACCAGTTGGGAGTCATCAGCATAAGATACTAATGACAGTCATCTGTTTTTTGTCACTGCAGCAAGAGGTTGTAAATAGATATTAAAAAGCATGGGGCTCAGCGTCGAGCCCTACGGAACTCCGTGAGGGACAACATAAGATAAGTTGTATATTATACGCAGTGTGAACATTTAAGGCGGATTCAATCCGGTTTACGAAGCGCAGCCGCTGATAATCATAACTTGCAAAATAACACTGCGAATAGAAGTGTTGCAAGATGAAGATCAACCTGGAGTCAGAAAATGCAAATTGACATTTAGAAGAGAAATATTAGATTGCTTACTAAATACACAAAAGAGAGTCATTGTACCATAGCACTCAGTGAAGCTGGCTTATGGAGAAGTGCTCGGAGTTGTGCTTACGGAGCCGTCCATATCCGAAGTGGTTAATTCACAAAGTTGCAAAGTATGGCTCAGAACAACTTCACAAGTCTTCGAAGATTAAAGAGCTGAGAGTGACTGTACACATAGTGAAATTTGTCAGATGGCAGCGTAGAAAGTCACGTTTCCAGCTATCGTTAACGATGATTGAGAGGCAAGCTCGTCACAAGGTCTCACAGATGAGTTGCCTAAACTAAGCCACAGTGATCCACCAGCAGTGTCAATAAGATCTACACTGGTCTACAACACTGATGCATTCCTGAAACCACCACCACTTTTTGATACAGTCAAAAACCAAAATATTGGTGATGGATGGACTGCTTGGATAGACACATGTGATGATTTTATTGATGCGCTTGAAGAGACTGATAAAAAGATTATCAAGTATCCCAAATATGTTGCTGGTGATAGTGTGAAAGAAGTCATAAAGAAAATGTCGTGAACTGACGAAGTAATCGCATACCGTCAGAATAAAGAAACGCTGAATCTCAAGTTCAATCCAGTACCAAATATTGATTAAGAAAGATACATTTTCAAGAATGCCAAAAAGTTGGTGAAACCATTGATAAATTTGTAGAGAGACTCGATACACTCAAACACTTTAAGTTCAATGAATTTAAACATGAAAAAGCTATGCGTCTTAGATCTATTGATGGATGTTTGTCAGATTCATTCAGACGACAAATGGTGAGAGAAACTCTTAGTCTCGGAGAGAGTGCTGATGGCTGCCAGAGCTGAAGGGCGTGCTGAAAGACCAGCAGTTTACATGAAGGCCCAAGTGAATTAGTCATGAGTATAAAAAGTAAGCCAAAGCAAAAGACTGAAGGACATGTGAAAAAAGTTACATTTTAGAAGTGGATTTTTGTTTCCATACGTAGGTAAATGTCCCGCCATTTGATAGATATGTAAAGGCTCTGGGACAGAGAACCATTTTGTGCCAGTTTGTAAACAAAGGGAAAAGTAAGTGTGTCACGGCGTGAAGACAAAATGGGCACCAAAAAATTCCAGAAGCAACATTTGACGCACACCCACAAGGCCAAGTAGCAACATCAATTGAGGCAAATTGATACTGAACGTAGTCGATCTTCATCTAAATCATCGTCAAACAGTTCTTTTACCACATTATCAGGTGAAAGTGAGGAAGATGGTTGTGCCATGTCGATGTTTACTTCAGAGAAACATGCACATGTTGGACTGGCTGCATGTGAGGAAAAATGTCAGTCAAAGAAAAGTCGACATGCCAAAGCACCAAAGTCATACAAACATTGTCCGAAGATTACTTTGAAAATAAAGGGTTGCTTCATTCCTTTCATCATCTACAATGGTGCATCAATAAACATAATGCTAGAGGAGAAATACAATGAATTATCTCAATTGCACCGACTTATGCGATCAAAAACCAAAGTGTACACATGGGCTGCATCAACGAGCATAAAAAGTCAAGATTAATTTGTAGCGACATTGAAACAAAAGAAAACGAAGTTGCAAGCACCCATCCATGTGCTTCAAGGTACAGCATCAAGTGTCTGTCTGATCAGTTTCAGTACCGCTGCTGATATGGGACTCATTTCTGTGAATTACAACATGAATACTCACCACAAAAAAGTAAGTCAATTCCCTTCATTGTTTCATGGTTTAGGAAAGCTTAAGACTATGAAAGTAAAGGTGCATAATAATGAAGATATCCGTCCTATTGCTCACAGACATAGACAAATTGCTTTTTATTTACAAGAAGCCCTGCACTTCAGACACAGGAGTTTTTACAGTATGAACATGTTCATCCTCCTCCGTTGTCGTTGCTTCCTTTACATAAGTACAAATGTATCATTTATACCAATGGCTCGGCTCAACTGGCCACCGGCTCTAAACACGCTTATTCAGTGGCTTGCGCAATTGTTGCTGGCTCAATTGTCAATGGAGAATTTAAGTCTTTCATAGTGCATACTCAGGCAGTTGGAGACTGTACGGCACAATTGGCGGAGCTGCGTGCTCTTGTACTTGCTCTCGAGTTTGCTGATCCTAACGTGAATACTCTTATTGTATGCGATTCTTACTACTGTGTCCAGTCTTTTAGTGACAACTTATTCTTTTGGTCTCAAAATGACTATCGAGACTCTAAAGGCAGCGCAATTAAACATAAAACGCTTTGGGTTCGAGTGGCAGACCTTAAACAACGTCTGCCCCTCACACATGTTATACATACTCTTGGCCATCAGCGTGTGGGGGCACATGCTCTTGGTAATTCTTTGGCTGACGAAGCGGCCTAATCTGCAGTAGCCACGTGTTCCATAGCAGCAGTTACAAGGTCCATGACTAAAATAGATAATTATATTTTGGCAGCAGTTGCTGCTACGAGGGAGGGAACTGCTTATCCTCAGGGTTTCCCTTCGAAATACTCTTATCATCTATCTCCCGAACAAGTTCCTCATGCTAAGATTCCATCAGTTGGGGATCGGCTGATTCCCAACTCGGACTGCAGACTTTCTCTGATCAAAGCCGCACACGAGGGCATGGCTTCTGCTCATGCCGGAGTGTCAGAGACAGTCTCAATTTTGCAGCAACGTTATTAGTGGCGGGGTTTATATAAACAGACCCGTAATTATGTGCTTTCTTGTGACATTTGTCAACAAATTAAACCGTCTACGGTCACACGCCCACCTCAAACACAGCTATGTATTTCTAACCAACCATTTGGCTGTGTTTATCTTGATCACTGTGGTCCATTCTCTTCTGATACTGCGTATAAATATATATTTGTTGCAGATGATTTGTGCACTAGATTCCTTTGGGTTTGGCCACAACGCAGTGCTGACACTCAAAATGTCATCAGGGATTTGCGTGTCTTTGTAGGGATGTTTGCCTGTGGCACCTTCCATTCTGACCAAGGTCCAGCGTTTGCCTCAAAGGCGTACAAGGACACAATGAAGTCAATGGGGGTACTGGTGCAGTTTTCGTTTCCATGCAGGCCTGAGGGCAATTCAATTGTGAAGCGGATGAACCGTGACTTAAAGCAATCCTTGACAGCTAGGGTCTTCGGTACTGGCAGGAACTGGCTGGCCCATTTGTATGGTGTCCAACATGCACTCAATAATCTCCCTAGAAGATCTCTGGGTGGGTTGACCCCATACGAAATGCTCTTTGGCATTAAAATGTTTGTGCCAGACCTTGATGATCTAGACGTTGTGGCGGCGGCCGCAACCTTTGACGTAGGTAATCATTCTACTGTGTTAGAGGATCTACAAAAGACCTGTGACAGCTACGCAACTGAACATTTACCCTCTTCCAATGATGCAGCACTGCTGATTCCGGTTGCCGGCTGGCTTCCTAAGATTGGAGATCTGGTACGAGAAAAGCTAGAGAACAAAAAGGAATTTGGTCCCTCTTATTGTGCACCAGTTCCAGTACTTGGATTGAAGGGTACTCGTACAGTCATTTTACCTCCTTTACCTGGTCGCAAAGACAACAGATACATCTCAGTGGACAATGTCAAGTTACACCGTCTGGCTGATTCTGAATGGTGTAACACCTGCTGTTTCCTGCAACGCTATTTCTTTGAATCCGGTATCCTCAATCGCTACGTCTAAGGCCTGTGCCGGTGGGGATGAGATGGAAACTACTATTGACCTTTCGCCTGTTCTGCCTCCATCTTCTTCCACCACAGATGTTGAATATACATATCCCACGGATGAGTCCCAGAGGGAAGTGCCAAGCAATTGTCGACAACATCCCACCCACCTTTAATACCGAGGGATGCATATGGTTATTTTGGGGACCATGCCAGCTTCTCTTATGACTCATCCTCCTTGTCTTCCAGTTTGGCAGTCCCACCGACTAAATTAAGTGTTTTCATCTCGTGGTTCAAAAAGACTTACCTGGTCCCACCATGGACCTACATCTGGTTGGTGCTTGTCGTAATTTTCCTCTTGATGTCGATTGGATTTGTGACAGTGTTCTTCTTACTCATCAATGGTCATTATTTGCCAGAACGCTCTGCTGTGAACTTGGTCGATGGAATTCTGGCCCCACACACATCATCCCATATCATGAAACGTGATCAGACTCTTGGGAACATTTCAGCATTCCCAGTTGCATATGGCATCGTAGGGGATAAAGTAGCTTTCGAAATTCACGGTCCGATTGAGGTGCTCAGGGTGCCATACGTGTTTCGCGTCTCATTAGGAGATGTGGTAACACGGGACATACATTCTGACGATTGGGATGTGCAAGCAGTACATTCATTGTTTTCGGATTTAAAATATTATGCTGCTTTTTTAGGCCTGGGCGTAGTTCGCGGAACTCCGCGACGTTACAAAAAAACTCCGCGAAGTTCCGCGAGTGGCGGAGTGCAGTGCAAACTGCAGTTTGTGCTGGTATACCTGCCGCTCGGGTAAAAATTCTACCCGAGCGGCTGATCGCGCTCGCGAACTTACTGTTCGCCATCGCAAACTTACCGTTTGCGATCGCGAGCGAGGAAAAACTCCGCTGCACATCGCGAGCGGAGTTTTCTACACTCCGCGAGCTCCGCGGAGTGCAGAAAACTCTGTGAACTCCGCGAACGGAGCAAAGTTCACCGCCCAGGCCTACTTTTGATGCTGAAGATTTGTATTTAAATTCTGCCAATTATGCTGATCTCTTCTGTTATCAACATTATGGGCATCATTTTTGCATAAAACAAACACTTTATGACCGGTTTTCAATCACACTCAATGGGAACATTGTCCTACTCACATACAGAGGAGTTCGAAAACTCTTAGAGATAAGTTCACATATTTTACAGATTATGACACTTCTAATCCGGAATCCTATTTCTTTAAACTACAATTGTCATCTCAATCCAAATTTATCTTGACCCACACTAAATTGATTTACTCCATCTCTTTTAGGACTAAATTGGCCACACAGGGTTATGATTACTGGAAAGAGACCATTGAGTTAAAATCAATCTGGGGCACGAAGCCTTGGCGTGCCTGCCTAATCCCGAATCAAATTTTATTTTTAAATGACACAGTGTACCAAACCACTTGCTTTGGCTTGGCTAATGTAAAAAATTTGAATATCCCATTGAGTCCGTCCTTGACGGAATATGACAATTGGGGCGCTCAGACGAATTATACTATCGATACATTACAGGCTTTGTTTCAAAATGAAACTTTTAATGTCACTGAAATTGATTAATCCGGATGGTTGGTGTGGCAAACAAATTCAAATGCATGTCAATTGCGTTTTTATAATGTAACACCTGGATTCACACAAACTAGACCGGACCCACGTTATCCGCATTCACATTCGGTCACCACGTACTCGGTGGGTAAATTATGGCAACAATGGTTGGAACATTCCACCTTATCATCAGTGAAACAACACATATCGCTGTTGTCGAATGACATCAATTTGGCTGATTTTATCCTAGGACCTATGGTTCCTAGATCGAAGAGGTTTATATATGCAGCTTACAATGAAATCTGGAAACTTTCACAGATTGAGGCAGCGCTTCGTCTGCTCCAAATAGATCAACCAAATTTAGAAAAAGTCCTTGCTGTGGTCGACAATAGCATCAACACACTTTCTTCATGCATCTATACATTGGATAATATCGTTTCTTCTGTTATTGATATTGTTCAGAGTGATGTATCTGTGTTATACAATGGTCAAAATCAGTTACGATCAGTTATGCAGTTTGCATGGACGTTACTGACTCTCAAAATGGGAAAAGCCCCTTGGGATTATTTGAATGCTTCTGCTTTGTTTTTACCATTTAATCTGACTGATAAACAGAGATTTATGTCCATGAAAGATGCTACATACACACTGTTGCACATTGAACAATTGGAGCCCTTGCCGTTCTCTGTGGCGGAGACGTATTCAGCTGTTTGGTTAATTCATGGGGTTATATCTCTCCCATTCTCACTGTTTCAATTTAAATCATGTATGCAACATTTTCCGATTGGCCGCTTTGAACCCCTGGGTAGTGCATTTCTCAATGAAATATGGTCCCTACCTTTCACTTACAGATGTCAACAGGAGGATAAGGAAGTTTTTCTAACAGGGGAGGACTGCGATTCTACAGTGGGACATTCCCTGGTTTGTAAACACGCTAAGTTGCATGGCGCTTGTAATGTGTCAGCGCCTAATCTTGTTTGTATTTTTAAAGGAACTCTGGTCCCGTCAATAATTCCTGCTTTTACCTTGCTTACTAATGGCAGTTATCTTATTTTGAACAACCAAGACTGCTGTGGTTTACGGGCAGGAATTCCTTATTTAGTAACAGTCTCACAACGCGTTACTTGTTGTAGCAATGTGCTGTTTCCGCCCCCACATGGGAGTGTAGATAGTTCCATTTGGCCTTCCATTCCGACTTTGAAAACAGATTTCAACAAATTAAGCAGGCTCAAAGCGCTATTGTTCCAACAAGAAGTGGCACTCACTTCAGCTCGAGAGACCTTCGAGTTACAGGTGGCTAGGACATCTAGCGAGATTCAGTCACTTCTGAACACTAACCTCCCACTTCACTTTGGGGAGCTTATACATCAAAAATGTAATGCGTCTGACACTAAAGGCCTTGCACATTTTTTTAAACATGTGGGATCCGGCCTTGTGACTTCTTTTCAGCCGATATTTGGAGTAATACCGGTTTTTATGCATTCCATTTTTTCCAGCGTCTTCGGCGGATTACCTTTACTACTAGCGTTAGCTGGTGGAATCCTGCTTCTTCTTTCCTGCTGCGCAATGGCTGCTCATCTTGTGGTAATGCACAGACCAGGCCAATTGCAACTGTACAGTGATCGAATGCAACAGGTTTTTGGCTGCTTGCCATTAGCAACGCTTGGCGTGAGTTATGGGTTAACTTTTCGCTTTGCCTACTTTACTTGCGTTCAACCAGTTTTCTACTGTCGACGGTGCCCCTTCTATTGGGCTATGGATTTATGTCTCTCCAATACGTCATTTTCAGTCCCGGATTTTATCCAGTTGATGGGTCCCTTAGAGGCTCATGACCAGGCTTGTTCTGGGGATGGCCGTATGGCGCGTGCAGCAGCACTTGGAGTATTAGCTGAATGGGATATCTGTGCGGCTGCGCAGAACCTCTTGCATCAGAGTTTCATCGAATATCACGCAAGTTGTCAAGTTATGCTTTTGGAAGCATCAGACAATGAGGAGCAGGTTTGTTCCTTCGACCTACTCGATTGGATGGCGTCCCTTTTTTCTACAAACGATAGGGATGATCTTTTGGAGGGAATTGCATTCTTAAGTTCACGTGCTTTGATGGATTTTCTACCTCCTTCATAATACCATTTTCCTGGGGACGACACTCTTTTGCACGTCCAAAATAAAATTACTTTTTTTTCCTTCTTTTTCAATTTTTTCCAAATTGGTTTTTCCCCAAAGCCTTTGATCTCTGCTTGGCTGTTGAACTCTGTTTTGGTCTATTGTCTATGTCCTGTGACCTTACCAAGGGAAGGGTGTTATATGGCCATTAGGGTCATTGTCGACATTGCTAAGTTAGCATGAGCTTCGCTGCCATGATGCTGCTTTTGCGCACGTTACTACATGACTTTATTTTGCAAGACTCTGTTTATGCCTTTCACATGAGAACTGTCTGCTTTTCGCGTTCTCTGCTAAGTTCCTGGAGTTTAGTCTGAACACGGTGTGCAAGGTCGATAAACAATGTCCCTTATTATTCTGTTCTGGTCAGTCCCTAGCACCTAGACAAAACATGCTAAACCCAGCTGCGTTGCTGGAGACTCGTGCTTTGATATTACGGGGATGCATGTTGTTTTAAGACACACTTGGAGAGAGCCCTTTCCATGGAGAAGAGCTATGCTGTTCCTATGATGTAAACCTTCCATCTAGGCTTTAAGGTATGGGGTCTGCTGACAAAGCCCAGAGATCTTCCTTTATATAATAAACGTCTTCCAGTCAAGGGGATGGTGGTTAGGCCTGATAGTCAATTTTCCCCTGTCTTTATATAATGACATCCCCATTCGTACTCTATGGAATTGTAACAATGCTAATTGTTCTGAGTTTCTGCATTTTTCTGCTGGTAGTGGCTGGTATACTGTATTATAGAGCACGATAGTTAAAATAAACATTTTTAACTATTACAGTGACTCTGCCAATTCTTATTGTGGACAAGTACGAGTGAGCGAGCGAAAGGGTATGTCTTGCTACTGCGATTCCTGAGAGATTCGGGAGTGTTGTGTTCTGGGTTGTCTAATCATTTGTAGCTTCGTGATTTTTGGAGGAGAACGAATGAGACACTATAGCTAGTCGGTTTTGGGATTTTGGGCACTAAGGTGGTGGGTTGGTACACCCCTATACACCGAGGTCCTGTTTTCCTGCCCATAGTTCTGTGTAGGTGCAGAATCCCAGCAACAGGTCTGTTTCGATACATCAAAGACTCAGTTTTGGTGTCGTCAGCTGCAGAACTTTTCTAAGACGTCATTCGATGTGTCATACAGCCTGTTTTGAATGCATTCAATTTCCAATATCTTTATTTTCACACATTCTAAAAAACTGAAAATAAATACCAGCTTTTATTCATTGTGTATACATTTTTACTCTGCATTTTATGTAAAAATGCAGGTCATTGGAAACTTACCTCTTCCTACAATACCACTTCACCATCAACACTATCAGCCACCGGATAACATTGAAATCAATTAGTGAAAAAGGCTATGGACTTTACGTTCAAATACATTTGTCAGTGTTTTAAAGCTTCGAAGCTGGGCTGAAGGGAGCGATAGGGTGAGTAAGAAAGAAAAGAGTTGATAGTAGCAGAAGAGAAAGCAGCATTATGCTCATGAGCTGTGCACCTAAACCAAAAAAAAGCCAGTTACAAATCAGGAATTACAGTAGTAATGCCACAAACACAAGTAACACCCAATACAGAACAGGAAGGCAAAATTATGGATTAAAGGCCAGCATATAGAGCATGTCTGAAGTATGAGAAGAGAGCAGCCCCCAGGATAACTCCACTACAACAGGCAATTAAATACAGGAAAAAGACTACATCCTAAAATGCGACTCTGACAAAGAGATGGTTAGTGAGGTATGCAAGGGCATTCACACGCATGACAAAGGGAAGAAAGTGCCCATATACGGCAGCATTTTGCCCATTACTCTTAGTATTCAATGCAACAGCAGTCATGGACACATTTAAATTCAGCAACTGCACTAAGAGAAAGGGAATATAAGCTATCCCAGAAACCCCTATGCCTGAATAGATTCTGTTGCCATATTTTGAGACAATTTAACTACATTCAGCTTTCGAAGAGATAAAGTGGTGAATGCATTCAATTATAGTGCTGGCATATTGATTTTTGGAGCTACACACAAGGAGAATGATAAAGCTCTCACACAAGTCTGTTTACTTACGGATGCAGGTTTGACTTTGAATACAGACAAGTGTGAGCTCCACAAGACAAAGGTAGAGTTCTTTGGTCATATCTTATCAGATGGGGGTATGACACCTGATCCTGCAAAAGTACAAGCCCTGTCAAATACTGATCCCCCACAAAATGTTTCTATGAGGCGTTCATTTCTTGGCATGGCCAGTTACTGTTCAAGATACATACAAGACTTTGCTACTATGAGTACTCAATTACAAGAGTTAACGAAGAAAAATGTTTCATTCAAGTGGTCGTAAAAATGTGAGAGAAGTTTCAAGAAAATCAAACAAGCCATTGAAACTGCTGCTGAAATAGCCTACTTCAATCCAAAGCTTCATACATAGGTTGTTGTTGACGCTAGCCCAGTTGGGTTAGGCGATATCCTTACACAGCACAGCGTACATCCATATGCTCGACCAAGCCAACCTGAAATGAGTAAAAGCAACCCCTGACACATTGTTTGGCTCTACTTAGAGCTCTTCAGAGAGGTATAGCTTTGTCCATGGCGTGTAAACCACCATGAAATGGCCGGTGGGAAGGGTTATCGTAATCCCTATGGCGATGCCTCGCAGGCACGTCACCATTGCGGGGATTGCGCTTCCCTCCGACGGTCCGAAGTGCTCCTTGAGCCCGTCGGAACTGTGGCGGTTGGTCTCTCTGACCGCCAACCATCTGCCCGCCATCAAAATGCAACGGGCGGTGAGGCAGGGTCCGATGGCGTGGGACCGCCACCCACGGGCTGACGGTGGCGGTCCCACCGCCATCGTAATGAAGCCCCTAGTTTCCATAGGAAAAGCATTTTTTGACTTGCCTATAACTTGGATTCGTTGGACCAATCTTCATGAAACTTTTCAAAACAAGTATCAAAGTAGGTTTTGTGTGTCATGGAAAGTTTGGAGGTGATCCATGCAGTAGGGACCGAGAAATAGGGGCATGAAATAAGGGTGTGTTTGATAGGAAGTGTTATTATTATTGGAGCTTGTAGAGCACCCGGCTACCTCCGACAGAAGTGTCCCAGCGCTAGCAGCGCGTCCAACCTGAGGAGGATGACCCGGCTTAGACAATGGACTCTAGGGCAGGCCAAACAGCCAGGTTTTTAAAGCTTTCCTAAACATGGTTTCCGAGTTAGTCTTTCTCAGATGGTCAGGCATAGAGTTCCATAAAGTAGCGGTTTTCACCGAAAAAGCACGGCCACCAATCCTGGCCTTTGCAAACCGGGGAATCACCAATAGATTCTGATCGTTTGATCTGAGTACTCTGGCCTGGCTATATTTCTGAAGTCTCCGCTTCAGGTATTGGGGACCAGTACCTCTAACTGCTCTATATGCCAAAGTCAGAGCCTTAAACTCTATTCTTCTTTTATAGGAAGCCAGTGTAAACTACGCAGAGTGGGGGTAATGTGGTGTCGCAGTGGCACATTCCTAATCCAACCTGGCTGCTGCATTTTGAATGAGCTGCAATCTCCTGAGCAAGTACTCCGGGAGACCAAGGTAGAGGCTATTAGCATAGTCAAGTTGAGAGGTGACTAATGCGTGCACTACTGACTTCCTGCAATCCATGGGCAGGAAGTGTAGGAATTTCCGCAAAGCCTTCAGTTTCCAGAAACACAGTGAGGAGACATGAGCAATTTGCGCCTTGCTAGTAAGTTGAGAGTCAAACTTAAACCCTAGGTTTCTGGCAGAGGCAACTGGTAGCGGAGGCAGATTTAGCTCAGTCGGCCACCACAGTGCCGACCGAGGCGGAGTGGGTTGATTAAAAAACAAAACCTCCGTTTTGTCGGTGTTTAATTTTAAGCAGCTATCCGTCATCCACAATGAGATGTTTAAAAGACACTGCTTAAAATTGGCGAAAGCTGTCTCGTTGTGTTCCCTAAATGAGAACACCAGTTGTGTGTCGTCAGCATACGAGACAACCTTCACCCCATATTGCTCAACAATTGCCGCAAGGGGAGTAAGATAGACATTAAAAAGTGTTGGGCTCAGAGCCGAGCCTTGAGGAACACCACACATCAGGGGGCTGGAACTAGAGACATGGGGGAGGAGTATCACTTGTTGAGAGCGACCCTCGAGGAATGAACGGAACCATGCTAAAACAGTTCCCGTCACTCCTAGATGGTTGAGTCTATATAGGAGAATTCTATGTGACACCGTATCAAAGGCTGCGGACAGATCCAACAGCACCAACATTGCGCAGCTACCCTGATCTAAGGTTTCACGGATCGACTCAGCCACTTCAAGCAGAGCTGTCTCCGTACTGTAGCCCGACCTAAATCCAGACTGAGAGTCGTGTAGATGGTTATTCGATTCCAGAAAGTCCGAAAGCTGTCTCTGGACTTCTTTTTCTAGAATTTTGGCCGGGGCTGGGAGAAGAGATATTGGCCTGAAATTTTTCGAAGTGTTGTCGAACCTACAGCCCGAACCACTTGAGGGAATTACACCAAATTTGGCAGAAAGCTACATGTTGTTACACAGATTGTGTTTTTTGTTATTTTGTACAAATCCGTTCAGTAGTTTTTGAGAAATTAAAATTAAAGCCTAACAATATAGTAATATCTCTGATCATGGATATTTTGCGGTGAACATGGTTAAATCGCGATGATTTGGAGGTAAATCATAAATGCGCACTCCAACGGGAATGCTCTGATTGAACCTGAACAGAAGTTGCGGCTCTGATTGAACCTGAACAGAAGTTGCGGCTGCCATTTTATCAATCAGGAATGGTTCACGGGGCTTAAAACTTGTGAGCTAACATTAGAGGTCAGGGTGGAGATACTCTGACCCCAAATTTGAGAAATGAGGGTGTTAGTGACACAAGTTATGTGTCCGAAATAGTTTTTTTTAAATCGTGCCTGATATTCATGACAATGCCATGACCACCAGCTTGCCCCCCACCCCGTGTACCATCGCGGGACATCGCAAATATCATGGCGACATCGCGAATATTGGTGAAAAATATATATATATTTGTACACACTCGCCGGTCACTTTCACATACTCATGACTCACTCACAAACTCACTCAGGCACTTATACACCCATTCACATACCCACTCATACACTTACGCATCTAGTCACAAATGCAATCATATACTCATGCACCCACTCACATACCCATTCAGGTACTCATATACCCACTTATAGACTCACTTGGAGAGTGACGCACATATGTACAAACCGACTCAGAGACTCACACACCTACTTAGAGACCCACTCATAGACTTATGCGCACAGTCTCATGCACACTTAGAGATTCTTACATCCACTCACAGACCCACCTGGGCACTCACTAACCCACTCACAGGCCCACTCAGATACTCATGCACCCACTTACAGACTCACTCAGAGAGTCATGCACCCATGTCCAGACCCACTCAGAGTCTCACGCACCCACTTACAGACACACTTTCACACTCACATATGTACTCACAGACCCACTGAGACACTCACACACCTACTGACAGACCCAGTGAGTCACTCAAACACTCAGTCACAGACCCTCGTAGACTTATGCACTCAGTCGATCACTCATACACTTAGAGACTTACACACCCACTCACAGACCCACTCAGATACTCATGGCCCCTCACACTCACCCACTCAGACACCCACTAAGACACTCATGTATCCAATCACAGATCTAGTCAGACAGTCATATACTTACTTTCAAATGCACAAAGGCACTCATGCACCTACTTTCTACAGATTGACTGAGAGACTCATGCAACCAATCACAGACCCATTGAGACACCGATGCACCCAGTCATAGATGCACTGAGACAGTCACGCAGTTCGTTACAGAACCATTGATAGGCTGATGCACCAGCTCACAGATCTACTGAAATACTTATACAGGTAATGAGAGACTTACTGATACAGTGATGCATGCAGTCACAGATTCCCCAGAAAGAGTTATTCACTATGTTATAGAGATATTCAGAGGCTTATTTATAAGCCCCTTGTGCCACCATTGTGTCACTTTTTGTGACGCTCCGATGGTGCAGGAGCCTGCTCATTATTTATCAGGCAGCACTAAGCCACTTTTTTTGGCCTAATTCTGCCTTGTAAATATCGTTCCTTTTAATGCTGTTTTTTGCGTTAAAGGGGCGTGCAATGGGTGTTGCTGGGGTTGTTCCCAGCAACATCCATGGCTTGATGGCACTGCCCCAGATTTATGAGAAATCGTAACTCCGAGGCAGCCCCAAAAACATACGTCTCCCCAGGGGAGGCGTAAGAGAGGCACAATGAGGAGAAATATCTTTATTTCTCCTTGCTTTTCCTTTTTCTATCTGTGCTGCATTCTGCAGCACATATAGAAAGAGGAAAAAGAATCTTGTGATTATTTTTGTGCAGGAAGGTTTTCCTTCCTGCACAAAAATAATCATCCCCGCAATGCAGACACCCTTGCACCATGGTACAAAGGTGCCTGCGTTGGTGCATGGCAGCCCATTGTGCACCAGCTCAGGGGAAAAGAACAGTAATTCGCCGTATTTGATAGATAAGATGCATTCCTGCCCATTTCTTTTGCCGTAGGGCAACGCAGCAGGAAGCCCTGCGGCGCTGCCCTATGGCAAAAACTCATGCATGAAGCCCTAAGAGAGTTATACATGCTAAAGTGGTGCACCATTCATATGTAATGTTCAATATCTAATTTTGATACTAATGTGTATAGTGTGTTGGTTATAACCTATTTTGCAGTTATAGGTTTTGTATGTGGTGGTGGCTATTGAATGTCTGCTTTTGTTTTGTCATTTTGCGACGTATTCGGGGTGATCTCGGCTACTTTTATCATTGCGCCGCGCAGCATCATCGCAAAAACAGAAAATATGTTTTAAAGATGGTTTTTATACCAACTCTCTACAAAAATATAACTTTAAACAGTGAAGTAATAGACCAATAAATTCAATAATACTGTAAATTCTGTGTATATATGTGTTTTACACCCCTTAAAAAAGGCGTGATCATCGCGGCTACTAAAGTCCTCGTGATTGCCGACATCATTGCGACCTCTGGTGCCACCACGAACAAGGAAAATGCATTTCCGATGTACCTTTTTAGACAAATATATACAAAGGTGAAAGCTAAATCAATATCTTACTAAACAGCTAGACTCAAACTTTATGTAAAATATGTCTGTATATGTGTTTTACACTTTGTGAAAAACATGCGGTATTCGCTGTGTGTTCTCGGCAATAGTGATGTTGTCGTGAAAACCAAAAATATCTTGAAATAAGATGATTAATGTACTTTTTAAATAAATAGATGACAAATACAAAAATAAGTGGTGCACCATGCATATGTAGTGTTCAATATCTGTTTATAGAAAAAAAATACAAGGACGTTATAGTTATGAAATCCAATTTTAAAAAACATAGAAATTCACTGAAAAAGTTGTGTGCATTATTCAAGTGCGATATTCACAACGATGCCACGACCGCCAGCTAGGCCCCGTGTACTGTCGCAGAGACATTGCGACTATCGATGTCTTCGTGAATATTAGTGAAAATATCAAATAAATATATATATATATTTGTGCACACTCGCCGGTCACTGTCACAGACTCATGTATGCACTCACAAACTCAATCAGACACTTATACATCCAGTCACATACCCACTCAGATACTCATGCATCCACTCACATGCTGTTGGAAATGGCCCTTTTTGCAGGGTTATCCCCAAACTTTTTGCTTCTTCCTCCTATTTTTTCCTGACCTGTGTATGTTGGCTATAGGACTCTGGGCACTTTACCACTGCTGATCAGTGCTAAAGTGCATATGCTCTCTGTGTAAATTGTTATTGTGATTGGTTATCCATGATTGACATCTTTTAGTAAAGATGGTTTTTAAATTATGTGTTTGAAAATAGCACTTTTAGAAAGTGGCTATTTTCTTGTTCAACCTCCCTGTGTGCCTCTGCCTGTTTGTGGATTGACTGTCTGGCTTTGGAGTGACAGGGGCTGGGGAGGTGCAGTGGCTCCAGGAGTCTGGATGAGTCAGCACTAGGCTGAATAGGCCTGATCTGCATTTGGAGTGGTGGGAGGAGTAGCACCTGTACCTGAATAGGGCTGTGCCTGCCTTCCACAATGCTGGCTCCGCCCCCTGTGGTGTGTCTGGAACCAAGGCTCACACTGACAAAGTATGTTGTTGTGCACTGGCAGAGTGCCCCCAGAACTGGTTTGAACTGGGCTCAGAGCCCCTTGCACAAAGAGAACAAAGACATTTTGGGGTATAAGTATTAGACCTAAAACCCCTGAACTTTAGACAACTTCTGGAATCAAGAGGAACCTTTGCCAAGGAGAAGAGCTGGAGAAACTGAGGAGAAGTACTGCCCTTGCTGTGTGTCTGGGGTTCGCCTGCAGTTGCTGTTTCTGCCAAGGAAAGGAGAAGGACTTTGCTGTGTGCTGTGTCCCCTGCTTGAGGAAAGTCTCCAAGGGCTTGAGTAGAGCTTGCCTCCTGTTTTGAAGTCTCAGGAACACAAAGACTTTACCCCCAGCGCCCCTGAACTTCCTTGCTGGGAGTTCTGACCTGCCAGGAGTGCCTGTGACAGTGTGTGTGGCCTCTGGAGGTTGTTTCTGCTGCTGGGAGCTGGAAAGCAATGCAACAACAAGAAAATCGACGCATCACTCTTCTTGCAACAGTTTTTCCGACGCAACGCCGTGCTGCGAGAAGAATCTCCCCGCACCGCCGCTGCTGAAACCGACGCAGCGCCTGTCGCCGCTGCAAGATTCGACGCCTCAAAGGATCGCGGCTGAAGAAATCAACGCAGCGCCGCTTGACGTGCTGCATCGCTCGCCGACGCATCCCTGATTTCCAAGCATTGTCCCTGTGTGGCAAGTTTTCCCCGACGCATCACCCGCGGATCGGAGTCATCTCAGAATCGACGCATCGCTTCCCCATACAGACCGGACCTGAAGCACCGCTCCCCTGTGTCCAGCGGAACTGTCGCATCGCATCCACGAAGGTCTCAGGAATCGACGCATCTCTTTGTTTTTCGACACTTCCCATCGTTGCGGCTGTTTGGCTTGGTGAATTTGTCGCAACGACAGCTACTTTGCAAGAAATCACGCATCCATAGTTTTCTATGGACTCAGTTGCTAAAACCTTTTGAAAGTCATTTTTCTTAATACTTGTATGTTGGATTTTTGTCGTTTTGGTCTTGTTAAGTTTAGATAAAGATACTTTACTTTTCTAAACCAGTGTGATGTCCATTTGTGGTGTTATCACTGTGTTACTGTGAGTGTTGGTACAAATACTTTACAAATTGCCTTTGGGATAAGCCTGTCTGCTCGTGCCAAGCTACCAAGGGGGTGAGCAGGGGTTATCTAAAGTGTGTATCCCCCTTACCCTGACTAGAAGCAAGGGTCCATATTTGGACAAAGGTACCTACCTCTGCCAACTAGAGACCCCCATTTCTAACACATACCCATTTAGATACTCATGCACCCACTTATCGACTCACTCGGAGAGTCACGCACCCATGTACAGACCCACTCAGAGACTCACATACCCCGTTACAGACCCACTCATGCGCCCACTCACATACCCACTTAGAGACTTTTTTTCGTGGTTTCGTAAAGTTAAAAAAATGTTTTGTTCTTTTTTATGCTAACAAAAATGGCAACTGGGACTGAAGAAATTTGAAAAATGTGCACTCAGAAATGTGCAAAAAATATAAAAGGGGTGGGAAATGAGCATTTATGATTTTTTGCAGCATTGTGAATAGCTGCACCACACTGCTCACCAGCAGTTAAAACAACCCCACAGTCCATGCGATATTTGGCAATTCTTGAAAACTCTGGAGCCATATCTTAACCACCAGTCTAGACCTCTGAAGGGACTTTCTGGCTGGGAATTGTTGCTGCAGCCACTGATGTAGATGATCCTCCAGCCTCTCTCTGCATCATTGCCA
The DNA here is from genome assembly GCA_963921515.1 of Calotriton arnoldi. Lineage (NCBI taxonomy): Eukaryota > Metazoa > Chordata > Amphibia > Caudata > Salamandridae > Calotriton > Calotriton arnoldi. The sequence continues at coordinate 107,293 of CAWUFW010011062.1, forward strand.
GTTCAGAATTTTCCATGGTAGTTTTTCAGATGATATAAAATGGACGTCGTCTCACATGAATATTTTTGGTTTGTCCCTCTAGAGATTGCAGTAGTTTTGCAACATTTTTTGATTTTCTAAATGGGATTTTGAAAAAATCCCAAGCCACACTTGCTCTCTTCTGGGGAGGCCCCTCATCTTCATTATCTTCAGTGTCGACCTCCTCCACATCCTGCTCCTGGTGTTGTTGTAGCTGATCCCCATCTCCTTGCTCTGTTCCCATTTTTGGCACACAAAAAAGCCCCAAATGTTTCTCCAGCCAAAATCTACAACCTGCTCACAATAAAGTTCTATAAAAGAATATTCAAGGAGGAGTGGGTGTGTTCTTCCAATTCATTTTGACGAAAAGCATATTATCCAGTGATATTCCTTGCTTTCCCGGTCATGTGATCTTCGCTGTGACCAACATATTCGGAATTACCTTGCGGTAGCGGAAATTCAAAATACAGGTTTAAACAAATTTTCTTTAAAAATTAAAACAGAAGCAGACCTTTCAATACATGATAGTGAACAGCTATATTGATACTTGTTCACAATATCTCTATATATGTGTTTCAGAGTTGCTGAAAAGCACGCGGTATCCGCGATTAGCGACATCACCGCAACATCCACTGTCACTGCGAAACCAGGAAACACGAAGTAAAAGTGGTTACTAGATACCTTTAGATAGACAACTTTAAACAGGAGAGCAGTAAACAACTAGTGTCAAACATCAATTAAAATATGTGTATATATGTGTTTTAGAGTTTCTGAAAAACATGGGGTATCTGCGAAGTTAATGTGGTTTTATTAAAAAATCATTATAGACAGAAAACTTTAAAGAGGAGATCAATAACAAACTAGTCTCAAACATTAAAAACAGTTGAAATTTGCTCAAAACAAGTAACAATTAAACAGGTGTTATAGTGAGGAAATATATTTTAAAAACCTAAAATATTCATTGAAAAAAACAAAGGTTACAGGGACGTTACAGTTAGGATTTTGCATTTAAAAAATCTTAGAAATTCACTGAAAAAAACAATGGTTACAGGGACGTTATACCTAGGAATTAGCATTTTAGAAAAATCTTAGAAATTCACTGAAGAAACCACAGGTTACAGGAACGTTATAGGTATGCTGAGGATTCACTTGTGCAAAACCATTGAAATTCAGACGTTATAATTAGTGAGCTAACTATAACTCACGCCCCCGCAATGCACTGCTTATGACTTCACATTTTACATCACTCATGACATGGTCAGTGACATCACTCATGACATCTCAAATGACAGCACTGATGATATCATCCACAGAATGACTGATGCACACACTCGCAACCCCATATAACCTTTCATACACCCATTCCCACTTCCGCATTATCATTCTCGAACCCATCCAAACACACATACCAGTACTTACACGCCCACTCATTGATTCATAGGTCTACTCTACACACACATACCCACTCAGTCACCCACACAGCCACTCATACACCCACTCACTCACTAATACAGCTGCTGACATATCCACTCATACACCCATACAGCCAATCACACTGAGTCACTCACCCACAGAACTACACATACACCTACTCATTTATGCATAAATTCATTCACACCACCACTTACTCACCCATACAAGTTGCACAAACACCTACTCATTTACTCATACAGATACTAAAACATACTCACTAACCTACACAGTCACTGAAATAAGTAAACACTCACCCATACAGCCACTCTAACATTCACTCACTCACACATGCAGTCACAAATATACCCCATCACTCACCTATGCTGCCTTTCACATACCCAGTTACTCACCCATAAACCACACAACCATACACACACTGACACACCCATACTGCCCCTCACACGTGCACTCACTAACCCATATAGAGACTGACTCACCCACTCATCCATACAGGCAGTCACACCCCCCTCACCCACCCACACAGAAACTCAGACACCTATACAGGTACTCAGATAACCAATCACTCACCCATACAACAACTCATGTACCCACTCACACACCCACCCAGCCACTTAAACACCAACTGACAGACTGATACAGACATTTACACAACCAGTCACTCACCCATACATTAACTAAGACATCCAATCACTCACTTATACAGTCAGTCACGCAACCACTAAATCATCCATACAGGCGCTCAGAGACCCACTGATTCACCAATACACCTTGAGATATATATATTTAACTTTTATAAACGTTTTAAAAACACTCACAGTCACTGAATGATGTCATCAGTGATATCATTTGTGATGTGATCAGTGATGTCATTAGTGATGTCACTGACCATGTCATGAGTGATGTAATATGTGAGAAGCAGTGTATTGCGGGTGCATGAGTTATAGTTAGCTCACTAACTATAATGGCTGAATTTCACTGGTTTTGTACAGGTGAATCCTGATCATAACTATAACATCCCTGTAACCTGTGTTTTCTTTGAGTCTATATATATATTTGGTTTATTTAAATTTAATCTTCTCCCTATTTTTTTGCCAATGTATGCTGCCATTTTTGGTCACCTGTCCCCTTTTTGCTTTGTGTCCTTCAGCCATGTTTTGTTTTCTACATCCCGTTTTCATTTAAATGGGTGCTGATAAAGTGATGAGTGCAGTAGAATCATCTGCTGGAGCTCAACTTGAAGCTCAAAAGGTTTCATAGCCTTGGTCTGCAACAGCGATTATGTGACCCCAAACACCATAGATAAATACATTAACCCCATAGAGAGATACACACAAACTCTGCACACACAAACACACACACACAGTTTCTTCCTCACAACGTGGGTTATACATTCCCACACACACATATACACACACACACTTTTATCCTGATTAGGATAAATGTGTGTGTGTGTGTGTGGGAATGTATAACCCATGTTGTGAGGACGGGATCGTGTGCTGTGCATTTGTGTGTATGTGTGTGAATGTATGTATAACCCACGCTGCGGGGACTGACTCAGTCCTCACAGCTAGATTCAACATTGTCAGTACCTAACACTATCTTTGTGAGGACCGGTGTGTTGTGAGGACTGGTCACAGTAGTGTGTTTAGGTACTTTCGAGCAAGTGTATCAAAAAACTAAAAGCGCAGTTAGATTTGCCTCGATCCGCTTTATAACCTTCCCTACTATCAAAGCGTGCATTGAGTTAGAATAGTAGATACACACTTAATTACAGTCAATGGCCAGCACTCATTATAATAGGTATGTTATGGTGTGTATGTGTGTGTGTGTGTTGTGTGTGTGTGTGTGTGTGTGTGTGCATGTGTCTGTGTGTGTGGGTGTGTGCTTGTGTGTGTGTGTGTGTCTGGCTGTGTGTTGTGCACATGTCGTGAGTTGTGACACATGTATGGTAGTAGGACTGCTTATAGTGAGGCTCTGAGCACTGGGACCATTGAGGTTCATTTTGATGACCCCTGGCTTACGATGGCACAATATGGATTGTGTGTACAGCTTCCCCAGACAGGAGAATGGTTTTGACAACATTTCTTTGACTGGAGTGTGGCGACTGAGAACCTGAAGTGAAGGAGGATGGAGACAGAGCTCCCCTTAGAAATTGGTGACAGCCGGGCTTAGAGATCTCATGCTTCATTGTGCCATTGTATTGGATACTCCTGCATGGAGTGAGCATCATTACCACCTGCTGTGAAAACCGCATCCTTGCATAAGGGCTGTGTCTGAGGAACACATTTAAAGGAGAACCCAACCAAACTGATAATGAAAACCTCAGACAGTGGATCCACAATCCACCACAAGTGCGATCCAATCTACACTATTTTGTTCCTGTTCCAAGTTTTCATGACCAAGGAAAAACTTGGAAAGGAGTGCTCTGCAGAGTACTCAAAGAACTTTCTGTATGAGGGCAAGTCTCTGGGAGATGAGGGCACATCACCAGAAAGGTGCACTTACTGCTAGAGGATTTGATGGTCTGCCTAGAATGTAGAACTCTGCCTGTTTGCTAATTAACGGAAGGAGTGTGGCTGGCACTGTAGGAGAAGAAACTATCCAGGAGGAGAAACCTAGCATGTTTCGAGCATGGGAATAGCCAGAGAGAGAGAGCGACTACCAGGGAGCAAATACAGGAGTGACCCATGAGTGGAGGGGTCTCCCTAAATAATTTTGGTCAAGAACCGCATCAAGCCTTCTACAAAAATCAAATACCAAGTGTGTCCTACAGTCTGCCGAGACTAAAAGACTAGTGCTCCCACTGCTGACGTTGGAGTCAGTGTGCTCTGTCTTTGCTGAGAAGCGCACACTCATTGGCCAACTACCAGAAGTCCTCCACAATAGTAGTGATCAGCCAGAGGCCACAATTCCATCTGCATATGGTCAAGTGAGGCCACAGCTGACGTAGTCAAGCTCATCTCATTCCAACCTGGCCTAGAGAGACTGAAACTGCTGAAGACCAGAGCTCAATCAATCAATCAATCAGGGTTTTGTACAGTGCACTGCTCACCCGTGAGGGTCTCAAGGCGCTGAAAGAGGGGGGTGAGCAGCTCCGTTGGGGTCTTTCTGAATTGGTGCAGTGTCGGGCTTCATAGGAGGTGAAGGGGGAGTTCTTTCCAGGTCTTGGCTGCGAGGCAGGAGTAGGATCTTACACCTGCTTTGGTTCTGTAGAAACAAGGGACTGTGACTAAGGTGAGGTCGGCTGAGCGGAAGTTTCTCTTGGGGGCGTGGAAGGAGATTCGGTCGTTGAGGTATTGGGGTCTGGTGTTGTGGAGGGCTTTGTAGGCATGTGTGAGCAGTTTGACGGTTATTCTTCTTTCGACGGAGAGCCAGTGGAGGTTGCGGAGGTGTTGGGTGATGTGGTCCTGTCGTGGGATGTCGAGGATAAGTCTGGATGTGGTGTTCTGGACGGTCTGGAGTTTGAGGAGGAGTTTTTTGGTGATTCCGGCGTAAAGAGCGTTTCCGTAGTCCAGTCTGCTGGTGATGAGTGCGTGGGTGACAGTTTTCCTGGAGTCGGGGGGATCCACTTGAACGTCTTGCAAAGTATGCGGAGAGTGTTGCAGCATGCGGAGGATACGGCGTTGATCTGCAGATTCATGGTGAGTGAAGAGTCGATTATGATGCCGAGGTTGCGTGCATGGTCCGTTGGGGTGGGTGGATGTCCAAGGGCGGGGGGGCCACCAGGTGTTGTCCCATACGGAGGGGGTGAACCCGAGGATGAGGACTTTTGTTTTCTCCGCGTTGAGCTTCAGGCAGCTGTTGCTCATCCAGGTTGTGACGGCTTTCATCCCTTCTTTGAAATTGTGCCTAGTGATGTTGGGTTCCTTGGTGAGGGACAGACAAGCTGGGTGTCATCGGCATAGGAGATGATGTTGAGTCCGTGGTTTCTGACGATGGTTGCGAGGGGGGCCATGTAGACATTGAAGAGTGTGGGGCTGAGGGAGGATCCTTGGGGTACTCCGCATCTGATCTGTGTTGGTTCTGAGAGGAAGAGTGGGAGTCTTATTCTCTGTGTTCTGCCTGAGAGGAAAGATCATATCCAGTCTAAGGCTATTCCTCGGATGGCGGCGTTGTGGAGCCTGTTGGCTAGAGTGCGGTGGGAGACGGTGTCGAAAGTTGCTGATAGGTCCAGAAGGATGAGGGGACGCCGTGTGGACTTGGTTGAGAAGGGCGCAGATGTTGTCGGTGGCGGCGATGAGGGAGGTCTCGGTGCTGTGGTTGCTGCGGAATCCAGATTTAGAGGTGTCTAGGATGTTGGTGGTTTCTATGAAGTGTGCTAGCTGGATGTTGACGGCCTTTTCGATGACTTTGGCAGCAAAAGGTAGCAGAGAGATGGGCCTGAAGTTCTTGAGATCCGTCTGGGCTGCGGAGGGCTTCTTTAGGAGGGGGTTGACTTCGGCGTGTTTCCAGTCGTCGGGAAATGTGGCGGTCTCGAGGGAGCAGTTGATAGTTCAGCATAGCTCGGGTGCGATGGCAGTGGCAGCACTGTCGAAGATGTGTGTCGGGCAGGGGTGAGTAGGTGCTCTGGAGTGAATGCTCAGGGAGATGCTTCAGGGGGATGAATGTTGAAATCCCTGAAGTCTGCAAATTCCAAGCGAGGTCACCACCTCAGCCCTAAAGGCTCAGAAGCTGCAAAAGCAGGACCATACCACATGGCCATCACACACCTGCCCAAACTGCAACATGCAAATGTTATGTTAAAGAAAGAATTCTAAAGCGCACGGCTGCCCCCAGAAGGGGGCTTCCTGGTGCCGGTCACAAGTAAGACAACAGCAGAAGACGAAGGTAGGTTAGGCTAAGGAGGAGAACAACCAAGTCCTTAGTTGCTTCTGAAAACTTAAGTGGTTCTGAGTCTTTCTTAGCGAAGACGGCAAAGAATTCCATAGGGCTGGAGCAAGGGCACGAAAAGAACTTCAGCCACTATGGCTCTTCTGTGATGGGGTTTTGAGGCCAGATTCAAGTCTGCTGAGCGTAAGACTTTCACAGAGGAATAAAATTGCATCAGAGCAGCAAGACTTGGCAAATGCTGGTAACCGTGGGGCTTGAAAACTATGTGAAAACAAGGACTGAACAGCAGACCGAAGTTTAAGAATAAATCCACAAAGAAAAAGGGAACTGAACTGTTGAGTGCATATGCTTTGGGGGTGACTGAGTGAACAGAGCCTGTGCATAATCAGTGCAGTATCCAAGATTAGATGCTTGGGAATACAGACTCTACCAACTACATTAGTGGGATTGGAAACAGAAAGGTGTAGTGTCTCAAGATTGTAAACAGGATTTACACCATGTATTGCATTCCTGTAACTGTGCTGTGCATTACTAAGTAACACTTTATGACTCCAGTCTGTAATAACACAGACAAGCTAAAAAACAATGGATTGGAATGGCAGCTAGAGTAATTAACAGTGACTAAGATTAATTCAAGTATTCCCTTCCATTACCATGCCCTATTGCTGTGAGAACATCCTAATATGTAACAAAATTAATGCTATCGAGTTTAGCAAATAAAATATGATTTTAGAACAACACTCTTGCATAAACTAACCATTTTTCACCTGTAGGGCTGCAGCACTGATTTGCAGACTGCCAAGGCTTCCATTTCCATTTGAAGAGTGGGCACTTTGAAACAGCTCTCAGTGCCCGAGCTGTTTCATTCCTTCTGCCCTTTTAAACATGCAGCACAGGTGCAGGGTCATTCATCTCTAATAGATGTTCCGGCATTTTCTTCCTTCAGCAGAGGCAGGAGGCTTTTCTTCCTTCAGCAGAGGCAGGAGGCTGAGTCAGCGCCCTGTCACCATGGTTAATGCCAGTGCCCGAGGCCAAGGCATTGCTCGAACATCCGCAGATACTGTCTGTGCAACTTGTGCAACCAGCCCTTAGGGACAAGGAGACGAAATGCCAACGAGGTAGGGTCGCCTCTGCTGGGCACTCCTGCCTTCTGCGGGGCCCTGGCCACCTTGTCACTGGGATGAGACAAGGAGGAAAGAGGGTCTCCGAGTTAAGGAAGAAAGGAAACTTCACGAGCCAGAGAAAGGCCTGGGCAGTCCTCTGCTGTTGTGCCACCTTCGTTGCCAGTTCAGATGCCCAAGGCACACACCCTTTGGGCCTCTTTGTCTGGATTATGAGAGAGTCAGACAGGGCACTCCCTCGCTAGTGAGACCACCACGGGCAAAAGTGAAAACTGGGGGTGGTCGTGTATCAGCAGCCCCCGCGCTGAGAGGCATGGCATCCAAAAACCTGGTAAATTCGGTCCGGTTACTCATTTAATTAATGCCTCTGCTTCAGATATCTATGACCCCGTGGTCCTGGGAGGTCCACTCAGCCTTTCATCTTTCCAAGGTCTATGAAATGAGTAACATTAATAGGAAATCAATAAAAGTCTGTTAATCAATGCCAATATGTCCCAAGGGATGAAAGTTCGCTATATCAATACATATGAAAAAATAGCCGAAGGGTTGGAGTGCCTGCTGCTAAGCTAAACATAGCTTCTGGGTACCAGTACATTTGGTAATATCAAAAAAGGTGTAATGAAAGTGCAAAGGGGTCGGTGTAAATAGACTGCATGTGCGACCGGGGAATTTCGTGTCAATTCTTTGGGATCGTATCACGAACTATGCAAATTAACGCAAAGAGCTCTGGGATCTTGGATTGTGCTGGTGCATTTGTTCACTGAAGTTTGGACTGAACAATGAGTACAACATGTTGGTTTATACATATGATATGGTGAATAACTTGGTGAAAAATGTCAACACCAGTAGTGCAATCCAAGTGACAGGGGAACGCCGGAACAAAAGTGCTTGCGATGAGCGTTATGCAATAGAGATGGAGAAACCACGTGGACCTTTACCTAACCGCGTGTTCCACGAATTAAAAGCAAAAAACGAACCTTACATGTGAAAACAGGAAAGAGAAGAGACACCCTTCTGGAGAAATCACACGTCAAACCAGCAAACAGGGTCAAACACCGTTATCCCGCTTCATTATTTAGTGCCTTTTTCTTTATTATTGCATACAGTCAGGATACTCACTGTTCAAAAATCAGTTTTTTCGTTTCTTTTTTACAACAACTCTTTATTGAAAACAAATAGCAAAGTCATGGGCAAGGAGACGACGATGGGATTACTAGGAAAGGAAAAGGTGTTAAAAAGGGAGGGACAGTCAAGAGTACTGCCAATCCCATCTAGTTAAATGATGTAGCAATATAGCCAAAAAATAAAAACTATATGCATTGAAGGCTTCTAGGCACATCGAGGCAATAATATAACAAAGCCCCCTCTCTGGCAAACTTCAGAAAGAGCCTCAAGGCCTGGCTCTTTGGCGAAGACACAGCGCCCAGCTACTCCTAAAGGTGACAGTGTGCGCTTTACAAATGCTGTTGAGTGATTGATTGATTGAGGCAGTTCCAGGTAGGTCATGGGCCTGGCAATGCATCTCACGAGATCACCATGGAGACTCGCCTTAGTAATGATCTTTGTTGGGGATAGAGCGTCGCAATCCTTCCAGTTCATTTTGCATCCAGAGCACTGGGAACATTCCAGGATAAGGGACATCCTTCTGGGCAGCGAGGCTAATGGGTTCACAATGGTTAAGAGAATGTCATCGGCGTATAGGAATGATTTGATAGTACCAGTGGATGAGGGCAGACATGATATCGTCATTGATGAACGGATGATTGAAGACAGTAGGTCCAGGGCTAATACAAAAAAGAGAGGGGACAAGGGTAGCCCTGCCTGCTGTCCCTCCGGATCGTGATGGTTGAGATCAATGCCTGTCACTGCTTATAGCTGCCATAATGACCTCATCTTCTACTCGAAGAGAAGAGCTAAATGGAGGAAAGCTCTCCACTCGCTACTCATGATCACTTCCTCCACAAAATTTGCACATGGACTAAGGCTTTTGGTAATCCCCTCTCCCATTTTCAATGCCGACGCTACCATCACCATATATAACAATGGGATAATCCTCATCCAAGCTGCTGACCATCATTTAGGTACTTTTGAAGAAACGTTTCACAACATCAGGAAGTCTATTACTAACAGGGATCTCGATACTGCAAATAGGTGGCTTAGCGCCTCATCCCATTCACAGCTTCCCCAAGTGATCCCGTTACATAGTTACTCCCACCTTTTCACCCCTCCCCGTGCCCTCCTCAGCACCCTGGCTCCGAGCAGTTCCCACCTTCCCATCTCCCCTTCTCTGCCTACTGGACCTGACTCTCTCATGATTAGCAATGATCTTACCCAGCACACTGCCTAACCCCCTAATCTTGGCAGTCACAGCAATGGCTCTCCCTCTGCCACTACACTTGCACACACATCCTGCACTAGCCCGGCCTACTCGATACTAATATGTCCCTCACACGTCCCATGGCTCACAGGGTGACCTCTCTGAATCCTGAACCCATCCTCCCTAGCTACATCAGTACCCATACGACCCTAGTATCACTTAATAATCAGCTCAGGAGTCTCCCATCGCTCCCTGGTGAGTCAGATTATCTTTCCAACTCAACCTCCCCTTCTCTGGATCTCACAGACCAGCATCACCCGAACTCCGCTATTAGCTCTTCCTCCCCACAAATGGGCTCCTGGATACATGCCTTGTCATCTGAGCATCACCTCGTCCCCGCTTCTTTCCTAGCTGACATCTTGCGGGATCTTCTACTACTTAGGGCTGACCTACAAAAGCTTACTATCATCACCTCGGAATTGGCTAATGACTTTTTGGCCCACAGGTCACTAGGGAAGAACTGACATAATAAAGCACCAGCTACTAACTACTGCACTGCTACACTGTCATCTCCCCTCTAATTTATGGGATTAATGCCCTACGCGGCTTCTCCCCCCCAAAGGTGGAGAACCATTCCCTGCCCGAATGCTGCCACCAGACCTTGTAGATTTAAGATCTCCTTAACGGATAATGACATTCACTCCCTCCTTCTAACATACAACTCCATTCATACAGTCAATCTGGGTAAACAACTCCATATTCAGTCTATTCCCCCTAACCCTCTCAGAAGACCCAGACGCAACCCTAATACTATAAACACCTCCAACCTCAAACAAGTTCTCATCACGCAATCTACCTCATCCGACTCAACTAGCCACTTGAAATGAATACTTATCAATTGTAGATCTGCTGTGAAACACGCCGCGGATATCGCTGATCTCATCTTAGCGCGGGACCTTGACATTCTAATACTTACGGAAACCTGGCTAAAGGAGTCTTCTGGTCCAGTTCACTGAGAGAGGTGGAACTCTGCCGCCCGAACCACCCAGAACTCCGCCAGAAACTGCTAGTGGCGAAGGAAGAAGTGGCCGTGCAAGAGGAAAGGCTGAGGTGCTTCGATTATCAGGCCTATATGGATAGGACGCACGCCGAGCGGGACAGGGCAGGCAGACTACTGGCGTGGCTGGCCAGCCCCACCCGCAGGGGGAACACAATTATAGAGCTTGCGGACTCTGAGGGCCAGTCCCTATACCGACAAGATGCCATCAACAATAGGTTCCGCGGCTATTACGAACAGCTCTACAAGAGCTTGGGGCCTCGGGGGGAAGGGGAAATAGAGGGCTACTTGGCAAACCTTCCTCTGCCTACCCTGACAGAGGAAGACGCGGACCAATTAGGAGCGGCAATATCTGAACGCAAAGTTAGGGTGGCCATTAAGGAACTGGCCTGAGGGGAAACCCCAGGCACGGACGGGCTCCCCAAAGAATTCTACGCGGCATACGTGGACGAACTAGCCCCCAAACTAGTGGAGATGTATGCGGAGGCAGGAGAGAGGGGCCGCTTGCCGGACACCACTAGAGAGGTGGTGGTGATTCCGCTGCTGAAGCCCGACAAGTCCCCCCTGGAGTGCATAGCGTATAGACCCCTGTTGATGTTAAATCTCGACTTTAAGATTTTAAGTAAGTTACTGGCAACGCGGTTGTTACCGCATATGACCTCCCTAGTGCATCAGGATCAGGCAGGCTTTATTCCCCGCAGGAACACGACTCTGAAAATACACCGCCTGTTATCTGTGCTTGAGCTCGGGGCGACGGGCGATCAGGCAGGAGCGGTGTTTGCCATCGACATGGAAAAGGCATTTGATAGCCTTGAGTGGGGGTTCCTGTACGCCGTTTTAATCAAGATGGGCCTTGGGCCGGGGTTCCTGCGCTGGGTGCAGTTGCTGTATGCTGATCCAGTGGCGAGAATCCGCACGAGGTGCATGATATCGGAGCAATACCGGGTGGAGAGGGGCACGCGTCAGGGGTGTCCTCTCTCCCCACTGCTGTTCGCCCTGGCTGTGGAGCCATTGGCATGTGTGGCGAGATCTAACAGGGCTTACCATGGGCTCCAACTGGGGGAGCAGACGCATACTATAGCGTTGTATGCAGACGACCTCTTACTATTCCTACAACACGCAGGGGAGGATCTTCCGGGGGCACGGAGGATGATGGACGAGTTCGGATCCCTATCGGGCCTTCGAGTAAATTGGCAGAAATCTAGATTATTTCCCCTGGTGGCAGACATGCCACCACCTGAGGACCTAGGTGATCTGAGATGGGAGCCCCGATGTTTCCGCTACCTGGGAGTGCACATCTTCCACGCCACAGCAGATGTGAAAGAAGGGAATATAGAGAGGGCGCTGCGCTCGCTTAAGGATAGCATGGCCTTCTGGGGAAAGCTTCCTCTCTCCGTGATGGGCCGCATCTCCCTACTCAAAATGGTGGCTCTCCCTAGACTGCTGTACTTCTTCACCACGCCGCCGGTGTGGATCTCGGCGGCCTGGTTTCGGGAGCTGGACTCCTGCCTGTCAGCGTTCATATGGGGAGCGGGCCGGAGGAGAGTAGCCCTTAGCACGCAAAAAAGACCCCGATTAGAGGGGGGCCTCGTAGTGCCGGATATGGAGGCGTACTATATGGCAGGTCAACTGCAGAGATTTACGCAGTGGGTGGCTGGGAGCATAGACCCGGACAGGGGGTACCACCCGTCACCCCGGACAAACTGAATGTGTTCCGCACACTACTAGGGATTGCCAAACCTCAGCAGGTCAGCAATAACGAGCATAGAGTAATTCGACGGTGCTGGGGTCGGTGCCTGCAGAAAACTAGGACAAAACGCCCATATTCACCAGAAATGGCGATGAAGCTGCTGGGAGCCCTTCCCCATGGGGGACAATGGCAGGGAATAGACGATTGGGTGCAGGCAGGGGCCACAAGGGTGGGAGATCTCTACAGAGATGGGGAGCTGCTCTCCTTTGAAGACTTCAGTGCCGACTGGGATATCCCACAAGGGCATTTCCTACTATATGGAGCAGTTACGGGGCCATGAGGCGACACTGGGGAACGGGCACGACTGAACCGGCTCGACAGGCCACCTGCGAATACATAAGCCTTGCTGGGGGAACTATCAAGGCGGTCGCATGTCTTTATAGGGCCATAGGACGCACCTCCATTCAGCCGCTGGACCGGTTGAGAAACCAATGGGGGGAAGACATTGCCAGACCACTGGAAGATAAGGACTGGGAGAACATACTTGAACGGGCAACCAAAGTCTCCAGAAACGCCCGCTTTAACCTGATTAGCTTTTATACACTCCACCGAGCTTATATAACCCCAGAACGTATCAACAGATATTTTGCAAGGGAGGACGCCCGATGCCCGAGATGTACTACATTAGGGGCGGCTTACATCCACATGATATGGAGCTGTACTTCTTTAACGCATTACTGGCAGGAAGTAACACGGGAGACGGCTAGAATCACGGAGAGGGTAATCCCATGCACGCCGACACATGTCCTGCTTGGCTTGTTCCCACACAATGCCAAAACTAGGACCACAGACAGGTTCCAAGATCTCGCCTTTGTACTCGCGAAGCGGGAAATCACTCGTAACTGGAAAAACCTGAGCGGCCCCAGTGTACACAGTTGGAAGCGGGAGCTAGTGAAATGGGCTAGATGCGAGAGCAGGATCCTGTTGAGAAATTCGAGGTGAGGGATAGGCAAGGAGGAAAGAGCCAGAGCGTGGGAGGTGATGATGGGCGACCTGCAGAGAGATGGACGGGCGTCTGACGCTTCTACCCCTGAGAGACCTCCACAACAGGAGCACCCCTAGAGGCCGGGGCAGGACGAGGTGTCACCGTGGATCCCGGGAGATGGGGGACATATAACATACTCTCACAGGAGAGGGCAGGGACGGAGAATGAGACACCTATGAAGCGCCACCACACACTGTTTCAGCACAGGGGAGGTGACCTTCCGAGCTCAAGGGATGTACTTGGGAGACAGCAGTGCGGAGTGGGGGGGTGGGGGTGGTATTAGTTAGCTGTTTTGTTGGGGAAGGTGGGGGGGAGGGGGGAGAATGAGGCCAGCGTAGCAATATCTCCACCAGACAATGAACATGAAAGTTGCCCATTGGGCCCATAGCTGTGGGGGACTGTATGACGTGCAATGTGATATATTGCTCATGGCAAAGGTTTGAATTTACTTGTACCACGACCTGTGGAATCGCTGATTGATAATAAAAGGCAATAAAGTTTGTTTTAAAAAAAAAAGGAGTCTTCTGGTCCAGTCCTTGACATCCTAGTCCCTCCAAGCCATAACATAATCAGACTTGATAGATCGGTCAAACCTGGTGGAGGGATCGCCTGTAGATATCTGAACAGTCTTACTGTGAAACAGTCGCTCACCGTCACTCTCCCATCTTGCGAATACATGTGCATTGACATCTCAAACATCCTCAGGCCACCTTGCACACATTCTACCATCCGCCGGGTGATAACTTCCCTTTTACGGAACAAATTATGGAAACCATCTCCTCCAATGTGGATCATCACTGTCCCCAAATCTTCCTCGGTGACTTCAATCTTCACTGGAATGACCTTAATGACCCTGTAGTGAATAGCCTCAAAACTTTCCTAGTTGACCTTAACATGATTCAAATATGCGACAGCCCCACTCACAACTTAACCATTAAGATATAATGGGGTAACCCACAAAAGTCAATGGACCTGGGTACTAATTGATATAGAAAAACAATGGTCCTAGACTTATGTTAAATCTTAGTTGTCTGAAGCAATCATAGACAGCATAGGGTACATATACAGTTTAATTCAATAATGTACCGTTAACTTATTTAAAACACATTCAAATATATCCTCAAAATCCAAAAAGAAATCCAAAAAAGGCACACACAATTGTTTTTATGTGACTCGTATTTTATTCGGTCACTTTTCATACCATTTTATCATATTCAATGTTCAAAACAGAGGAGTGGTTGCTCCAAGGGAAAAAGTGAAGAAAGAAAGTGCTCGTGGAGTAAGATAGAATATATAAGAGGGAGATCCAATCAAGAAAAACAATGATTCATCATTATTTATATTACAATCTTATTAGTAAAACTGGTCGTGATTCATGATTGCACCAGTTCTACATTGAGGCCTGTCCATTAGTTAGTTCATGGTTAATCATTTTGTTATTTCTCAAAAATGCGCAAACAACGTTTGTCTGTAAGCAAGTAGGGCTGGGATAATAACAGGTACAGGCCCCGAGTAGGGGAGAGTGTCGACGTTTCGACCCTAGTGCAATGAGGGCAGTTTATATCCTCTGCAAGCGGGTCTTCCTCAAGACAGAAAGGAGGGATGGGGGATGCGGGGAGCAACTGATCATGGGTGATGCACAGTTAAAGTGCCGCCCCTGGGTATAGATATAAAAGTCCGCAATAGAATTGCGGCTTGGTAACAGCAGTTTACCTTCAATTAATGGGTGAGAAAATCGCCCACAGCGTCTTAATACATCATCTTAGCATGGCCCGGGGGAATCCAGCTGGTCTGCTCACAACTTGGGCTCGATCCTGGACCTTATTATCGCTAAACCCAACTTCATTCAACTTTACTCGATTGTCCCATGTGATTGGACTGATCATCACCACATCTCCTTCTGCATCATGGAACCATGGACTAAGTTAAAATCTCAACCTAAGAAACCTAGGCATTGGAAGCGATCCATCCGAAATGCAAACCTGAATGAAATGATATTTCTTAGCAACATGACCTTGCCTCCTCCTACTCACATGTCTGGGGTTCATGACCTCACTGAGCACTACAACAACTCCATATTGAACATTCCAGATGCTATTGCCCCCTTGAAACTAAAAAGAAGGTCCACCAAAGACTCCATACTTTGGTTCAACGAGGGGTTAAATACAGATAGATGCAAACTGCTACTTGCCGAACGATCCTCGAGAGGCTCGCCATCTCTTGAACACCTTATGCTCCTGAGATCTAGGAGGAGCATTTACAATAAAAACATTAGCAGTGCTAAAGTGAACTTCTTCAGAAGCCAACTAGATAAAGCCAGAAACAGGCCAAAAAAGCTTTTTGAATTAATTAAACTCCAATCCAACAATCTTCCCATTCTTTCGCCAACGGCCTCCGCTATACAGCCAAATCATGATGATTTTGCTGACTTCTTCCTTGGAAAGATTAAAACTGAGCTCCAGACATCAATGAACCAGCTGACAGACTCATCCCTTTCTTCCCCCCAGTCAACCCCTGCTCCAGGGTACACTCCCAAAAATAGTGCCTCCTGGAGCCTTTTCACTCCCTTTGACGAAATCTCCATACTCAACATTCTTACTACACTTAAACCCTCCAACCACTTCAATGACCCGTTACCCTCCATTTTCTTCAATGACATGAAGAGGTCCCTAGTTCTAATCTGGACCAAGATTGTAAATGCCTCCCTACAGCAAGGTGTGATTCCTGATAAAGTCTGGGCAGGTTACACCCATTCTCAAAAAGCCTACTGCTGAGCAAGACAACCTTAACAACTTCCATCCAATAACTAACATTCCTACTCTATCGAAGCTGCTAGAGAAAAGTGTCTATGTCCAACTTTGTAGCCACATTGATCAATTCCAGCTTCTTGATTAATTCCAATCGGGCTTTCGCCAGGGTCATAGCACTGAAGCGGCCATTACCCACATAATGGATGACGCTCCAATAATGCTGGATCGGAACGAAGCTTGCCTTCTAATCCTCCTTGACCTCTCGTTGGCTTTTGATACGGTCAAACATGACAACCTCCTGGATATACTGAAACGCAGGATGGGTCTCTCAGGATCAGTGTTGAACTGGTTTACCTCGTTTTTTCACAACAGATCGCAAAGAATTAAAGTCAATCACTCCCTCTCTAATTCTACTCCAATCACCCTGGGGGTCCCTCAAGGGTCCTCGCTCTCACCCACTCTCTTCAACCTGTTCATGGAGCCCTTAACGCAAATGCTCAAATCATCCAATATACTCTATCACATGTACGCTGACGATACCCAACTGTACTTGAAAATCTCCTCCCCCAATAATTTCAATTCACCCAATTCAACCCTACTCAACACCCAACACTGGCTGACTTCCAACCACCTCAAGATAAACTCCATTAAAACGGAAATCCTCCTTATCTCTGCTCCCAAACAGACGCCTATTGTCGTTGAATACATGAAACAACTTACGGCTCTCAACTGTGTTCCACACATCATTGACTCTACTAAATCTCTCAGAATAATACTTGATAAGGCCCTGAACACGCAGGAGCACATCAGCGCTGCCACCAAAGGAGAGAACTTCCAAATGAGCATACTAAGAAAGTTAAAACCCTTCCTTCCTCCGGAAGATTTCAAGTCTGCTGTTCAAGTACTAGTCCTCTCCAGATTGGAGTATGGGAGTTCAACTCTCTGTGGTCTTCCGAGCTACAAGCTGGCACCGCTTAGGGCCTCTTTGAACTCGCGGCTAGGGTCATCACAGGATCCCAAAAAAATAGCCACATCATGCTGGATTTGAAATCTCTAAACTGGCTTCCTTTTGAGGCTAGGATTCATCTTAAAATTGCTTGCATGTCCCACAAAGCACTTCACCTAAACACTCCTCAGTGCCTTGCCCGGAAACTGGAACTCTCGGGTGGTTGCAGCTCTTTGAGTTCTAGCACTTTGCTGCTGAAACCACAAACATTTCAAAGAAAGAAAACCTATATTCGAGCCTTCTCTGGTATTGCCCCCAGAATCTGGAACGCATTGCCTCCGGAAATCAGATTGAATCCCTCAACGTCCTCTTTCAATAAAGGAGTCAAAGCACTTATGCATACTCTCTGAACTTGTTATGCACCTACTCCCCCCTGAAACAATGCTCTGAGGCTCCCTCCTCACATGTATGTTCATTTACTGTATTTATGTGGTGTTCCGATATATCGGTACTCTTGTTTACTCATTTATCCTGCATTTTCTGATTGTTGTTTTACTTACTTGTCTCCGTCTCTGTTATCCTAGCTCTCAGTTGAAGCGCTCTGATACCTGCTTGGGTCATGTTCGGGCTATATAAAACTTTATAAATTAAAAAAATCAGTGCTTTAAACAACTAGTGCGCTTTAGAGATAAAATGATGGCTGACAGCCGTCCTCTCGAAGGTGTGGAAAAGGTATACCCACTCAATCCTACCGAAAGCCCTCTTCGCATCAGTCGAGGAGGCCAGAACCTCTATCCAGAGGTACATGATGTCCTGACGAAGATGTGATAGCATGCAAAGTGGTTCCTGGAAAACCTACCAGCTATGAAACCAACATGTGATCTGTGGATTACCAGTGGTAGCACCTTACTAAGCATAGTAGCTACGCTCTTTGCAAGAATTTTAATGTCCACGTTAATGAGAGATATTGAGCTATAGTAGAGGCATTTGAGAGGATCATTACCAGCTTTAGGTAGTAGGAATATGAGTTTTTATTTGATAGGACACTCAGGGAGTCAGAGGTTTGAGCTTCCTTAAAAACTTTGTAGAGCATTGGGACTAGTAGAGAGTTAGTTGTTTTGTTAAATTCGCCTGGATAACTGTCTTCTCTAGTTGAGTGGCATGTGTGGAGGTCAGATTTAGCAGCTGAAATTACCTCTGTTGTGCACTATCCTTCAAGTTAATAACCTTCTTTCAAATGCCACATATCCGGACCTCATTCTGGCATCGCATCTAATCAATCAACTTTCCTCTTCAATCTTTTTGAATGCTAATGTCTTCAGCCTGGAGTTTGAAATATTGGGAATTACAATGACTACCAAAGTGGAGAGAATGTGTAAATATTCACTTGCAAGGTATTGCCACTGTAACAATCAGATCAGCAGATAATGGAGCAAAAAGTGTGGGGGGGGCTGCAACAGAAACACCCTTTCCTACACAAGTTCCCCGAGTCCACAGGCCAGGAGACTAAGCCAAACCTGGAAGAGTCTTCCTAATCTATCAGGTGAGGAAGAGTAGATGAAGTGGTCTGAATGTTGCAGGGCCTACTCTGACTTACATCCTTCTGTCCAGGTCAGTCCCTGTGGGGAGCTGGCCTACGTCGACATTTTCAGGACCTAACTTACAATGCCCCTTTTCTAATTCATTAGTATCTTTACTCACTCTTTTTAGTTTGGGGTCAGAGGTGTCCACCTCTGCAAAGTCTAACTTAGCCAGGACAAAACCCAGCTTACCCAAAGAGGTCATCCACAACTTGAGCAACCCCACCATGACCAACAGGGTCAGGGGACCTAACTTGCTATTTGGCATGGGGTCAGGCCACCATGCCAGGAATAGTGTAGCCATAAAGGCTAACGCCCAGCAGTGGCCACTGTCAGCTGTCAGTGCCCAGAACCACACCTTCACTGACAGGTGAAGGGGAAAATGTACAGGCTTCTTTGGTTTCAGGTTGACTGCCTGCTGTTTTAAAGTGGGGAGTCACCACTTCCGGTAGTGAGCACCCTACTTCCACTCTCTTTTATGCCAGCTGAAGAGCCACCAACTCAGGATGGACAGGTGCCTGACTAGTCAGGCCTTTTTGTGGGTCAGGTAGGACATCACCAGTGCCAACTTGGAGGTCTCCCCTACTGGTGTAGAATCTCCTTTGCTCACTGGAACTATGACTAACAGCTGCCTACCTTTCCTGCACTTTCTCTTCTTTTTCTTTTGGGGCCTACCTACACTAGTTGCAGATTCAGCCCCCCAGATTCCTTGGGTGAGGACTGGCACTAGACGAGTCCATCACTTTGGCTCAGACCAACCTCTGGGTGGTCATTCCAAAGGAGACAGTCAAGGGGGAGGTCTCTACTGACTACCACCCTTCTCTAACTAAGGGACCCAGCTATTTCTAGGGACACTACAGCCACAGGCCTAACAGTGACCTCCCCTGGGATACCCCTTACTCTTTTTGTCTCCCCTGGTACATACTGGTTTGAGAGTACCAACCTGTCATGTACCATCTGGCACAGATATCTCTCAGGGCAATGGCTGGGGTTCCATTCACCAGTAGGTGATGGAAGTGTCTCCTCCCCTCTGGAATCTCCAATTCCCCTTTTGGGCCCCCTTTCCAGTTGAAGTCTAGGAGGGCTTCCTCATCAGTGGAACCATCCTCAAAGGCTACGCTAGCAACCCCTGAAGTTACACTAGGTGTTTAGTTTTTAGGACAGCAAGGGTCCTTGGCTAGGTGCCCTGTCCTGTTACATTTAAGGCACCAAGTCTTCCTGGGCCCCAGTTCTTAACCTGGTACCCATTTCCAGTTTGTGAAGTGTCTCTGGGCCCCCTCTTGGACAGGTTTTTGGGGGCCTACAGGGGACTCCATACTTTTATCTTTTTCCGAGTGCCCTACTGTCTTTTCTGGGGGGGGGGGGTCTTTTTGACCTCAATCCTTTGGTCACCCCCACCATATCTAGTTTTGAACACTTTGGTTCTTACCCAATGATGAGCCTTCTTCCCCAACTCTTGGGGAGAGACTGGCCCTAGGTCTACTAGGTATTGATGCAACTTTTCCTGCACACAATTACTTAATAGATGTTCTTTATTATCAAATTATAAAGCCTATCATGCACATTACTTCCATTTAACCAGCCATCTGGTGTTTTTACTGAGTAGTCTACAAAGTCAACCAAGGACTGAGGTTTTGTGAGCCCCCCTGAACTTGATCCTATACTCTTCAGTTGTGAGTCCAAACCCCTCAATCAGGGCACCCTTCATGAGGTCATAGGACTCAGCATCTGTCACAGTGAGTGTCAGTGGTGTATCTCTGCACTTCCCAGTGGACAGTTCCCAAAGCAATGCTCCCCAGTGTGACTTCTACAAATGTCTCCATGCACAGGCCCTCTCAAAGGCTGGGAACCATTTTGTGATGTCATCACCGTCCTCATATTTGGGAACAATCTCTTTGGGGATTTTAGGGTCATAAATGTTCCCTCGGTCCCTAGAAATTATGCTGCAGCCACCATTTATGCGTGCTAGGCCCATATCTGCTCTTTCTCTTTCTATAGCTAGGAGTTAATCCTCCAGGGCAATACTATGAGCCATCCTTGCTAAAAGGATGTCCTCCTCATTGAGGCTGTCCTCAGCACTGCTTGAAGTGCCTGCCCCACCTGTGTGGGAGCTAGGTACTCTTTCACTACTCTTGAAAAGATGGATATAGGGACCATAACTTCTCTGTCTAGGTGAGGAGGTTGGGAATGGTCCTCCTCATCATTACTTTCTCCTTCTTGGAGGAGGTTTGTGAGTCTACAGAGGGTCCTTAGCTCTTTTATGCCAAGATGGAGATAAGGGGTGAGCTTGAGTTCCACAACTACATACTCGGTATCTCCCATTATTTTACTAAAGTTGGGTCCTTATTTATAAAAGGAATAAAAACTTCTAGGAAATTTTTATCCTCTAACTAAAGTGGGCTTTTAACTTTTAAAAATGCGAAAGGGACTTAACCAAGGCCTAACAAGAATTTGAAAATTTTGAAAAAATGGTCAATTCAAAAATACAGTTGAATCTAAAGGCAATTTTGGATTGTAGTCATGTGGTCACTTTTTGTCATAGTGGTTCAGCAAATGCAAAGTCGTAGACCCCAGAGCTGATCCACCAACGTAGGAAGCTGGCTCTGTATATACTACACCAAAGTACGGTATAATGTGCACAGAGTCCAGTGAATCCCCAGAAGCTTTACAGAAGCTCACGGAGATAATACTGATGTTCTCTTTTGTGGTAGTGTGGGCGAGATGTTAGGCTTATCAGAGGGCAGTGCTAAGCATTTGTTGTACACATACAGGCAAGAAATGATTACACACACTCCATGACTAAATCCGAGAACAATGGTTTGTAAAAATATTACTTTTTATATATTGATTTCTTAGAACCAAAGAAACTTTGTTGCAGTGAAATACGTTTTGCAATATCACTGTTTTTCAATGTAAAAAGTGGGCACAGTGCATTTTTCAATCAATACAGACTTATCCTATGGGAGGAAACACAATCAGCAATATGCATGTAAGTAAATGATGTACGTTATTGTGACAAACCTGCACCACCAGCAGCACTGGGGCGACCGGGTGCAGAGGTCAAACTTGGGACCTCACGTAGAAAGGGCAATCAAAGTGGTACTACGTGCAGGTGAGTAGCACGGTTTTGGAACCCAGTCTCTGGGGGTTAAGGTGACCGGCGGGGAGGCGAAGCGGATGAACATAGATGGAACTGCTGGAAGCGCTGAATATGACAAAAAAGCCACAGTAGGCCCTTCCACCCTCGACCTCCCATGAAGCTTATAGGATAGTGTCCTTAGATACTCTTATATTTTAGATTTTGCACTATATGGGGAGTTGGTATTTGCACCCCCGTTTCTTAGAGTGGTAACCCTTTCATGCACACTGTGTAAAAAGGTAGAGCCCAATATCCATCTCGGTCCTGACGAATGCTATGTACCCATATGGGACGCAGAGCAGAAACATGTTGACCATCTATTTCGGTAAAGGGATATTGAATTCCCAGATTACCGTTCACTTATTTTAATACCATAGATCTGCCCTTTAATTAAACTTCTTGGGGACAAGTTTAATGGTTTTTAAACCACACTTTCACTCACTTTACGGGCCACCACTTAGTTTTAGAAGTGCATCCCTGTCTTCAGGTATGCCCGCCCTCTATCAAACGGAGTTTTTAGAGGGCGAGGACGGCCTATGATGAAGCATGACACCAGGTGGTGTGTGAGGCCAGTCTTTCACCTTTTTGAGATGCCCCTTGTGGATATACATCTCTAGAGATTCTGTAGGTACTTGTAGGAAGCCTCACTAGGGACAGCCTTATTTGTGTTTTAATACTATATAGGAGGCTGGCTCGTCCCTAAGCCCTGTGCCTCTAGTTCCCTCCCCTAGTTTTATACTAGGGCTAGTGTGTGTGTCTAAGCACAGGGGGGGGACACAACGCAGCACCAAACTAACACCCTCAGCGGCACAGGGGCAGCTGGGTGTAGAGGGCCAACACAGCATCAGGCGCCCCATGCAATCAAATAGAGAATCTCAAAGTTGGAAAAAGGCTGCAGGCTAAAGCCAGGAGACCCATCGACAGAAACCTACAGCTGCACAGGTAAGTTTGGCTGTGCTGGATCTTCAGGACACCATCGTATGATCTCCCCAAGGCCCAGGGGCTCCGGGTGCATGGGTGTCATTTGGCTTCGGAAATCAGCTTACCAGTGCAGGTCGAGGTTGGGGGGGTTGTCGTGCAGAGGCTGCAGGTGTTGTAGTGGAGTTCGGAAGGGGTCAACCCATGGTGGACTCTTGCTCTAAATTGCTAGAGAACCATTTCTGGATCAGTGGGCCACTGGAACTTGGGCCGTGAGCGTCGGGTGCAGAGGTAGTCGGTCTCGTGGTACCGCAGGCAGAGCACTTTGTATTTAAAGTAGTTTTTCTTCTGGACAGGTCCTCTGTGCACAGGAGATTAGGAGTCTTTTTAGAAGGCATGCACCCCTCACAGGGTTCTGGGGGGTTGCTGGGCTGCGGGATGAGTCGCTCTTCTATTGCAGTGTCTCTGAGGACCGCAGACAGGCCAGTAGGCCTGGGGCCAAGTCAGTTGTTGCCTTCAGTCTTCGCTGCTGCATGGCCCTCATTAGTGCTCTTCTACATAGGTCATCAGTAATCTCAGGATTAAGGATTAAATACTAATTTTAGGGGCATTACCGGGATCAGAAGGTAGTAGCCAATTATCTACTTACCTTTAGGGTGTCTACAACCTTTGAATGTCCACTCCCTCGGGGGAAGGGACATATCCTTAACCCTTTTTGCTAGAGTCCTCCAAAACAACATATTTGGATGATGGAAAGGATGGTGTGTATAAAGCTGTCACTAATGCTGAATGGTTAGCAGCGATGGATAAGGACGAGATTTTGAAAGAAGCCAGGAAGACGATTCACAAGGGTATATGGAGAGAGGATTCAGTGTCTGTGTCTGTCAAACCATATTGCAAGGTGGTGGAGGAGTTGACAATAAGTGGTGAAGAACTGATCATGATAGGAGAAAGATGGAGGATTCTGAAAGGAGGGGGTCACTTCAGCTTAGGACACCGTAGGGGTGGTCTAGGCTGAGAGGGGACACACCTCTCCTGCTTACTAATCTTCTCACCAACATTGCCACCAAAAGGGGCCTTAGTCAGGGCAGTGGGCATCTCCACTGGCTGGAGAGACCCTGGTCAGCATAACAAGGAGCAGGAAGCCTTTGAGGCTCACTGCCTTTCTATGCTTTTCCTGCTTGGGGTAGGTGTGAAGCACCTCCACCCAGAGCAGGCTTGATTCTCACCCACGAGAGCAAATGGCTCCCAACTTAGGGGGTCAGAAAGATGTCTAGAGGTAGCAGGCAGGCAAGGACCAGTCAGGAACACACTAGCGAGTTGGTTGGATTTCAGGGGGTACCTCTGAAGTGCCCCCTGGGTGCATTTTTTAATAAATCTAACACTGGCATCAGTGTGGGTTTATTAAGCTGAGATGTTTGATACCAAACATCTTGGAATTCAGTGAAGCCATCATGGAGCTGTGGATCTCATAATGACAAGTTCCCAACCCATGTACTTAGTATGGCTTCACTGTGCACTTATAATGTCTAAGAATGGACTTAGGCACTGTATAAGGGCATATCTGCTCATGCAGTTATGCCCTCACAAGAGGTATGGTGCACCCTGCTATAGGGCTGTAAGGTCTGCTGTAGAAGCAACTTACCTATGCCTCTTGCAGTGCTGGTAGGCCTGGCACACAGGGATGTGTGCCAGGTCGCCTTTTCACTTCTATCTGCACCAAAACACGCAGGCTGCAGTGGCACTATCTCTGTGTTTGGTGAGGAGTCTCTTAGGGTGGCACAATACATGCTGCAGCCCTTAAAGACCCTCTCTGGTCACAAGGCCCTTGGTACCATTGGTACCTTTAACAAGGGGATTATATGTGAGCCAGAGGTGTGCCAATTGTGGAAACAATACTATAGTTTTGGTGAAAGAACACTGGTACTGGGAACCTGATTAGCAGGAACCCAGTGCTCTACAGTCAAAGTTGCATCACAAGCCAGGCAAAAAATGGGGGGGGTACTGCAATAGAAAGCCCACTTCCCTACATAAGTGACAAACAAAGCACGAGCGAATGCTCAGTCACCTGCTCATTCAGTTGAGGAATGACAGCAAAGATCCTTGTTACTGGGGGTGAATGTTTGCATTGTCCAGCATTCGGTCCATCAATTGTTTCTTTTGCATTTGTCGCCCTAAGTGGGAAGGGTATGCCCAGACGTGGGTCCCGTGCTCACTACACCACTGGATTCAAGCTAGCCTGGCTGATGAAGGGTGATGCCCTGAAACCAGTCCCAGGATGCTTGTTTCCGGTCCAGGGAGGACCTGGCTTGGCAGTTCGGGCTGGACTGTTCCCACAAGGAACAGGGTCAAGACTGATTTGCATATGGCTGGGTCCAAACTGGGGTGGTGTGGAGAGCAAAAGAATGATGGATTTAACCCAGATCCTTGTGACTGGGGGTGAATGTTTGCATTGTCCAGCATTCCGTCCATCAATTGTTTCTTTTGCATTTGTCGCCCTAAGTGGGAAGGGTATGCCCAGACGTGGGTCCCATGCTCACTACACCACTGGATTCAAGCTAGCCTGGCTGATGATGGGTGATGCCCTGAAACCGGTCCCAGGATGCTTGTTTCTGGTCCAGGGAGGACCTGACTTGGCAGTTCGGGCTGGTCTGTTCCCACAAGGAACAGGGTCAAGACTGATTTGCATATGGCTGGGTCCAAACTGGGGTGGTGTGGTGAGCAAAAGAATGATGGATTTAACCCAGATCCTTGTGACTGGGGGTGAATGTTTGCATTGTCCAGCATTCCGTCCATCAATTGTTTCTTTTGCATTTGTCGCCCTAAGTGGTAAGGGTATGCCCAGACGTGGGTCCCGTGCTCACTACACCACTGGATTCATGCTAGCCTGGCTGATGAAGGGTGATGCCCTGAAACCCGTCCCAGGATGCTTGTTTCTGGTCCAGGGAGGACCTGGCTTGGCAGTCCGGGCTGGACTGTTCCCACAAGGAACAGGGTCAAGACTGATTTGTATATGGCTGGGTCCAAACTGGGGTGGTGTGGTGAGCAAAAGAATGATGGAATTAACTCAGATCCTTGTGACTGGGGGTGAATGTTTGCATTGTCCAGCATTCCGTCCATCAATTGTTTCTTTTGCATTTGTTGCCCTAAGTGGGAAGGGTATGCCCAGACGTGGGTCCCATGCTCACTACACCACTGGATTCAAGCTAGCCTGGCTGATGAAGGGTGATGCCCTGAAACTGGTCCCAGGATGCTTGTTTCCGGTCCAGGGAGGACCTGGCTTGGCAGTTCGGCCTGGACTGTTCCCACAAGAAACAGGGTCAAGACTGATTTGCATATGGCGGGGTCCAAACTGGGGTGGTTTGGTGAGCAAAAGAATGATGTATTTAACCCAGATCCTTGTGACTGAGGGTGAATGTTTGCATTGTCCAGCATTCCGTCCATCAACTGTTTCTTTTGCATTTGTCGCCCTAAGTGGAAAGAGTATGCCCAGACGTGGGTCCCATGCTCACTACACCACTGGATTCAAGCTAGCCTAGCTGATGAAGGGCGATGCCCTGAAACCGGTCCCAGGATGCTTGTTTCCGGTCCAGGGAGGACCTGGCTTGGCAGTTCGGGCTGCACTGTTCCCACAAGGAACAGGGTCAAGACTGATTTGCAAACGGCTGGGTCCAAACTGGGGTGGTTTGGTGAGAAAAAGAATGATGGATTTAACCCAGATCCTTGTGACTGGGGGTGAATGTTTGCATTGTCCAGCATTCCGTCCATCAATTGTTTCGTTTGCATTTGTCACCCTAAGTGGGAAGGGTATGCCCAGACGTGGGTCCCGTGCTCACTACACCACTGGATTCAAGCTAGCCTGGCTGATGAAGGGTGATGCCCTGAAACCGGTCCCAGGATGCTTGTTTCCGGTCCAGGGAGGACCTGACTTGGCAGTTTGGGCTGGACTGTTCCCACAAGGAACAGGGTCAAGACTGATTTGCATATGGCTGGGTCCAAACTGGGGTGGTGTGGTGAGCAAAAGAATGATGGATTTAACCCAGATCCTTGTGACTGGGGGTGAATGTTTGCATTGTCCAGCATTCCGTCCATCAATTGTTTCTTTTGCATTTGTTGCTCTAAGTGGGAAGGGTATGCCCAGACGTGGGTCCCGTGCTCACTACACCACTGGATTCAAGCTAGCCTGGCTCATGAAGGGTGATGCCCTGAAACCGGTCCCAGGATGCTTGTTTCTGGTCCAGGGAGGACCTGGCTTGGCAGTTCGGGCTGGACTGTTCCCACAAGGAACAGGGACAAGACTGATTTGCATATGCTGGGTCTAAACTGGGGAGGTGTGGTGAGTAAAAGAATGATGGAATTAACCCAGATCCTTGTGACTGGGGGTGAATGTTTGCATTGTCCAGCATTCCGTCCATCAATTGTTTCTTTTGCATTTGTCGCCCTAAGTGGGAAGGGTATGCCCAGACATGGGTCCCATGCTCACTACACCACTGGATTCAAGCTAGCCTGGCTCATGAAGGGTGATGCCTTGAAACCGGTCCCAGGATGCTTGTTTCAGGTCCAGGGAGGACCTGGATTGGCAGTTCGGGCAGGACTGTTCCCACAAGGAACAGGGTCAAGACTGATTTGCATATGGCTGGGTCCAAACTGGGGTGGTGTGGTGAGCAAAAGAATGATGGAATTAACCCAGATCCTTGTGACTGGGGGTGAATGTTTAACTTGTCCAGCATTCCGTCCATCAATTGTTTCTTTTGCATTTGTCGCCCTAAGTGGGAAGGGTATGCCCAGATGTGGGTCCCGTGCTCACTACACCACTGGATTCAAGCTAGCCTGGCTGATGAAGGGTGATGCCCTGAAACCGGTCCCAGGATGCTTGTTTCCGGTCCAGGGAGGACCTGGCTTGGCAGTTCGGGCTGGAGTGTTCCCACAAGGAACAGGGTCAAGACTGATTTGCATATGGCTGGGTCCAAACTGGGGTGGTGTGGTGAGCAAAAGAATGATGGAATTAACCCAGAGCCTTGTGACTGGGGGTGAATGTTTGCATTGTCCAGCATTTCGTCCATCAACTGTTTCTTTTGCATTTGTCGCCCTAAGTGGGAAGGGTATGCCCAGACGTGGGGCCCGTGCTCACTACACCACTGGATTCAAGCTAGCCTGGCTGATGAAGGGTGATGCCCTGAAACTGGTCCCAGGATGCTTGTTTCTGGTCCAGGGAAGACCTAGCTTGGCAGTTCGGTCTGGACTGTTCCCACAAGGAACAGGGTCAAGACTGATTTGCATATGGCTGGGTCCAAACTGGGGTGGTGTGGTGAGCAAAAGAATGATGGATTTAACCCAGATCCTTGTGACTGGGGGTGAGTGATTGCATCATCCAGCATTCCATCCATCAATTGTTTCTTTTGCATTTGTCGCCCTAAGTGGGAAGGGTATGCCCAGATGTGGGTCCCGTGCACACTAGCCCACTGGATTCAAGCTAGCCTGGCTGATGAAGGGTGATGCCCTGAAACTGGTCCCAGGATGCTTGTTTCCGGTCCAGGGAGGACCTGGCTTGGCAGTTCTGGCTGGACTGTTCCCACAAGGAACAGGGTCAAGACTGATTTGAATATGGCTGGGTCCAAACTGGGGTGGTGTGGTGAGCAAAAGAATGATGGAATTAACCCAGATCCTTGTGACTGGGGGTGAATGTTTGCATTGTCCAGCATTCCGTCCATCAATTGTTTCTTTTGCATTTGTCGCCCTAAGTGGGAAGGGTATGCCCAGACGTGGTTCCCGAGCTCACTACAGCACTGGATTCAAGCTAGCCTGGCTGATAAAGGGTGATGCCCTGAAACCGGTCCCAGGATGCTTGTTTCTGGTCCAGGGAGGACCTGGCTTGGCAGTTCGGGCTGGACTGTTCCCACAACGAACAGGGTCAAGACTGATTTGCATATGGCTGGGTCCAAACTGGGGTGGTGTGGTGAGAAAAAGAATGATGGATTTAACCCAGATCTTTGTGACTGGGGGTGAATGTTTGCATTGTCCAGCATTCCGTCCATCAATTGTTTCTTTTGCAAAGCAATTAAGGGCACACAAATAAGCAGCACACTGAAATGCATGGTCCAAGAATCCTAGTGCTGAAGCTAATGGACATAAAACACATCAAAGTATATATCGAATCTCAATTCAAAGGAACTGCCATTGGTGTGGTAGCTCATATCATGGTTCTGAACCAACAAATTTGAAAAAGAAATCCGGAAGTGTAGGAAACAATGTTACTTCACCAGTGTATGTCATGAAAACAGAGGCAGAGTGGGATCAGTAAATGTGGATTCTAAAGATATCACTGCTAAAATCTAGGATGACCAGGATGATGAAGTGCACGCTTTGGAAGAAGTTCAAAACAAAAATTCCAAAGAGACAGTGATAAGAAACACTTTGCTAGGCTGAAGAGGCCAAACTTAATGCAACAAAGATTGGCTCAGATCTTTCATGGGTTTAATATAATATAATTCAAAGTTTGTGAGCACTATTGCTGAAACAAACGAATGGATCTAAGGGTGAAATAAATTTGGGCAATTCAAGGACTCAAGCGTGAGATAGCGGAAGCGGGCATGCTCTCACCTTCTGACATCAACAGACAATCCATAGTTGCCGTTGCCGATGCTTCTGGGATTGGGGCCATTCTTTCCAAAAAACACAATGGCAGAGATATGACTGTAGCCTTTGGCTTCTAGAGCTTTGAATTCTTCAGAAAATAACTATTCGGTCATTGAGAGAGAGGCATTGGCAGCAGTGTGGGGAATGGGACATTTCAGAATGTAGGTATGGGGAACCAATGCAGTCTTGAGGACCAATCACAAAGCTCTGTTGATAATTCTGAGGCATGCAGGCACAGACAACATTTCTGGTAGGTTAGCAAGATTTGCAGTCAGACTGCAGAGTTTTAACTGTGTAATTGAATACATTCTGTGGTGAAGGAAATGCATGGCAGATTGTCCTTCATGACTACATAACAAGAGTGAATTGATTGGGGGTTATGAGGTTGAGGAGGTTGTGGTATGTTTGGATGATGTAAAGGATGGCGTGTGTAAAGCTGTCACTAATGCTGAATGGTTAGCAGTGATGGATAAGAACGAGATTTTGAAAGAAGCCAGGAAGATGGGCCTGATTCACAGAACTAAATTACGTCAAAAACGTAAAGTTAGTACTTTTGGTATTCACAGAATACACTTACTCATTTTGGTATTCACAGAATGAACTTACTCATTTCGGTATTCACAGAAGTTAGTAGTCGTAACTTTAGGACTCCTAAATGCCTTCTGTGAATACCGAAAGTCTTAAAGTTAGGATTTTTCTCAGTTTAGGAGTAGTAAAGTTAGGAGTCTCTAATGCGTACGAGTTTATCCAACCGCACACAGTCCAACATCGTAACGCAAGTGAAAGCTAGCAGGTGATACTGTGACGTAAATAGGGAATAAAGTGCTGATGCAATAATCATATAGACTGACAATGTTTGTCCGAAGTAGGCAATTTGCCTATGTGTTGGTTGATTGTGTGCCTTTGGAAGTTCTCTTATTTTGTGTTAGGTTTATTTAAGTTTGATGTTGGCTGTGTGAACAGTGTGCCTCTCTGCATTTCTTTTTCTATTCAGTGACTATAGGGTTGCTGACTTTAAATGACCTCATTTTTTTTATGGCTCAAACTGACTTGTTCATTAAAAACTTCGCTTTACGAGGCTTAATGCTGGTCCTAGCTTTAGTTTAAAATAAACTGGAGAAGCAAAGTTCCCTAACGGGCAGACTTGATTCATCTGTCTCTCTTCTCTAGTTCCTTTGCTGCTAAGCTCAGAAACTTCACAGCCTTGCATGCCAGTTGGACAGTCGATCCTCCTAATGATTTTATAACGATGGATCTGCAGGTTCTTATTTGTTGTTGCTTCAATGTTGGCTGAAAAAGAGTTTTCTGGAGGGGTAGTAACACTGGGCAAGTGCATAATAGATGGAGCAATGATTTGTTACTATAACCGCAGAGGTGACATTCCAGGGTTGGCCAAGACCGTTTCAACTTTGGTGTTAAATCGTTTAGATGGGTAGACTCCGAGCCTCAATAACATCAGGTTGAACCTTTTTGATCTTGAGAAGTGGTCCAGAAAGTACAGTTGAAGTTTTAGAGTTTTATATGTTGGCATCAGCACCCACGCATAGCTTTTGTCCGTCAAGGTTGCTCTGTTTATTAGCAGTGATTGCAACCTGATGGCTTTCTTATAGTTTGTTTGAACTCGGAGTAGGCCGATACTGTGTGCCAAGCCTCTTCTAACTTTAGAGATGAAAGTGATTGCAGTAGAACAAAGTGAGCTGAGTTCTTTTGTGTAGATTGTTTTATGATTTCCGAAAACAATGGATGATTTTTGATGATGGGCGACGGAGTTTGCCTCTGCTGCCCTCATTCTCCAGTAAAATTTTATGAGGGTGCCTTGTCTTGCCTGAATCTGTTTTTTTAATCCGAACTCCAGCCTGATGTGAGCTTGTCATGTGTATCGTGGGACTGAAAATAATTTCTTGAAAAAGCTAGATTGAGCGGTGTTCAAAGCTGATGCATCATTAGTTTTAAGCAGTTCCGATCCCTACCAGATTGAGGGAAAGAATTTAGCTGCTACAACCTTCAGCAAATAATTTGTCTCTGAGTTTCTTTTGTAAGATTTCAAATGCAAATAGCAGCAGGTTTGCTTTTACTTGCCTTGTGTTAGACTTGGCATCTTTTGGCGTGTTTCCCCTGACTTTTTGCTTTCTGACCTCCCGGTTTTGACTCTGTTTTTGCTGGTGTAATGATTCTGCGCACTTTCCTCACTGCGGTCCAGTGGGAAAGTGCAAGTGCTCCTGTATAAAATGTGTTATGGATTGGTGTTTCCATGATTGGCCTATTTGGTTTATGTGTCAGTCCCTTGTAAAGTGCACTGCGAGTGCCAGGGCCTATAGACCAAATGCTGTTGGTGGGCTGCAGCACTGGATTGTGCCACCCACGCAAACAGCCCGTAACGTGTAACTCGGGCCTGCCAACGCAGAGCCTGTGCGCAGCCTGGGGCTGCCATGTCGACTTGGCAAGTGCACACACTTGCAAGTCCCTAAACCTTCCCTTTGCTACATGTTAGTCACCCCTAAGGTAGGCCCAAGGTACCCCTGTGGGCAGGGTGCGGTGTATGCGAAAGGTAGGACATGCCCGGGTGTGTGCGGCATGTCCTGATAGTGAATTACAGCCTAGTTCGTTTTCACTATTGCAAGGCTACCTGTTCCCCCTAGGCCAGAACGGGCAGTTTTGATTATTACAGCTTATAATCCTAACTGACCCCGGGAACATGGTAGAAATTCGAGTTTAGTATGCCTGGACTCAGAATGATAAAATGCAGCTTTTAGTAAAGTTGGTTTTAACATTCTGTGTTTGAAAATACCACTTTTAGAAAGTGGGTATTTTCTTGTCTAACCATCCAAGCCTGCCTCTGCGAGGTTGTGTATTCCTTGTCTGGAGTGTGAGTGACAGGGGCTGGGGGATGCCAGGAGACAGGGTGAGTCAGCGCAGGGCTGAATAGCAAGATCTACATGTAGATGGGTGGGAGGGGTCGCACCTGGGCCCTGAATAGGACAGTGCCTTCCCTCCACAATGCTGGCTCCACCTCCTGTGGTGCGTCTGATGTCCCTGGCCTACTCACTGAAAGAAGGGACGGAGACTTGTCAACAAAGTGCTCCAGAACTGGTTTGGACTAGGCAAAGGCCTCTCTGCCTTCAGAGAACAAAGGAATTTGGGATATAAATATTGGGGCCCTGACCCCATGAATTTAGATCTCGCTGGAATCAAGGAACCTGCCAAGACGAAGAGCTGGAAGAGCTGCCAGGAGGAGTACTGCCCCTTTGCTGTGTTGTTGCTTTGTTGGGTTGGCCTGCAGCTGCTGCTTCTGCCTTGGGCAGTGAAAGGACTGGACTGAACTTTCTACAAACTTGTGCTGAGTATCTCCAAGGGCCTGAAACCGAGCTGGCCTCCTGTTAAGAAGTCTCAGGGACTACAAAGACTTCACAAGCCTCTGGGTACCGCTTCTGGAACGCTGTTTCAGTTGCCACAGAGGAAGGGAACTGCAACCGACTCCGTCAACCGAATCCATCCCTGGCCGGTGACCTGTTTGCACCGCAGACCGCATCGCTCCGCTTCGCATCGCAACCCTGGTCTCACCGTGGGCGACGTCCGACGCCGCCAACATCGAGCCGCTGCTTGCACCGTGACCTGGGGGCACCGCAGTTCGCATCGCATCGCTTCACTGAACCAACCGGACCCGACCGACGCGGTCGCTGCAACTGGCTCAAGAGTCGTGACCGCATCGCATTTGGGGCACCGCTCGCACGTCTGCGACGCACCGCTCCGACTCGCACCGCTGTCCGACGCCAGCTCCCGCACTCCGGCTTGGTCGCCTGCATCGCAACCTGTCAGCACCGCATCGAGCATCGTCTCACCCTGCATCGCACGCCTTGGACTCACCGACTCCGTCTGCACGACGCTCATCTAGCCGCTGCCTGCACCGCGATCGAGGGACACCGCACCTTGCATCGCTCCGTCTTGCACCGCAACCGCGACGAACGCCGACCGGCTCGTACACTCCGTACCAGCCACAACGAGAAAGGTACTGTAACCGAGTCTGTTCATGACTCTGCTGGCCCGTATCGACGCGGTCGGCTGGAACTGTTAGACTCTGTGGTTTTCAGCATCACGGTAGGCTCGGATGGAGCTACCGACTCGCACTGAACTTTGCTTTTGTGCTATTCCTACAAAGAAGAAATTACCGTATCAAGCATTCATTCGTAAAGTATAGTATTGTGGATTTTTGTCGTAATTGGTCTTGTCTTGAGTATATAAAATATTGGTTATTTTTCTAAACTGGTGTGGTGTCCGTTTGTAGTGCTTACACTGTATTACTGTTGGTTATGTGCAAATGCTTTACACACTGCCTCTGAATTAAGCCTGACTGCTCGTGCCAAGCTACCACGAGGGTGAGCAGGGGTTACTTCACGAGTGTAACAACCCTTACCCTGACTAGGAAGAAGGGTCCCTACTTGGACAAAGGTGCAAGCCCTTGCCAACTAGAGATCCCATTTCTAACATTGGTTGTCAGCGGTGAGGATAGGACTTGTGTTTGCACTTGACTTACAGTGATTGGTGTGCACTACTACCATATCGCAGACCATTACGTACCACATACTGGTTCTTTTTCTTTGGCCTATTTTTGATCTTGCCAGTTTTCAACTCACTACTTTTGTCATGCCTGAATCAATTGCATCATCCGTTGCATCCCTGGAAGTTATCTTTGAGGAGGATAGGTTGGAATCCTACGCCGTAAAGGAGCTACGAGCGATTTGTAAAAACCTGAAAGTCCAAATTAAAGGCCTCACAAGGAAGGAGGAGCTACAGAAGGCGCTGAGGGCCTGGGTAGCAGCCAGACATGCCAATGGGCAGCCTGGTGATCTCAGTGAGGAGGTGGAGGAGCCTATTTCCAGGGTGGATGTGCTTTTGGGTAGGGGGAACCCGCCAGGTCAGGCAGCAGCAGTCTGTCCCCAGAGGAGCTGGAGGACAGGCGGGAGGCAAGGCAGTTCGAGCTGCAGAAGCTCAGGCTGGAGAGTGAGCGGGAGGAGAAGAGATTGGCCATAGAGGAGAGGAAGATGCTCTTAGAGCATGAGAGAGAACTGAAGGAGCTAGAACTTAGGAGTAAGTCAGGCTCAGATGGTGGCAGCAATTCGTCCAGAAAGGCAGACAGGATTGTGCACATTCCCAAGAACGTAGGCAAGGAGTTCAAGAAGGGGATGACATACAAAGGTGGTTTCAGGGTTATGAGGCAGCCATACACATGAATGGGGTCCCTGAGGAGAATTGGGGAGCAGGATTGTGGCCACTTTTCCTGAAGAAGCAAGGGACGCTCTGATAGCTTTGGGTAAGGGGTATCACCTCACCTATGCTGACATGAAGGATGCCCTTCTCACGAAGTATGGTCTTACTCCTGAAAAGTACAGGGATCAGTTCAGGTCCAGTAAGAAGTCTGATGCCAACACTTGGTTGGAATGTGTGGATGTGTTCTGCAGGTCGCTGGATGGTTGGGTGAAGGGCAGTAGTGTAACAGATTTTCAGGGGCTCTACAACTTGATTGCATGGGAGCACTTGTCTAGTCTATGTTTTGCAGATCTGCGCCAGCACCTAGTTGATAGTAAGCTAACTGACCCCAGGAAGCTTGCTATGGAAGCGGACCGCTGGGTGAGTACCAGGGTCCACAAGAAAGCGTTTGGGGAGACTCAGCCAAAGGTGGGCAGGGTCCCCAGCAGAAAAGTGGGGGACAAGGGTAAAGCACAGGAGTTCTCTAAAGGGCCCCAAACTAGTACCCAGGGTAAAGGTTCCCAGCCCCCCGGTGATAAGAAGAAAGGGGTCTCCACAGGGAAGCCTGTTGAGACCGGCCCCTGCAAGTGTTATGCATGTGACCAGGTAGGTCACTTTAGGGGGACCCCAAGTGCCCGAAGGGGACACAGCCACCCACCGGTGGACAGTCCAAAGTGTTGGCTAGTGTAGCGCTTGGGGAGGAGGGGTGCCCACAGGAGGGTGGGGATCCCGCAGAAATGACCCTTGTCTCACTAGGGGACAGTGAGATGGTCCCAGGAAACCAGGTGCCCCCTAACACAAAGAAATATAGCACCTGGGTGACCATTAATGGGAACAGGGTAGAGGCTCTCAGAGATACTGGAGCCAGTGTGACCTCAGTCCGGTGTCACCTGGTGTCTGAGAAGCAAGTAGTCCCAGGAGCATTCCACCAAGTAGTTGCTGTCGACAACTCTGAGCGCCAGTGTATGGTGGCGCAGGTTCCCTTTGAATGGGGGTCTCAGGTCCCTTGAGGGTGGTTGTGAGCCCTACCATGCCTGTAGATTGTCTGCTAGGAAACGACCTGGAGCAGTCCTCATGGAAGGAGGTTGAGCTCAGGTCTCACTTGGAGATGCTTGGGTTGCCAGAGTGGGCATGCGTGTCTACTCGGTCAATGGCGGCCAGAAAGGGTGATCAAGAGGACTTGGAGCCTGAAACAGTGGCCCAAGTCCCTGCCAAGAGAAAGGGCAGGGGCGCGGGAAACCGGCCCCCGAAGTTCCCACGGACCGGGAAGAGGCGGACCTCGAGGGGACGCCCGGTGCCTACAGGGGAACAGGTAGCCGAACTGGGAGACATCTCTGAGCTGACCCATTGGCAGCAAGAAGGGGGTCCCACCAGGGAGGAGTTCTGCAGGGAGCAGAACGAGTGCCCTACTCTGGAGGGTCTGCGGCGGCAGGCTGCAGACCAGGCAGCTGGCAATCAGTCCGGGTCACATCTGATCTACTGGGAGAGTGGTCTCCTATACAGTGAGCCTAAGGTTGCTGAGCCTGGGTCAGCCCGTGTGCTGGTGGTACCCCAGCGCTTCAGGACCTTCCTACTGGGTCTGGCTCATGACGTGCCTTTGGCAGGACATTTGGGGCAGGACAAGACCTTTGACAGGCTTGTCACCCACTTCTTTTGGCCCCAAATGCGAAGGCAGTCAGATGCACACTGTAGGTCTTGCCAAACTTGCCAGGCAAGTGGTAAGAGTGGGAGGAAGGTCAAAGCTCCTCTCCAACCTTTTCCTGTTGTTGGAACACCCTTTGAAAGGGTAGGGATGGATATTGTGGGGCCACTGGATCCCAAGACAGCCATGGGCAACAGGTACATCCTGGTCTTGGTGGACCATGCCACCCGGTACCCGGAGGCAATCCCTCTCAGGACAACGACGGCGCCAGTGGTGGGCCGGGCGTTAATGGGGATCTTTTCCCGTGTGGGATTCCCCAGAGAGGTGGTTTCTGATAGGGGGACCAATTTCATATCGAAGTATATGACATCCCTGTGGAAGGAGTGTGGTGTAACCTACAAGTTCACCACTCCTTACCACCCACAAGGAAACGGTCTGGTGGAGAGATTCAACCAGACCTTGAAAGGCATGATCAAGGGTCTAACAGAACCCATGAGGCGTAAGTGGGACGTCCTCTTGCCATGCCTACTCTTTGCATACAGGGAGGTGCCTCAGAAGTCTCTTGGGTACAGCCCCTTTGAGCTCCTGTATGGCCACCCTGTCAGAGGACCTCTGAGTTTGGTAAAGGAAGGCTGGGAGGCAGCTCCCAGGAAAACTCCCCAGGATGTATTTAGCTACATGCTGGCCTTTAGAAACCAAACTGCCCGCTTCAGGAAACTCGCTCAGGCAAACCTAGAAGCAAGCCAGGAAGAAATGAAGAGATGGTATGACCAGAATGCCACTCTGGTCGAATTTCAACCTGGGCAAAAGTGTGGGTCATGGCCCCAGTGGCACCTTGTGCCTTGCAGGACAAGTGGACTGGGCCATACGAGGTAAAGGAGCGCAAAAGTGACGTCACCTACCTGGTGGATTTGCAGGCTCCAAGGAACCCTTTGAGGGTCCTTCACGTGAACCGCCTCAAGCCCCACTTCGAGAGGTCCGAAGTGAGTATGCTCTTGGCGACAGATGATGGGGTGGAAGAGGAGAGCGAGCCTCTCCCTGACCTCCTGTCTACCAAGGAGCATGATGGGTCAGTAGAGGGTGTGATCCTCTCCCCTACTCTGACTCAGGAGCAGCAGGGGGACTGTCGCCAGTTGTTGGGACAGTTCGCCCCGCTGTTCTCTCTGACCCCTGGTGTTACTCACTGGTGTACCCATGACGTGGACACCGGTGACAGCCATCCTGTGAAGCACAAAATTTACAGGTTGACTGACCGGGTCAGAGCCAGCATCAAGGAGGAGGTCTCTAAGATGTTGGCGTTAGGGGTGATTGAGCCCTCCCACAGCCCTTGGGCCAGCCCAGTGGTCTTGGTCCCAAAGGCTGCGGCGCCCGGTGCCACTCCAGAACTCCGGTTTTGTGTGGACTACCGTGGGCTCAATGCCGTCACCAGGACTGACGCGCACCCCATCCCCAGAGCTGATGAGCTCATTGATCGGTTGGGAGCTGCCCGGTTCCTCAGCACGTTTGATTTGACGTCTGGGTACTGGCAGATTGCCTTAACCGATGGGGCCAAGGAGAGATCAGCATTCTCAACCCCAGAAGGTCATTACCAATTCCGGGTGATGCCCTTTGGGTTGAAGAATGCCCCTGCCACCTTTCAGAGGTTGGTCAATCAGGTGTTGGCTGGGCTGGAGGATTTCAGTGCCGCCTACCTGGATGACATTGCTGTGTTCAGTTCCAGCTGGGAAGAACATTTACAGCACCTTGAGAAAGTGTTGAGGGCTCTGCAAGGTGCATGCCTCACGATCAAGGCCAGTAAGTGCCAGATCGGGCAGGGTTCTGTGGTGTACTTGGGACACCAGGTAGGAAGCGGCCAGGTGGCGCCCTACAACCCAAGATTGACACCATTCTGGCTTGGGAGCCCCCAAGACCCAGACAGAGGTGAGAGCCTTCTTAGGTCTCACCGGTTACTATAGGAGATTTGTTAAGGGCTATGGCACTATCGTTGCCTCCTTAACAGAGCTGACCTCTAAGAGGCAGCCCAGGAAAGTGATCTGGACTGAGTCCTGCCAGAAAGCTTTTGATGCCCTGAAGGCAGCCATGTGCACGGCGCCCGTGCTCAAGGCACCTGACTTCTCCAAGGAATTCGCCGTGCAGACTGACGCTTCAGAGCATGGTGTGGGAGCGGTGCTCTCACAACTGAACGAAGAGGGCCTGGATCAGCCTGTAGTCTTCCTTAGCAGGAGACTACTTCCCAGGGAACAGAGGTGGAGTGCCATAGAAAGGGAAGCTTTTGCTGTGGTCTGGGCGCTGAAGAAGTTGAGACCATACCTGTTTGGGACTCACTTCCGGGTTCAGACAGACCACAGGCCCCTCAGATGGTTGATGCAAATGAGGGGTGAGAATCCAAAACTGCTGAGGTGGTCCATCTCCCTACAGGGAATGGACTTTACGGTGGAGCACCGTCCTGGTACAGAACACGCCAACGCAGATGGTCTGTCCAGGTTCTTCCGCCTTAGTGAGGAGAACTCCAATGGGGGTGGGTAGTTCTCCCTACTTTCAGCTGGAGGGGACATGTGTTAGACTTGGCATCTTTTGGCGTGTTTCCCCTGACTTTTTGCTTTCTGACCTCCCGGTTTTGACTCTGTTTTTGCTGGTGTAATGATTCTGCGCACTTTCCTCACTGCGGTCCAGTGGGAAAGTGCAAGTGCTCCTGTATAAAATGTGTTATGGATTGGTGTTTCCATGATTGGCCTATTTGGTTTATGTGTCAGTCCCTTGTAAAGTGCACTGCGAGTGCCAGGGCCTATAGACCAAATGCTGTTGGTGGGCTGCAGCACTGGATTGTGCCACCCACGCAAACAGCCCGTAAAGTGTAACTCGGGCCTGCCAACGCAGAGCCTGTGCGCAGCCTGGGGCTGCCATGTCGACTTGGCAAGTGCACACACTTGCAAGTCCCTAAACCTTCCCTTTGCTACATGTTAGTCACTCCTAAGGTAGGCCCAAGGTACCCCTGTGGGCAGGGTGCGGTGTATGCGAAAGGTAGGACATGCCCGGGTGTGTGCGGCATGTCCTGATAGTGAATTACAGCCTAGTTCGTTTTTCACTATTGCAAGGCTACCTGTTCCCCTAGGCCAGAACGGGCAGTTTTGATTATTACAGCTTATAATCCTAACTGACCCCGGGAACATGGTAGAAATTCGAGTTTAGTATGCCTGGACTCAGAATGATAAAATGCAGCTTTTAGTAAAGTTGGTTTTAACATTCTGTGTTTGAAAATACCACTTTTAGAAAGTGGGTATTTTCTTGTCTAACCATCCAAGCCTGCCTCTGCGAGGTTGTGTATTCCTTGTCTGGAGTGTGAGTGACAGGGGCTGGGGGATGCCAGGAGACAGGGTGAGTCAGCGCAGGGCTGAATAGCAAGATCTACATGTAGATGGGTGGGAGGGGTCGCACCTGGGCCCTGAATAGGACAGTGCCTTCCCTCCACAATGCTGGCTCCACCTCCTGTGGTGCGTCTGATGTCCCTGGCCTACTCACTGAAAGAAGGGACGGAGACTTGTCAACAAAGTGCTCCAGAACTGGTTTGGACTAGGCAAAGGCCTCTCTGCCTTCAGAGAACAAAGGAATTTGGGATATAAATATTGGGGCCCTGACCCCATGAATTTAGATCTCGCTGGAATCAAGGAACATGCCAAGACGAAGAGCTGGAAGAGCTGCCAGGAGGAGTACTGCCCCTTTGCTGTGTTGTTGCTTTGTTGGGTTGGCCTGCAGCTGCTGCTTCTGCCTTGGGCAGTGAAAGGACTGGACTGAACTTTCTACAAACTTGTGCTGAGTATCTCCAAGGGCCTGAAACCGAGCTGGCCTCCTGTTAAGAAGTCTCAGGGACTACAAAGACTTCACAAGCCTCTGGGTACCGCTTCTGGAACGCTGTTTCAGTTGCCACAGAGGAAGGGAACTGCAACCGACTCCGTCAACCGAATCCATTCCTGGCCGGTGACCTGTTTGCACCGCAGACCGCATCGCCCGCTTCGCATCGCAACCCTGGTCTCACCGTGGGCGACGTCCGACGCCGCCAACATCGAGCCGCTGCTTGCACCATGACCTGTGGGCACCGCAGTTCGCATCGCATCGCTTCACTGAACCAACCGGACCCGACCGACGTGGTCGCTGCAACTGGCTCAAGAGTCGTGACCGCATCGCATTTGGGGCACCGCTCGCACGTCTGCGATGCACCGCTCCGACTCGCACCGCTGTCCGACGCCAGCTCCCGCACTCCGGCTTGGTCGCCTGCATCGCAACCTGTCAGCACCGCATCGAGCATCGTCTCACCCTGCATCGCACGCCTTGGACTCACCGACTCCGTCTGCACGACGCTCATCGAGCCGCTGCCTGCACCGCATCGAGGACACCGCACCTTGCATCGCTCCGTCTTGCACCGCAACCGCGACGAACGCCGACCGGCTCGTACACTCCGTACCAGCCACAACGAGAAAGGTACTGTAACCGAGTCTGTTCATGACTCTGCTGGCCCGTATCGACGCGGTCGGCTGGAACTGTTAGACTCTGTGGTTTTCAGCATCACGGTAGGCTCGAACGGAGCTACCGACTCGTACGAACTTTGCTTTTGTGCTATTCCTACAAAGAAGAAATTACCGTATCAAGCATTCATTCGTAAAGTATAGTATTGTGGATTTTTGTCGTAATTGGTCTTGTCTTGAGTATATAAAATATTGGTTATTTTTCTAAACTGGTGTGGTGTCCGTTTGTAGTGCTTACACTGTAGTACTGTTGGTTATGTGCAAATGCTTTACACACTGCCTCTGAATTAAGCCTGACTGCTCGTGCCAAGCTACCACGAGGGTGAGCAGGGGTTACTTCACGAGTGTAACAACCCTTACCCTGACTAGGAAGAAGGGTCCCTACTTGGACAAAGGTGCAAGCCCTTGCCAACTAGAGATCCCATTTCTAACACCTTCATACCAAATATTTCTTATAGTTAAGGTGCCGATCAAGTATTACCCCCAGACGTCTTTGGATGTCGCTAAATTTGAGGCGTTCCTGTGCTTGCTCCTGGATACCTTTGTAATGAAACAAAAAATGTATACTAGGACTCCTAGGCATCTGGATATCTCTCATAGATCTAGAGCTACCAAATGTTCTAAGGTAGAAAGGAAAATTAATAAATCAACCAAAGACGCAAAGTTATGGTCTGATCTTCAGTCTGCGGTTTCTTCTCGCAATATGCGTAAATTCTGGCTCATAATAACCAGAAGTTTGGGTAGAGATCACATCAAAACTCCTACTCCTGTAGACGAAAATCTTTTATATTCTCATTTTTGTGCTCTGTACACATCTTCTTCTTCCATTCTACCGGATATGGGACTCCGATTTTTAAAAAGTCTCAGAGATATATTTTTCATTGTAAAGAATTGGAGGTGGTAAAAGTAAACACATATTTAGGTGCAAACATCTCAAATAATTTGTCTTGGGTCCCATATAATTGGATACAGCGTTTACAAAGTAGTCATTACATCGCAGTTCCTTTACAACGCGGTCGTTACAACGACCGCGTTGTTAGAACGCGATGCCTTTACAACCCAAGTTATTAGATTAACTTGCTGTAGGGGCGCTCTAACCTAAGGAATAGTATAATTTACTATTCCAACACCTTCCCTACTATTGCGCAGGCTGGAGTTGGAATAGTAAATAATACTATTCCTAAGTCCAGCGCGCACCCTACAGCAAGTCGATCTAATGACTTGCGTTGTAAAGGTATTGCGTTCTAACAGCGCGGTCGTTGTAACGACCGCGTTGTAAAAGAACGCGATATAATAGCATGTGATGTAACTTGCTATATTCCATATAATACCTCTCAGGCTGTAAAATCAAAGTCTACAGGAATTGGCCTTTCACAGTTTTTTAATGTACAAAGAAGGAGCGACACTTTGTTGCTGTTAAAGGTGTATATTGCTAGTGTGGTTCCTGTTGCTTTATATGAAATAGAAGCAAGGTCGTTTTCTTCGTTTATCTCCAATATTGAATCTGTTTTATGGAAGAGCTACCTTGGTGTAAGCACCTCCAGCTCTGTTATAACGATTTGTCTTGTTCTGGGCTTGATGGGTATTACCTTCTGTGCATACTACCAAATAATTTGATATTTTCAATAATTATTCAGGAGTCCCAAAAATGCATTGAAAAATGGAACTTGGTGGGAACTTGCTCGGGATAATAAAAAGATTTACACTTTTGGGGCTGTTTACTCCTATTGTATACCACAGTCTCCGTTAAATAATGATGAGGTGTTATTGTGTCTACATAGTAGCGCCTTAAAGTGTCACTTAAAAAAAACATGCTAGAATTGGAAGTTTCCAGCTTGACTTGCAACATTGTTTAGAAATAAGAAGATTACAGCTGGGCTGTACGTTCATAAAAAGTGGTGAGATACAATTGTATTTAAAGGCCATCATATGTCCCCTTGGGCATAGATATTTCATGAAATTCAGATTTAACAAGGTCTCTTGAGGTGATAACGTGGATCGAGAAGGATGGGGTCACCCCACATCAATGCTGTCAATATTGTGGAGTTGTTAAACATCATTTGAATCATGTGATTTTTATTCTGTCCTGACCTTTTTATCTGCTGAATTTTTTTTTCTATCCTCTGATTTTAAGGTATTCTGTAGTAACGCACAAAGAAGCACTTAACTTTTTTTAAACCCTCCCACTGTGAGTATTTGTTATCATTTAATTAGGTTTTTGGGTGCCTTCTTGATATAAATTGAACTATATGTATTCACTACAATGTATTTTGCTTGTTCTAATCAAGTTTTGTATTGTTTTAATTACATGTATTTTTAATTCACTGTATTTATTTATTATTGATTGTTGTGGTATTTAAGTTTAATCTGTGAATGCGCTTTGAAGATTAAATAAATAAAGAAAAGAAAAAATTAAAAAAAACTTTGGATGTGGATAGCCACATCATGTTGAAGATGTGCATACCACAAAACGATTTTTTAGATAGTTACAGAGTTGTATCAGTAACTAAAAAGAAAATAAATGCCAGGGAGGGGTGCAGAAGCAACCAGGGGACCCGATGCAGAAGTGAAATTGGGGACTAGGGCAGAGGAAAGCAACCTGGGGGACGGAAACAACATGGGAGGGGCAGAGAAGCACATGATGAGACCAGGGAACATTGAGGGGAGCACTGAAGCACACGGCAAGACAGAGCAACATAGGCACTGAGGGAGCACACAAGCTCATGGAGAGATAGACCAACATGGAGAAAGGGTAAGCAACAAGGGGACAAAAACAACATGGGAGGGGCAGAGAAGCACATGATGAGACCAGGGAAAATAGAGGGGAGCACTGAAGCACACGGCAA
Organism: Calotriton arnoldi; assembly: GCA_963921515.1. NCBI lineage: Eukaryota > Metazoa > Chordata > Amphibia > Caudata > Salamandridae > Calotriton > Calotriton arnoldi. The sequence continues at coordinate 151,026 of CAWUFW010011062.1, forward strand.
GACAGAGCAGCACTGACACTGAGAGAGCACAGAAGCTCATAGAGAGATAGACCAACATGGAGACAGGGGAAGCAACAAGGGGATAGAAACAACATGGGTGGGGCAGAGAAAAACGTGGCGAGACACAGTGTTGGAACAGGCCCCCTCTGCATTATCACTCCCAAACTTTTTGCCTTCGTCCTCCATTTTTGCTGATCTTGTTTTGCTGGCCTCAGGATTCTGAACACTTTACACTGCTAACCAGGGCTAAAGTGCTTGTGCTCTCTCCCCAGAACATGGGAAGATTGGCTTATCCCCAATTGGCATATTTAATTTACTTGTAATTCCCTAGTAAAGTGATATTACATATACCCAGGTACACTTGAGTAGTCCTTCAAACCTGTCTCAGGCCTGCAATTGTAGCCTGTGTGAGCAGTTTTAAACTGCCATTTTGACCTGATAAAATAAACTGTTTGCCAGGCCCAAACCTTCCTTTTTAATACATATAAGTCACAACTAGGGTAGGCCCTGGAGAGCTCAGAGGGCAAGGTAAAGTATATTTAAAATTTGGACATGTACTTTTAAATTTTGCTTGTCCTGGTAGTAAAAAACTCTTAAATTCATTTTTCGGCGCGCTGCAAGGCCTACCTCTCCCATAGGATAATATTGGAGTTACCTTATTATATTTAATTAGCTTTAACTTCCAAATGGAAACAGGTATCCAGTTCATGTTTTGTGTCTTTGGCATTGTAATGAAAAATCCTCTCTTACGTTAAAGTCAGATTTTAAATTACAATTTTGAAAATGCCACTTTTAGAAAGTTGGCATTTTCCTGACTGAACCATTTAGTTTTTGCAGGCTGTCTCTGGGTCACATGACTGGGTGTAGCTGACAGTTGGGCTTTGTGTATTCCTCCACACACAATAAAAAGCTTAGGTGTGCCTGGACGGGCCATCACTGGCAGGATGGGAGGATGGAGCTGGGCACAGCCCTACATCCACTTGAATATGCTGTGTCCTGCCTCCACACAAAGAGCTACATACCCCTGTAGCTAGTTTGCAGCCAAGGCTGGGGAGGCAGGAAGCCTGTGCACTTCAAAAGGAAACCTCTAGAAGCTTTTCCCACTTCAAAGAAGGCACCTGGTATAAATATTGGACCTCAGACACCAACTCTTCAGTACACTTTTGGACCTGTGGAGGCTCTGCCAGGAAAAAGGAATGCTGGGCTGTTGATAGAACTGCCACTCTGCTAGACTGCTACCCTGCTGGACTAATGCCTTGCCGGACTGTTGCCTTGTTGGACTGCTGCCCTATTGCCCAGCTGCCCTCCTGTGTGAGTCAGACTGATTGGACCTGCATCTGAACCCAAGACTCCCAGAGTGACTCCAAGAACTAGTCTGCTGGCCTCCTGTTCAGAGCCACAGGTACATAACAGGCTCCCAACCACCTGAACCAGCACCCAAATCCAGCTGGAGCCAGCCCCTGACCCGCCAGTGGTGCCCTTCAAGTCCTGGACCCTTGGTGTGGCCTCAGTGGAAATGAATGGATGTTCTTGGGCTCTTCCCGACTACGAGCTGGCCTGTTAGTGCCAAAACCTTGCCACTCGCACAGCTCGCCAACACGAACTTGTTGCACTGAATAAATTGTACATTTTATTAATGCAAAACAGTAGAATAGAGTGGACTGCTTCTGCACTGTTATGACGTCAACAAAACAATGGACGTTTAGCTCAAAGCCTTGTAATGTGGCAAATCAAAAAGCTTCAGCCGTGGAAGGTAGAAATAAGTTACAGTTTTACATTTCAAAACGCAAAGATAGACACTGTGGTTGCAGTTGAATTTCAATGTTTTTCTGAAAGGCAATGTAAAACATGAATACGCACAGCTCGTGCACAACAAATAAACAACTAATATTCAGTAATGTGGCTCGTTGCGGCCTAGTTATCCTAACTGAACCAAACCTATGTTAAGCATTATTTTTCTAAATGAGAATTAGTTTCTCACACCTTTTTCAAGCACACAATGTTTTCTTTGCTATTTCATGCCTATCCTTCTTATTTGATACTAGGGTGCATTGTGGCTCTCACTTTCCTACCTCTTCACTTGTTCAACTTTGCTGCACTTTCCCAAGCTAGGAATGACTGCAGTCTCATTCTTGTAGATGACAGCAGGACACTGGTAGACAGACAGGTGGTATTATTACTATTAGTACCAGGTCCTACTGATGTTCTTCATTGCTTGAGGAAACAAAGAACAGAAGCCCCCGGTGCTCCCCTTCTCCCAGGGTGTGGCTGTCGTGTTTCACAGACCCACCAGGCACTTAATGACCTGAGGTTGGTAACTAGCAGGCCTGAAACCTATTGGTGACCACTGTGAGATGGGCTGTGGAGGGACAGAATTGCAAGTGATCCTATGTGGACAGTAGTATGTAAGCCAACAAAGCCCCAAAGTCTGTCAGGGACTTCGGCAAGATCACAGATTGAAACTAGGTGGCATAAGAGACAACACACAGGTGCCTTTCCTGGGAGTCTTATGTGCCAATGTCTAGGGTACTGATGCCCCTTCTGCTTGTTCAGAGTGGGACTGAGTGCAACTGCTCACCACTGGCTTCTACTGAGTCATTGAAGTTGACTTTTCATGCTTGGGATAAAATCCTAATATGCTTTTTTTTATTATTATTTTCTTGAATTTGTATATAGTGCGAACTTAGCCCGAGGGGATTAGTGTGCTTCACATGAGCACCAGATTAAGAAGTCAAGCTGTTGCGGTGCTACCGGGCAGCTGCACGATAGTTAAAAAATATATCAGGAACTTCATTGAATGAAGCATAAATCCGCAAATGCTTAATTGTGAATGAAAAGAAGCACTTCAAAATGTAAGGATTTTTTCTTCTTGGGTATGTCTCTATGACAGCCGCGGTGTACAGTGTTATTTATGAGAAGTGATTATTACATCTTCTGTGGGTGTATTGGTTGGACACTTGGGGCCTCATTTACGAGGCCCCAGTGGCACTTTTGCACCGCTGGAGCATCACTTTTTTGACGCTCCGGTGGCACAAAGTGTCACAGCATATTTACAAGGGCACGCAAAGCCACCGTACGTGGCTTTTCATGGCCTTGTAAATATGTGCCCCTTTCATGCAGGACAATGCGTTAAAGGTGAGTTCCATGTGTGTTGCTGTGGGTGCTCCCACGCAACACCCATGGAATCTGAAGCATTCCCATATTTATGAGGAATCGCAAACCTGTGAATGCGTCATAATCCTACGTCTCCCCATGGGAGGCGTGGGAGTGGCGCAACAAGGAGAAATACTTTTACTCCTCCTAGTTTTTTCCTCTTTCTATGCTTGATGCATTCTGCAGCACGCCAAGAAAGAGGAAAATGCCATGAATTATTGTTTTTTGCAGGAAGGTGTCCCTTCGTGCACAAAAATAATCATACCCGCAATGCAGGCACCCTTGCAACATGACGCAAGGGTGTCTGTGTTGGCGCACAGCTGCTGTTTGTGCACTGGCGCAGGGGAGAAGGACAGGAATGCCCTGTATCTGGTAGATACGGCGCATTCATGCCCTTTTCTTTTGACGCCCGGCAGTCCAGCAGAAAGGCCTGCAGCGCTGCCGTGCATCAAAAGTCTGTAAATGAGGCCCTTAGAATCTCTTTGTTTTTATCCACTGGTCTTCCTTTTACTAAATTATTTTTAATTTGATATTAACAAGTGCCAGAGGCATTTATTTAAGGTACATTCTAAATTGAATTGAGTAGTGGACAGTGATTTATAAATTGACAGCAAATATGAAAAAGAAATCTGTCTAATAGTTCATCAGAAATGGGTGAACTTTCTTGTACCAGTGCTCCCTTGTTGCCATGGCATTAGGGAACCTGCACTGCTAGCCTGAAGCTCTGTGAAGTTTGGTGATGTCATAGTGTGAATGATGCGTTCCTCATTGTGACCTATTCAGCATAAGCAATCAATCAATCAATCACGGCATTTATAGAGCGCGCTACTCACCCGGGAGGGTCTCAAGGCGCTGGGGGAGGGGGTAAGTTACTGCTCGAACAGCCAGGTCTTGAGCTGCTTCCTGAAGGCGAGATGGTCCTGGGTTCGCCGAAGGTGAGTGGGAGGGAGTTCCAGGTCTTGGCCGCCAGGTAGGAGAAGGATCTTCCTCCGGCGGTGGTTCTGCGGATGCGTGGTACGGTGGCGAGGGCGTGGCTGGTTGATCGTAGCTGGCGTGTGGGCGTGTAGAAGGACATGCGGTCGTTGAGGTACTTTGGGCCCAGGTCGTGGAGGGCCTTGTGTGCGTGGGTGAGGAGTCTGAACGTGATTCTCTTGCTGACGGGGAGCCAGTGCAGGTCTTTCAGGTGTACGGTGATGTGGCTGTGTCGGGGGATGTCCAGGATGAGTCGTGCGGAGGCGTTCTGGATGCGCTGGAGTCTCTTTTGAAGTTTGGCTGTGGTTCCGGCGTAGAGGGTGTTCCCATAGTCCAGTCGGCTGGTGACGAGTGCCTGGGTGACGGTCTTCCTGGTTTCAGTGGGGATCCATCTGAAGATCTTGCGGAGCATGCGCAGGGTGTTGAAGCATGAAGATGAGACGGCGTTGACTTGTCTGGTCATCGATAGGGAGGAGTCCAGGATGAAGCCCAGGTTGCGTGCGTGGTCCGTTGGCTTGGGTGCGGTGCCCAGGGCCGGGGGCCACCAGGAGTCGTCCCAGGCGGAGGGTGATGAGCCCAGGATGAGGACTTCCGTCTTGTCTGAGTTCAGTTTAAGGCGGCTGTTCCTCATCCAGTCGGCGACGCCTCTCATCCCGTCGTGCAGGTTGGCTCTGGCGGTGGTGGGGTCGTTGGTGAGGGAGAGGATCAGCTGGGTGTCGTCGGCGTAGGAGATGATGTTGAGGTTGTGTCGGCGTGCGATGGCTGCGAGGGGCTCATGCAGACGTTGAAGAGGGTCGGGCTGAGTGAGGATCCTTGTGGAACGCCGCAGATGACTTCGGTGGCTTCGGATCTGAACGGGAGAGGCGGACTCTCTGGGTTCTTCCGGCGAGGAACGAGATGATCCATTCCAGTGCTTTCTCTCGGATTCCGATGTTGCTGAGGCGCTTCACTAGGGTGCGGTGGCAGACGGTGTCGAACGCCGCGGAGAGGTCCAGGAGGATGAGGGCAGCTGTTTCCCCGTTGTCGGTTAGGGTTCTGATGTCGTCGGTGGCTGCGATAAGGGCGGTCTCGGTGCTGTGGTTGGCCCGAAACCCGGACTGCGAGGGGTCGAGGGATCCATTCGTCTCGAGGAAGGCGGCAAGCTGTCTGTTGACGGTCTTCTCGATGACTTTGGCCGGAAACGGAAGGAGCGAGATGGGGCGGTAGTTCTTGAGGTCGGTGGGGTCCGCCGTTGGTTTCTTCAGGAGGGCGGTAAGCTCGGCGTGCTTCCAGCTCTCCCGGGAAGGTGGCGGTGTGGAAGGAGGAGTTGATGATGTCCCGGAGATGGGGTGCGATGGTGGCGTCGGCTTTGTTGAAGACGTGGTGTGGGCAGGGGTCGGTTGGTGATCCGGAGTGGATGGAGTTCATCGTGCGGGTGGTGTCTTCGGTGTTGATCGGGGTCCAGTTGCAGAGGGTGGTGGTGGCGGGCATTGGTTCGGCGGTAGGGTGCGTTGTTTGTGCGCCGAAGCTGTTGTGTATGTCGGTGATCTTGCGGTGGAAGAACGCGGAGAGTGAGTTGCAGAGGTCTTGCGAGGGGGTGATGTCGTTGTTTCCGGCGCTGGGGTTGGAGAACTCTTTGACGATGCTGAAAAGTTCCTTGCTGTCATGGGCGTTGTTGTCCAGTCGTTCTTTGAGTGCCGACTTCTTGGTGGCACGGATCAGCTGGTGGTGTTTGCGGGTGGCGTGCTTGAGGGCGGTCCTGTTGTCTGTGGTCTGGACGAGTCGCCAGGTTTTCTCGAGAGTGCGGCAGTTCTTCTTGGATTCCTTGAGTTCGTTGGTGAACCAAGGGGTTTTCTTGCTTCCGGGTCTGCTGGGAGGGTTTTTAGTGGTGCGAGGTCGTCGGCGCAGGCGGTCAGCCACTTGGCGAGGTTGCTGGCTGCTTCGCTTGGGTCCGTTGTGTCGGTGGGTGTGTTCTGGCTGAGGGAGGCGGTGAGCTGCTCGGCGGTGATCTTGCTCCAGCTCCGGCGGGGAGCCTGTTGCGGGTGGTGGTGGGTCGCAGTCTTTCTGAAGCTGAAGTGGACGCAGCTGTGGTCGGTCCAGTGGAGTCCGGTGGCGTGGCTGAAGGAGATGTGCTTGCTGGACGAGAAGACGGGGTCAAGCGTGTGGCCGGCGTAGTGGGTGGGCGTGTTCACCAGTTGCTTGAGTCCGAGGTTGGCGAGGTTGTCCAGCAGGGCGGTGGTGTTTCTGTCGTTGTTGTTCTCCAGGTGGAAGTTGAGGTCCCCTAGGAGGATGTAGTCGGCGGAGGGCATGGCGTGCGGGCTGATGAAGTCTGCGATGTCTTCGCTGAATAGTGTGCGTGGTCCCGGGGGTCTGTAGATGAGGGTGCCTCGGAGGGTGGTCTTGGGGTCCGTGTGTATCTGGAAGTGTAGGTGTTCGGCGGCGGTGAAGGTCTCGCCGGAGTTAGTCGAGATGCGGATGGTGTTCTTGTGTACGATGGCGATGCCTCCTCCCGTCTGGTTGACGCGGTCCTTCCGGGTGATCTTGTATCCATCCGGGATGGCTATGGCGATGTCAGGCGCTGAGGAGGCGTTCATCCAGGTTTCGGTGAGGAAGGCGATGTCCGGTGCTGTTGCGTCGAGCAGGTCCCAGAGTTCCACGGCGTGCCTGTGGACGGAGCGGGTGTTCAGCAGGATGCATTTCAGGTGGTTGCTGCTGTTGCTCGACTTGGCGGAGGTGGTGCACGTCAGGGGGCAGGTGAACCGGCAGGTTTGGCAGGTGAAGGGTCCGTGGGTGCGTCTCGGTGAGGCTCGGTAGCAGGCAGGGTTCCGGCCGGCATTGAGTGCGGTGAGTGTGGCGGCGTCGTAGGTCCGTCGAGTGGTGTTGCATCGGTGGGATCCAGGGGTTCTGGCGCTGGGCGCGGTCCAGTCGCGGACGGGCGCAGACGGGCTTGCCTTAGGCGCGCCTCGGCGCGCCAGCGGCGCGCCCGCTGCGCACGTCCGCTGCGCGGACGTGCAGCGGCCGCCATTTATGGGGAGGTGGGAGGGAGGAGCAGCTGGGAGGCGGGAGGCAGGGGCAGCGAATGGGCAGTCAGGGGCGGGGCCGCAGGGACGCAGCGGCGGGAATGGCGATAGGCAGCGAGGGGCACAGAAGGAAAAACGGGGGAGAGCAGGTAAATCACGGGCACAACAACAGTGGGGCAGCGAGGGGCACAGAAGGAAAAACGGGGGGGAGAGCAGGTAAATCACGGGCACAACAACAGTGGGGCAGCGAGGGCACAGAAGGAAAACGGGGGGAGAGCAGGTAAATCACGGGCACAACAACAGTGGGGCAGCGAGGGGCACAGAAGGAAAAACGGGGGAGAGCAGGCAAATCACGGGCACAACAACAGTGGGGCAGCGAGGGGCACAGAAGGAAAAACGGGGGGAGAGCAGGTAAATCACGGGCACAACAACAGTGGGGCAGCGAGGGGCACAGAAGGAAAAACGGGGGGAGAGCAGGTAAATCACGGGCACAACAACAGTGGGGCAGCGAGGGGCACAGAAGGAAAAACGGGGGAGAGCAGGTAAATCACGGGCACAACAACAGTGGGGCAGCGAGGGGCACAGAAGGAAAAACGGGGGAGAGCAGGTAAATCACGGGCACAACAACAGTGGGGCAGCGAGGGGCACAGAAGGAAAACGGGGGAGAGCAGGCAAATCACGGGCACAACAACAGTGGGGCAGCGAGGGGCACAGAAGGAAAACGGGGGGAGAGCAGGTAAATCACGGGCACAACAACAGTGGGGCAGCGAGGGGCACAGAAGGAAAAACGGGGGAGAGCAGGTAAATCACGGGCACAACAACAGTGGGGCAGCGAGGGGCACAGAAGGAAAAACGGGGGAGAGCAGGTAAATCACGGGCACAACAACAGTGGGGCAGCGAGGGGCACAGAAGGAAAACGGGGGGAGAGCAGGTAAATCACGGGCACAACAACAGTGGGGCAGCGAGGGGCACAGAAGGAAAAACGGGGGAGAGCAGGTAAATCACGGGCACAACAACAGTGGGGCAGCGAGGGGCACAGAAGGAAAAACGGGGGAGAGCAGGTAAATCACGGGCACAACAACAGTGGGGCAGCGAGGGGCACAGAAGGAAAAACGGGGGAGAGCAGGTAAATCACGGGCACAACAACAGTGGGGCAGCGAGGGGCACAGAAGGAAAAACGGGGGGAGAGCAGGTAAATCACGGGCACAACAACAGTGGGGCAGCGAGGGGCCCAGAAGGAAAACGGGGGGAGAGCAGGTAAATCACGGGCACAACAACAGTGGGGCAGCGAGGGGCACAGAAGGAAAACGGGGGGAGAGCAGGTAAATCACGGGCACAACAACAGTGGGGCAGCGAGGGGCACAGAAGGAAAACGGGGGGAGAGCAGGTAAATCACGGGCACAACAACAGTGGGGCAGCGAGGGGCACAGAAGGAAAACGGGGGGAGAGCAGGCAAATCACGGGCACAACAACAGTGGGGCAGCGAGGGGCACAGAAGGAAAACGGGGGAGAGCAGGCAAATCACGGGCACAACAACAGTGGGGCAGCGAGGGGCACAGAAGGAAAAACGGGGGAGAGCAGGTAAATCACGGGCACAACAACAGTGGGGCAGCGAGGGGCACAGAAGGAAAAACGGGGGGAGAGCAGGTAAATCACGGGCACAACAACAGTGGGGCAGCGAGGGGCACAGAAGGAAAAACGGGGGGAGAGCAGGTAAATCACGGGCACAACAACAGTGGGGCAGCGAGGGGCACAGAAGGAAAAACGGGGGAGAGCAGGTAAATCACGGGCACAACAACAGTGGGGCAGCGAGGGGCACAGAAGGAAAACGGGGGGAGAGCAGGCAAATCACGGGCACAACAACAGTGGGGCAGCGAGGGGCACAGAAAGGAAAAGGGGAGACAAGCAGACAAAACTGGCACCGGGGCCACAAGCGGAGGGCGATCTTACCTACAGGAGCAGCGGGCAGACAGCACAGGCGGAGCTGTGTGGTGGGGGAGCGACCTACCTGGCAAGTAATAGCAGTAACTACCTACCTGGCAAGTAAAAGGCAAAGATAAGCAGTAACAATACCTGTTGATGTGATTCAAGTCACCAGTGTCTCGCTGCTTTTCATAGAGCAAGGTCGCAGGTTGCTGGTTTCTTCGGATTCACTTTACAAATTTGATTGGTAGGTTTTACATCAATTTTATTGATCAGGATTTTGTCCCAGCACAAGATGAGTTAGAAGTTAAGAGGGCTGTTATATTTACCTAACTGAAAATTGCATGTTTTAGAAGATTTTAATCAGGCCTGATATAAAATGACTTTCTGGTGTTACACTACTTGCCTGAACTTTTTTAAATAGCTAGAAAGTTTACTTTTGTGGAAATGTGCTGCACATTTTAATGCTAATCGTTGCTGGAAAGTAATTTCTTACTTGTGAAAGTCCACTGTATTTGTTGTCTGATTTTAGAGAGATGATGCAATGTCTGGCACATTTCTATATTGGCATATTCCACTGTATGTGGGATATGGGTTGTAATTTTATGAGACTGGGGTCTTTTTATATAGTTATTGCAGTTACATATGTCCGCTGCATGTGTGAAATGCTGTCTCTCAGGTTTGACCACCTTTGCTGAGATTGATTGCATTCACCAGAAATCCACTGCAGGGATGAAGTTATTTGTTTTGGCTGTTTTGTTTGCTGGTGGCCGATCAGCAATTGCATTCCTACCAGGAATGGCCCCCAGTCACGCCTAACCTTAACTATTCCTTAACAAACGACGTCCCCTGGAGTGGACACTTAGCTCTGATGTGCTGACAGTGACAGAGGGCAGCGTGTCTCAGCTATACACATGTAGATGGTCTGCACAATAACAGTTACAACAACCTGGTGTTCCACCCTGCCTTAGTCATTTGTTGCAAAATTCAACAGGCATATTTACAAAGAATTGGCGTAGGGCAGCACGCAACTCATTTTGCTGCGCTGCCCTACGCCAAATTGAAAGGGCAGAAATGCACTGCATTTCCAAGATACAGTGCATTCCTATCCTTTCAGCCAGTGCAAATCATAAATTGCAGACGTGCGCCAACGCAGGCACCTTTGCACCATGGTGCAAGGTGTCTGTGTTATTGGCATGATTATATTTGTGCAGGAAGGGACACCTTCCTGCATAAAAACAATCACAAGAGGTGTTTTCCTCTGTCTATGTGTGCTGCAGAATGCTGCACACATGGAAAGAGGAAAAAATGAGGAGAAATGTAAACATTTCTTCTCGCTATGTCTGCTCTGGGGAGGCATACATTTTTTTGGCACTGCCCCAGATTCACGCTATGTTGTAAATCTGGGGCAGTGTCAAAATACATTGGTGTTGCATGGGAACACCCACTGCAACACCCATGGCACGCCTCCCTTCCAGAATATAAGGCAACACAGCGACTTGTGCTGCGTGGTCTTTCACCTTATCTACAAGGCCAAGAAAAGCCATGCAGAGCGGCTTTACGGGGCCTTGTAGATATGGGCCTGCACTGTGCGCCATCGGAGCATAAAAAAAAGTGATGCTCCAGTGGCGCAAGGGGCTTGTAAATATGCCCCAAGTATTTAATCTCAAATCACAGTTGTGCTGCACTGAGCTGTGTGTGGGTAGCTGGCTCTAACTTTCTTGTCTCCTCTGCTAAGCACAAGTTTGCTGTTCTGAACTGAGTTGGTGAGTTTTTCAGTTGTCACTGATGGTTGGGTTATCAGTACAGGAGGTGGGAGAAAAGGGTTTGCTTTTATTTGCAATTTTGGTTTTCCGGCATTCACTGAGGAGCGAGCTGTCTGGAACTGATGGATATTTGCATCATGTTGTTTAATGTGTGCTATGTTTCTCCTTTTCAAAGGTGGCACATATAATTAAGTGTCTGACATGGAATGTACAGAAACTTGGTAACCCTAAACATGTAGATTGATACTCGTATATTTAGAAAGACATGGGGCAGAAGTGGCTTTTCTTCAAGCAATGCCCCTGATACCTAAGGACAGGGCTAGCTTTGTGCATCACTGGGGAACCACAAATTACTTTGCTTCCTATAGCTCATACATGGCTAGAGTTGTTATCTTAATCCATAAAACATTATCTTTCCCATTTAATTATATTCATTGAGACTCCTTGGGAAGATTCATTTATCTAGCTGGCTTACTTTGTGACTTTGCCATCACAATCATAAACTCCTACTCCTAACTTCGACTTCTAAAGTTTTTCGTCGACATTATGCAGCATTATCGTAGACATGGTGACATACGTGTTATTTGGGCGTTAAAACTTTAACCTAGTTCTTAATTCAGAACTCGATAGCAGACACAGAGACATGACTAGAGTGCCCAGTGCAGCGTATGCCTTGCAATAAATCCTTTAGCATGATGGTTTAGTGGATGTATGGTGTGAGCTGCGGGGGCAAGAAAAGGCCTACTCATAGTACTCCGCTGACCACAACACATATTTGAGGACTGATTTCTTGCTTCAATCCCCAAAGGAGGTCCCCTGGGTCCAGTCTGTTGAGTACTAACCCTGAAAATTCTCTGACCACTCATCCGTTGTACTTGCCATATGTTACCCGACTTACTATAAAGACATGAACCTTGGGTGTTTCCATCCGCAGCATTAAGAGACGAGGTATTCAGAGCAAAGGGGACAGGCCATAGATGAATATTTTGGAGAGAATGTAGGGTCAGTTGCCTCTTACAAACAATCTCGGAAGCATTTAAAGTTTACATATGAGGGACAGCAATCTCAGAGCATACGAAGTCCTTAAATCCATGTGGACCTGGCTTCGGAGTCTCAAGAGGGAGTTAAATGTAGCTTAACAATGATACAATATCTCTCCCAGTACCTCCGCACTTGCCCAATTGATTTCCTGTTTGCAGAATTTAGAGAAATGGCCTAGCTTGGGAAACATACCTGGGCTGGGACGTATGTGGAGGGGGGAGTGTCCTCTTGCTGATCCTGAAAGGGGTGCAACCAAGAATGGTGGTTCGATCCCTGTGTACAGGCAACGGAGAACCCATTATGGGAAATGCTTTGATAGTACAGGCATTCCAGTGTTTTAACCAAACATTATGGGCCTGATTCACAGAACTAAATTACGTCAAAAACGTAAAGTTAGTACTTTTTGGTATTCACAGAATACACTTACTCATTTTGGTATTCACAGAATGAACTTACTCATTTCGGTATTCACAGAAGTTAGTAGTCGTAACTTTAGGACTCCTAAATGCCTTCTGTGAATACCGAAAGTCTTAAAGTTAGGATTTTTCTCAGTTTAGGAGTAGTAAAGTTAGGAGTCTCTAACTTTACTACTCCTAAACTGAGAAAATCCTAACTTTAAGACTTTCGGCATTCACAGAAGGCATTTAGGAGTCCTAAAGTTACGACTACTAACTTCTGTGAATACCGAAATGAGTAAGTTCATTCTGTGAATACCAAAATGAGTAAGTGTATTCTGTGAATACCAAAAAGTACTAACTTTACGTTTTTGACGTAAGTTTGTTCTGTGAATCAGGCCCTATATACCCACATGATAACACTACCCCAGGACCACCAGGACGATTTTATGGATGACATAACCCCACCATGGGCGGAGGGAGGCAAGCAGGAATTTTTACTCAACCCATCATGCTGCAGAAGGTACTCACCTCTATAAATAGTCTGGCGGGTGGCAGGTTCCTCAACTCTAACGGGTTAAGACACATGTATTCAAGGTTCGTCCTAAATTAATTTGAGTAGTGCACAGTGATTTATAAATTGACAACAGATATGAAGAGAAAATCTGTCTAATTATTAATTATAAATAGGTGAACTTTCCTGTACCAGTCTTCCCTCGTTGTCATGAGATTAGCGCACATGCACTGTTAGTCTGAAGCTTGAGTGATGTCATAGTGTGAATGATGCATTTCTTACAGTGACAGTAACCTATTCAGCATAAGCAGTAACAAAATTTGTGGATGTGATTTAAGATACCAGTATCTTGCTGCTTTCCATAGCGCAAGATTCCAGGTTGCTGGTTTCTTCTGTAAATTTTTTGTTGATTTTATTGAGTAGGATTTTGTCCCAGCATAAGATAAGATAGAAGTTTAATGGGCTGTTATGTTTACATAAGTAAAAATATGATGTTATAGGAGAGTTTAATTAGCCCTAATATAAGATGACTTTTTAATGTTACACTACTTGCTAGAACTTTATCAAATAGTTATAAAGTTAACTTATGAGTAAATGTGCAGCGAGTTGTAATGCTATTCGATGTTGGAAAGTAAACTCTTACTTGTGAGAGTCCACTGTATTTGTTGAATGATGTGAGAGAGACAATGCAATGTGTGACACATTTCTCTGTTGGCAGACTGCACTGTATGTGAGTTATGGGTTTTGATTTTAGTGAGACTGGGAACTTTTCATGTAGGTGTTGCAGTTACACATGTCCTTTACAGGCATGGAGTTCTGTCTCTCAGGTTTGACCACCTTAGCTGAGATTGGTTGGGTTCACGAGAATCCGCTGGGGAATTCAGTTATTCATGTTGGTGGTATTTTTATTGCCGGTGCCTGATCCTACCAGGGGGTCAGCCCTGTGGGCCTAATTCACAAAGGTAAGATTACACTTTTATGTAATTTTACGCTTTTTCAGTATTCACAAAACTGCATTTTAATAGTAAGTTTACGAGTGCGGAGATTTTGCAATCAGGACGGAGAACTTCGCACATATAAAAGATTGGGCTGTCCTATCTTTTTATGTGCGGAGTACTCAGCCCCGATTTCGGAGTCTCCGCACTTGTAAACTTACTACTAAAATGCAGTTTTCTGAATACTGAAAAAGCATAAACTTACACAAATTGTAACCTTACATTTTTGAATCAGGCCCTGTATTTTTAAAAGTGAATTTCTGCAGTGCTCCCATTGCTACAAAATCTTGAAATAATGAAGACTATAAAGTGCATTTTTAAACAATTCAACCACTTTTTTTCATTGACTTACCTGATGTATATTATTTATTAGGTGAAGTGAGTCATTGGCTGTGGTCACCCCCAACATTTACAGGACACTGGGGTATGCTATCTTGTCTGATTTTCTATTTCAAATTAATTCTGAAGGTTACAGCTGGGCACTAGCTGGCTCTACACTATACAATTGGACAATGTGATTACTGAAGCACCATGCACAGCAGAGGGTGTACTCACTTCCATCGGGGTCTAAGGCAAAATATAACAGGATGATACCTTTAAGGGGGGCCAGTGAAGAGTCACAAGGCCCGATTCACAAAGGCAAACGTAGACCTGAAGTCTAAGTTTAGGCCTGAAGTCTAAATTTAGACCTAAAGTCTAAGTTGAGACCTGAAGTCTAAGTTTAGACCTGAAGTTTAGACTTAGACTTTAGGTCCACAGGAGTCCACAGAGCTGGCTATTGTCAACATCCATATGTGAGAGCACAAGAGCGTGAACTGCAGTTCTGAAGTTGCTTTCTGGAAGGATCGGGTTCACTTTCTTTAGTAGCGAGTGCTGGTACCAAGCAATGTGTACAGTGAGGGAGAGCTTGGTATTAAGATTTATTTGAGAGCAGGTACCAAGCAGTCTTGTTTTTCTTGGCAATTTGTTATTTGAGGGAGAGTTTGGTGTCAAGGGTACTTTGAGCACTGGTACCAGTCTTTGGTTTTTTTGGCAGTGTTTTCCTTGACTGAGAGCTTTGTGTCAAGGGTGATGCCAAGTGACTTGACTCTGTTCGAAAGTTGGGCTTTGAATCTAGCCTGGACCATGTCATTGTGCCAGGTTTGGTCTAGTTGTTGCTTGTTGTTTTGGGAAATAGGAGAAATGTGCTTTTCTGTGGTTAAAACCTTGTAACTTCACCAGCCAAGGCTTGTAAATGTCAGGCTGGTAAGGTACCATGTGGTGTTGTGAATCAGTTTTGATAAAATATGTCAGCAGCTGTTTTCAATGAATTGAAAATAGAAAATGAAGATGTGCAAAATTAACTATTGCAGTTTTAAACATGAATTTATAGCAACACCAGCACCTCATTTGAGTCCTGAAACTGTTATAGGAGTTCCAGGGCTCAGCATTAGAGGGGCTGGGTGTGTTGAAGGTATGGAAGTCTTATACTGAGCCTGTATAATACAAAAAGAAAGGGTCTTTCTAAACAAAACTATCCAGCAGGCTACTTGTCTAGGATTCCAAACAATTAGGGATTTAAAGAAACCTTCTATTCCAAAAGTCAACCAGACTATGTTTAATAATTGGCAATTCCTAATGAATATTTCTGAATCAGATATAAAAATATGATATAGAATGAATCCTGTAATTCAACACAATTCTCTGTTGACGGATTGGCCTTATGGGCCCATCATTCTAATACATCCATGCAGCATTTTCTTTCCAACACTCCTGGACCTAAACTTAATCGTCCTGATCCATGTTATAATACACAAACACCTGTAGTGGTTACCACATACAGTTTAGGCAAGTTATGCCACAGATAGCTAGAACACTCTAGGGGGATATTCACAAGAACGTGCGATAAACATCACCAAAATAGGTTAACGCATTTTTCCATATCGCCATCTATCGCGGGAAAATAACTGTGTTAACGTGGCATTCTCAACACGGCGGTAACATGCGATAGTACCCCGATAACGCGGCAAATGTCTGCAATAACAGTACCAGTAAGGCGATAAAAATCCAAACCCGAACGCGAAAAAAGTTACGATGGGACCAACCGCGATAAGACAAACAGCGTAAAGCAGCGCCAGGCCTGCAATTCACACACGTCTGGCGGGAAAAACCACCACAAAAGCAGAAAAAAAAAACACAAACAAAAACCAAACTACAGCGAAGCACAATGGAGGCATCCGGAGCAGGTACAGAGGACGACCAGAACCCCACAAGCCCCCCGGAGGACCAGCCTGGGACCTCGGGGTCAGGGAAGGGCAAGGACAAGAAGAAGAGGAAGACGCGGTTCAGTCCGCAGGAAAACAGGATCCTGATCACGGAGGTGATAGAACACCATCAACAACTGTTCGTCACCTCCACTGTGTCATTGGCAACAAAAAATGCAATATGGCAGTCCATCGTGGACAAGGTGAATGCAGTCGGAGTGCTGAGGAGGACAATGGACAAGGTCAAGAGGCGCTGGAATGATGTGAAGCGCAAGACCAAGCAGAAACTCGCAGACAACCAGAAGGCAGCAATGCAGACTGGAGGTGGGAGTCCAGCGCCACAGGAGGAGCTGGATGAGATGGAGGAAATGGTGTCCACAGTCATCAGTGGGGAGACGGTGGCAGGAGTTGGGGGACCGGACACTGCTCTACATGACCCGACACAACAGCAACAGGGTGAGTAACCACCAGGGACTGGGGGACGGGGGAGATGGGCACAATGGCACACATGCACAATTAAGTAGAGCACATCTGCGGACAAACCATGGCCAAGAGTCACAACTCCAACCAAGAGCCCAATTAACCCAAGTCTGCAACATCACAGCACTGCATAAGCACAGAAGTGAAAGCCACACCGCCTGAAAGGGATAAGGGCCAGCCAAATCAGAGCTGAAGGGGCAACTCACCTACAATGCAGCACACACACCTAAGATCCAGAGCACCGCAACATTTACAACAATGTTGAACAAACAGCAACACCAGCACAACAGAACAGAGGACACAACTGCTGCCGCTTGTGTGTGGAAAATGGCCATTCGCATGTGGCACAGCAGGAAACTGTGAGATGATAATGTACTAGTACAACCCCACATCCCTGATGGTGCAGTAATGCATGTATGGCCGTGACCCAGATAGGCAGTGAGACACACATTGTCATACAAATCAACACTCATCACAGTTGAATACAAGTGAAGGTGCGTAGACTATATTAGCACATGTGTGTCAGTACGGCCAAGATAAGTGCCACAACATGCAGACCAATGCAGCAGTCTGTCAGAGCGTGGAACGTTGCCAAGCGCCGCTGTCCACTCCGGGGGAGTGCCGCACCATTCACAGGTGTGTGTTTACCCGCATTGTTGTCCGCTCATGTATTCGGAGTCCAGGCGAAGGCAGCCATGTCCACTGTCGTCGTGGGAGATGTGACCAGAACCCCAAGTTCCAACAAGGAACGGGACATGTGCAATGTGTTCCAAACTGTTGTGTCTGCAGGTACGTAGTTACACGTCCATGTAGTGCAGCTTCGTATGCAATCATTTCCAAGATGAGGTCGTTGTCGACTTCATCAAACAGGACGGCGAGGCCAACCATTAGCAGGTCCGGACAGATGTGCTGCGTCCACCCCTTTTCACCAATTAGCACTACAGCCCAATAGGGGAGCGGCTCAATGTGGTCACTGCACACGAGGAGTTCTGCAATCTCCCAGGTCCAGCTGCCAGCATGTATGCCAAGTATCCAGGCATCCCATAGACGGGTATCACGGTGACACTCATGGTCGTGGGCCAACAGGGGGCGCACACACATGTCGAAATCCAGTTCGGCTACCGTCCTGTTGTATAGGCAGACATCCATGGACCACTCGAATATGCATGAGCAACAATGCAACACAGGCTGAACGCAGGTGACGTTGGCAAGGCGGAAGCTTAGCCGGTAACTGATCTGCAGCACTACCAATGGCAGTGCCCCCAGTAAATGCAGAATACGTGCACGGTACAGTTCCACGTGACAGGGGTTGTGCATGTGTCCGGGATGTTCTGCCAATTGCGTTAGTGGCTCTGGTTGAAGCGGCACTGTTCTGACCTGCGCCAGTTCTGTGGATGAAATGCCACAGCTCGGATCAATGAGCAGTGTTTGTGTGCAACGGTTGTAGGCCTGGGATGGTGTGGGAGTAAGTGTGAAGGCCATTCCATGCAAGATAACTTCGAGCAAGGACTTCTGTGTGTGGGGTGTGTATACGTTGGTCTGTCGTCGGGCTCTGCGTAGTGTGGGAGTCGCTGCTATGGTATCTGTCAGGGGGTGCCAGGCACATGCAATTCTGAGGTCGGAGGTGCAGATGTGCTTCCGCCTGATAGTTCAGACAATGGAGCTTTCATCCCTAATGTTAGTATGTCATCTGCTTGCATTCAGGAAATGTGAAGAGGCTTGTTGGGGGTGGGGTGGGATGTCTGCGACTTTGGGAATCATGTATGACATGCCTAGCATATGGCAAATGAGCGGCCTCACTGGGCCTGATTCACAGAACTAACTTACGTCAAAAACGTAAAGTTAGTACTTTTGGTATTCACAGAATACACTTACTCATTTTGGTATTCACAGAATGAACTTACTCATTTCGGTATTCACAGAAGTTAGTAGTCGTAACTTTAGGACTTCTAAATGCCTTCTGTGAATACCGAAAGTCTTAAAGTTAGGATTTTCTCAGTTTAGGAGTAGTAAAGTTAGAGACTCCTAACTTTACTACTCCTAAACTGAGAAAAATCCTAACTTTAAGACTTTCGGTATTCACAGAAGGCATTTAGGAGTCCTAAAGTTACGACTACTAACTTCTGTGAATACCGAAATGAGTAAGTTCATTCTGTGAATACCAAAATGAGTAAGTGTATTCTGTGAATACCAAAAAGTACTAACTTTATGTTTTTGACGTAATTTAGTTCTGTGAATCAGGCCCCATGTGTGTTACGTTGCCTCACAGCTACTCCTCCCTCCCCCGAGCCTTTTTACCTGTGTGCGCTGCACCGTTGCATCACTTGCACTCCTATGGCACACCATTGTCATGCCTGTCTGTGCATGTCCACAAGCCTGACAACAACATTGTGATATTGGCCGTTGAGGGTGGGCGGCCACGTGAGTGTAGACCTATGGTAAGGACAGGCAGACACAGATGTACAGTTCATGGCTGGCTGTACTCGCGCTGCGATTGAGGCTAGGCATTTGGCTCATGCTGCGGCTATACAGATACACACAACACTTGTCATGTATGACCAAGACCCCGAGCGGTCTTGCGCTCCTTCATGACTCTGTACGTGTGAGCCAGCCCTCCGGGTGCATGCTACATTGCAACATTGACGATTGTGGGCCGGGTGGCGCCCACACTACAACAGAGACACACGCATTACGTACTTCCTTGTCCAGGCCAGAACTGAACCACGCCCAGTCCCCCGGGCAAAATCTTCAAACCCCTACGCTGGACTGGCGTACGCCGGCCCAGCCCTCTCTGCTTGCACATACAGGGGGGGACGACGAAGCTACATGTCCAAGGTCTTCCCCACTGCCTGAGGTGACATGGTTGCGACCGCTGTCCACAGCACAATGTAATGTGGTCGGGCCTGGGCCCATCATGAATACATAATGACCACACGGACACACTTGGTTAGATAGTGAAACTGGCTACGGGCACGTGCGCCCGGCCCCTTTTTATTACCAGGGTCACATGTCCAGTGACGCCTATGCTGGATGGGTGTGGGGTGCGTGTGAGCCAGCCCTTAGGGAGTGGTTGGTGCTGGCAACAACTAGAACAGTGAACATCGGATCACACACAGTAGATTCAATAGTAAAGGGTCCATGACTTGCAGTTCACTGAGGTAGGGGCACCATAGCTGAGCATGCTCATGTGAAGGATTGATCATGATTGTGTACCTTCGGGATATTCCTGCTGCAGCTGCAGTGGGGTGTGGTACACCTGCCTCATCTTCATCGTCATCGTCCCAGGTCTTCTCAAAGGCCTGAGGTGACATTGTTGCATCCGCAGTCCACAGCACACGACTCAATCATGAAGGGGCCATGAGTTGGGGTGCATAGAGTTGGTGTCACCTGATGCGCTCAGCGTGTGCACAGCCAAAAATGATGTGGTGTCTTTGCAGGTCAGGATGTGACATGTGAGCCCTGCTGACCGCAGTGTAGGCCAGAGGCAGCGGTCAGCAAGGGCCCACGGCCACATGGCGTCGACTTGTGTTGCACAGGGTCAGTGGCACCTGGAGTGCTCAGCAGGTGAACAGCCAACAATGATGCGTCGCCTGGGCGGGCCGCACTGGGAGCAATGTTTTGGCATACTGAATTCTGCCTCAATATTGCCACGAGGCGTCGACTTGTGTTGCACAGGGTCAGTGGCACCTGGAGCGCTCAGCAGGTGAACAGCCAACGATGATGTGTCGCCCGGGCGGGCCGCACTGGGAGAAATGTTTTGGCCTACTGAATTCTGCCTCAATATTGCCACGAGGCGTCGACTTGTGTTGCACAGGGTCAGTGGCACCTGGAGCGCTCAGCAGGTGAACAGCCAACGATGATGCGTCGCCCAGGCCGGCCACACTGGGAGCAATGTTTTGGCCTACTTAATTCTGCCTCAATATTGCCACGAGGCGTCGACTTGTGTTGCACAGGGTTAGGGGCACCTGGAGCGCTTAGCAGGTGCACAGCCAACGATGATGCGTCGTCCGGGCGGACCGCACTGGGGGCAATGTCTGTTGAGTAGTGGTTTCCTCCATTGACAGAAATGTTGCACGATTTGAATTGTGGGACCTGCTGACTGCAGTGTAGGACGAAGGCAGTATCCGGCACACACATGACTCCGTGTTGCTGTGCCGCTGGCTGCGCTGGGGGCCTGTGTCGTGGAGTCTGGAGGTCACGGCGGCAGACTCGTGGCAGGGTGAGGTGCGCCGCCCTGGCAGACACGTTGCCCATCATGGAAGAGGACCACGCCCAGAGCCCCGGCCTTTTTATCCACACTCCTACACTGGAGTGGCGTACGCCAGCCCAGCCCACTCCGCTTACGCTTACAGGGGGGGACGGCATAGCTACATGTCCAAGGTCTTCCCCACTGCCTGAGGTAACATGCTTGCGTCCACTGTCCACAACACTACAAACGCCAGCAGTATATGTCCACATGGACATGTCTGTGCTCTGCATTCTGAGGGCTGTCCAGCACATCACCGCCACACTTGGCATTGTGTACATTCTTCTTCATGGGTGAGTTGCCTCCTTCACACATACTTGGTTCCCACCTCTCCCCACATTCTGCACTTGTGTGGCTGAGGGGCCATGCCGTTTTCGGAGGGTCAGCTGTCTTATCCTACGCTTCCTCGGTGGTAGTCCGGAAGGGGGGTTTGGAGGGGGGGGGCTGGGAGTGGTGGCGGTGGGTGTTGTGGCCCTCTTGGGTCTCCGAGCTGCACGTTCATTGGCTCCATGGCACCTGTGTGCCTTCAGATGTGGCTCTGGGCTGGGCTCCCTTTCATTCTGCAGGTAGTCGTCGTGCTTAACACCAGCAAAAGGCAGGTGTTAAATCCCTGCAGCGAATGCGCCTTATCGCCTGTTCTTGGTTCACATCGCAGATCTGACTGGTCGTTGAGAATCGCGCAAAGTGGTGTTTTCGTGTGTTTTTGCACGGGAACGCCTACTCTGCATATCATTAGCGTTAGTTGTCGCACTCATCCGTGGCAATGTTTTTTGCGGTAGCTATCGCAGGGAAACTGGCAATGTCAGCAGTTTGCACCAGCTTGTGAATGGGGCGATAGATCTATCGCCACTTTTGCGGCGCTAAAGTGCCGATAAATCGGCGATGAGTCCTTTGGAATATGCCCCTAGTCTCTTAGCTGTAAAAGAACTCTTCTCCTCCATTAATGAAAATATGAATTTTTCTGACTTTCTTTTAGGGCCATGTCCTTTAAGAAATAAAAGATTCCTTGCCACAGGAATGTATTCCAAATACAATAAATTAAAAAAGTATTCTGAAAAAGAAGCTGCAGAAAGAATTAGGCAAATAGGTTAGGAAAACATACATTTTTAAAGATATTGGCAGTGGCATGCCCACAGTTTCTAAAAGAGTGTACTTGCTATATAACATTCTGTCCTTAGCCTTGGACCTAATGAAAGGTGAGCTGAAGTTGCTACAACATGAGCAGGCTAAGTTAAGAGCAATTATTCAATTAAATTGGGCAATACAAACACTTAGATAAGGTTTTGCTTCTAGGCCACTCCTTAATGAAACAGATTTATTTGAACTCGACAATCACTCAAAAAACAATGGCTAAGAAAGAATCTACATGCACTCTATTAAATATGGAACAAATTGAAGATGCACCATTTACAGTCAGTGGCACACCACCTATTACCTGGTCTATACATGGTATAATTTCCTTACCCACAACTACTTTTCATTTTCATGACTGTCAAAAATATAACTCCATTGGTTGGTATGAAACTATGCACACTTCACAACTGTTCCGGTCATGGAAATTCCCTTTCACCCACATCTAATTAAATGAAAATGAGAATGAGCCTGTGTATATCAGTATAGCAAACTGAAGCAATCCTCTTGGACACTCCATTCTGTGTGGCACCTTATATTTAAAAGGAATGTGCAGCGCTTTAATGCCAGGGTTAAGTTGTATCTTATCTGTTTACCCCCTTGTATTCATCCAATACATCCTGAACTTTTAAATAATGGCTCCTATTTGGTTTTAACAAATGCTACTTGCTTTGGCTTGGAACCTGGTAACTGTTTTGGAAGCAATACAGTGCTGTGGAAAGACCTTCTATCCTCTGGCTAGAAATGATATTAGAAACAACAAACTATTGTCTTTTCTCTTACAAACAGAAGTCCAGCGGTGATGAAGGAACTCATGAAGGGAAGGAGGGCGTGGGTGGGGAACCCAGAAATTGATATGGAGGAGAGGGTAGAGGGAACAACGGGTTGCAACTGACATGAACTAAGGAGCTACCACAGTTAATAGCAAGTCTGCCAGGCTGCATGAACATATATCCACTTAGACGGCCACGTTGGAGACCAGAGGAAAGCTAGCTATTTGAGCTTTGGGGCGACAGATGCTTTAAGTTAGGTAGTATGTATGGGATGGGGAGTTGAGGGGAAAGGTGAGGGAGTTTGTGTTTAACCCAGCTACAAGAGGTACCAGGTCGCAAGTCACCGAGTGGATTGCCTCACTACAGCACACAGCTTTGCACACACTATTCCTATGTTGGCCAACTTTTAAATGTTCTCTTGGAACATCAATGGGCTGATAATAAGAATAAAAGAGGAGCTGTGCTGCAATACTTTAAAAAGCTGAATCCCCAGGTGCATTGCTGCAGTAAACCCTCTTGTTGTGTACCAAATGTGGGTGCTTTGGTCGATTCGGCTTCTCTTGTGTATACCACGTAGGATTTACCTCAGGCTCTAGAGGGGTAGCGGTTCTACTACATCACTCATTTCCCTTCAGAGTTACTACAACGCATGCTGACCCCTTGGACAGTTATATAGGGGTGTCTGGACAGTTAGAGGGCACCACCTGGTCCTTTGAAGTATATACCTGCTCCCTGCACTGATAGACAGCACACTACATACACTCTCGGAATTGATCAAGCAACACACTGCTGGTAAATGGGCAATATCCTAACACTAGATGTCCGAACACCAGGCAACTGTGTTGCCACTACCCCGCTGTTGAATTGGGCCACCTCCCTGGGGCTCTCAGACATGTGTACAGTACAACACCTGCACATGTCTCACATTCCAGGCTAGACCATTTTTTTCTCCATGCGGCATACTCAAACATTCTCCCCAGGTATCTTTCGGACCACTCTCCAGTGGAACTGACTCTTAGGGGGCTCCCAAGAATGTGGGACCATCATTGACGTGTACCTATAGATTGACTGATGGCAGCTTCACTGACTCCATGCGGAAGGGCATTGAGGACTTTCTGTCCGTGAACACCACTTCCACCCCATCATCAACAATATTTTGGGAGGCACTGAAGGCAACTATATGGGGATATATTATCTCCATAACTATCGGACACCATAATGATGAGGAAGGTGACATTAATGAGCTGACTACAGAGCTCTTGAGTCTTGAGGCAACACCACACCACTGCAGGATTGACGAACTGCACCACCATACAGAGGCTGTTAGAACTACTGCTATCGAAGGGCAAGAGAAGTTGGGTCACCTCCCAACACCACCTGTACGATGTGGGAATAAAAAAAGTAAGCTCTTTGACTGGTTAGCACACTGCGACCAGGAACTCAGAGTGATAGTGGGAATCCGAGACCACACAGGCAATGTGGTGACTGAGGGCCTCATTTACAACTTTTTTGACACAGGGCAGCACTGCACACTACTCTGCTGTGTTACCCTGTGTCAAAAGAAAAGGGCAGGAATGCCCCCTATCTATGAGATACAGCGCATTCCTGTCCTCTTCCACTGTGCTGGCACACAAATGGCTGGCTTGCACCAACGCAGGCACCCTTTTATTTATTTATTTATTTATTTATTTGAGTTTTATATAGCGCTGGCTAGACCCGGAGGTATCAGAGCGCTTTACATAAGGATCCACAAAGTTACAAAATTACATCAGTTACAAGTTACATCAGTTCCAAGATAACATTTCCAGAGCGTCGGAAGACAAAGTAAATGGAGATTAGAAGGGAAAGGGGGTGGG
Organism: Calotriton arnoldi; assembly: GCA_963921515.1. Lineage (NCBI taxonomy): Eukaryota > Metazoa > Chordata > Amphibia > Caudata > Salamandridae > Calotriton > Calotriton arnoldi. Next base: position 175,513 of record CAWUFW010011062.1, read on the forward strand.
GTATAGGAGGGAGAAAGGATGGAGATAGGATGGATGGAGAGACGAAGGAGAGTCTGCCCAAAGTCCGGTTGGGTAGGTGACGTCCGAGGGGGAAGTCCACAGCCCATCTCCTCTATAGCTATCAGGTAGCTCCACCGGGCATCAGTCAAGCGGCTAGGTCTCAATGAGAAAACAGTTAGAGAGCAAAGAGGAGGAATAAATGGAGCATAAAGGAGAAAGTGGGTGGAGTAAAGGGGTAGGGGGAAGAGTACGACGGAGAGACGAAGTAAGGTCTGCCCAATGTCCGGCTGGGTAGGTGAGGGCCGAAGGGGTAGTCCACAGCCCATCTCCTCTATAGCTATCATGTAGCTCCACCGGGCATCGGCCAAAAAGCTAGGTCTCAATGGTCAGAGATAGGTTCACAGATTCAGTATCCTGAAGGGTAGGACGGATGGGGGATGAGTTTGAGGTCTGGTCGAAGTCCGGTTTATTCTCAGAGGAGTAGCACGACGTGGTAGGGAACACAGTGGCAGCCATTTTGGGGTCAGGCAAGGGATCAACAGGTAGTAACTGGGAGGGCTCAAAAACTTGCTAGCCAAGAGATCATGGAGGTTCCCATGCCCTTCACCACAGACCTGGCCTTGGGGAGCATCCACCGAAGAACCAAAAGTATGTAGCAGCAGCTCAGCGCGTGGAACACGGACATGCTTGAAACATGCAAATTAGATGGGATCCATCGCTACCTCAAGATCGAATGTGGGTATGAAGTACTCCGGGCCCCCTCTGTGCAGAGTCCGATGATCAGGCATAATGAGTCAACGGGCGCCACTTCCAACACGGCAACCGGGATGACCGGGGCAGCAGCGCGCCTTCCACCAGTCACGGCCGGCGAACTCCGCTTACGAGGGTCCCCACTGCCTCCCAGGGATATCCCTAGAAATTCTTTTAGGGCCTTATAAGTGAATGCCTGCTGATTAAGTCTTCCTGAGCACTTGCATTTGGTGACTGGCAGGGGTGAGGTGTAGTACTGCAATTTTCACTGCTGAGCGCTGTCAGTGCTTGTTGGTCTATGGGGAAGGCACAGAGCCCCTTCTTCTTTATATCCCTCCTGCTGCGCTGAGGTATTGGATGTCGCTGGGGCACCTAGTGCAAAGCCCCCCTCATTTATTCAGTCTTCTGCTGAGTACCCAACCGTGTGACTCACTCACTCTGTAATTCCACTACTGGGACAGTAAGATGATGGTGCAGGGTCCCCAGCTGCTCACTCCTCGTAATGTGCCCCAGGAGGTAGAGTCTTGATCTTCCGCGCTGCTAATTTCTTTGCCCGGGGACTGAAAGCGGGACATGCAGCAGTGTCTAATTTAGCCCTCCGCTGATTATGGGGGAGGGGGGGTACGTCTTCTCACCTCACTTTGCGCCCGTACCCGATGTCCGACCCCCCCTCTTCTAGCTTCACTCCAGGGCGTCCAGTTGAGTCCGTGTTTTTTTCCCTCATGGTGCAAGGGTGTCCGTGTTGTAGGAATAATTGTTGCAGGAAGCGACACCTACCTGCACAAAAACATAATTGGAGGCATTTTGCTCTTTCTATTTGTGCTGCAGAATAGACAGAGGAAAAAAGGAGGAGAAATAAAGTTATTTCTCATTAGGCCACCCATGGGATGTATTCCCAGATTTACGCTATGTTGCAAATCTGGGAATGTGTCAAAACCCATAGGCGTTGCGGGGGAACACCCACCGGCAATGCCCATGGCACACCTCCCCGACGCAGTGTGAGGTAACGCAGTGACTTGCGCTGCGTTGCCTTACACCATATCCATGAGGATAGGATAGGATAGGATAGGATAATATTTGTAAAGCGCACTATACCCGGAGCTGTCAAGGCGCTAGGCAGACAAAAACAGAGGAAAGAGCGCAACAGCAGATTAAGAGGGGAACAGTCAGGTTCTCAGGAGCTTCTTGAAAGCAGGGAGAGAGCTTGCGTTGACGATGGCCAAGGGGAGAGAGTTTCAGAGTTTGGCGGCAGCGACAGAGAAGGAGCGGCCGCCCCATCTGGATCTGCGGAATCTGGGTGAGACCAGTTTGTTCTGTGTGGATGATCTCAAGGTCCTCCCTGGAATATACCATTGAAACATAGATTTGAGTTGGGACGAGCCTTTGCTATGCATGGCCTTGTATACTGTGCTTAAGACCTTAAATGAGATGCGCTCCTTAATGGGGAGCCAATGTAGGGTACGGATCCCTTCTCTAGCAGACTGAAGTTTGGGAATTTTAAGAATCAGTCTTGCTGCTGCATTCTGTACCACCTGGAGCTTTTTCAGAGATGCAGTGGAGATATTGAGGTAGAGGGCGTTGCAGTAATCAAGACCAGAGGTAATCAGTGCAATGATAGTTGGCCGATGTAGTTCAGAGGGAATGAGTGGAAGCGCCTTTCTGAGAGTTCCTAAAATATAAAAACATGTACCAACTGTGCGGTTGACTTGGGCGTCAAAAGTCAGCCCCTCATCGAAGATGACCCCCAGATTTTTTGCTGTTTTTACCGGGGTAGGAAGGGGCCCGCATTCAGTAGGCTGCCACACATTCGACCAGATGGAGTTCTGTGGTTCAAAAACGAATACCTCAGTCTTGTCTGTGTTGATCTTAAGGGAATTGCCCTTCATCCAACGAATAATGTTGGACATGCAAGTGTTGAACTTCTCTGCAACTGAGTGTAGGTCGTTGGTGATAGAAACGATAATCTGGGTGTCGTCCGCATAGGAGAGCACCTGGAATCCGTAGGATCTCACCAGTTCGGCCAGAGGGGTCACATATAAATTAAAAAGGATAGGGCTAAGTGAAGAGCCCTGGGGCACCCCGCATGGGAGAGAGAAAGCCTTTGTTCTGAAACCTCTGCAGCTAACTATGTGCAGTCTGTCTGTTAAAAAGGAATGAAGAAGCTGCAGGGCTTTTCCCGTGACCCCCACTTCTTGCAGACGTTGTACCAGGCGCACTGGGGTGACGGTGTTGAATGCTGCCGATAAATCAAGCAGAATCAACACCGCTGAGCCCCCTTGGTCTACCTGCAACCGAATACAGTCAGTGGCAGTAATGAGGGCTGATTCGGTGCTGTGACCGGTGCGGAATCCATTCTGTGAGCAGTCTAGAATTCCCTGTGAGTCAATAAACTTCATTAGTTCAGTATTTATGAATTTTTCCAGAATTTTTGCCGGGGGGGGAGAGAAATAGGGCGAAAATGCTTTAACTCCAAGGGATCAGCATTAGATTTCTTAAGGAGGGGGCGCACAATAGCTTCCTTCCAGATAGCTGGGTAGCAGGCAGACGAGAGTATTCCGCTGAATACCTCGCATAGGAAATTGGCTGCCAGATCTGGTGCAAGTTTCAGTGTGGAGGGCATGCAAGGATCGGAGGGCGCTCCGGATTTAAGACCGAGGAGAATATCTTTGGTAAGTTGAGTAGAGATAGGGGGAAAAGTAGACAGAACGTTCTCCCTGATGACCTGTAGGGGTTTTATCTTGTTTGATCCGTCATTGGACATGAAAAGCCACACAGGGTGACTTTGTGTGGCCTTATAGATATGGGTTTGCACTGTGAGCTGCCAGAGCGTCAAAACAATTTACACTCTGGTGGCGCACTGGGCTTATAAATAGGCCCCAGAGTTTTCCGAAAATGCTCTGCCAGCTGCCTGGATCATTTGGCAGGGCCAAACAAGAATGTGGACAAACCTGGCCCTCAAATACCCCTCTGCTGAGAAGTGCCTCAATTTCAGATTTTATTGAAGGCAGTAATTAGTCCATCCGACGCTGGGCATTCATAATCAGACCTTCCCCGTGTCATTTGCAATAATAATCACATCTGATAAAATTGGACACTGAGGTGTTCAAAAGTTTTCAAACAGGATAATTATCACCTATTTGACGTTTTTGGGAAATAAAATGCAGATGTTGGTGCTTATCGCACTAAAATCTGCATATCCTGGTAAATACATATTTAAGGCCAAGTGATGCAGTGCAGCGCAGCAAGTTATCTTGCTCAGCTACACTGCGTGACAGGGAAAGGACAGAAATGCATCTTATTTAGGGCAATATAGCACATTCCTGCCTTTTCTCCTGCGCTGACACCCTTTTGGCTGCCTATCGCCAAAGCAGGCACCCTTGCACCATGCTGCAAGGGTACCTGCATTGTAGGGAGGTTTGTTTTTGTGAAGGAAGGGGCACCTTCCTGCACAAAAACAATCCTGATGCTTTTCCCTTTTCTATGTGTACTGCATACACACATAGAAAGAGGAAAAAAGGAGGAGAAATAAACATATTTCTCCTCGTTACACCTCACCTGTGGAGGTGTAGGTTTTTGTTGCATTCCCAGGTCTTCTACTTCTGGAAAATCTGGGAATGTGTCAAATCCCCTCAATGACCATGGAAACGCCTCCTTGGTGCAGAGTGACACAACACAGCGATTTGCGCTGCGTTGCAATACTCAAGATTTATAAAGCCACTCAGGGCCACACAAGATGGCCTTGCATGGCTTCAGAAATCAATGAATTGGCATAGAGCAGTGCTGCAAGTCTTTTTGCTGCGATGCCCTACGCCAATTCAAAACAGCAGGAATGCACCATATTTACAAGATAGGGTGCATTCCAATCCTTTCATCCAGCTCACAATTTGCAGCTTAGCGCCAGCGCATGCACACTTGCACCATAGTGCAAGGGTGTCTACATTGGTGGCACGATTGTTTTTGTGCAGGAAGACAAAAGAGGAAAAAACTAAGAGAAATGAAAATATTTCACCTCATTACGCCTGCTCTGGGGAGGGGTAAGGTTTTGGCCCTGCCCCAGGTTTACGTGATTTTGTAAATCTGGGGCAGTGTCAAAATCCATGGGTGTTGTTTGGGAACACCCACCACAACACCCAATGAACTCCTCCTTGAGGCAGAGTAAGGCAAGGCAGCACTCTCCAAATCTATGAGGGCATGCAAAGCCACACAGGGCGGCTTTGTGTTGCCTCATACATATGATTGAGAGGCCTGCACCCCAGCAGCCTCATAAAAAGTGACTCTCCAGTGGTGCAGGCCTCTTGTAAATAAGCCCTTAAGTACACAGAAATGGCTGACACATTTGCAGATAATAGCAAGTTACACAAAGTGCTTCCAATTCCTGTGACTGAACATGACAACTCCATATTATGAGACACCCTGGACTTGCCCATTTCTGATGCAGAGATATACACAGCGATTAATGCCATGCATTTCGGGGGGAAGATGTTCAACCTAGGAAACCCCTGGGATGAACATATTCACCCCTGAATTTTATAAGCAATTTGCCAGTGTATTGGTATAACCACTAAATGCGATTTACAAAGAATCACTCCAAATGGGGAAATGGCCTGAGGAGACCTGAGGGAGGTGACAATTGTTATTATTCCCAAACCAGGAAAGACCCCCATAGACTGTACTTCTTATTGTCCCATTTCTCCTATCAATCTTATCAAATGATTGACCATGCAGGAAATGCTACTAAAGAACTCTTTAAGACACCGAATGATTTCATGGAGCCTCAAGCCTGTAATCACACCACCCTGGCTTTGCAAGCATTATGCAACTCTCTGGCTGACTTTTTTGTGGACAAAATAGACACTATATTTCTTAATTTTTCAGTCAACCATGACCAGCAGGAGGATATAGCTGATTTTACCCAGCCTCCACCTAATGCCACCAATACTTTGAAAAAATTTGAACCATTCTCTTTGGAACAGTTTCAGAATATGATGGTTCATGTGAAATCTGGAACTCCTGTGGAGTTATGTCCTCCCAGGATTATTTTGTGCCTTGCCCACACTATTGCCCCTTCAGTGATGGCTCTTTATAATTTATCATTTGCCTCAGCCAAATTTCCAGCAGAATGGAAGTCCACTCAAGTGTCTCCTATCCTAAAGAAACCTGCAGCATCCTTTCTAATCAACTTCCTATTTCTTTGCTTTCTGCACTAGGAAAAGCATTTGAAAGTTATGTAAATAAACAACTAGCTGCCTTCCAGGAGGTCTACAAGATCTTGGACCGCTCACAATCAGGTTTCCGAGCATTACATTGTATGGAGACCGCACTAGTAGCAGTCTCCTCTGACCTTCTGAACGTGAAGAAAAACCTCTCTTAAATAAGCATTAGTGGGTGAACATCGGATAAGAAATAGCTCAAAGGGCTGACTGTCATAGTACTCACTGTTGGGAGGGTCTTGGAGGGAGACATAGGGTAAATGACAGAATAAAGTGCATCCATCAAGTTGGGGCCTGGGAGGGGGCAGAAAGAGGAAATCAAGAGGGGACACCAGAGGATCGGGGGGTTTACATGCTGCAAGTGATAAAACAAAGTTCAGACTAGAATGATATAAATTTAGGCCCCTGAATAGGCTGCAACTACCAGTGTTGCCACTTGCCACCAAAGGTTGATGTTAGAAAAGGGAGTTTCTTGTTGTCAGAGTATACACCCTCTACAAGCAGGAACCACCACTCTAGTCAGGGTAAGTGTAGTACACACTAAACGTTTATCTCTCACGCTCTAGTTGTTTGGCACAGAGCAGTCAGGCTAAACTAAAGAGGCAATTTGTAAAGTATTTGTGAACACACACACAGTAACACAGTCAAAACACCACAAAAGTACTCCACATCAGTTTAGAAAAATAGTCAAGTTTTATCTGATTAAATCAAGATCAAAACAACAAATATCCAACATACACAAGTCAAGATAGGAATTTTGCAAGCTTAAATAAAATTATAGTGTTTAGAAAACTATAGCTCCAACTGGGACTGCCTGATTGCGTCTGACCGGGACAAATCCACAAGTTCAGTCCGACCACGATGGAGCACGGGCCGGATACAGGAGTCACGCAGACCCCGGTCATAGTACCTTGGATGTGTTAGAAATCAAACACGATGCGAGGTGCAGAGGAGGTGGCGCATAGCAAAGGCAGATGATGCGTCAGTTCCTGAAGGCGGGGCAGGGTTGTTGGAATGCTGGTACTCGGGGATGATGCGTTGCACAAAGGAGATGATGCGTCACTGTAACAAGTGAAGCGTTGGTTCCTCGAGGTGGCGCAGAATCATTGAGCCGCTAATGCCCGAGGACGTTGCCTTGCGCAAAGGAGATGATGCGTCAGTTACAGGTGTGAGACCTCAGTTCCAGAAGTCATTGTGGTGTCGATGATGCGCCAATTTCACAGTGCGATGCGTTGATTCCACGGCATCGATGTCAAACCACTGGGCCACAGGCACTGCATCGGAATCGGAGTGGTGCATCACGGACTTCGGTGAAGTGGTTCTCGAGACTCACGCAGTGGTGATTCTTCTGAGGTGCTGCGGCAAAGTCGGGGCTTGCGTTGTAAGTCACGGTTGTTGCATCGCACACTTAGCGAGCGGGGACCACGTCTTAGATGCAGGCAGTGGTGATGCGTCGATTTCACAGAGATGCACCTGTTCCGAAGTAAAGCTTGGAGTTGATGCGTTGGTTTCTTTTTGCAGCACAAAAACTCACCTGCAAGGACCCAGAACTGGATTTGGCACCACTTGGCAGAGTAGGGTTCTCAGCAGAAGAGCCCAGGGACTGCAGATGAAATCTTTGATAGCCTTAAGACTTCCAACAGGAGGCAAGCCTAAATCAAGCCCTTGGAGAAACTTTAGAAAGCAGGATGTTCAGAGCAAAGTCCAGTCCTCTCAGTCCCAGGACAGAAGCAACTGGGCCAACACAGCAAAGCAACCAGCAAAGTGGCAGGCCCTCCTAGCAGCACAACAGCTCGTCTTCCCGGTAGAATGTCCTCATTCCAGAAGTGTTCTGAGTATATGGTCTCAGAGGTCCAGTACTTATACCCATTTTAGCCTTTGCAATAGGGAGACTTCAATGAAAGGTCTTTAACGTGCACAGGACCCTGCCCTTCCTGGCCCTGTCTCTAGACACTCTACAGGGGGGTAGGCAGCTCTTTGTGCGGAGACAGGCACAGCCCTATTCAGGTGCAGGTGTCAGCTCCTCCCACCACTCTAGCTCAGGAAGACCCATCAGCCTGGTGATGGGCCACCAGGATATGCAGGGCACACCTCAGCTCCCTTGGTGTGATTATCTAGAGTGAATGCACAAAGCCCAGCTGTCATCCTGACAAAGACATGTATTCATAGACAGGCAGAGGCACAGAATCATCAAAGTAATAAAATGCCAACTTTCTAACTGGGGTGGCGTAGTGGGCAAAAGAACGATGGATTTAACCCAGATCTTTTGACTGGGGGAGAATGTTTGCATTGTCAGTATTCCGTCCATCATTTGTTTGCTGTAACACTTTTCGCCCTAAGTGGGATGGGTATGCCCAGACGTGGTTCCCTTGCTCACTGCGCCACTGGATTCAAGCTATCCTGGCTGAAGAAGGGTGACATACCCTGAAACCGGTCCCAGGATGCTTGTTTCCGGTCCAGGGAGGATCTGGCCTGGCAGTTCGGTCTGGACTGTTCCCATGGGGCACAGGGTCAAGACTGATTTGCATATGGCTGGGTCCAAACTGGGGTGGCGTAGTGGGCAAAAGAACGATGGATTTAACCCAGATCTTTTGACTGGGGGAGAATGTTTGCATTGTCAGTATTCCGTCCATCATTTGTTTGCTGTAACACTTTTCGCCCTAAGTGGGATGGGTATGCCCAGACGTGGGTCCCTTGCTCACTGCGCCACTGGATTCAAGCTATCCTGGCTGAAGAAGGGTGGCATACCCTGAAACCGGTCCCAGGATGCTTGTTTCCGGTCCAGGGAGGATCTGGCCTGGCAGTTCGGTCTGGACCGTTCCCATGGGGCACAGGGTCAAGACTGATTTGCATATGGCTGGGTCCAAACTGGGGTGGCGTAGTGGGCAAAAGAATGATGAATTTAACCCAGATCTTTTGACTGGGGGAGAATGTTTGCATTGTCAGTATTCCGTCCATCATTTGTTTGCTGTAACAACTTTCTAAAAGCAGCATTTTCAGACCTTCAATTTAAAAACCACCTTTACCAAAAGATGTGTTCTTAAATTGTGAGTCCAGAGACCAAGCTCCAATTTTCTACCTGACCCCAATGGGAAATTACACTTAAAAGATGTTTCAACCTCCTCCATGTTAACCTATTGGGGAGATAGATTGCTTCATAATTTGGTATTGGTGTATCTGTAAGATCAATGCTGGGCTTTGTTATGGGGTTGGTTGCCACAAGACAATCATAAAGCTCTCCCTCTTCACCAGTCAGCAGGTAAGGATGAAGAGTTCAGAGTCGGACAGCAGACTAGGGTGATTTATAGGTCAAAAGAATCTCATATCGGAACAATGTGGCAGTGGAAAGATGTTGGGTCTAGGTAGTGAGGAAAAGAGCAACAACAGATTGAGGAACAGCCACAGTCAAGTTAGAACTCAATATAAAGGTTTCAGAGGCTTCAACAAGGTGGGAAGCAGTTGCTACGGAGCAGAGACACGGAGGGAGTCCTGCCACTATGGGGTCTAAAGAAGAGGAATAGTATGCAATGGGCTTTTTCTGATCACCATGACCCTTCGCCAGAACTCCAGGGGAAAATCCATCTTGTTCACGGCAGCACAGTGTAAGCAGTTTTGCATAATCCAGAAGCCCCAAACTGGCACAGAGAGGGAAGCTGTTACACCATTGCAAAGGTTCAGGGAGTCCTTTTCAACATCATTTTACAAAGGTTTTTCCATAGTGGTGTACCCAAGAATCTACTGTTTACAATAGATAGTCACATCCAAGACAGTTTGTATGTGGGAGATGGTTATCTGACGTGGTATCTTGAGATAGTCAGTATTGTTCTTGCATTGGTCTAATGTAACAGAGACAAACACAAGGTTATCAATGTACTGAACCAAACCAGAGTTCACTGGAAAGGCTAAGGTGTCTACAGCTTTCTTTAAAGCTTGGTAAAACCTCGAAGAAGACTCTGTAAAGCCATGAAAGGGCCTCCACTACAGCAGCTGAGATCTGCCAAATGAGAACATGGAGATAAACTGACTATTTTCACTGATGGATATGGAAAAGAAGGCGGAACACAAATCTACCACTGTAGACCACTTGTCATGTGCCACGATACAGGAAACGATGGTAGTAGAGGTTAGGAATGACAGGGAAGCTGCGAATATTGAACACACACAAGAGTACGTCTGGTTAACAGAGGGTTATTATTGTACATGAGAACATGCTTTCTTCAGGACAAGAACCTTTACCCACCAGAGGGTGGCATGCTTCATCTTTGGGTTCCCTCCGCATACCAGGACCAAATGGTACCTGGTATGGGCTACAACTCTCCAACGGAGAGGAGCCGAGTTGTTTTCAGTTTTAGATGAGCGCTGCGTATTGGTTAGAGGCAGAGTGATATGTATAATGTGGTGAGTCTAAATCATCTCCTGGTAGGCTGAAGGTAAGTTTCATTCTGGTGCACCCAGTGGATAGGAATAAAAGAATCTGCCCCTTCACGATAACGGCAGCACGTTTCTCATCTTAAATGAGCAAAACTGCCCAAACCAAGATGGCTGCCGTGATCACGCGAGATCACAGCAAACCAATCATCGGCTTCCTTTACTAAGACGCCGATCGCGTGCTTTTTTTTCATTAAACCGCCACGCTACCAACCTGGGACTGCAGCACGAGTCCTGAATCGAGCTCCTCTCTTCCAGGCTCGCGCTGAATCACGCACTCAGCCAACGGTAAGCCAGATTTTCACAGAATGCACTAAAAAACACTTGAACTAATGTTTTCCTTACTCCCAAATGCCGCATAATTTAACAATTGCTTAATCTGAACATTTCTTGTACAAAAATTATTTTTCACAAAACCACAAGCACAAAGCTCGGATATACTTGCTTACAACTACCAACCGATACTCTGAAGACCCAATAATCATTATTCAACTAAAAAACACACCGCTTCTGAAAATTAGAAGCCTCCAATCATTCCCAAATACTCTCACACTATGAAATCACCATAGACATACATAACAAAAGGTACTTATCTGAACAGGAGCAGCATTTAAAAGAGGAGAAGAGTTCGATGCTAGAGACTTTTAGTGTTTATTAAGATTCCAGTTCTGTATTTTTTTCTTGGTTGGAAAGTTCTTTGAAGGTGCTGCTGGCAGGAGTAGCAAATAAAAGATTATTCATAATAGGAGCTTCCGGTCTTGTAATGAAATTTGGAAAAAATGCTCCCCTTAGAAGGTCAACATGTTTTTGCTCTATAGTGGCTTATCTCGGCTTGAGAGTGAGCGGAAATCCCATTTTGAGGGTAAGATGCTCATCACTGCGCTTCTATCACTAGTGTGTATATTGGTGGTGGGAACTTTGTCACTCAGGTCTACGCACATTACTTTGGTAGTGGACTTGTGTTTATTGATATGTTTTTTGAATGCTTTCAAATGTTGTCCTTTGTCTCTTTACAATATAGTATGATGGTGGACCCCAATGACAAATAAATTGTGGGCCATTTCTGTATCACCTGGCTTACTATCAATAGGCCAGCACCAGGTTTTATATTTATGTTTGTTATCACAGAGTGACTGTACCAACTGGTCCTGATGAATGCCCCTAAACCCTGAGTCGGGGCACTCTAAGGCAGAAACATGTTGACCCTTTTTAAGGGGAGCATTTTTTCCAAATTCCCCTTCACGTTTCTTTTATTCATATCTACTGGGGCACCAAAATAAAACTTACATTTAGCCTACCAGGAGGTAGTTAAATTCACAATATTATATACATAGCACTTTGCCTCTCACCCATACGCAGCACTCATCTAAAACTGAAAACACCTCAGCTCCTCTCCGTTGGAGATTGTAGCCTACACCAGGTACCATTTGGTCCTGGCGTGAGGAGGGCACTCAATGATGAAGCATGCCACCCTTGGATGGGTGAGGGTTCTTCTCCTAAAGAATGCATTTTCTCATGTACAAAAACACCCCTCGGTTAACCAGATGTACTCTTGTGTGTGTTCAATTGTTAGGGAGTAGTACGTTTCTGGTTGGGTTTATCACTCCCAATGGGACCCCAAGTGTGTATTTAAACTAGGAATATTCACTATAATTATGGCTCTCAAATCTTGGACAGGTCTGTACACATTGGGCTTTCCAGCCGTTTTGATAGGACGTAAAGGAATACTCATCTGCTAAAAATCAGTATCTGTTAGACCTGGCAGCCTTAGGGTGGTCTTCCCCCAAACCATTTGTTTTGTTGAAATTTGTTTTTGTTGGTCTTAGGACTCTGTGCACTTTACTACTGCTAACCAGTGCTTAAGTGTTTGTGCTCACTCCTTTAAACATGGTAAAATTGGTTTACACCTTATTGGCATCTTTAATTTACTTTTAAGTGCCTTGTTGAGTGGTATACTATATACCCAGTGCCTGTAAATTAAATGGTACCAGTGGGTCTGTAGCACTTATTGTGCCAATCATTTAAGTAGCTCCTTGAAGCATGTCCCAGGTCTGCCATTACAGCCGGAATGCAGGTTTAACATCCCAATTCTTTTTGGCAATATACCCCCCTTGTCAAGCCATAAACACCCCTTTTATTACATATATGTCACCCCTAATGTAGGCCCTAGGTAGCCCATAGGGCAGGGTGCATTGTAGTTAAAATATTGGACATGTACTTTTTTGTTTTACATGTCCTGGTAGTGAAAAACTCCTAAAATCATTTTCCACTAATGTGAGACCTACTTGTCCCATAGGATAACATTGGGTTGACTTATTACAAGTGCTAACTTTTGTTTGGGACAAGGTAAGCATTTCAAGTTTGGTATCTGTGAATTTTTAGTACAATGCCCTCATTAATGGTAAAGGTGGATTTTAAATTACAATTTTAAAAATGCCACTTTTAGACAGTTGGCATTTTCCTGCCCTTAGCCTTTTGGTACTTGCAGCTTGTACTAAGTCACATGACTGAGTGTAACTGGTATTTAGACTTTGTGAAATCCTCCACACTCACACAATAGAGGGATTAGGTGTGCCTGAATGGGCCATCTGCTGGTAGGATGGGGGGTGGAGCTGGGCAGAACCCCACTTGCAATTGAATAGGCTGTGCTGGGCCTTCACACAAAGGGGGTGTCACACTGCATTGTTCCTGCAGCCAGCTTGAATCGAGGGCAGGAGAGTCAGGAAATTCCAAGCACTCCAAAAAGAAACCTCTAGAAACTTCTCCCAACTTCAAATAAAGCACCATGTATAAAAATAGGGTCATCAGGCCTACTCTTTAGTTCACTTTATGGACCTACGAAAGGATGCTCAGTGGACTGCCTGCTGCTGTGACCTGCTGTGTACTCCACAAGACTGCACTGCTGCACCTAGAAGGACTGCTTTGCTACCTGGAGCTTGTCTTGAACTCTCAGAGGCCTGCCCTGCTACTTGAGCCCTGCTGCAACAATTGAACCCAGGACTACCAGAGTGATTTCAAGGGCTAGTTTGCTGCCTCCTGTTCAGAGCTACAGGGGCATAACAGGCTTCCACAATCTTACTCTAGCGCCTAGACCAAGCTGGAGTGAGTTCCTGACCCCTAAGTGGTGTCCCTCAGGTCCAGGACCCTTGGTTTGGCCTCAGTTGAGATCTCCTGAAGTTTTGGAGCTCTTTGTAAATGCAAATGGGCCCATTTGAGCCAAGACCTTATCGCGCATGCCACCTGGCAAAGCAAAGTCTGGCAAACCAACTTTTTGCACTACAGCATTGACCGTTTACAGTGACTGCCAATGCAAAGCTCCAGCAACAACCATCCGCGTATCAATGACACAAGTGCATGCATGCTAATCGATTAATGTGAAGAGTGATAAAAACATTGGGAGTGATCTTCCAATGAAATGTTGAATTTCAAAAAATGCCCATAAAATTTACAATTGTGACCCCTGTGGTCATGAGTAAAAAGCTCATATTGGGCTACATATTGAGGTCCCTACAAAGGAGGTGTAAATGCAGTATCCATGAGGTTAAAAATCTAATTAACTTCAGGGATGCATAAGAAACAGGAATTTTGAGGCTGAACTTTAAGAATTCATAGAGTAATAAGAAATTGCAAAGGAAATCAATTCCCCTGAATTCCTCATTCTCCACCTCAGTTACTCATAGAGATCAAGGCGCCTAAAGAGCCTGGGACAATAGTCGCGTCTGCTGTAATTTTGACGATCTTATCATTCCCGAAAGAGGCAGTAACAGGGTCTCAAGCTCCACCATGAATTGGAAGCCTCTCCTGGTTGGGGTCAGTGACTGTGAAGTTGGGGTGCGGCTGAAGTGCTCTGCGTAGGAGGTTCCTAGACTAATGTTATGGTGAACCAGCTCCCTCTAACAGGTCTGACTTCCCTTGAGTGGTACCTTGCTGCTATGTAGGCCCTTCTGCAAGTGCAGGGATGCTTATCAGCAACGTAGCAGCAGCACTTCTGCGTGGAGTAATTCTAGGGAGATGGAATGTTTAAAGATGGCAACTCTTCAAATCATATGTTACGCTCCCTATCAACAGCCACAACCCTGGACCTTAGTCATGGAGGGCAAATGGTCATCACAGACAGCATCATTTAGTAATGGTGACGAGCATTTGAATGCACATGCCACTGCAGGCACATTGGTTGGATGCAAATGGCAAATAATTCCAAGAAACAAGCTGTTGCATCCATGTAGCACCAGATATGTTACTAAGTTCTCATACTGTTACTCACCCAACATGCTCCATGTCTTATGCTTCTCAAGGCAGCTCTCAAATACATTCCCAGTCCTCCCCTCCCAGGTCACAGCTGCCAGCTCGGAAGGTGTTCACTTGTCATGGCTCTGCACTCTTGGTGGTCAGGCTTTGCTCTCAACATGACTTTTAATGTCCTACAGCCACTTTTGTAGAACATGAATAATGTGTGTTGTGGCTTATTTTAAAAGCACGTTAAAGTGTCAAACTATTTGAACTGTCCCTTGCCACATTAAATTGCACTTTGTATTATGAACCACCTTCTTGTATTGTTCACGGGGAGGGTCTTTTGTTAATTGTTTAAACATTTTCTCCACCATGCTTGCTAAAAGGTAGTTTCTTGTGTTTATTTCTCTTTCTATGAATTAGAATTTACTGCGTTTTACCATCAACGCGTCTTTATTACTTAATAATTATAAGGTTGAGTCATCAAATGGAATGAAAGCAATAAAATAGACAAAAATAAGTAGGTGCTGTTCCTTGACTTCTGTAGTTCAATGTGGGAATCTTATTTTAAGAGGAGGGTAAAATGTCAAAATATTTAACTTGTCCCTTGCTAAATTAAATAGCACATTTAATCATAATTTCCAAGTTTTAATTCAGCTGAATAATGAGAAGTCATTTATCTTTAAACCGGTAGTAAGTCAACTTATCTAGATTAACGGGGCAATAAAATAGGGTATTTGCATACCAACGTTTCACTTAGATGCAAAACAAATACTTTCACTTGCAAGTTAGAATTCACATTAATGGTTCACAAAATGGAAATTTAGACTAACAAATAGATGTATTTACATTTAAATTATGCCAATAATGCGTGACTTTAAGTTTGACTAAATCCTATCATGGGTGTGTTGCTGGTGTTAGAGGTCAGGGACACTAGCAAACGATGGCAACACCCAGGTAATGGGCATTTACAAACCATCTGCAGATAGTTTCCTCCCTTGAAGATAGTCACAATAAATCCATCTCCATCGAGGGAAAAAAGTGGGAACACTTCAAAGGTTGCTGGCTTTGTTGGAGGAGTGGTTTCTCCATGGGATAAGCTGCCTCCCCATGGAGAAACAAAAAGGTTATGTAGTGATAGATCACATCTTTACATAAACAAATAAATAGGTGTTACATTTCCAAGTTCATCACCGTTTACTTCTGGAATTCTTCGAAATTCCATGAAAGCCAGAAAAAAAGTCTGAGCTTTTATTGTGAATTATACCTTTACTGAAAAGGTGCGGTATTTATTGTAGGAGTGCGTGAAAGTGCATCATCTTACAGCTCACAACTCTGTATAGTACTTTTTTAATTATGGGAGGTATACAGAATTTGTAGTGCAAGTAGTTATAAAAAGCACTGGCAAAGCCAATAGGCATGCGCCTCTTTCAGAGCTATTAGCTTTGCCAGTGTCTTTTAGCCATGTTGTACAGCAGCACGGCTACTGTGCAGCATGGCTAAACGTTTGAAAAAAAGTACTATGATGTAGCCAGCGCTGACCTTGTCAAATCACTTTTTTTTCTTATGGTGGGTGGGGATGTGCCATGATGGACAATGAGAGGGAGGGCGATGGAGAGCGGCAGTGCTTAATTTGTAAAATATTAAGTGCCAGGGCTCTGACCAGGAGGCCACTGCAGCTTGCGCCACCCATCGCCCCTGTCATCGCTGCCAAAACAACTACTAACCATCTCTCTTGCATGTAAATGCGACAGTTCAGATTATTCCAGGTCCCCAAAGCTAAAGGAATGGCTGGGGAGGCAGGTATTAGTAATTTTTTGATGTATATCGTTTTCCTAAACAACTGTTATACTGCTCATCTCTAAATTACATGAGCAGCGCCACCTTGTGGCAGACTGCCTTAAGTGTGGGGTTGACAATTAGGTGCCGGTGCCGAGCACCGGAAACCAATTAAGTGCCGGTGCTCAGCACCGGAAAGCTCCGGCTCAAATTAAGCGCAACACAATCAACGGGCCAAGGGTAGCAGGCAACAGGATCGTAAATAAGAGCAGATAATAGTGCTTTTTTCACATGGAAGGTGGGAGGATGGGAGGGTTTAAAAACAACATGGACAAGAGGGATGGGAGGGGGGTAAAAGCAACACAGACAAAGGGGAAGGGGAGGGATTACATGCAACACAGAGAAGAGGATGTAATGTGTTAAAACCAACATAGACAATGAGGAAAGAGGAGGTTTAAAAGCAAAACGGACAATGGCGGGGAGGGAGGGCATTTAAAGGCAATACAGACTGGGGAAGAAGGGCATTTAAAGGGAAACCGGACACAAACGGGGAAGAGGGGGAAGGGCGTTAAAAGCTGTCATAGGACAGACCAATAAATGAGGAGCATCTCTGGGTATCTCGGGAAGGGAGCTCCTAAGCTAATTTCCTACCTTCCTGGAGAGTCAAAGCTGGCCCCTGCACCTACACAACCAACCAAAGCATGTGTCCCCCTCCTCATAGTGCAGTCTAGCCTAGCATGTCCAACCACCGTCAGCCTTTTCTCCCCGCTTCACTCTGCTCTCTTGCCAGCCAATCTATTTTCCCAGCAGCTTATCCTGGCACCAACCAGGGAAGGTGCAGCCTGCTTGCCAGCATCTCCTGCTTGCTGACGTCTACTACTTGGAACAGAAAATGGTGGATTTGAGAGGTCCCACCACCCCATCAACTATTTCCTGTTCTTGGATGTCATAAAGCAGGAAATGCCAGTGGGCAGGCTGTGCCTTCCATGGAACACCAGTGTAGGAAATTAGGTTACTGGTTGAGGGGGGTAAAACGCTACTCAAGCGGCACTCGCAATTCTTGCCAGGGTGAAACACAAGCAAACCCCAAACTAACCTGTGCTTTACCCTCTAGTAGCTTGGCACAAGAGCAGACAGGCTTAACTTAGAGGCAATGTGTAAAGTACTTAGGCAGCACGTCAAACAATTAGAAAGTGAAAACACAACACAAGAAAAATCCCACATCAATTTAGAAATATAGAGTAAAATTTACTAAATTGCTTGAGACCAAAACAGCAAAAGTCCAATCAGTAGAAGGTGCCAACTCTGGCTGTCTGGTTGGGTCGGACTCAGACAAAGTCACAAATTCAGGCCAACCGTGATGGAGCACGGACAAGATACAGGGACCAATTTACGCCCGCTGAACAAATTACTTTCAATCATGATTGCATGCATTGTGAGATCTCCTTCACAGCAGCAGTCCAGCAGAGTGGCAGTCATTGTAGCAGCACAGCAGTACTACTTCATGGCGTATTAGCCACAGGTCTAGAAGTGTATTGTAGTGGTGATGTGTGACATATAGCATTTTTACCCAGTTGTGCCATTGAAGTGGGAAGAAGCTTCTAGAGGCATGCCATTGAAGTACACAGATGCCCTGCCTTCCTGGTTGTGACTCCAGACTAACTACAGGGGGTATGCAATCTTTTGTGTGGATGCAGGACACAGCCTGTTCAAGTGTAAGTGGGGATTTTCCCAGGTCCTTCCACCCATCCTGCCAATGATGGCCCATTCAGTCTCACCTAAGCTCCCCTATTGTGTGTGGCTGTCCAGGAGGAATACACAAAGCCCAACTGTCACCCACACCCAGTCATGTGACCCAGATTTAGGCTGCATGCCTCAATGGCTAAGGCAAGAAAAAATACCAACTTTCTAAAAGTGCCATTTTCTTCATAAGCTATGATTTTAAATTGTGATTCCTGAGACACCAAACATTAATGGGTTACCTATTCCCATTTAGAAATTACAACCATAAAATATAATAAGGTAAGTCCAATGATATCCTGTGGGAGTGGTAGGCCTTGCAGTAATGAAAAACGAATTTAAGAGCTTTTCACTACCAGGACATGTAAAACCTTAAAGGTATATGTCCTACTTTTTAAATAAATTTCACCCTGCTCTATGGGCCATCCAGTACCTACTCTAGTGATGACTTATATGTATTAAAGAGGACGGTTGGGCCTGGCAAAAGGTTTATTTTGCCAGTTCGAAATGGCAGTTTAAAACTGCATCTATAAGCTCTGCAATGGCAGGTCTCAGACCTTCTTCAAAAGACTACTTAAGAGGGTGTAACACTCTGTGCTGCCGGCCCACTAGTAGCATTTAATTTACAGGCCCTGGGCACAGGTAGTGCCACTATACTAAGGACTTACAAGTAAATTAAATATCCCAATTGGGTGTAAGCCAGTACTGCCACATTTTAAGGAGAGAGCACAATCACATAAGCACTGGTTAGCAGTAGTAAAGTGGGCAAAGTCCTAAAAGCCAAAAAAAACGGGTTCAGAAAACAGGAGGTTGAAGGCAAACAGTTTGGGAATGACCCTGCAGAAAGGGCCAAGTCCAACTACCAGCATTGCATAGTCATAGGAAAATAGGAAAAATACACTTACTATCCGTAGGCTAGAATTTCTCAACTTTCCCAACTATGAATTCATAAGGAATACTTTGCAGACCTCTACTTTATTGTCAACAGGTGTTTTTACTTCATGACGTTAACATAATTCATCTTCAAGTGTTGTTAATAATACCAGTTCTGGCTACATTTCCTGCTATTTGCTTCTCCTACGACCAAGTATGAGAACTGACAAAAATTTGAGCAAGTAAATACTGTCCAAGAAACTTTAATTCGTTCACTAGACAAGACCCAATAACAATAACACTAGCTGTGTAAGAGACCAAAAATACGTGTTATCTCAAAGTGAAAGAATTCAGATATGTGTATTATGTATGCAAAAGGTAGCATAGAAAGAATTTCTCTATGGATAGTACAAATCAATAACTTAAATCAGCAAATAAAATGATTTACTTGTAGCTTTCATGATTAAACATCAACTCTTCAAGCTACATGTGGATGAGTCATTGAAAAAATTGTGCACTATGTTACTTCAACAAATCCTGTGTAAAATAGTTGATAAGAAACACTTATGGCCTATAACGGAGACACAGGTTTCACATTGTACTCCAGTTCCTGTTGGTGATTCAGAGAATGTAATATGCCCTCACAAACAGATTTCCTCACACCGAAAATGATGCCACTATTGCACACCTTTAATCAGGAGAGGTGTGGCGCAGCGGCCAGGGTGGCTGACTCCGGAGCACGGGCCTCATGGTTCGATTCCCAGCCCCGGCGGCAGCTCAGCCCAGCACAATGTGACTCTATGCAATAGCTCGCTTAATCTCCCCAATGGCCCCCAGCGCCTTGAGACCCTTAGTGGTGATTAGGTCGCGTTGTACAAAAAATCGGGTTATGGTATTCCACGTTTAGTGCACCATCAAAATGTGAAGACCAATCACATACAAGCAAGTTAATAGATTTATCTAAGGATAACGTATCTGCCCTGCGAGAAACAAAAAAAGTTATTTAGTGCCAATACAATCATGCATTACATTTAAACATGAATGAAGAAATGCATGATTAATTAATAAGTGTGTAAATGTGTATCTTTAATTGCAGCTTCCGAGGTATACTCTTGGAATTCTTGTAAATGCCAGGAAAGTCAGAAGCTTTCTCAAAATGTAGGAGTAAACTTAAGGACCAAATATTCGAGCCTTTTTGAGAATCACGCCATAAAAAACATGTGGGTGGTACTGTGAAATTGTGTTTCTATTTCATGATTGTGACATTCTCCCGCCTTGTGTTGCCAATAATCCAAAGTCTGAATACATGCCCTGCTATTTAGTTCTACTACTACAAAGACTGAGAACTAAGAGAAACCCTAATAAATAAATACTTCCCTAGAAAAGTATTTACTTTCACCAAACTGCAATCACTAAGATCATCCATGTAAGCCACAACTAATATATTACCTAAAGATGGTAGTGTTCAGCTTTGTGTATGGTGCTAGCTAAGCATTATATCAATAAATGATGCATAAACATAACAAAAATATCTTAATTAGGTTAATGGAATCATTTATTTGCATGCTTTGCAATCAAATCTCACTTTTTGCAGCTGCTTGTGAATGAGGCTTTGAAAGGATCACACCCTATGTCTCAACAAGTGTTGTCAGGTAATACATTGACATTTCTACTGCAGATCTCCTATTGTAAGTAGGGGCATATTTGACTATGAAGAGGAAGGAAATTGCACCTGACAGTGAGGGTCTAAGTTCCAGATGTAGATTGTGTATAGTTCGCGATTACCAAATAGTGAATTTATCCGATTCGCTATTTGGTAATCGCAAACGCCAATGTACAAACGTGTCTTAGACACATTTAGCGATTCCCAGTGGGTCGCAAGTAGACCTGCCTCATTAATATTCATGAGGTAGGTCTCGGTTTACGACGAATTGGGATTTGCAAAAATCACAGGGATGGTGGCCAGCAGACCACCATGTCTGAGATTTCTTTCCAATAAACCAATTTGTTTTTTAATGCAGCCCTTTTTCCTTAAATAAAAATGGGATGCGTTTCAAAAAGAAAAATTAAAAGCTTTCTTTTAATTTTTTAAGAGTAGGCAATGGTGCCAGGGACTGCTGCCTGCTCTTAAAAAATGTTTTTGCAAATATTCTCACAGGGGAATGGGTCCCGAGGGGACCCCTTCCCATTTGTAAATGGGTTACCACCTACTTGAAGTAGGCGGGAAAATGTGAATGTTTTACAACCTCATTTCGGTTCCAAAACATTCACACATACACTGCGATTCGGTATTAGGAGGGGACGCACTAAACACGCACCTTACTAATACCGAATCGCAAACCCAATTTGCGATTCAGTAATAGATTACTGAATTTCAAATTGGGCCTTTGTACATTAAAAAATGTTATTTGGAGGTCGCAAACGACCCTATTCTGCGATTGGGGAAGTTTATGACCTCACAAAAGCTTTGTACATCTGGCCCTAAGTGATTAAACAAGTAGCTCTTCTGTTTAAAGGTACATTGTAATACACAAGGTTAACTTGAAAAGAATGTAAGATCGTATGTGAGAGACTGATACGAAACTGACATGGCCATTCCTGTCCTACACTGGTTCCTGCCCTACACAAAGAATGAGACTGCATTTGCCCTCCTGGGGAAAGTGGCCACCTCCGGCATATCATTTCTCGGATGGAAGCAGCTACTATTGGTCAGCCAAAGGCCAGCACATTGCAGGATCTATAACTGGACCAGTGTTCTTCTTTGGCTTAGAGCATATTGCCTGAATTATTGTGTATGTTTGAGTGAAAAAACTGACCCTGTCAGTCCACACCATGAGAAACTCATACAGTTAAATCAGGACAGGTGTTGTATTTACTCTTGTTAAATGTTGTATTTACTCTTGTTAATGTGACTAACTAAAGTTAACTTACAGTATTTACCTTTCTCCTGTCATTATAGTTCTCTAGAGTTCTGCCGGAGTCCAGACATCTAATTGTTTGAAAGGCAACTAACCACTGCATTAAGGGCAGAACATTCTGCAAAATCTAGATTTAGACTGAATCTCCCACACAGCCAGCCAAATTCGACTCCAACAATTGAATTTAAATTGGTAAAACTGCAGCATTGCGCTGATTCAAAATTGAAAAAATCAGAGCAAACTAGAGAAGTTGAAGACTCTGCCCAGACCACTACCATTTTGCGCAAAGGCAAGATTTCAGTGACATTGGTGTGACACAATTTGCAACAGCAACAAACAGGGTAGAGATACCAAGCTACGGTTCACCTAACATAACCCTCTGCAGACCAATGTTCACAAGTTTTGCGATGAGCCACTGTCCAATATTGCCTACAGCATTAGACAAAAAAAAAAAACAATCCAACCCCGTGAAAAAGTCAGAGATTGTAGGGGAAGATTCATCACCCACCTCAACAATGAATCTATTGCCTATTACGAGACTGCAAATACAATGCAACATGCAACAGACTAAAAAAGAGGGGGACTTTGCTGCAGCAGAAAGTCAAGGACACTAGCTGCACATTGATAAAATGAAAAAAAATGTAAGCCATACATTTAAAAAAACAATCACATTCATATACTAATCATGTTGAAAACTGTGATCCAACAACTTCAGAGGAGCATGATATTGGATCACCCCAATCCTCACCCACCTCCATCAAGATCTACTTGTTGAGTTGGAAAAACCATTAACTTTTTCATGAACACAACCAATAAGACCCCATAATGGGGAGTAAGAGCCAAATCAACAGAAAAAAGAGTGACAGGGACCTCCTGTAACTAAATCCATTTCAATCTGTCAGGTATTGCAATGCATCCTTTTATAAGACACAAGAAAACTTCAAAAAATAGTGCAAAAAATCTCCATCAAAACACCCCAGCTCTACTCCCGCTCTATCAGTCCATCAAATAGCGCTACCTAAATCTGTGGAAGAGCCCTCTCATACCCTGCACATGGATAGGCCTCGCTTGTGCATTTCCTCAAGCTTCTTGAGGGAAGGAGTACCTCAAGCACCCAGCAAGATTAGCACACCAAACCTTTTTGCTCTCGCAGCTCCAAATTGTCGTTTCCATTCTCCACTATCCTGTCAGTGGTTTCCTTTTTTGCCTTAGACAAGGGCCAGACCACTATTGTCCCTAGTGCATTTTTTCATTGCTGTCATATGTTTTCCCACTTATAGGGGCAGCTCCTCCACTCATAGACCTGCTTTTCCACCAACATGTACCAATCCATGTCTTTTTACCCATAGGTCAAATTTTGAGGTATATCAGATCCTTATTTCTTGCCCACATTCCTTTTTGCTATTATCAGCCCCATGGTGGTGAGAGTTCTGTGTGTGGGAGGTATGTTCAATCTCTCCAAATATTGAGTACCTCTAGCCTGGGAGACAGTTTTGCCTGGGATCCAGTGACATAGCTCTGGCACGCCCATGCAGCCTTCAGTAGCTAGTTAGCATTAAAAAGCCCCATTGTGTGTGAAGAAAGGTTCCCAATCGGCTGTATCCTCTGGCACAGAGATCTGACCCTATTTTCCCCCATCTTACACAACCTAGATTTTGTTTAGTAGGATGTATGTAGAAAGAGCAACTGGACCAGGAAAAAGCTAACCCAGATCACTATTTCTCGAGGGCGCTAAGTGCCTACTCCCACCCCCCTCTTTAGCTTCTCTAGGGCATTCGGTAATTGTTGAGCAGCTATAAGTAAGTGAGATGGCTTTCTTGGTAAGGGGTTCTGACAGCAGGGTGGTCTTTCAGCGGGGGCACCTTTGCAATCTATGCTCCCACCACTATGTGAGTCGACATAGCATGGCGTGTCTGGAACTAGACAAAGACCTCCGTCTCAGCCATCTGGCAGTCCTCCCAAAGGACAACCCCGGTTTATCAGCATCCCTTCTTGGCACAAGCTCCCAATTTTCTGATTCATATCTAGTCCCATCCCTCAGATCTCTGCGTTTTCTGCACTTCAGTCTGTGCCACACTGTCCCATACCAGGGTTTGATTCACTAATGCCTTCTCCCATACAATTAACTAGTGGCCTCCTTGCGTGTTCAAATCATGGACTCGGTATGTACCTTTAGTTCTGCCATTGTCTCAGGTCCATGCAAAGCTGTTGGGTAGCCCCTATTTCCCAGAATCACTGTATCTACTTTTAGGAATGACTCATTGTGATGCAGAGTAGTATTTCCAGCTATCCAGTAGCACAATTCCACTGTCATAGACTCCCCTCGTGAGATTGGCAAGGCTGTCTGCACCTCCCCTCCATCACACAGTAGCATTGGGATTCCTGCCTCCAGCTTTCTTTTTTTTCTTTGTTTTCATAGAATAGTATAAAACTGTGTGGACCATCAGTCAAAGTGAATACAAAACACTTCCAACATCAATTTCTGTCCGCACTCCCCTGACCCTCCCCCACTCTCCGACCCTCCCATTCCCACTAGGTAGAACTGCATGGATATGATGTCACTATCTTGCCTAGCATTGAAGGTCAAACAAATGGTCCCACATCTGGCGCTTAATAAATTGAACAACAAATCAATAGGTGACACAGTAGCTGCTCATTTACGATGTCAGGTGTAGGGATCTCAGCAACTTGAGACAACCATACACAAACTCTTTCTTGCAAGCAAAGTACCAGGGGAGTCCACACCTTTTCATATTTATGCTCCATTTCAAGAATGCCCCAGATAAATGTTTCCATTGCCAACAATATTGCCGGAATAAGAGGAGAGTTCCATTTAAGTGCCAGACTCATGGCGAAAGTGTGTCTCCGGTCCTGTTTCGATATGCATGTAATCTCAGGTGGCCTCAAATTAAGTACCATCATCGCCGGGATCGTTTGTAAGGGATATCCAACCACTACTCTATATGACTTAGGACTTCCTTCCAAAAGAGCATACGGCAAGTGTACACCCAACGCATTTGTATAGCGTATCCCCACATTCTCACATCCTAGCCAGCATATCATACATATGTTTCAATTTCACTGGTGTGGCATGCCATCCCATCATTATCGTATACAGTAATTCTCTATTCTGCAAACTCTTGCATAACAACGGGATAGCCACCCATAGTTTTTGCCAGTGAGACAAGGAGAGTTGCATTCCCAAGGACTTGTGCCAGTGCTTCATATAAGACCACTCCAGTGCTTCTCTCACCTCTATCAAAATAGCATATATATTGGAAATGAGCCCGGTAGGACCATCATATGTAGCATAACGCTTTTCCCAGGCAGTCAGTGGTCTAAGTGCTGCAGCTGTATTCTCATAGTTAAGAGTCCAATGTTGCAACTTGAATTAGTGGATGCGGTCTGTCTCTTTGAGTTTGTATTCTTGCTGACATGTAAGGGTTTAATATCAGACCCATGAAACAAGTCTCATAGCAACCAGCACTCCCTTCCATCCAGCGTTTAAAGTCTCTCTTACCAATACCTAGAGTGAAATCTATGTTACCCACCAATGGTGTATAGAGAGATGGAAAGGAAGCCAGAGTTTTACTATCATGGCTGGTTTCAGAAGTTCGGAGTAATAGCAGACTGGTGGTCTTTCTTTCTTGGGCAACCACAGAACAGCTAATGGGGCATGATTCATCACTGTGGCATTCATATGGATTCAGTGCCGTTTAGTGATGGAGGAGGAGCCAAGATGGCTGAGTGGACGTGATCCACCTCAGCTCCGGGGCGACGGAAGAGCCCGACAGTCTTACCGCCGTGCGGAAGAGCCGAAATTGACGGGGCTGCGCCGTGTTGATGGTGTGATGCTCTGAGGTGCTCGGCCTGCGCTTTTGATCAGGCACACTGAACTTTTTCCCTGCTTTGTGTGGCGAGGCCGGAGGCGAAGGCGGAGACAAGATGGCGTCGTAGCCGCTCTTCGGGCGGTTTCCCTGAACGACTCAGCCCCGCGGAGGCAGCATCGGCTGCGACTAAGGTGGATGCAGTCTGCTATTCTCGGGTGATGCCGCTGGGGATACCCCGGCTGCCCCCTGCGCTCCTGCTGATGCCCCAGGTGATGTGCCGACAGAACACCTGCGGGGACTACCGCCGCAGCAATAGACCCCAACCCGACGCTGCCGGCAGGATCAGGAGGTGAGTGAAGCACCGGAGCCCTTCTGTTCGTAGCAGTGGGGGCATTACTGGTAATCCCCCCTGACACAGCGATCTGGCCCGGGGACTTTGTTGAGGCCGAAATATTGTTTGCGGAGCCTTCTCAGGGCAGTGCCTGACCTCAAGATGGCGGCTGGGGCCAGTCTTGATTACTGCCGCGGGGGACTCCTGAGGCACCGGGGCACTCCCAAACTGAGCTGTTGGGGCATTCCATCTGATCCCCCCTTATGAAGGTGCTCTATTCTGGGGGTATTTCGAGGCCTTGGTGTCCACTGTAAGGTCGGGCCAGGACAACGCCTGACTTTAAGATGGTGCCCGCCCTTTGACTTGGTTCTGCCCGCAGTCTTCCCCGGTTCTCTGGCGGCTGCCTCTCCCGGACATCGAGCTTCCTGCTGATTGCGCCTTGATAATCACCGAAACAATAACCCTATTCACGCCTGGGTTTTGATCGGACTGCGGTTTCTCATCTCTCCAACTCCCTCGTTTGTTTTCGACATTCTCAGATTAAACCTGACAGCGGAGTCCGAGCATTATGGCCGATGCCCGGTGGAGCTGCCTAGACAGCTATAGAGGAGATCGGCTCTGGTTCACCCCCTCGGCCGTCACCTACCCAGCCGGACATTGGGACAGTTTTTCCTCATCTCCCTGTTATGTCTCCTTCCTCCCCCTCCCTCCAACGAATTACCGTAACATTGCTTTTTTATCCTATGTTTGACTATGCTCTTGTAACAGATGTAACTTGTAACTTGTAACTCACTGATCCTCATGTAAAGCGCTCTGATACCTCCGGGTCTAGCCAGCGCTATATAAAACTTTTCAAATAAATAAATAGTTTCGTAAAGGGACCGTTCAAAAAAGAATTGTAAGCTGAGAGGCCTAATAGTATGTCTGGTAGCCCCAATACACCTGAACGTTTGTGCTCTTTCAATATTTTCCTCAAAACCCTTGCCTTTTTACACACCCTTATAAAGGCATTGATCATTTTTTTCCTAGTCCCTATGTCAGACTTGGGGGAAATCACTGGGAGTGCTAGAAAAAGGTAAAGGAATCTCTGCAATACATTCTGTTCAATAACTGCCACCCTGCCCATTCACTAGAGAAAGAGATTGCTCCACTTGTGCAAATCGTTAGTGATAGCAATAAGCAGGCAAGGGTAGTTTGCTGCACACATTAAGTGTTGTTTTGGAGTAATATAGTTCCTCTAAATATTCACATTTCTTTGCAGCCCACTTCAGTGGTGTGACCTCTAGGAGTCAAGTTTTGACCTCTGGCAGTATACCTAGATGAACATTTCAGATTTATCTAGATTGACTTTGAACCCCGATAGTTTCCCATAGGATTCCAAAACTTCCATAACTTTAGGGATCAAGCATTTAGGGTCTGCCAGCGTTAATAAGAGATTGACGTGAACAAGTGTATTTTATGTTGATCATCCCCGAAGTGCATCCTTAAGATATCCTGAAGCTGCTGCACAATGGCAGCTAAGGTCTCTATTACCAATACAAATATAAAAGGCAAGGGGGGCATCCCTTTTTCATCCTTCTTGATAGGGGAGTGGTCCAGTATGTTACAATGACCAGTACATTTGTGTAGATTGCTTTTGGCTAGCCGCTATCCAGGGTAGAATGTTGGGGCCCAACTCGATCGCCTCTAGCACCTGAAAAAGAAATGTGCAGCTGACCATATCAAAGGGTAGGGGATCTTCCTGAACTTAGCCTTTTCAACCAGAGGAAGAACTTGCTAAATATTATCAGCAGCTTGTCTCCAAAAACCTGATCAGAGTCAATAAGGTAGGGCCAATGAGGTATGAATCTATTGGCCATCACGTTTGTGAAAATCTTGATATCCGAATTCATAAGAGCTATTGGACTGTAGTACTTGTATTTATCAGCTGGTTTGCCAGGCTTATGAATGAGAGAAAATATTTGCTATCAACATTGAGGGCATAAACATTCGTGATCACAGAAAGTATGGAATAGTATTACTAAGTGGGGATTAGTTCAGGCACAAAATGTTTGTTAAAGCGATTAGTGAGACCATTCGGTCCCCGGGCTTTGTCAGGGATCATGGTCGATATTGCATTTAAGACCTCTTTCCTGGTGAATTTTCTCTTAGATAGCTGCATTAACCTTGGTCAGTCACCTATAAGTGGCCTCTTTGAGCAGGGGTGGCTCCTCCACTAAGGCGGAGGAGCGTCGCCCCACTGCTCTGAGAGCAGGAGAAAGGGGAAAAAAATGATGATAATAACCCTGTTACTATCATTTTATTTTTCACTACAGGGCTAGGTTAGGGCGGGGCGGGGCTGGGGGTCACAGGGGGAGGAGTGGTTTGCACTCCCTAAGTGTGCATAAATGTTTGGCCGGCCTTCTTGTGCTAGCCAAACAGTCATGCACAATTTGCATGTTCCCCACCAAGCTGCAATGCATAGCCTGGTGAGAAACATGCCAAGGCTCCCATTCCCCGTCTGAGCGCCGAAATACGGTGCTCAGACCAATCACAACACTGCAGTGTTGTGATTGGCTTAGGGGAGAGAGCCTGTGTGCTTCCTGCTTCCGCTGTAGCTGAGGAGAAGGTGGCGTGCTGAGGAGAGACTGTGACCGGCAAAAGGTAAGTGTTTTTTTTGTCTCGCCCTTCGCCACCCATGTTCCCTGCAAACTGCCACTGTCTTTGAGACAGTACTTTATGTCATCCACCAAGATAGGGTTCGCACGCTAGAGGGCTGTGTATTAATCCCTAAAAGCTTCAGTTTTATCAGCATTTGCACTAATAATTTGACACTTGATGCCCTCAATAGTCACATTTGTATCATCCGTCTTCTGTTAGCTAAGCCACATTGCCAATAAGTAGTCTATTTTATTGGCATGTTCATAAAATCTTCCTAGTAAATATAATTTAGAACTTTTCTCACTCTGTGTGGCCAATACGTCAATCAGAACCTTCAGCTAGATGATCTTTTTATGAGCCTTTAGAGAACCTATGTGTATATGTTGTTCAGTCGCCGCTTTAAGCTCAGCTTCCAACAAGCTTTTGTAAGACTTTCCTGTCTCACTCTGCTGGGCCCTTTTCCCCTATGCAGTTGCCCCTACAGACAACTTTACATGTCTCCCATAGCATATTGGGGAAGACATTGCTCAGGTCATTCTCCTCAAAGTACCTATTAATTGCATCCCTCAATATCTGCTGGCTTAGTCAATCTTTAAGGAAAGTTTCCAACTATTTGTACTACATTTCTCTTGCTGACTTTCTCACTCCCAAACAATCATTGTGCGGTCCGAGACCACTATGGTACCGTGCACAATGGAGGTTGTGGTGTCGACCAATGCCTGGCTGCCCCATTAAGTCTATCCATGAATATGACTTATGGACATGTGGGAAGACACTATATTCCTTCTCATCTGGTTTTTTAACGTTCCAAAGATCGATGAGGTCCTTGTCTGTCAGTATCTGCTTTGTCTCCTGGGAGGGCACTCCCTAAGTGTACCTGTCATGCTGGTGTGTATACAGGAAAGAATCTGGCATAATTTTGAAGTACTCGACCCACAAAAGGTTTTCTGGTGCCCAGTTTTTGATCTTTCGTATGAGGCTAACAATATATTGTTGTTCAGCTTGATTAGGGCTATAGAGTTTGAGTGTATACAGCGCAAGTCCCTGTTGTCTACCCCCAAATGAATCAAGCAACCTTCTGCTGAGTCACGGTGGACCCACAGTACTTTGTAATGAAAGTGTTTATGTATCCCAATCATTGCCCCCCCGTTCTTACTAGCCATAGCCGAATAGTACTGTGTTGGGGCATAAGCGGTCTTTCACAAAGTTAATGTCAGAGGTTTCTATAAATGGGTCTCTTGAAGACACACAACCTCTGGGAGATCCTCCAGTATTTCCCTCCAAATCTTGTGTCACTTAACCAGGGAATTTAATCCCTTTAAGTTCATATGTGACTACTTTAACCATGAAATAATAGAAGGGTTCAGATATCATGTGCCTGTTGCTCTATTCAAATCTAACTGGAAGGTCTACTGGGTGGTAGTGGATGTCACCTTTAATACAACACCATATTTCAAAACATACTCATATTCCTTCACCTGGAGACCTTTCCCTCCCCCAAAACCCCACGCCCTCCACACCCTCCCTCAAAAACTCCCAGCGTGATGGGAAAAGGAACCAGCACATCCTTCTCACAGTGATGAGCCACACTTTACCCTGCCATCTCCATCCCCAAGGTAACCCCCATCTGCCTCCAGCCAGGGCAGAACCACCATCTCTCATTTTCATACAAAAGCACACCAGGTTGGAGGGTTGCGTCAGGTCAACGTTTTGGTCCACCGCACTCAGACTGTCCCTCATATAGGCACATGTAGAGTTCAGGACTTGGGCCTTACGCTTCTGTAGTTAGATCCTGACATAGAACGTAAGTCTGGTGAGCCTTTCTTAATCCAGAGGATGGAGGGAGAAACGGCATGTCCAGTGAGAGCCAATGGCGCCATCTATATACCCATAGCAAACCTGTGGCCTCCCCATTAAAGCCCCATTCCCTGTTTGTCAAGTTTTCGAGCAGTCCTGCGGGTAGCACCAAGTTTCTTCCAGTTGTCTCTCAATTTCCAGGGTTCATTCGCTTTGTCCCTCATTGTGGATTGAGGGCTATCTGTTTGCTCACTTGGGAGGCAATCCTAGGTCCTTTCAAGGGGACTTGAGCTGCTTCTTGACGTCCCATGACTTCCTATGCCTCCTCTACAGTGCGGATAATATCGGACTTGGGGGGATATTCACAAGAACGTGCGCTACACATCCCCAAAAAATGTTAACGCAACTTCACACATCGCAGTCTATCGCTGGAAAATAACCCCGTGCTAATGTGGAATTCACAACACGGCGGTACCATGCGATAGCCTCCCGAAACCGCGGCCAAAGTCCTCGATACAACCACTGCTACGGCGATAAAAACACAAACCCCAACGCGTAAAAAGACGCGATGGGCCCAAACGCGATAAGAAAACAGTGATAACCAGCGAGAGGCCAGCAATACCCACGCGTAATGCGGGAAAAAGCACAAGAACAGCATACGGAAAATGCCACTAAAAAGGAAATCAACTGCGGAGTACCACGGATGCACCCTGACCTACTGCAGAGGACAACATG
The DNA here is from genome assembly GCA_963921515.1 of Calotriton arnoldi. Taxonomy (NCBI): domain Eukaryota; kingdom Metazoa; phylum Chordata; class Amphibia; order Caudata; family Salamandridae; genus Calotriton; species Calotriton arnoldi. The sequence goes on from CAWUFW010011062.1 coordinate 206,774, forward strand.
AACCCCACAATCCCCACGGAGGAACACCCAGGAATCCAGGGCCCGTGGAAGGGCAATGAGAAGAGGAAGAGGAAGACGGGGTACAGTCTGCAGGAAAACACGATCATCGCCACGGATGAGATAGAACACCACCACCAACTGTACGTCACCTCCAACGTGTCATTGGCAACAAAGAGGCAAAGATGGCACACCATCTCGGACCATGTGAATGCCGTCGCCACGCTGAGGAGGACAATGGAAGAGGACAAGAGGCGCTGGACTGATGTGAATGGCAAAACCAAGCAGAAACTCGCTGCCAACACGAAAGCAGCAACGCACTTCGGAAGAGGGAGGCCAGCAGAACACCAGGAGCTAAATGACATGGAGAAGATGGTGGCCACAGTCACCAGTCGGGAGACGGTGACAGGAGTTGGGGATCCGGCTACTGCCCAACATGACCCAACACTACATCAACAGGGTGCGTACCGACCAGGGAGTGGGGCGACGGGGGGAGATGGGCACAATGGCATACATGCACAATTAAGCAAAGCACACTGCACACCCACAATGACTCAGGATCATGTCCCTGATCCCACGGGAACACTTCAGCACACACACAAACACCAAGTAGTCCCACGTACACCATGTGCCCAAAGGGCCACCCACCCAACACATCAACAATCACACAACCAACACATGCACACGTGCGAAACACAGCAAACATGCATATACGTCAGCTACACTGACAATGCAAGAGACACCACATGACGAGTAGCATGGGTGCAGTCCAATCATCATGACAATGTACACGGCACGACACTGAGGTGGCTGAGTGCGGACCACAACCGAAAAGGAGCAGGTCACACTCGGACACAACCACCTGCACAAACAACCCCTGACGTCAACGACACATCTGCGGACAAACAATGCCCAAGAGTCACAACTCGACAAAGAGCACAAGTTACCCAAGTCTGCAACATCTCAGCACTGTGGAAGCACAGAACTGAAAGGCACACCGCATGAAAGGGATAAGTGGCAGCCAAATCAGAGCCACAGGAGCGACTCACCCACCGTGCAGCATACGCACATAAGAATAAGTGCACCTCGACATTGACAACATCCTGGTACAAACAGCAACACCTCCAAAACAGAACACAGGACACAACTGGTGCCGCATATGTGCACAACATGGCCAATCACATCTGGCACAGCAGGAAACTGTGACATGACAATGTACAAGTACAACCTGTAACCTGCAAATAATTTTTATTCAGACATGCTGTGCTTGTGGACATTTTGTACTGTCCCATGATTGCCAGGGACGGCCACAATGTGACGTGCTCATGAGAAGAAATTGGCAATGAGGGTGTTCCTACGGGCCATTCCTGCCGCAGCTGCAGTGGGATGTGGGCCACCTGCCCCATCGTCCGGTACTTCTGGAACTTGGATCCATGGGGCATTGGTGCGTACACAGATGTTGTGCAACACACAACATGCAACGATCATCTTACACACGATGTCTGGGCTGTACAGGAGCTTTCCACCTGTGCCATCCAGGCACCTGAAACGTGTCTTCAACATGCCAAATGTGCGTTCCACGATGCCCCTGGTGCGTATCTGAGCCGCATTGTACTGCCTCTGGGCGGGTGTGTTCGGGTCTCGGAGGGGTGTCATCATCCAAGGGCAGAGTGCATATCTTTGATCATCTGTGACAGTGCAGAGAGAAAAGAGTCAATACTTGGTTCGGCATGATGTGTTGGCAGGCCCACTAGTCCAGTGACGCCTGTGCTGGCTGTGTGTGGGGTGAGTGTAAGCCAGCCCTCAGGGAGTAGCTGGTGCTGGCAAAAACTTCAACAGTCATCAGGCACTCAGGAATGCAATGTTCGAACAGCAAGGGACCATGACTTGAGTTGTACAGAGTTAGTGGCCCCGGATGCACAGCGGCCGACAAGGGCCTACCGCCATGGGACGCTGACTTGTGGGAGACTGGGGTAGGGTCATGAGGGCAGAGCAGGGTCTCGTATGTATCAAAGGTGGTTTTTGCGGAGTGTCTCGGGGGAGAGTGGGAGGTGTACCCCCAGGGCATGATGCAGAGGGCACATACCAGCTGTGTCCGGAAACATGGCGGATATGAATGCCACAGACTCATGCCAAACACCAAGTCCGTACCTGCCAGTACAGAATGATGTCATCACTTTCCTCTGGTTCCAGAACTTTCTGGATCCGCACATTATCTTGCCATGATAGGTCTTCCAAGTCTGTCAACTTATCCCAGAGCACCTTCATTTCTTCCTCCATCTTAGGTTGGGAATCCAGTATGTTCTCAACCTCTTTGCTAATAGTGACAATGTCACCTTCATTGGTTAGAACCCGGTTACCCAGTGCCTAGATTTTCTTAGTCATGTCTGAGAGACTGGAAGCTAAGTTTGCTTTCAGGGCTACATTTGTGTTGTCACCATATGGAAATGTTTATCATGCAGGTCACCGAGCCAGCTGTATAGATCGTCCTTCGTTATGGGGGTCCCGAACTCTCCTTTCTTGATAGCCATTGTGGGTCATGTGTTTAATGCAGCCAATCTATTGGCCAGCACGTTTGTGAAAATCATGATATCCGAATTCAAAAGAGCTATTGGCCTGTAGGACTTGTATTTATCAGCTGGTTTGCCAGGCTAATGAATGAGAGTAATATTTGCTATTAACCTTGAGGGCATAAACATACGTGATCACAGTAAGTATGGAATATTATTACTAAGTGAGGATTAGTTCAGGCGCAAAATATTTGTTAAAGCGATTAGTGAGACCGTTTGGTCCCCGGGCTTTGTCAGGGATCATGGTCAATGTTGCATTTAAGTCTTCTTTCCTGGTGAATTTTCTCTTAGATAGCTGCATTAACCTTGGTCAGTCACATAGAAGTGGCCTCTTTGAGCAGGGGTGGCTCCTCCGCTAAGGCGGAGGAGCGTCGCCCCACTGCTCTGAGAGCAGGAGAAAGGAAAAATAAAATGATAATAACCCAGTTATTATCATTTTATTTTTCACTACAGGGCTAGGTTAGGGCGGGCGGGGCAGGGGGTCACAGGTGGTGGAGTGGTTTGCACTCCCTAAATGTGCATGAATGTTTGGCCTGCCCTCTTGGGCCGGCCAAACAGTCATACGCAATTTGCATGTTCCCCACTAGGCTGCAATACACAGCCTGGTGAGGAATATACCGAGGCTCCCATTCCCCGTCTGAGTGCCGAACCACGGCGCTCAGACTAATCACAACACTGCAGCATTGTGATTGATTTAGGAAAGAGAGCCTGTGTGATTCCTGCTTTCGGCAAAGCTGAGGAGAAGGCGGCACGGGTAGGGACCGAAGCAGAGGAGAGACGGTGGCCGGCAAAAGGTACGTTTTTTGGGGGGTTTTGTCTGACGCCCCATCACCCCCGTTCCCTGCCAGCTTCCACTATCTTTGAGACAGGAATTTATGTCATCCACTAAGACGGTTCGCACACTGGAGGGCTCTGCATTAGTCCCTAAAAGCTTCAGATTTAGCTGCATTTGCACTAATAATTTGACGGGTGATACCCTCGAGAGTCAGATTTGTACCTGCCGCCTTCCGTTAGCTAAGTCACCTTTAAAAATAAGGAATCTCTTTTATTGGCATGTTCGTAAAATCTTTCTTGTAGGTATAATTTAGAACTTTTCTCACTCTCTGTGTGGCCAATAGGTCAACCAGAACTTTCAGCAAGATGATCTTCCGCTGAGCCTTTAGGAAACCTATGTGTATATGTTGTTCAGTTGCCACTTTAAGCTCAGCTTCCAACGGTCTTTTGTAAGACTTTCCTGTCTCACTCTGCTGGGCCCTATCCACTATACGGTTGCCCCTACAAACAGCTTTACATGTGTCCCATAACATAAGGGAAGACATTGCTCAGGTCATTCTCCTCAAAGTACCTATTAATTGCATCCCTCAATGTCTGCCGACTGAGTCAATCTTTATGGAATGTTCTATCAAATTTCCAACTATTCGTTCTACATTTCTCTTGCTATCTTTCTCACGCCCAAACAATCAATGTGCGGTCAGAGACCGCTATGGTATCGTGCACAATGGAGGTTGTGTTGTCGACCAATGCCTGGCTGCCCCATTAAGTCTGTCCATGAATAGGATCTATGGACATGAGGGAAGACACTATATTCCTTCTCATTAGGTTTTTTAGCTTTCCAAAATTTGATGAGGCCTACGTCTGTCAGTACCTGCTTTGTCTCCTGGGAGAGCACTCCCTATGTTTACCTGTCATGCTGGTGTGTATACAGGAAAGCATCTGGCGCAATGTTGAAGTACCCGACCCACAAAAGTTTTTCTAGTGCCCACTTTTTGATCTTAGGTATGAGGCTAACAATATATTGTTGTTGACCTTGATTGGGGATATAGAGGTTGAGTATATACAGTGCGCTTCCCTGTTGTCTACCCCCAAATGAATAAAGAGACCTTCTGCTGAGTCACGTTGGACCCACAGTACTTTGTAATGAAAGTGTTTATGTATCCCAATCATTACCCCCCTTTCCTACTAGCCGTAGCCGCATAGTACTGTGTGGGGTATAAGCGGTGTTTCATAAAGTTAATGTCAGAGGTTTCTCAAATGGGTCTCACACAACCTCTGGGAGAACCTCCTGTATTACCCTCCAAATTTTGAGTCACTTAACCAGGGAATTTAATCCCTTTAAGTTCGATGTGATTACTTTGACAATGAAATAATAGAAGGGTTGAGATATCATGTGCCTGTTGCACTGTTCAAATCTAACTGGATGTCACATTTAATACAACAACAGTTACGTTTCTCCGTGCACTCAAAATTCCAATATAATCTCAAAATTCCACCGGGTTCGTTGTGTGCTACTACATCCGTTGCACTGTGTCAGGCAGTGCCCTAAATATACAAAAACTACATGGGTCGGACAAGCCTGTCCCCTGGATGTGTGCACTTTATCTTGAAACAATATGTTTCTTATCTGCGTTCAATCGTTCACACATAAAAAATCCAATGTTTTGATCGTAGTGATTATTCCATGAATTTATTCATTCATTGATCAATTAATAAATCATTCATTTATAATTCCATCGTCTTTTAGCAAAATGAAATGCTCCTTACAAAACCCAATGCATTTCGGGTCGTATCTCGACCCTTCATCAGGGGTCTTGCCACTTTTTGACGAACGGCGAAATCGCGATGGGAACGGCCGGCAGTAACTAGCCTGCATTCACATTCCAGTTCATTGGCTGTTTATACAACACCATATTTCAAAATATACTTGTTAGAAATGGGGTTTATGGTTGGCTTGGGTATGCACCTAAGCCAGGCAGAACCCACCACTCTAGTCAGGGTAAGGGAGTTACACACACAGGATAACCCCTGCTCACCCCCTTGGTAGCTTGGCAGACAGTCAGGCTTATCGCAGAGGCAATGTGTAAAGCGTTTGTGCAACACACACACACCAGTGACACACTAAGCACACCACAAAAAGAGACTCGACACAAGGTTATATAGAAATATCACTTTGTATTATAGGTAAAACACGTTAGACCACAATCACATAATTCACTGCGCCACTAGGTGCTTGTCATGACTTCACATAGATAAGTTACATAAACCACAAATCACCTTTCCATCTAGGCAATTGTCATAACAATAAATTTAGTTCAATAAAGCGAATACTTTTAAATTGCACATGTCATGGGAATATCATGAAAGACATCATTACAGTGTATATCCTACCCTCCAAAGCTACATCATCACATGAGGATATGACGTGTAGCAGTTATGTAGGGAGAGAAACACGACTCACTAGATATCACTCATATAGCCTTGGGCACTATGAAATTAATGACGACGTCGAGCCTGTGTTCCTATCACAGGCTATGCATTAATTTTGTGGGCTTCGTGCAGCTCCAGAAGCACTGCATGCCCATTCTGGGGACAACAGTAACTTGGAGCCCTGTCAGCAAGTTCCCACTCAGGGGCCTCCGTCGATGCTAGTTACAGATAGGGGGCCCGTCCTGCGCTCACCCCGCAATGGGTACAAGTGTCAGGATTGGGTGCCCTCCCAGGTAAGTTCAGACATGAAGGGGGGGGGGCATAGACCACATCAGCGGGGACACTCAGCCAGGCCCCCCGCGCTCGTGAGGTGATCCACAGGCAGCTGCCCGCAAGTGCAGTGCAGCTGTACAATGCACATAGGCAAATGGGGCAGCCCGCTACCACGCGGTGCAGCCTTTGTCATCCGATGCCCGTTGGCCCGCAGCGCCTATCGCTTCTGGGGCGGTGAAATCGGAGGCCTCCTCGGGTCCTACCGCAACCTCAAGAGTCCTCCCTTGTTCTTCACCAGCAGCACCACTGCGGAGCTAACTACCCGTTGGCAGCCGCGCCGCTCAATCTCCTTAGTGGTACAGGAGCAACTCGGGCAAGCCCCTAGGGACTCCTTGACTTGGAGCAGGCAGCGGCAGATTTCTCCTTTGCTGGAGGCAGCACAATCTTCCTCTGGGTCTCTGGGCACGGACCCTGGTTCCTACGGCAACCCGCCGGCTGCAGCGAAGCTTTCCTGAGGGCGGGTTCCCACAAGAGGGGGCTTCGACCGTGTGGCCCGCGCTTCTCAGGCGCAGTGATCCTCAACAGCCCGGGGCCACGTAGGCAGTGCCCCGGCTGTAAACCTTAAGGAAATATGGCATGGCGGAGCGCAGGGCCCAGGGTAGGATGAACACAAACAAAAAGAAATACGAGGAAAGGGAAGCACTCACCACGTGCTCCTTAAGGCTTGTTTCGTTTTAGCCTTCCTCAGCCTTTAGTGAAAAGCAAAGCACTCCACATACAGGCAGAAAGCACTCTGGCCAGGTTTCCTTCTCTTTGGCCCAAAATAAACAAGGGGTGAAGCGCTCTTCAGGCAAATTCACAGCACTCTCCATGCACTTGATGATAACAGGGTGAAGAACAATCCAGTCCTACCCCCAGCTCCAAACAGGAGCAGCCAGTGTCTTCCTTGAAGTCTTTTGTATCCCTGAGACTTCCAACAGGAGGCCAGCACACACAAGCCCTTGGAGATTCTTCAAGCAGGATACCACAGCAGGGCAAAAAGAGTGAGTCCTTTCCATCCTCCACAGACAGAAGCAGCAACTGTAGGCCAACCCACCCGTCACTCAGAAAAGCAAGCGTTCCTCACACAGTCCTTCCGCTCTTGTCTTGGCAGAGTCCTCTTGTTCCTTGAAGTAATATAAAGTCCTGGGGTTTTAGGTGTAATACTTATTCCCCAAAATGTCTTGGTTCTCTTTGTATAGGGTAAAAGTGCCTACAAGGGAGTTTTTCAAAAATTAAAAATATTAATGATTTAAAACAAATTCTGAGAATTCAAACTAATGGCCTCTTACAAATGAATTGCAAAATTAATCAAAATAATTCCTAAAGAACCTATCAAAAGAAGAAGAGGGTAAACATTACAAATACAAAAAACAAATACAGAAAGGGTGTATACTTTTTAACTACAAATATATGTAAAAATTAAAACAGGGTTATCTCTTTTCTTCCTTGCGAGGCTATCAAAGGTCCTTTCAAGGGGACTTGAGCTGCTTCTTGACGGACCCAAGACTTCCTATGCCTCCTCTACAGTGCGGATCATATCGGACTTAAAGTCTAACTGAAACCCCAATATAAAGGGAAATATCTACCTTTTTGCATATTTGCCTTCTAAGCAGCTCTGCAGTCACTGATGGTATCATGCATTGTCTGTTCAAGGTCAAGATCTTGTGGAATATCCTGGAAGAGATCTTGGAAAATTAGCTGATCTAATTTTCCGGCGTCTCGCATAATATTGTCCTTTAGGTGGGAGGACCCTAGATTGACTATTATGACACACAGCCTGGTGCTACCCGTGGTGGTCCCACTCTATGTGTCCAGATTATGGGAATCTCATGCCTTGGGCCCTCCGTAATTACAAATTGGGAAAGGGATTTACAGTACAGGATTATGTCATCAGTTTCCTCTGGTTCCAGATCTTTCCAAACCCGCAAATTATCTTGCCATGATCGGTCTTCCGAATCTGTAAACTTATCCCAGAGTGCCTTCATTTCTTCCTCCATCTTAGTTTAAGAATCCAGTATGTTCTCGACCTCTTTACTCATATCGACAATGTCACCATGCCACCCAGTGCCTGGATTTTCCCTAGTCATGTCTGAGAGACTGGAAGCTATGTTTGCTGTCAGGGCACCATTTGTGTTGTCATCATATGGGAAGGATTATCATGCAGGTCACTGAGACAGCTATTTAGATCGTCCTTCATTATGGGAGTCCCCAACTCTCCATTCTTGCAAGCCATTGTGGGGCATTTATTTAATGCAGTCAAATCGTCGCATTGGGTAGCCCTCTGTGCCCCGGGCCCTGGGGATACCCAGTAATCACCAATCCATGTCTATCTCCTGTACATATGTGGCATTCAGCAGATCAGCAGTCTTGCTTTCAGCTACAATAGCAACCCATGGAACAGATGTAGGACCCGAACCCACACCCGACAACCACACCAGAAACTTCGGAATCATCATTGACAACAAGCTCACCATGAAATCACAGATCAACGCCATCTCCTCCAACTGCTTCCTCACTCTGCGCTTGCTACATAAGATCTTCAAGTGACTACCCCTACACCCGAGATGCACCAGGCCCTCATCACCAGCCGACTAGACTACGGCAACGCCCTCAACGTAGGAATTGCTGCACACCTTTTACAGAGACTTTAGACCATAAAGAACGCCACAGTCAAACTTAAATTCGACCTTCCCCTGATCACACCCCAACTCAGGCAACTCCACTGGCTCCCCTTACAGAAGAGATGCCAATTCAAGCTACTGACCCACGCACACAAGGCTCTTCACAAGCAAGGACGTGCCTATATTAACCACAGTCTGAACTTCCCCCAACTGTCGAGATGATTACGCTCCACCTCAATATCACTTGTCCGCACTCCACCATTACTGCACTTCCAGAATTCCGAAAGACCCTCAAGATAGCCAGGAGAACTAGTTTGAGCCTTCCGGGACTTGCAAGTCCCTGGATACCCTATTGGGTATTAGCAGCGACATATAAATCCTGGTTGTAGGAGGCTGGCTTAGTATATGGTGCTCCCTTAAGTAAGTGTAGCACCCTGCACTAATCCAGACAACCCATAAGGTGATTTTAGTGGTCTTAGACAACCATAGAAAGCTCTCTAAGTAGTAGCTGTGGAGAGCAGCCTTCAGGCTTAGTCTGGAAGGTGAGTAAAGCTGCTTGTTTTACCAGCACTTAATCTTATGGTATAAGTTAAGTGAAAAAGAACCACACAGTGTAGTTATAAAAATATGTATTTATTATAAACACTCACTAACACATTGCAATAGCTCCTGCCCAGAGATATACCCACAATACACACAATACTTTGATAATAGAACACGTAAGTAGCACAAATGCACAGTGGTGTCCAGGGGGAGACCAAACTATATACTAAAATAGTGGAACGCGAACCATTACTTAAGTCGGGACTGAACCCAGAAGATGTAGAAGAGTGGGGAACCCAAGGAACCACCCAAGGTAATTACCCAGGAACCCCACTGAGGCCGTGTACAGAGTGGGAACACGGCCGGGTGCTCAATACAAGTCAATGGGTAAGTCACGGTTGCAGTTTTAAAGAAGAAGGACCCTTCCCAGCGGACCCTGAAGAAACCCCATGGAGTCACCCCACCCGTGGATACCCCAGGAACCAGGATACCTACACCAGGAAAGCCGGTGCATAGGTGCGTAGTGACGTTGGAAACCACTGAAGACCACAATGAAGGACTTCAGTGAAGAAGCTGCTAGCGAAGAAGGTGAAAGAGTCCGGTGGAGCCCAAAGATGGATTCAAGATGAGAGGTACACTTATAACCGAGCACCCTGCATTCAGGATTGAAAGGCCTGCCTTAGGGGTTACTTATAGGATGGGTGCAGTGACCTCAGACTGTCGTAAGTGGTGCTTGCACCAGTTTACACAGGCTTCAGTGGCAGGCTTGCAGTTTCAATTTGAATGGTCTCCCATGGGTGGCACAATACATGCTTCAGCCCTGGGTACCTTAATACCATATACTAGGGACTTACAAGGGTACATCAGTAGCCAATCTGAGGGGTACCTAAGTACTCACCATGACCAATTCGGGTAAGAAGTACAGAGACTTGTCCTGATTAGCAGGATCCCAGTCAGACTAGTAAGTAAACCATAATGACACCAGCAAAATGTGGGGGTGACCATGAAAGCAGATCCTACTTTCCTACATTGAATGATTGATTGAAAGTTAGGAGGTAACAGTATAAAGGAAACAGTCCCCACAGATCTCCTTATATTATGTTATTAGCATTCATGCAGCTTATTTAGCTGAATAAACCTCTGTCGTGTCTGTGGGCAAAAGGTCTACATGATGTCAGCCTCTTATTCAGTTCAGCAATCCCAAAGTAGGCTGCAATATGGCCGCAGACATTATGTGCTTGGGGAACAAGTGCAGGGGACATGGGACGTAAGGCCATTCAGGAAGCCACCATGGAGGGTTATATTATACACTGCGTGCTGTCTGAGACATTCAGCCTGCCATGTCTGGCGGGTGCTGCCTCAGGGAGGGTTTCAGTTCCCCTCAGGCAGATCACATGGGGAGCCCAAGTCCGGAGCTCATCCATCACACATCTTTCATGTCCGAGCGCAGGCCGCCTGCCCACAGCTTTCGAAGGAATTCTGGTAGGATCCTGTAAGGGATATTTTGAAACGTGTAAAAGAGTTTGTACAGGGAGATCCTTTTGAACATTTCAGCCTGGCCTAGAATAGCCGGTACAGGGCCCTCCAATGCCTATCCTGATTCCTGAAGCTGTTCATAAATGGGGTATAGATTTTCTGATAGGAAGACTTCATTTTTATCCATTACATATACCCCTAAATATTTAAATCCCTCCAGAACTATTGATATGGTTTTTCTGTACCTTACCTCCCAGGGTCAACCTGTTGATGGATAGAATAGTCATTTTTCCCAGTTGAAAGTAGATCCTGAGTATGTGCTGAAAATTTGTATGAGTCTGGTCACTAGGGCATGACACGTAAAAAAGGATATCATCACTGTATAGAGAGATTCTGTCCTCACAGTCTTCCTCCCATCCCAGTCCCCAAATGTGCCGGTCTTCCCAGATCCAGCAGGCCAGGGGTTCCAGAAAAAGTGCAAATAGCATTGGGGATAGGTGCCATTCCTGCCTCGTACCCCTCTCCAACCTGAAGAGGGCACAATATAATACCATTTACTTTTACCCTCGCCATTGGTTGTCTGTAGAAGAGCTTTATCCACTGCCGGAAGCAGGGGCCTATGCATACTCTTTCCAATACTCAATGCAGGTATGTGCACTTCAGAGTGGTGGAGACTTTCGTGGAGTCAAGGGATAGTACAGCTAGGTGATCTCTCAATATACTCTGGCAGCTGTAGAGGCGAGTGAAGTTCAGCGTAGTTCTGCTATGAGGCATGAAGCCCAACTGGTCAGTGTGACCCAGTTTAGAGATTTTTTTAAACAGAATTTTATTGGTTCTTAACATTCGTACATATATATCAAGCCATACTTTCAATATGTTGGTTTCATTACTTCCATATCTATAACTCTCCAAGTGCCCATCTTTCTCTCAATCAACTGTCCGACTCTACTCCTGGAGCAGCATCATACAATACCAGTGCCCCTTCAACCACAGCAGATCCTGGTCTGCAAGACTTGTCTCACCTACATTCATAGTCCCACATCGTTAGGTAGTTGTTTTTTTACATTTTGTGTTAAGCCGTCATAAGCGTTATCCTTCATTTAGTTCCCATCCCCTTCCTGCTTTCTCATATTCCCCGGTGATGCCACTGACGATGGAGGGTCCGGTTCCCTCATACAGTCCACCAAAGCCTCCCATGCTCGTGCTACCTCGAGGGATCTATGGCTTCATTTGGCCTCTTGAAACAGCACTCCACTTTCATATCCTGCCCATCTCTGAAGCTCATTGCACCAGTCCTCTACTCTGGGCCATCTAGCTGGCTTCTAATTCCGGGTAATTTCCCGCTTTGTTAGTGTAGGAGGCTGGCTTAGTATATGATGCTCACTTATGTAAGTCTAGCACACTGCACTAATCCAGACAACCCTTAAGGTGATTTTAGTTGTCTTAGACAACCTCAGAAAGCATTCTAAGTGGTAGCTGTGGAGAGCAGCCTTCAGGCTTATACGAGAAGGAGTGTAAAGCAGCTTGCTTTGCCAGAACGTAATCTTATTGGTATAGATTAGGTGAAAAAGAACCACACAGTGTATTTATAAAAATATGTATTTATTATAAGACACTCACTAACATATATATATATCTCCTATCCGGAGATAGAACACAATGCACATAATACTTTGCAAATAAAACAGGTAAGTAGCACAAATACACAGAGTTCGCCAGGGGGAGAACAAACCATATACTGAAATAGTGGGATGTGAACCACGACTCAAGACAAGACTATACCCAGAAGACGTTGAAGTGCATGGGGACCAGAGGACCCACCCAAAGTAAGTAACCAGGAACCCCACGGAGGCCGTTTGCAGTGTGGGATCACAACTGTGTGCTCAATTCAAGTCAATGGTTAAGTTGTGGTTGCAATTTTAAAGAAGAACCCTCCCAGTGGACCCTGACAAATTCCCATGGAATACAGATGGGTGGAGAGCCACCCCACCCATGGATACCCTAGGAACCAGGATACCTACACCAGGGAAGCCGGGTGCATAGGTGCGAAGTGACGTCAGAATCCGCCCATGGACTCAATGGACGACTTCAGGAAGATGCTGCTGGCGAAGAAGGTGCAAGTGTCCGGTGGAACCCAAAGGTGGATTCAAGATGAGAAGTGCCTGCAAGAAGAGGGGACAGAGTGTATGCCACTCAGGAGGGACCAGGAGGCACGATAGACAAATGCCAACCAATTTCGGGTGTAAGGAACTCTTCAGCGTCATCAAAGAGTTTGCCCAATCCAACAGCTAGACTAGCAATATCCCACCCTCCCAGGACCTCTGCGACAGACTCAGCGCCTTCTTCTACCACAAAATCAAGACCATCTATGACAACTTCGACGACAACAACCTCCACGAGGAACCCTCTCCCACCGTTCCCAGCACCACGCAGCCGACACTGGACAGCTGTATCGCCCTCAGCATCGAAGACACTCTAAAGACTATGAGGTCCACCCACTCCGGGGCCCCCATGGAACCCTGCCCCCACCTCATCTACCACAGAGCTGCAGACATCATTGCCCCCGAACTTCAACGAATCATTACCACTCCTTCGAGATCGCCTCCTTCCCCGACGACTGGAAACACGCCGAGATCAACCCTCTCCTGAAAAAACCCTTGGAGGACCCCAACGACCTTAAGAACTTCAAACCAATCTCCTTACTCCCGTACCCGGCGAAAGTCATGGAAAAAGCCGTCAACAGTCAACTCACCTCCTTCTTAGAAGAAAACAACATCCTCGACTCCTCCCAATCAGGCTTCAGGAAGAACCACAGCACCGAAACAGCCCTTCTCGCTGCGACAGACGACATCCGCTCCCTCCTCGACAGAGGAGAGACTGTGGCCCTCATCCCCCTATACCTCTCCGCGCCTTCGACACAGTCTCTCAACGTACCCTAGTCCTGCAGACTCCACGACGCGGGAATATGGAACAAGACCCGCGACTGGATCCGCTCATTCCTCTCCGGCAGAACGCAACGGGTCAGACTCCCTCCTTTCCTCTCGGATCCCACACTGACCACCTGCGGAGTCCCCCAAGGATCCTCCATCAGCCCGACCGTGTTCAATGTCTACATGGCCCCGCTTGCATCCTTCATCAGATCACACGGACTCAACATCGTATCATACGCAGACGACACCCAACTCATCCTCTCCCTATCCAACGAACCCAACATCTCCAAACACAACTTACAAGATGGAATGGAAGCAGTCGCCAGGTGGATGAAGAACAGCCGCCTACAACTCAACACGGACAAAACCGAGGTGCTCATTATTGGCCCACACCCCGACACCTGGAACAACACATGGTGGCCCCCCGCCCTCTGGAACCCTCCCTCCCCCACGGACCACGCACGCAACCTTGGAATCCTCCTGGACTCCGAACTCAAAATGGACCGCCAGATCAATGCCATCACCTCTTCCTGCTACCACACCCTCCGCCTACTCCGAAAGACCTGCAACTAGATTCCCCTCAAACACAGGAAAACAGTCACCCACACCCTCATCAGCAGCAGACTGGACTACGGCAACGCACTCTAAGCCGGGATCAACAAGAACCTGACTTGAAAACTCTAGAACGTCCAGAACGCCGCTGCCAGACTAGTCCTCAACCTACAGCGGCACTGCCACATCAGCCAACTCCTACGGACACTACACTGGCTCCCCGTCGAGAAGAGAATCACCTTCAAGCTTCTCACCAACACCCATAAGGCCCTTCACAACACCGGACCCACCTACATGGACCACCGCCTCGTGTACCACGCACCCCAAAGATCCCTCCACTCGGACCAGCTTTTCCTTGCGACGGTACCAAGCATCAAGAAGACCAGAGACACTCCTTCTCCCTCCTCGCTGCCAAGGCATGGAACTCCCTCCCTCTCCGCCTCCGACAGACACCATCACTCCCCAAGTTCTTGAAGGACCTCAAGACATGGCTCTCCAACGGAGCTCCGTGAACATCCAGAAGCTGCACGCCCCCCTTCTCCTCCCAGCGCCTTGAGACCCTCCGGGTGAGTATCTGAGCTTTATAAACCCCTGATTGATTGATTGATTGATTGATTGATTGGAGCAACAGCTGTGTGAACCAGGCGGTGCTGTGGAAGACCAGGAGCTGTTCACGAGCTTTCCCACATTGGATGTCGAGAGTTGAGGAGTAATTGTCCGCCAGGAGCACCAACAAGCCTTGGCAACTGCAAGCAACAGTGCAAGCAAAAAAGGTGCAGTGATGGGACCAGCGAGGTCCAAGTGACTCACCACAAGCAGAGGAGTCTGAGTAGGCCCGAAGCAATCAAAGGAGCCCACTGGAGTCAAAGAAGACCCTCGAGAGGACCCTCAGGCCAGAGCCACAGTAGTCGCAAAAGGACCTCGAGCAGCTCAACAAAGATGTAGACCCACGGTGTAAGGGTTGCGGTGAGGACAAAGATCTTGGCTGCAGTAGTTGCTTGAGGATGGAGCTTATGGAAGCCCGAAGATCTCTGAGGAAGAGAGCCAACAAGCCTTTGCAACAACAATTTGATGCGGTGCACAGGGGTTCTGTTCCAGGGGTTACAACGAGGGATACTGGCCTCAAACTTGCTGAGAAGACAGTGCAGGCCTTGAGGGAGTTGCAGAACCACCACCTGTGTTGCTGAGCCTTTCGGAGTCCGTGGGAGCCCAGGATCAGCAGATTGGTCAGCAGCTTTGCGGTGCCTGAAAAGACAGGGAAGTGACTACTTCACTTCAAGGGAGATTCCTTCAGGTGTCTTGGATGTCCACTAGCCTTGTTAGGATCCTGTATGGAGCACTTGTACAGACGTTGCGGCAGACTTGCAGGACGACGAGAGCAGGAGCAGCAGGAGTCTTCCCAGTTGCAGTCTCGGTGCCCAGAGCAAAGTCCAGAGTGCCCAGACGGTTGAAGATGAAGTGGTGTCTTGATATGAATCTTGTCCCATGATGAATCTAGGGACCCACCGACAGATAAGCCGTTAAGTACCCTAAGGAAAGGGTTGGGATGATTCAGGGGTCCCTCCTAGAGGAGGGGCTGAACAGTGGGGAGGTTACTCCCGTGTCCTTTGTCCAGTTTCGAGCCAGAGCGGGAGCCAACGGCTCCTTTGTCCAGTTTCGAACCAGAGCGGGAGCCAACGGCTCCATGGACTGGTCTGAACTGGAGTATGCTAGGAGGGCACCAGGTGTGCCCTTCATGCAGTCTAAGGGGCGCTGGCAAGCGCCCCCACCCTGCCCCAATACACTAACCCTAGTCCGGGAACTGGTCACACCTCGCTGTGACAGGATATCTATTGTTCTACCTTCCCCTGCTCGAGCTTGGCTCAGCAGGAAGGCAGAAACTTGTCTCTGGTCGGCAGCAGCCCTAGCTTGCTGTCCGGTTCTGGAATACTGGTACCGGGAGCACTGAGGGCCTCCCAGAGGAGCTTTACAGTGCATTGAATCATACCTCCCACACCTTTTACAGTGTGGGGGTATGATTCCAACATTCCAAACATGACAGGTTTCGTTACAGCCAGTTTAGAGATAGGCGTTGCGTAATGACGCATGGCCACTCTATGTATCGTAATGGCTGATGCAGTTACAACCAAGGAGAATGGACTCCGTGGATTGTAGGGGTGTCCAGGTCATGCACCCCTCCTTCAGGATTGAAAGGCAGTAGAAATCTGGGACCTTCTCGACACCCTGTCGCCCGATGTCGCCTTCTTCACAGAGACCTGGACCAACGCCAGCTCCGCACCCGACATCGCAACCGCCATCCCCGACAGATACCAGATCCAGAGGAAGGATCGCCTCAACCACCCTGGAGGAGGACTCGCCTTCATACACAAAAGCTCCCTCTGACTCACCACAGCCAGGACGAACTACTCCTCGTCCCCCATGGAACACCTCCACTTCCAGATCCAGACCAACCACAGAACAACCCTACGCAGCACCCTCGCCTACAGATCTCCCGGACCGCGCACCACGTTCACCTCAACCATCACAGACCTCATCGTGCCCCATGCCATCACCTCCATGGACTACCTACTGCCTGGAGACCTGAATTCCCTCTTGGACAACCTCGCCAACATTGGACTGAAACAGCTCATCACCACACCCACCCACAAGGCAGGACACACCCTCGACCCCATCTTCGCAGGAGGAAACAACATCTGCTTAAGCCACACCACGCAACCCTTCTGGACGGACCACCACTGCATACATTTCTCCTTCTCAAAGCCCACTGCACACAAGCCTACACCACGTCCCCTGCGTAGGAACTGGAGCAAGGTCACCAAAGAGCACCTCAACTCCACTCACAACGGCGCTCCCTCACCCATCACAAGCGACGCCAACTCTGCAGCCACCAAACTTCACAGATGGATCTCCGAATGCGCAAACACGCTCGCCCCCACCGGAACTCCGACAGACAACGCCCTATAAAAGCCACCTGGTTCACCACCGACGTCCGAGAATCCAAACGCATGTGCAGATGTCTTGAGTAAGCATGGAGAAACAGTAAAACCCCGGTAGCACGCACCACCTACAAAACCGACATGACAGAATACCACCAACGCATCAGATCCACAAAGAGGAACTTCATCCAGGACAGAATCCTCTCCAACTCCTGCAACTCGAAGGAACTCTTCAGCATTATACAGGAATTTGCCAAACCCACCAGTGAATCCTCAGACGCCCCCCCCAAGGACCTCTGCAACAAGCTCGACTCCTACTTCCATCACAAAATCAAGTCCCTCTACGACAACTTCAACAAACAGAAACAAGGCACCAACACTACACCTATCTCCAGCAACACCAGCCAGCCTACCATCTTCACCTGGACCCCTATCACCACAGAAGACACTGCCGAGACCATGAAGAGCATACACTCAGGAGCCCCCACTGACCCCTGCCCACCACACATCTTCCATAGAGCCGCAGCAGCCGCCATAGCACCTGAACTACGACGCACCATCAACTCCATCTTCGAAACCGGCACGTTCCCCGACAACTAGAAACACGCAGAAGTCAAGCCCCTCCTCAAGAAACCCTCCGCAGATCCAACGGACCTCAAGAACTACAGACCCATCTCTCTCCTCCCCTTCGCAGCCAAAGTCACGGTGAAGATCGTCAACATCCAGCTCACGAACTTCATAGAAGCTAACTCGATCCTCAACTCATCCCAATCCGGATTCCGCAGCAACCACAGCACTGAGACTGCCCTCCTTGCCGCCACAGACGACATCTGCACTCTCTTTGACCAGGGCCACACGGCGACCCTCATCCTACTAGACCTCTCTGCAGCCTTCAACACTGTCTCCCACCGCACACTTACCGCCAGACTCCACGACGGCAGCATACAGGGAACTGCCATGGACTGGATCCGCTCATTCCTCATCGCCTGAACCCAAAGAATCAGACTCCCACCCTTCCTCTCTGAACCCACAGAGACCAGCTGTGGAGTACCCCGCTATCGCTCAGCCCCACGCTCTTCAACATCTACATGGCCCCCCTCACCACCATCGTCAGAAAGCATGGACTCAGCATAGTATCCTACGCCAATGACACCCAACTCATCCTTTCCTTCACCTAGGAACCCCACATCACCAGACACAGCTTCCAGGAAGGAATGAAAGACGTTGCATCCTAGATGAGCAGCAGCTGCCTGAAGCTCAACTCGGAGAAAACAGAAGTCCTTGTCCTCGGATCTACCCCTTCTGCCCTCGGGAACCCCCCCATACCCACGGACCACGCCCGCATCCTCGGCATCATACCCGACTCCTCCCTCACCATGATCCAACAGATCAATGCTGTCTCCTCCACGTCCTTCAACACCCTCCACATCCTCTGCAAGACCTTCAAATGGATCCCTCCGAATCCAGAAAGGCCATCACCCACGCACTCATAACCACCAGACTGGACTACGGAAACGCCCTCTACGCCGGGATCAACAAAGCTCTACTCCGCAAACTCCAGACCATCCAGAACACCGCTGCCAGACTTGTCCTCGGCATCCCATGACAAGACCACATCACCCAGCACCTACAAGACCTCCGTTTGCTCCCCGTCGAAAAGAGAGTGACCTTCAAGCTGCTCACTGACGCCTACAAATCCCTCCACGACACTGGACCCCAATACCTCAACGAAAGAGACTCCTTCTACGCACCCAAGAGAAGCCTCCACTCCGCTGACCTCGCCCTGGCCGAAACCCCACGCATCCGCAGAGCCAAAATGGGAGGAAGAGCCTACTCCTACATCGTGGCCAAGACCTGGAACGAACTCCCCCTTAGCAGCAGACGATCCCCCACTCTGCAAGCATTCAGGAAGAGCCTCAAGACCTGGCTCTTTGGATGAGACGGAGCCACACAAAACCCCTCCCACCCCCTCTTCCCAGCGCCTTGAGACCGTCACAGGTGAGTAGCGCTCTTCACAAATCCCTGATTGATTGATTGAAAGGCCTGCCTTATGTGTGACTTATAGGTTTTAAGTGCAGCAACCTAAGATATAAGGAAATGTATATCTGTCATAAGTGGTGCTAGCACCAGCTTACACAGGCTGCAATGGCAGGCCTGTCGTCTCAATTTGAATGGTCTTCCATGGGTGGCACAATACATGCTTTAGCCCATAGGGGACCACTGGTGTACCTATGCCCTGGGTACCTTAGTGCCATATACTAGGGACTTACAAGAGTACTTCAGTAGCCAATCTGGGGGGTACTTAAGTACTCACCATGTCCAATTTAGGGAAGAAGCACAGAGACTGGAGTCCTGATTAGCAGCATCCCAGTCAGACTAGTCAGTAAACTATAATGACACCCACAAAAAGTGGGGGTTACTATGAAGGCAGATCCTACTTTCCTACACTGATGGATTGATTGAAAGTTAGGAGGTAACAGTATAAAGGAAACAGTCCCCACAGATCTCCTTATATTATGTTATTAGCACTCATGCGGCTTATTTAGCTGAATACACCTCTGTCGTGTCTAAGGGCAAAAGGTCTACATGATGTCAACCTCTCGTTCAGTTCAGCAATCCCAAAGTAGGCTGCAATATGGCTGCAGTCATTATGTGCTTGGGGAACGAGTGCTGGGGCGGAAAGGCAGTTCAGGAAGCCACCCCGGTGGGTCAAACTGTACATTGGGTGCTGTCTGAGAAATTCAGCCTGCAATGTCTGGCCCGTGCTGCCTCAGGGAGGATTTCAATTCCCCTCAGGCAGATCACATGGGGAGCCAAAGCCCGGAGCTCATCCATCAGACATCTTTCATGTCCGAGCGCAGGCCGCCTGCCTACAGCTTTCAAAGGAATTCTGGTAGGATCCTGTAAGGGATATTTTGGAACGCGTAAAAGAGTCTGGAGAGGGTGATCCTTTTGAACATTTCGGCCTGGCCTAGTATAGCCGGTGCAGGGCCCTCCAATGCCTATCCTCATTCCTGAAGCTGTTCATAAATGGGATTCAAAATTTTTAATAGTAAGACTTAATTTTTATCCATTACATATACCCCTAAATATTTAAATCCATCCAGAACTATTGATATGGTTTTTCTGTACCTTACCTCCCAGGGTCAACCTGTTGATGGATAGAATAGACATTTTTCCCAGTTGAATGTAGATCCTGAAGATGTGCCGAAATTTCGCATGAGTCTGGTCATTAGGGCATGACAAGTACGAAAGGATGTCATCAGTGTATAGAGAGATTCTGTCCTCACAGTCTTCCTCCCCTCACAGTCCCCAAACCTGTCAGTTTTCCCGGATCCAGCAGGCCAGGGGTTCCAGCGAAAGCTCAAATAGCATTGGGGACAGGTGCCATCCCTGCCTCGTACCCCTCTCCAACCCGATGAGGGCACAATATAATACCATTTACTTTTACCATCACCATTGGTTGACTATAGAAGAGCTTTATCCACTGCCGGAAGCAGGGGCCTATGCATACTCTTTCCAATACTCAATGCAGGTATGTGCACTTCAGAGTGGTGGAGACTTTCTTGGAGTGAAGGAATAGTACAGCTGTGTGATCTCTCAATCTGCTCAGGCAACTGTAGAGGAGTGTGATGTTCAGCGTGGTTCTCCTATGAGGCATGAAGCCCAACTGGTCACAATGACCCAGTTTAGAGATTTTTTATACAGAATTGTATTGCTATTTAACATTTGTATACATATATATATATCAAGCCATACTTTCAATATGTTGGTTTCATTACTCGAATATCAATAACTCTCTCAGTGCCCAAAATTCTCTCCATAAACTGCCCTACACTCCTCCCCGAGCAGCATCATACAATATCTGTGCCCCTTCAACCACAGCAGATACGGATCTGCAAGGCTTGTCTCACCTACATTCATAGTCCCATATCGTTAGATACCTTATTTTTACATTTTGTGTTAAGCAGTCATAAGCGTTATCCTTCGTTTAGTTCCCATCCCCTTCCTGCTTTCTCACATTCCCCATTGATGCCACTGTCGATGGAGGGTCCGGTTCCCTCATACAGTCCACCAAAGCTTCCCAAGCTCGTGCTGCCTCAAGGGAGCTATGGCTTCGTTTGGCCTCCCGAAACAGCACTCCACTTTCATATCCTTCCCATGTCTCAAGCTCACTGCGCCAGCCCTCTACTCTGGGCCTGCTAGCTGGCTTCTAATTCCAGATAATTTCACGCTTTGTTAGTGTAGCAGTCTGGTTTAGTTTATGGTGATTTTAGTGGTCTTAGACAACCATAAAAAGCTCTCTAAGTGGTAGCTGTGGAGAGAAACCTTCAGGCTTAATCCAGAAGGAGATTAAAGCAGTTTGTTTTACCAGAACGTAATCTTATTGGTATAGATTAAGTGAAAATGAACCACACAATGTATTTAAAAAAACATGTATATATTATAAGACACTCACTAACACAAATATATAGCTCCTATCTGGAGATAGAACACAATGCACACAATACTTTGCAAATAAAACAGGTAAGTAGCACAAATACACAGTGGTCGCCAGGGGGAGACCAAACCATTTACTAAAATAGTGGGATGCGAACAAGAACTCAAGTCAAAACTATACCCAGAAGACGTAGAAGTGCTTGGGGACCCAAGGAACCACCCTAGGTAAGTACCCAGGAACCCCACGGAGGCCGTTTCCAGAGTGGGAACACAACCGCGTGTTCTATTCAAGTCAATGGGTAAGAAGAAGGACCCTTCCCAGTGGACCCTGAAGAAATCCCATGGAAAACAGAAGGTTTGAGAGCCACCCCACATATGGATACCCTAGGAACCAGGATACCTACACCAGAGAATTCCGGATAATTTCCCGCTTTGTTAGTGTGGAGGCTGGCTTAGTATGTGGTGCTCACTTATGTAAGTGTAGCACCCTGCACTGATCCAGACAACCCTTAAGGTGATTTTAGTGGTCTTAGACAACCTTAGAAAGCTCTCTAAGTGGTAGCTGTGGAGAGCAACCTTCAGGCTTAGTCCAGAAGGAGTGTAAATCAGCTTGTTTTACCAGAACGGAATCTTATTGGTATAGATTAAGTGAAAAAGAACCACACAGTGTATTTATAAAAATATGTATTTATTATAAGACACTCACTAACTCATATATATAGCTCCTATCCGGAGATAGAACACAATGCACACAATACTTTGCAAATAAAACAGGTAAGTAGCACAAATACACAGTGGTCGCCAGGGGGAGACCAAACCATTTACTAAAATAGTGGGATGCGAACAAGAACTCAAGTCAAAACTATACCCTGAAGACATAGAAGTGCATGGGGATCGAAGGAACGACCCGAGGTAAGTACCCAGGAACCCCACGGATGCCGTTTGCAGAGTGGGAACACGACCGCATGCTCAATTCAAGTCAATGGGTAAGTCGCACTTACAATTTTAAAGAAGAAAGACCCTTCACAGTGGATCCTGAAGAAATCCCGTGGAAGACAAAAGGTTGGAGAGCCACCCCACCTGTGTATACCCTAGGAACCAGGATACCTACACCAGGGATCTCCGGGTAATTTCCCGCTTTGTTAGTGTAGGAGGCTGGCTTAGTATATGCTGCTCACTTATGTAAGTGTAGCACTATGTCCTAATCCAGACAACTGTTAATGTGATTTTAGTGGTCTTAGACAACTTTAGAAAGCTCTCTAAGTGGCAGCTGTAGAGAGCAGCCTTCAGGCTTAGTCCGGAAGGTGAGTAAAGCAGCTTGTTTTACCAGAACGTGATCTTATTGGTATAGATTAAGTGAAAAAGAACCACACAATGTATTTATAAAAATATGTATTTATTATAAGACACTCACTAATATATATATATATATATATATATATATCTCCTACCCGGAGATATAACATAATGCACACAATACTTGGCAAATAAAACAGGTAAGTAGCACAAATACACAGTGGTCGCCAGGGGGAGACCAAACCATTTACTAAAATAGTGGGATGCGAACCACAAATCAAGTCAAGACTATACCCAGTAGGCGTAGAAGTGCATGGGGACCGAAGGAACGACCCGAGGTAAGTACCCAGGAACCCCACGGATGCCGTTTGCAGAGTGGGAACACGACCGCGTGCTCAATTTAAGTCAATTTGTAAGTCGCAGTTGAAATTTTAAAGAAGAAAGACCCTTCCCAGTGGACCCTGAAGAAATCCCATGGAAAATAGAAGGTTGGAGAGCCACTCCACCTGTGTATTCCCTAGGAACCAGGATATCTACACCAGTGAATTCAGGGTAATTTCCCGCTTTGTTAGTGTAGGAGGCTGGCTTAGTATGTGGTGCTCACTTATGTAAGTGTAGCACCCTGCACTGATCCAGAAAACCCTTAAGGTGATTTTGGTGGTGTTAGACAACCTTAGAAAGCTCTCTAAGTGGTAGCTGTGGAGAGCAACCTTCAGGCTTGGTCCAGAAGGAGTGTAAATCAGCTTGTTTTACCAGAACAGAATCTTATTGGTTATAGATTAAGGGAAAAAGAACCACACAGTGTATTTATAAAAATATGTATTTATTATAAGACACTCACTAACACATATATATAGCTCCTATCTGGAGATAGAACACAATGCACACAATACTTTGCAAATCAAACAGGTAAGTAGTACAAATACAGAGAGGTCGCCACGGGGAGACCAAACCATATATTAAAATAGTGGGATGTGAACAACAACTCAAGTCAAAACTATACCCAGAAGACGTAGAAGTGCTTGGGGACCCAAGGAACCACCCTAGGTAAGTACCCAGGAACCCCACGGAGGCCGTTTGCAGAGTGGGAACACAACCACATGCTCTATTCAAGTCAATGGGTAAATCGCAGTTGCAATTTTAAGGAAGAAAGACCCTTCGCAATCGGCCCTGAAGAAATCTCATGGAAGACAAAAGGTTAGAGAGCCACCCCACCTGTGTATACCCTAGGAACCAGGATACCTACACCAGTGAATTCAGGGTAATTTCCCGCTTCGTTAGTGTAGGAGGCTGGCTTAGTATATGCTGCTCACTTATGTAAGTGTAGCACTCTGCACTAATCCAGACAACCGTTAATGTGATTTTGGTGGTCTTAGACAACCTTAGAAAGCTCTCTAAGTGGTAGTTGTGGAGAGCAGCCTTCAGGCTTAGTCCTGAAGGAGTGTAAAGGAGCTTGTTTTACCAGAAGGTGATCTTATTGGTATAGATTAAGTGAAAAAGAACCACACAGTGTATTTATAAAAATATGTATTTATTATAAGACACTCACTAACACATATATATAGCTCCTATCCGGAGATAGAACACAATGCACTCAATACTTTTCAAATAAAACAGGTAAGTAGCACAAATACACAGAGTTCGCCAGGGGGAGACCAAACCATATACTAAAATAGTGGGATGCCAATCACCAGTGCTTAATTTGTGCTGGTGCTTTCCGGTGCTTAGCACCGGCACCTATTTGACAGGGCCAGGTCTACATAACACCCCCACGCAACTCTGAGACTGCACGTCATATAATTAGTCATATAGTAGGCAATGTGTGTCAGTATATAAAACTAAATTATCTCAGGCTCAGACGTGGCGCGCATCACATATCATTCATATTTGACTCCACAGACCGTCGTATTCCAATGATGCCGATGATGACGCATTTCAAATTTGCTTTAAGCGGCGCGAAGCCGCAGTGGATAGCCAGCGGCCCTTCAGTGTTGCTGCCAATGGGCGGGCCGCGGCCCCGGGACACTGATTGGGCAGGGGGCTGAGTTTTGTCTTCTGCGGTAGGCAGCGTGTGCGTGTATTTTTTTCAGTATGCCACGCCTCGGCACCCCCACTCGAAAGCCTGTCCTCGCCATTACTTAGCAGGGTTCACAGGCTGTTGGTTGCAGTGCAGGCAGCAGCAGGCCTAGGCCGCCTATTGAATAAAGGCAGGCAAGCCAGTGCCCGGCCGCCCACCACCAGCAAACCGTAAGTAGCAACGCTGCTTTTTTTTTATATTTTGGAGCGTGGTGTTTGGAGTGACACTGTCTGCGACCAACGGTCACGGGCGTGGTAGGCGTAGGCTAGCTCCTGCTCCCGCTCGGTGATGAAGTCCAGTCCTCCGGGGTTAACTTTAAAGGCCCTGCAGGCTGCACCGGGCCTGCTGCCCTTCATCCAGCTGACCAGCCTTCTCCTGGCACTGGCAGTCAGTAGAGTAGGTTTCTGTGTGTTTCCCTCACCTGGGCCAGTGGTCTCCCAGGCAGCGTTGGGTCATGGCTGCGAGGCTGGGGCCCCTCCCCCTAGGCTTGCAGCGGTACCGTAAAACATGGCTGCGCGGCCTACTGGGGACCCCTACCATGGCATTGTACTTGCACACGGACAGTGCCGACTTCGGAGGCATGATTGCTGAGGGCAGGCCTTGGACAGTGGACTTCACAGTTCACTTCATGCGAGTCCAAGCCGGCATGCCCTGAGCAATCATGCCTCCGGCACCATCCATGTGCAAGTACAATGCCAAGGTCTACTGTTGCGGAACCCATGCTAGTAGGGGCCGGGGCCCCCAATTTTACCGCAGCTGCTCAATTTATACTAACAGAACCATTATGCAAACTGCAATAGTGCACCTTCCAGTGTCATTCTGAAAAATAGGCAACACGTGTATTAATTATGCGTTGCTAAAACGTGCAGTCAGTATTTTTATGGGTACTGTATATGTACATCACTGACGTACTTTTAAAACTAGCAGTGCGTTTTTGTTAGAGAATTTTGATAACCCCAGACAATGTGTGTGTTCACTAGAGCACCGTGAAAACTGGGGAACGTAGATTATATTTAGAGGTGAAACCGGTATGTCATTATGAAAAACTGCATAGTGCTTAGAGGCTCTATGCAAACTAGAACTCATATGAGAGGAGAGGCATTAAAATCCCAACCATGCCTGTAAATTATTGCCCACAAGAGCACAACATCTGTGTTTAATAAGTCAAAATACATTTAAAAAAAGTCTGAATTGTATCACTTTTAGGACTGAGGTGGTATGTAGTTGTGTTGGTACTGTCACTGGCAGGGGCAATGGGTGGTGCAGGCTGTCGTGATCTCCCGAAAAGGTCCCTGGCACTTTTTATTTTACAAATTAAGCACGGGTAGAGCAAATAGTCAGTGGGTGGGGCCACTGGTGAAAGTGGTTGTGGCCTCCTAAAAAAAGTAGAGCACCTGCACCTCATATTTTACAAATTAAGCACTGCCAATCACGACTCAAGTCAAGACAATACCCAGAAGATGAAGAAGGGCATGGGGACCCAAGGGACCACCCAAGGTAAGGAACCAAGAACCCCACGGAGGCCGTTTGCAGAGTGGGAACACAACTGTCTGCTCAATTCAAGTCAATGGGAAAGTCGCAGTTGCAATTTTAAGGAAGAAAGACCCTTCCCAGTGGACCCTGAAGAAATCCCGTGGAAGACAAAAGTTTGGAGAGCCCCGCCACCTGTGTATACCCTAGGAACCAGGATACCTACACCAGGGAATTTCGGGTAATTTCCTGCATGTTAGTGTAGGAGGCTGGCTTAGTATATGCTGCTGACTTATGCAAGTGTAGCACCCTGTACTAATCCAGACAACTGTTAATGTGATTTTAGTTGTCTTAGACAACCTTAGAAAGCTCTCTAAGTGGCAGCTGTGGAGAGCATCCTTCAGGCTTAGTCCTGAAGGTGAGTAAGGCAGCTTGTTTTACCGGAACGTGATCTTATTGGTATAGATTAAGTGAAAAAGAACTACACAATGTATTTATAAAAATATGTATTTATTATAAGACACTCACTAATATATATATATCACAATACACAAAATACTTTGCAAATAAAACAGGTAAGTAGCACAAATACACAGTGGTCGCCAGGGGGAGACCAAACCATTTACTAAACCATTTACTAAAATAGTGGGATGCGAACCACAAATCAAGTCAAGACTATACCCAGAAGACGTAGAAGTGCATGGGGACCGAAGGAACCACCCGAGGTAAGTACCCAGGAACCCCACGGATGCGGTTTACAGAGTGGGAACATGACCACGTGCTCAATTCAAGTCAATGGGTAAGTCGCAGTTAAAATTTTAAAGCAGAAAGACCCTTACCAGTGGAGCCTGAAGAAATCCTGTGGAATGCAGGAGGTTGGAGAGCCACCCCACCTATGGATACCCTAGGAACCAGGATACCTACACCAGAGAATTCTGGGTAATTTCCCGGTTTGTTAGTATAGGAGGCTGGCTTAGTACCTGGTGTTCACTTATGTAAGTGTAGCAACCTGCACTGATCTTAGACAACCTTAGAGACTCTCTAAGTGGTTGCTGTGGAGAGTAGCCTTCAGGCTTAGTCCAGAAGGAGTGTAAATCAGCTTGTTTTACCAGAACGAAATATTATTGGTATAGATTAAGTGAAAAAGAACCACACAGTGTATTTATAAAAATATGTATTTATTCTTAGACACTCACTAACGCATATATATAGCTCCTATCAGGAGATAGAACACAATGCACACAATACTTTGCAAATAAAACAGGGTAAGTAGCACAAATACACAGAGGTCGCCAGGGGGAGACCAAACCATATACAAAAATAGTGGGATGCGAACCACAACTCTAGTCAAAAATATACCCAGAAGACGTAGAAGTGCTTGGGGACCCAAAGAACAACCCTAGCTAAGTACCCAGGAACCCTACGGATGTCGTTTGCAGAGTGGGAACACGGCAGCGTGCTCAATTCA
This sequence comes from Calotriton arnoldi, assembly GCA_963921515.1. Taxonomy (NCBI): domain Eukaryota; kingdom Metazoa; phylum Chordata; class Amphibia; order Caudata; family Salamandridae; genus Calotriton; species Calotriton arnoldi. The sequence goes on from CAWUFW010011062.1 coordinate 234,669, forward strand.
AGTCAATGGGTAAGTCGCAGTTACAATTTTAAAGAAGAAAGACCCTTCCCAGTGGACCCTGAAGAAATCCCATGGAAGACAGAAGGTTGGAGAGCCACCCCACCTGCGGATACTCTATGAACCAGGATACCTACACCAGAGAATTCCGGGTAATTTCCCGCTTTGTTACTGTAGGTGGCTGGCTTACTATACCATGCTCACTTATGTAGGTGTAGCACCCTGCACTCATCCAGACAATGCTTAAGGTGATTTTAGTGGTCTTAGACAACCTTAGAAAGCTCTCTAAGTGGTAGCTGTGGAGAGCAGCCTTCAGGCTTAGTCCAGAAGGAGTGTAAATCAGCTTGTTTTACCAGAACGAAATCTTATTGGTATAGATTAAGTGAAAAAGAACCACAGAGTGTATTTATAAAAATATGTATTTATTCTTAGACACTCACTAACGCATATATATAGCTCCTATCAGGAGACAGAACACAATGCACACAATACTTTGCAAATAAAACAGGTAAGTAGCACAAATACACAGAGGTCGCCAGGGGGAGACCAAACCATATACTAAAATAGTGGGATGCGAACCACAACTCAAGTCAACTCAAAACTATACCCAGAAGACGTAGAAGTACTTGGGGACCCAAGAAACCATCCTAGGTAAGTACCCAAGAACCCCAGGGAGGCCGTTTGTAGAGTGGGAACATGACCACATGCTCAATTCAAATCAAAGGGTAAGTCGCAGTTGCAATTTTAAGGAAGAAAGACCCTTCCCAGTGGACCCAGAAGAAATCCTGTGGAAGACAAAAGTTTGGAGAGCCACGCCACCTGTGTATACCCTAGGAACCAGGATACCTACACCAGGGAATTTCGGGTAGTTTCCTGCTTTGTTAGTGTAGGAGGCTGGCTTAGTATATGCTGCTCACTTATGTAAAAGTAGCACCCTGTACTAATCCAGACAACTGTTAATGTGATTTTAGTTGTCTTAGACAACCTTAGAAAGCTCTCTAGGTGGCAGCTGTGGAGAGCATCCTTCAGGCTTAGTCCTGAAGGTGAGTAAAGCAGCTTGTTTTACCAGAACGTGATCTTATTGGTATAGATTATGTAAAAAAGAACCACACAATTTATTTATAAATATATGTATTTATTATAAGACACTCACTAACACATATATATATCTCCTATCCGGAGATAGAACACAATGCACACAATATTTTGCAAATAAAACATGTAAGTAGCACAAATACACAGAGGTCGCCAGGGGGAGACCAAACCATATACTAAAATTGTGGGATGCGAACCACAACTCAAGTCAAAACTATACCCAGAAAACATAGAAGTGCTTGGGGACCCAAGGAACCACCCTAGGTAAGTACCCAGGAACCCTACGGAGGCCGTTTGCAGAGTGGGAACACGACCGCATGCTCAGTTCAAGTCAATGGGTAAGTCACAGTTGCAATTTTAAGGAAGAAAGACCCTTCCCAGTGGACCCTGAAGAAATCCCGTGGAAGACAGAAGGTTGGAGAGCCACCCCACCTATGGATACTCTATGAACCAGGATACCTACACCAGGGAATTTCGGGTAATTTCCTGCTTTGTTAGTGTAGGAGGCTGGCTTAGTATATGCTGCTCACTTATGTAAGTGTAGCACCCTGTACTAATCCAGACAACTGTTAATGTGATTTTAGTGGTCTTAGACAACCTTAGAAAGCTCTCTAAGTGGCAGCTGTGGAGAGCAGCCTTCAGGCTTTGTCCAGAAGGAGTGTAAATCAGCTTGTTTTACCAGAACGAAATCTTATTGGTATAGATTAAGTGAAAAAGAACCACACAGTGTATTTATAAAAATATGTATTTATTCTTAGACACTCACTAACGCATATATATAGCTCCCATCAGGAGATAGAACACAATGCACACAATACTTTGCAAATAAAACAGGTAAGTAGCACAAATACACAGAGGTCGCCAGGGGGAGACCAAACCATATACTAAAATAGTGGGATGCGAACCACAACTCAAGTCAAAACTATACCCAGAAGACATAGAAGTACTTGGGGACCCAAGGAACCATCCTAGGTAAGTACCCAGGAACCCCAGGGAGGCCTTTTGTAGAGTGGGAACATGGCCACATGCTCAATTCAAATCAAAGGGTAAGTCGCAGTTGCAATTTTAAGGAAGAAAGACCCTTCCCTGTGGACCCTGAAGAAATCCTATGGAAGACAAATGTTTGGAGAGCCACGCCACCTGTGTATACCCTAGGAACCAGGATACCTACACCAGGGAATTTCGGATAATTTCCTGATTTGTTAGTGTAGGAGGCTGGCTTAGTATATGCTGCTCACTTATGTAAGTGTAGCACCCTGTACTAATCCAGACAACTGTTAATGTGATTTTAGTTGTCTTAGACAACCTTAGAAAGCTCTCTAAGTGGCAGCTGTGGAGAGCATCCTTCAGGCTTAGTCCTGAAGGTGAGTAAAGCAGCTTGTTTTACCAGAACGTGATCTTATTGGTATAGATTAGGTGAAAAAGAACCACACAATTTATTTATAAAAATATGTATTTATTATAAGACACTCACTAACACATATATATATCTCCTATCCAGAGATAGAACACAATGCACACAATATTTTGCAAATAAAACAGGTAAGTAGCACAAATACACAGAGGTCGCCAGGGGCAGACCATAGCATATACTAAAATAGTGGGATGCGAACCACAACTCAAGTCAAAACTATACACAGAAGACGTAGAACTGCTTGGGGACCCAAGGAACCACCCTAGGTAAGTACCCAGGAACCCCACAGAGGCTGTTTGCAGAGTGGGAACATGACCGCATGCTCAGTTCAAGTCAATGGGTAAGTCAAAGTTGCAATTTTAAGGAAGAAAGACACTTCCCAGTGGACCCTGAAGAAATCCCGTGGAAGACAGAAGGTTGGAGAAACACCCCACCTATGGATACTCTATGAACCAGGATACCTACACTAGAGAATTCAGGGTAATTTCATGCTTTGTTAGTGTAGCAGGCTGGCTGAGTATATGCTGCTCACTTATGTAAGTGTAGCACCCTGCAGTAATCCAGACAACCGTTAATGTGATTTTAGTGGTCTTAGACAACCTTAGAAAGCTCTCCAAGTGGTAGCTGTGGAGAGCAGCCTTCAGGCTTAGTCCAGAAGGAGTGTAAATCAGCTTGTTTTACCAGAACGAAATCTTATTGGTATAGATTTAGGGAAAAAGACCACACAGTGTATTTATAAAAATATGTATTTATTCTTAGACACTCACTAACGCATATATATAGCTCCTATCAGGAGATAGAACACAATGCACACAATACTTTGCAAATAAAACAGGTAAGTAGCACAAATACACAGAGGACGCCAGGGGGAGACCAAACCATATACTAAAATAGTGGGATACGAACCACAACTCTAGTGAAAAATATACCCAGAAGACGTAGAAGTGCTTGGGGACCCAAGGAACGAACCTAGGTAAGTACCCAGGAACCCCACGGAGGCCGTTTGCAGAGTGGGAACATGACCGCATGCTCAATTCAAGTCAATGGGTAAGTCGCAGTTGCAATTTTAAGGAACACAGAACCTTCCCAGTGGACCCTGAAGAAATCCAGTGGAAGACAAAAGGTGGGAGAGCCACCCTACCTGTGTATACCCTAGGAACCAGGATACCTACACCAGGAAATTCCGGGTAATTTCCCGCTTTTTTAGTGTAGGATGCTGGCTTAGTATATACTGCTCACTTATGTAAGTGTAGCACCCTGCACTAATCCAGACAACCGTTAATGTGATTTTAGTGGTCTTAGACAACCTTTGAAAGCTCTCTAAGTGGTAGCTGTGGAGACCACCCTTCAGGCTTAGTCCTGAAGGAGTGTAAAGCAGCTTGTTTTACCAGAACGTGATCTTATTGGTATAGATTAAGTGAAAAAGAACTACACAATGTATTTATAAAAATATGTTTTTATTATAAGACACTCACTAATATATATATATCACAATACACAAAATACTTTGCAAATAAAACAGGTAAGAAGCACAAATACACAGTGGTCGCCAGGGGGAGACCAAACCATTTACTAAAATAGTGGGATGCGAACCACAAATCAAGTCAAGACTATACCCAGAAGACGTAGAAGTGCATGGGGACCGAAGGAACCACCTGAGGTAAGTACCCAGGAACCCCACGGATGCAGTTTACAGAGTGGGAACACGACCACGTGCTCAATTCAAGTCAATGGGTAAGTCGCAGTTAAAATTTTAAAGCAGAAAGACCCTTACCAGTGGAGCCTGAAGAAATCCTATGGAATGCAGGAGGTTGGAGAGCCACCCCACCTATGGATACCCTAGGAACCAGGATACCTACACCAGAAAATTCCGGGTAATTTCCCACTTTGTTAGTATAGGAGGCTGGCTTAGTACATGGTGTTCACTTATGTAAGTGTAGCAACCTGCACTGATCCAGACTACCCTTGAAGTGATTTTCGTGTTCTTAGACAACCTTAGAGACCCTCTAAGTGGTTGCTGTGGAGAGCAGCCGGCTTAGTCCAGAAGGAGTGTAAATCAGCTTGTTTTACCAGAACGGAATCTTATTGGTATAGATTAAGTGAAAAAGAACCACAGAATGTATGTATAAAAATATGTATTTATTATAAGACACTCACTAACACATATATATAGCTCCTATCCGGAGATAGAACACAATGCACACAATACTTTGCAAACAAAACAGGTAAGCAGCACAAATACACAGAGGTCGCCAGGGGGAGACCAAACCCTATACTAAAATAGTGGGATGCGAACCACAACTCAAGTCAAAACTATACCCAGAAGACGTAGAAGTACTTGGGGACCCAAGGAACCATCCTAGGTAAGTACCCAGGAACCCCAGGGAGGCCGTTTGTAGAGTGGGAACACGACCACATGCTCAATTCAAATCAAAGGGTAAGTCGCAGTTGCAATTTTAAGGAAGAAAGACCCTTCCCTGTGGCCCCTGAAGAAATCCTGTGGAAGACAAAAGTTTGGAGAGCCACGCCACCTGTGTATACCCTAGGAACCAGGATACCTACACCAGGGAATTTCGGGTAATTTCCTGCTTTGTTAGTGTAGGAGGCTGGCTTAGTATATGCTGCTCACTTATGTAAGTGTAGCACCCTGTACTAATCCAGACAACTGTTAATGTGATTTTAGTTGTCTTAGACAACCTTAGAAAGCTCTCTAAGTGGCAGCTGTGGAGAGCATCCTTCAGGCTTAGTCCTGAAGGTGAGTAAAGCAGCTTGTTTTACCAGAACGTGATCTTATTGGTATAGATTATGTGAAAAAGAACCACACAATTTATTTATAAAAATATGTATTTATTATAAGACACTCACTAACACATATATATATCTCCTATCCGGAGATAGAACACAATGCACACAATATTTTGCAAATAAAACAGGTAAGTAGCACAAATACACAGAGGTCGCCAGGGGGAGACCAAACCATTTACTAAAATAGTGGGATGCGAACCACAACTCAAGTCAAAACTATACCCAGAAGACATAGACGTACTTGGGGACCCTAGGAACCATCCTAGGTAACTACCCAGGAACCCCAGGGAGGCCGTTTGTAGAGTGGGAACACGACCACATGCTCAATTCAAATTAAAGGGTAAGTCGCAGTTGCATTTTTAAGGAAGAAAGACCTTTCCCTGTGGACCCTGAAGAAATCCTGTGGAAGACAAAAGTTTGGAGAGCCATGCCACCTGTGTATACCCTAGGAACCAGGATACCTACACCAGGGAATTTCGGGTAATTTCCTGCTTTGTTAGTGTAGGAGGCTGGCTTAGTATATGCTGCTCACTTATGTAAGTGTAGCACCCTGTACTAATCCAGACAACTGTTAATGTGATTTTAGTTGTCTTAGACAAACTTAGAAAGCTCTCTAAGTGGCAGCTGTGGAGAGCATCCTTCAGGCTTAGTCCTGAAGTTGAGTAAAGCAGCTTGTTTTACCAGAACGTGATCTTATTGGTATAGATTATGTGAAAAAGAACCACACAATTTATTTATAAAAATATGTATTTATTATAAGACACTCACTAACACATATATATATCTCCTATCCAGAGATAGAACACAATGCACACAATATTTTGCAAATAAAACAGGTAAGTAGCACAAATACACAGAGGTCGCCAGGGGCAGACCAAACCATATACTAAAATAGTGGGATGCGAACCACAACTCAAGTCAAAACTATACACAGAAGACGTAGAACTGCTTGGGGACCCAAGGAACCACCCTAGGTAAGTATCCAGGAACCCCACAGAGGCTGTTTGCAGAGTGGGAACATGACCGCATGCTCAGTTCAAGTCAATGGGTAAGTCAAAGTTGCAATTTTAAGGAAGAAAGACCCTGCCCAGTGGACCCTGAAGAAATCCCGTGGAAGACAGAAGGTTGGAGAAACACCCCACCTATGGATACTCTATGAACCAGGGTACCTACACCAAAGAATTCAGGGTAATTTCATGCTTTGTTAGTGTAGCAGGCTGGCTGAGTATATGCTGCTCACTTATGTAAGTGTAGCACCCTGCAGTAATCCAGACAACCGTTAATGTGATTTTAGTGGTCTTAGACAACCTTAGAAAGCTCTCCAAGTGGTAGCTGTGGAGAGCAGCCTTCAGGCTTAGTCCAGAAGGAGTGTAAATCAGCTTGTTTTACCAGAACAAAATCTTATTGGTATAGATTTAGGGAAAAAGACCACACAGTGTATTTATAAAAATATGTATTTATTCTTAGACACTCACTAACGCATATATATATCTCCTATCAGGAGATAGAACACAATGCACACAATACTTTGCAAATAAAACAGGTAAGTAGCACAAATACACAGAGGTCGCCAGGGGGAGACCAAACCATATACTAAAATAGTGGGATACGAACCACAACTCTAGTGAAAAATATACCCAGAAGACGTAGAAGTGCTTGGGGACCCAAGGAACGAACCTAGGTAAGTACCCAGGAACCCCACGGAGGCCGTTTGCAGAGTGAGAACATGACCGCGTGCTCAATTCAAGTCAATGGGTAAGTCGCAGTTGCAATTTTACGGAACACAGAACCTTCCCAGTGGACCCTGAAGAAATCCAGTGGAAGACAAAAGGTGGGAGAGCCACCCTACCTGTGTATACCCTAGGAACCAGGATACCTACACCAGGGAATTCCGGGTAATTTCCCGCTTTTTTAGTGTAGGATGCTGGCTTAGTATATACTGCTCACTTATGTAAGTGTAGCACCCTGCACTAATCCAGACAACCGTTAATGTGATTCTAGTGGTCTTAGACAACCTTTGAAAGCTCTCTAAGTGGTAGCTGTGGAGATCATCCTTCAGGCTTAGTCCTGAAGGAGTGTAAAGCAGCTTGTTTTACCAGAACGTGATCTTATTGGTATAGATTAAGTGAAAAAGAACTACACAATGTATTTATAAAAATATGTTTTTATTATAAGACACTCACTAATATATATATATCACAATACACAAAATACTTTGCAAATAAAACAGGTAAGAAGCACAAATACACAGTGGTCGCCAGGGGGAGACCAAACCATTTACTAAAATAGTGGGATGCGAACCACAAATCAAGTCAAGACTATACCCAGAAGACGTAGAAGTGCATGGGGACCGAAGGAACCACCCGAGGTAAGTACCCAGGAACCCCACGGATGCAGTTTACAGAGTGGGAACACGACCACGTGCTCAATTCAAGTCAATGGGTGTAAGTCGCAGTTAAAATTTTAAAGCGGAAAGACCCTTACCAGTGGAGCCTGAAGAAATCCTGTGGAATGCAGGAGGTTGGAGAGCCAGCCCACCTATGGATACCCTAGGAACCAGGATACCTACACCAGAGAATTCCGGGTAATTTCCCACTTTGTTAGTATAGGAGGCTGGCTTAGTACATGGTGTTCACTTATGTAAGTGTAGCAACCTGCACTGATCCAGACTACCCTTGAAGTGATTTTCGTGTTCTTAGACAACCTTAGAGACCCTCTAAGTGGTTGCTGTGGAGAGCAGCCGGCTTAGTCCAGAAGGAGTGTAAATCAGCTTGTTTTACCAGAACGGAATCTTATTGGTATAGATTAAGTGAAAAAGAACCACAGAATGTATGTATAAAAATATGTATTTATTATAAGACACTCACTAACACATATATATAACTCCTATCCGGAGATAGAACACAATGCACACAATACTTTGCAAATAAAACAGGTAAGCAGCACAAATACACAGAGGTCGCCAGGGGGAGACCAAACCCTATACTAAAATAGTGGGATGCGAACCACAACTCAAGTCAAAACTATACCCAGAAGACGTAGAAGTACTTGGGGACCCAAGGAACCATCCTAGGTAAGTACCCAGGAACCCCAGGGAGGCCGTTTGTAGAGTGGGAACACGACCACATGCTCAATTCAAATCAAAGGGTAAGTCGCAGTTGCAATTTTAAGGAAGAAAGACCCTTCCCTGTGGACCCTGAAGAAATCCTGTGGAAGACAAAAGTTTGGAGAGCCACGCCACCTGTGTATACCCTAGGAACCAGGATACCTACACCAGGGAATTTCGGGTAATTTCCTGCTTTGTTAGTTTAGGAGGCTGGCTTAGTATATGCTGCTCACTTATGTAAGTGTAGCACCCTGTACTAATCCAGACAACTGTTAATGTGATTTTAGTTGTCTTAGACAACCTTAGAAAGCTCTCTAAGTGGCAGCTGTGGAGAGCATCCTTCAGGCTTAGTCCTGAAGGTGAGTAAAGCAGCTTGTTTTACCAGAACGTGATCTTATTGGTATAGATTATGTGAAAAAGAACCACACAATTTATTTATAAAAATATGTATTTATTATAAGACACTCACTAACACATATATATATCTCCTATCCGGAGATAGAACACAATGCACACAATATTTTGCAAATAAAACAGGTAAGTACCACAAATACACAGAGGTCGCCAGGGGGAGACCAAACCATTTACTAAAATAGTGGGATGCGAACCACAACTCAAGTCAAAACTATACCCAGAAGACATAGACGTACTTGGGGACCCAAGGAACCATCCTAGGTAACTACCCAGGAACCCCAGGGAGGCCGTTTGTAGAGTGGGAACACGACCACATGCTCATTTCAAATTAAAGGGTAAGTCGCAGTTGCAATTTTAAGGAAGAAAGACCTTTCCCTGTGGACCCTGAAGAAATCCTGTGGAAGACAAAAGTTTGGAGAGCCATGCCACCTGTGTATACCCTAGGAACCAGGATACCTACACCAGGGAATTTCGGGTAATTTCCTGCTTTGTTAGTGTAGGAGGCTGGCTTAGTATATGCTGCTCACTTATGTAAGTGTAGCACCCTGTACTAATCCAGACAACTGTTAATGTGATTTTAGTTGTCTTAGACAACCTTAGAAAGCTCTCTAAGTGGCAGCTGTGGAGAGCATCCTTCAGGCTTAGTCCTGAAGGTGAGTAAAGCAGCTTGTTTTACCAGAACGTGATCTTATTGGTATAGATTATGTGAAAAAGAACCACACAATTTATTTATAAAAATATGTATTTATTATAAGACACTCACTAACACATATATATATCTCCTATCCGGAGATAGAACACAATGCATACAATATTTTGCAAATAAAACAGGTAAGTAGCACAAATACACAGAGGTCGCCAGGGGGAGACCAAACCATATACTAAAATAGTGGGATGCGAACCACAACTCAAGTCAAAACTATACCCAGAAGACGTAGAAGTGCTTGGGGACCCAAGGAACCACCCTAGGTAAGTACCTAGGAACCCCACGGAGGCTGTTTGCAGAGAGGGAACATGACCGCATGCTCAGTTCAAGTCAATGGGTAAGTCACAGTTGCAATTTTAAGGAAGAAAGACCCTTCCCAGTGGACCCTGAAGAAATCCCTTGGAAAACAAAAGGTTGGAGAAACACCCCACCTGTGTATACCCTAGGAACCAGGATACCTACACCAGCGAATTCAGGGTAATTTCACGCGTTGTTAGTGTAGCAGGCTGGCTGAGTATATGCTGCTCACTTATGTCAGTGTAGCACCCTGCAGTAATCCAGACAACTGTTAATGTGATTTTACTGGTCTTAGACAACCTTCAAAAGCTCTCTAAGTGGTAGCTGTGGAGAGCAGCCTTCAGGCTTTGTAGTGTAGCTCCTATTTCCCTAATAGGCTCTGCGCATTGGAATAATATATCCTATAGGTTTGACATAGGACTACGGTCAGTATGTCCCTATCGAGTATATTAAACTTAATTACTTGTGCCAGCTAGCTCAGAGGCCACTAGAAACTCCTTGACAACAAGAAGGGAGTAGTTTCTGGCAGCCGCAAAACATGACCACTTTGTCTCCCTTTAGAATCAGAACGTGTCCCAGAGTCGTGGAAACAATAGATAACTATTTCACTCAGCTCAATCGTGCATGCTTAGTTTTCTCCAAGTTTACACAGAAAGAAGTAGACGGGCATTTCAATAAAAGATTTATTGAACAGTCTTGTTTCTAGTGTAAGTAAAATGTGCTGTTACGATCACAAGACAGTATGCGAGATAAATAATGTACAGTGTGAGCAGTAGAAATAAATAATACTCCGATAGCATTATCTTTTTAGTATATATGCATTTACATAAATAACACAGACTAAAAATGCGAGTACTCATATGATGCGTTTCTAATCTAGTTCTACCCCAATGTACCTAACCTAACCTAGGTGTAGGGAGAGGTATGAAGTAGGTGAAGTATTCCTTACTATGGTATACTAAGAGTATGTTAAGCCTAGTATGCCTAGTATGCCAAGAGTCCCTCTAGGTTCTTATCAGCTCCATACCTGAAGAATGAGAGAGGTAGGAATCTCTTTGCCAGACTCGAACTCCAACACCCCGCAAGGGAAGTCAGATCACTGGAAGCTGGACTCTCTGCGTGCAGGGATGACAGCGTCTTCTCAGTGCGTCAGGCCGGGAAACGGGCTCCTCTGAAGTCGAGGTCTCCTCTAGTTTACAGGGGCTAGGGAAAGTATATTTATACCTGAGAGTACCTAAGAATGTTAGTATTGACGTGAGTCGGACAGCGAAAGACGTCATGAATGAACCCCTAAGGAATAATGGTTCATGCATAATAGATGAGTCCTTGAAGAAATCAATAGTCCTGTGCTAGGGAAATTCCCAAAGCCTAAGGGTCTGTTCTTCAAGAACTCGTTGTGACGTTAGGGTGGACGGATGTCGGAGACCATGCCTGTATTTGGAGTGCATGGTTTAATGCCTAAATAAGGGCTGGGATTTTATGCCTATATAAGGGCAGGGCGAATTGTGTCTATATAAGGACATGATACTGGAAAGCCCGTTTATGGACACCCTAAGAGGAATACAACACCCACTCCACTTTCGTGTGTACGATAATACTAAAATGCTAAACATTTAAAATGCTAAACATTAAATGGAGTACCGCATATTTAAAAAATATTTCTTAAAAGCATTAAAAAACATAATAAAAAAATGCAAAAGGTACTGTACATTTGAAGCAAATGCTTTTCATTTCAGGCATAAAGTTCGAAAATAAATGCAATTGGAATGAAATAAGCAGTAATATTTACATGTGACAGAAAAGGATCGATAAGTTGTTCAAAAAGCAAAGTCATTTCATGTCATGAAAATTAATTAATTGTTTTAGACACACAAGATGACTAAGTGTCCGTGGAAGTACCTTGAAGTCTGTATTATAAGGCTAGTTCTACTTTAAGCAGATTGAAGTGCCATTTTCGTTCGAAAAATGGGAAAAAGTTCAATTTTGGTAGAGTTCCAAGTTGTTTTGAAAAATGAAGGCCAAATTGTTACTGCATCTCTGGAACACTGTATGCTCAATCAGAGTCAGTTTACGGGTCTGGTGTAAACATGAGATCATCTATTTCTATAGACAAAACATCATCCACTGTAGTTGGTGTCAGTTGGAACACCTCGTGTAGTACATTAATTGCACAGAGATGAGAAGCATCGCTTCCAGCATAGGTTGCCTCAGCAATGTTCGCGTCCGTTGTTACCTGTGTGCCTGTAGATCTTTCTCGTACCTCAGCAGCAGCCGGAAGCGTCTGTGAGATCTCAATGAATGCTGACATCAGGATAGGCAGCCTCTGGGGCCAACACAGAGCATGGGCCGTTATCGGGACCAGCAGAGTATCGACATCCTTTGGCGTTGCTGATGGAAATGTTAGACAGGTGTCCAACACGCATTCTTCACCGCATAGCAGGCATCGTAGAACAGGTAAGATGCAATCTTGCCAGATTGGTCTGAATGACAGGAACCACGTGGTATTAAGTTCCCGTAGATGAGTCATGCCCAATAGCTGTACTATTCGCTCACGGCACATTCGTTCAAGGAGAGCTTTCTCCATTTTGCTCGGAGTGATGTCTGCGAATAGGCTGGCCATAGCGCATTAGCAGGAAGAGAAATAGAATTCCGGCAACAAGTGCTAGAATTAATGGTATGCCACCAAACACCGAATGTGCAAAGTTCGGGATGATTCCGAGTATTGCCTGGAAAGGTGCTAACAGACCGGAGCAGATGCTCTTAAATACATGTACAATTCCGGTTGTGTCAGACATATTGATGATACGTCCTATCATTTCTACGAAATGTATAGGGCAGTTTGTACGTATTAAAGTCTGTATCTCAGCCGAAGTCCTTGCTACTTGTAGATCATAGGTTTCTTTGGCCGAGGTCAAAGGCACTGTTTGCTGTAAAAGCATGGCTTTCATTCTGCTCAAAGTATCAAATCTTATAAAAGAGACGTTCAGCGAAGGCCATAGAGGCGACTCCCTGACTGTGTCTATTGGGGCAAACAATACTTGCATACAGCAAGTGACCCTGGAGTTGACCGTTACTCTGATATGGGATGCCTGGCAGCATGCCGCAGCAACTCTAATCATTCAACATGAGGTAACTCCCATTAGAAAGTTGTCCAAACGTTGGATTAATCACAGCAGCTGGTGTACACTGCTGATGGCAAGACAAATTTGCCACAGAACCATTACAAGCCCCGTGTAAAGAAATGTCCTGACATATAAGTGAACCGCTCAGTGCACGTTTACAGTGTGTACCGCTCAAAAACACTTCACGATCCCCACTCCAACATCTATATGTATATGGTAAATCCCAAGATGTCTTAATGTATTCCTTACCCAACCTTTCATATTTGCCTGCTTGCATTTGTCTGAGGCAATACTGAAACTGAAAAGTAGTCACAGGTAATGTTATTTTGCCATGAATAAGCCATTCTGTAGCTGGTTTTTCTGCCACTGTGAATGGTAACTTTTCCAGTTTTTCAATGCTCAGCACTGTATACTTTGCTCCTCTTTGTGCCAGTTCGATCTGTTTATCAGTTAGATTGTATTCTGCAAACAGAGCCGATGTGTTGATGAAACGCCAAGGCACATAGCCCGCTCGCAAAGATTGCAGCGTCCAGCTTAATAACACAAAAGAACGTAATTGAGATTGGCCTTGTTGTAACATCGCCAAATCTTGTTCTAGTATGTCGATAGCAGAGGATACAATGCCATCCAATGAATATATTCTGGAGGACAAAGTTGTTAACCCATTGTCGACCACAGAGAGTGTTTTCTCTAAATTAATACGATCAAGTTCACGTATTCGTTCTGTTGCCTCTATCTGTGATACTTTCCATGCTTCATTATAGGCAGCATAAATGCCGGCATATATGAAACGTTTTTGACGCGGTTTTCTTGGTCCAAGCAAGAATTCCCTAAGGTCTGCGTCCTTTTTAAGTAAGGTTAAGTGTTGTTTCACATCCTGTAGTGTAGACTTATGCAGCCAATCGAGACATAATTTTCCTACACTGTATGTTGTTACTACCCCCGGATGTTGTCTTTGGACGTATCTTGGGTCTGGCCTATGTATAGTAAAGCCCTGAGTTTTATTCAGGAATCTTTCCTGACAGTTATTCGTGTCTTTGGGCCAGATCAACCATTTTTTTCAATCAGGATTAGATCTGTTGAGTTGTAGTATATTGTCAACTGTCACCACTGCCTGTGTATCGTTATCACTTGCAGGTGTTGGTACAGAAGGTGTGTTCATCTCCTTGATCTTGGCTAATCCAAGACAAGATGTTTGTTGGATGGTTTCATTCAAAAACATTATTTGTTCAGGGATGATACAGGCTCTAAATAAAGCTTCTATCCCCTGCACTTGGCAATCTTTAGTACCCCAGACAGTTTTTGTGTCTATTGTGTCTTTCCAAAATTCGAAACCCTGTCTAGACAGTTGGGCATTAAATAATGCAGAGTAAATCTGTTTTGTATTTGTTAACATAATTTTCAGCCCTGTCTTGTTTACATTTTTATAGTAAAACATTTCTGGATGTATTGTAACCTGAAAAATATGGAAACTTGTTGGCAAATGTTTTTGAACTACCTTTAGGTGGTGTAGGACAATGTTCCCATTGGTTAAACATAAACACATTTCTTGGGTATGCAGAGTTATGCAAATAATGATGACCATAGTGGTTATAACAATACAGTTGTTCATAGTCTGATGAACCCTCTAAATATTCATTTTTAGAAAATGCAGCAGATTTTTCTAGGTCATACATTATGGGGCCGATTCCGATTCGGGCCGGAAATCTCTCCGACCGAGCCGGACCCGGAGAGATTTCCGACCGAATCGGACCCGTGCAGCCCGACCGAACGAGTACGATGCGCACGTATGCCATCGGACTCGATTCGGTCGGACTCCCATTGAAGTCAATGGGAGCCTGTCGTACAACGCGTACGCGGGCTCCCATTGACTCAATGGGTGCGAGGCAGACAAGGGCGCCCCCTACAGCGTGTACGCGGCGAAGCGACTCGCGCCGTACACGCACAGGTAGGGGGGACCCATGGCTCCCCCCTGTGTGCGACTCGCGCGGCTACGCGTACAGGGGGGTCCGACACAGACCCCCAAAGTACGGCTCCGACTGCTCTTTGGAGCCGGAGTGCGCGGCTTGGTCGGACTGCTCGCGGCGCGCATCGTACTTACCCGGCCGGGGGACGTCTCCATTGCGCGGTGGGAGTCGAGTCCGAGCGAGTCGGTCGGTGCGGTTAGACCCGGGAACGAGTCGGTCGGAGCGGTCAGGACGCCCGGACGAGTCGGTCGGCGATTTCGCATCGTACTCCCTCGCCCGGACGCGCGTACGAATCGGTCGGGAAATAGGGCTCCGAATCGGATCCGGTTAAGCCGAATCCGATTCGGAGCCCTACCGGCCGAGATCGGAATCGGCCCCTATGTCGTTTACAGTCTCAAAGTCCCAATCATCAGAATAGGTACTGGACGAAATTAGATCACTTAGTGAAATTTTAAACAAATGTGGAATGTTCAATTGTTCCGACGGGCCGAAGATGTAAAAATCTGTTTTGTCCCACGCTATACCATCCTGTATAGGAACAGCTGTGATGTTCACTGATGACAAGTCTCTTGCTTCACGATGGGAAGATTTATGAGGTTTCAAAAGTACGTTCACGCCTTTTCTTTCAGTATTCACATGGATGTATCTGCCACTTATTAGCACGCTCACAGTTGTAACCAAAGCTAGCCAGAGCAGGAAAACAAAAAGTCCAGATATAATCCAGAGTTCAATCCATGGAGAAACCAAATAAGTCTTTTTCAGAAAGTGAAGAAAGTCTTGTACTTGCTGCTTGAATTTGAATGATGCTGGCGTCGTTTCAGGTTCACTCGGATCTTCTGAGAACGTATCAAAGTTAATGAAATAGCCAGAAGCAGTTCTGTCAATTGTTGGAATTGCATCAGGATTTGTAGAAATCACTGGAACCAGTTCATCACTTGCCACATTGGTGTAGACAGGTGTATTTGGACTAACTGTTACTTGGTGTTCAAGAGGGATGAGTTCTATAGCGTTGTTGCTTAGTCCTCCATCTGTTACAGCTGAATTCTCGATTGTTATCAGTCTTTCAGTCTGAACCTCTTGGATAGTAGCGAGAGGAGTGCGTCTGCTACTAGGTCGGAGTCCACGAGGCCTACTATTTAGTATTGACCACATACTGTGGTTTGATCAGGTCGATGGACACAAATCTTTTCTCCTTTCTTCCAGCAAGGGGCGGCAGAAGTACTGTTCTTGTTCCTTGAACTGCTAGGACAGGTACTGGTTGTCTGTAAGAAGGTCCAAATTCCTTCTTGTCCGCAATCTTTTCTCTGACTAGATCCCCAACTTTTGGAATCCAGACAGGCCTTGCTGGGACCGCCGATTTTCCCCAGTGGTGGTTGGCTGTAGGAATACGTTGCTTTGTTTCGTTCTTAACTCATTCAGATTCTGTAAAACAGCCAAACGATCTTTGATATCAAACGGTTTATTTTCCACCACTGTGCCTACGTGTTCAAGGTCTGGTACCCACATTCTTGTCCCAAATAGGACCTCATATGGAGTGACCCCCGCTAGAGAACTTCTTGGTAGATTATTCAATGAGCGTTGGACCCCATTAAGGTGTTTGACCCACCCATCACCCGAACCTAATACCCTAGCTGTTATAGACTGCTTTATGTCCCGGTTTTTCCTTTCCACAACCGAATTTCCCTCAGGATGGAATGGAGAGGAGTACCGCAACGCAACGCCCAGACTGGCCATGGCTTCTTTGTAAGCCCGAGAGCTAAACGCAGGATCCTGGTCAGAATGTAGCGTGCCTATTGCGTATGTGCCGATAAAGACTCGCAAATCTTTTATAACAGTTCGAGCGTCAGCCGAGCGCTGAGGCCATAATCGTAGGAACCTAGAGCATGAATCCACTGCTACCATGATATATTTATAGTTACCGTCCCTTTGCAAGGGACCGCAGTGGTCCAGGTAAACACAAGCTAATGGTTTGTCTGAAATTAACAGGGGTGTCTGCGCAGGACGTTTCACTGTTGAGACTTTCATCTGTTGGCAAATATCACATTCTAAAACATAGTTTTTAGTTTGTTTCCGAATGCCAGGCCACCAATATCTTTGCTTGAGTAAAGATACTGTTGCTGAAACACCTGCATGGGCAGAAGCTATCCCTTTGTGTGCTGCTAGGATTAGTCCTAATCTGCGTTCCTTGTTTGGAATTACCCTATCCCCCACTCCAAGGATTCGAGCAAAAGGAACGTTGTTCGCATCAATTACATAAGAGTACTTGAGTGGAAACTTTTTGGTAACGCTGCACTGCTGCCTTTGCTTGATGCATTGACAGCCAACATTATCTCACCGTCTATTTTTGTTTTTGAACGAGTGATCGCAGCTACGGAAGCCGTCTGCACAGCCCCCTTTGCGGCTTCATCAGCCAATGAATTCCCTGCAACGTGAACGCCATCACGTTGATGACTCAGTGTGTGGATCACGTGAGCCTTTGGTAGTTCGTTTTTCAACTGAACTACTTGTTCCCAAAGCGTTTTGTGCTTTATTGTGCCACCTTTCGCATCTTTGAAACCATTTTCAAGCCAGTTTTGTATATAGTCATTATACGACTGAACACAGTAAAAGGAATCGCACACTATTAGTGTGGGGAATTCTCGATCTGTACTTTCAAGTGCCAGTTTGAATGCTTGTAGTTCAGCTCGCTGAGCTGTACAATCTCCTAGAGACTGAGTTTTTGTGACCATAGGTCTGAAGATGCCATTTCGCATGCGACCTTTAACGATTGCACACGCTGCACTGTAAGCTTGCTTACTCCCTGTTGCGGGTTGTGCGGATCCGTCAGTGTAAATTATAAATTCGTACTGATCGAGAGGCAGAATTTCAGTAGGCAGAGGACATTCTTGTTCATATTGCAGGAATGCTTGTGTTTTTAAATCTGGATCAAAAACATATTCAAAATCTGTTGCAGCAAGAGAATTAACCCATTGTATCCATCTTGGATGTAATGCTTTAGCATTTGGAATGCTTGCTTTTGTGACCGCTTCTAAAGCTGGTACCGGGGTTACGACAATAATGCGTTTCCCTTGGGCTAAGGCTCTTTCTTTTGCTACAGCCGTTTGAACTGCTGTTAGAATGTTTTCAGTTGAACTGAAGCGCATTTCCGCTTGTGTGTATAAATGAGATTTGTATGCTATTGGTATTTTCTCACCCTCATTGAAGGTTAAGTAGGTGAATCCGCATTGACCCGAAATTATTCGGATCAACAAATTGCGTTGACTTACGCGTGTTTGTAAGTGATTTGTTGCTAACTTGTTAGCCTGGAGTGAACGCAAGATTTCTGTGTGTTCCTGTGTCCAGTTTCTGATCGAAAAATCAGGTTTGATTAATGCGTAGAGAGGTTTAACCCTTTCTGCGTAATTTAGAATGTATGTTCTTCCAAAGTTTAGGAAACCCAGGATGGATTGTAAGTTTTTTAGCGTTTTTGAAGGTTGGAGCAGCACACACTTTTCTAAAAAGTTAGCTGCCAAGCTCTTGCCTTCACTTGAAAGTTCATATCCTAGAAATAGGACATTGAGATGGGCAATTCTGGACTTTTTAAAGTTGAACTTGTAGCCCTCAGAGGCGAAACCCAGTATAATGGTGCTCACCCTGTTCAAGTGTTTTTCCAGGTCATCGTCTGTCAGATAGATGTCATCGACATAGGACAATGCCTCATTGTCATAAATTTGTAGTATCTCCGTTACCCTCGCTGAGAATAAACCTGGGCTGTTCTTGAACCCTTGTGGGAGTCGACAAAAGTGACGCTGGGTCCCCATTTTGGAGAATGCTGTTAAGTACCTGCTTTCAAGTGCTATGTTTTGACAAAAGAAACCATTTGAGATGTTGTTTTATATTTTTTACGCACAATGTTATTCATTAATGCTGTGCTATGTGCATTTTGCACTGCAAAAGTTTTAGAACAAGTGTTTAGGTGTCTGTAGTCCAAAACTAGACGATATGTATTGTCTGGTTTGGAGACAGGAAACAAAGGATTGTTCATTGAGGAGGTGCATGTTTCAATCACCCCTTGATATTCAAGTTGATCTAAGATCTCCCTGACCTGTTTTTTAGCTTCTTGCTTTATTGGGTACTGCCGTTGTGCAGTTGGTTCATGTTTCAGATGTATTTTATGGCGAGGTGAATCCTCATCCCATCCTACATGATTTTTATATAATGCTAGGGACTGGGCCACTGCCCATTTCCTGGCATATGTATATCTCAGATGCATTGGTATATGGTTGGAGAAGGCATACATAATAATGTCCTCGCCATGTGGGCACTCCTTGACAAATTGTGGTGGCCAGTCCTATTCTGCTAGAAGTATGTCATAGCCCTTTGATAGTCTTTCCCAAAAAAGTGCTTTCACCTGTCTAGGTTTGTCTCCCTCCATCCGGAGAGTTATTTCATATAACTTTTGTGGAGTACTAACCCTGGTGTCTACAGTCTCAACTGTGATGTACTCATTCAAGTCCACTATCTCCAGAAGTTCCTTCAGGTTCTGGCGAACTATTGTGACTTCTGCTGCACTGTCCAGCATTGTCTGAGCCCATTCTCCGTTCTTGAGTTGTGTTCTCAGTATTCTCGGCATGTCTGATCTTTAGACCTGCTACTTTCTTTTTGGAGAATTGAGGTTTTACTTTGGTTTTTGGAGCGTGTTTGTCGGCTTTCGATTTCGCGCGTTCTTCTCTATGTTCCGATCGTCCTTTTCTTTCCGAAGTCTGTGATGAGATCTGAAAGGGACGAGAGGAACGTGTATCAGTATCTTGATACCTGTCAGGTTTTCTCAAATTATCCCTATTCCTGAGGTTATACCTCCTTTCAGAGGGCTCCTTTTGAGGAGACCTACCTCAGGATTGAGAACGTTTCTCATTTGATTTTTGTTTAGTAGACTCCCACTTCTTTTTAGAAGATGTATGAGTTTGTTTAATTGAGTCCTTCTCAGGACTTTCAGATAGCTTAGGTTTCACTGGTCTTCCACCCAAACTATCTCTGCCTAATTCTGCATAAGATTGTTCTATTATTTTGGGTAGCTCTGTTTGATGTTCTGTAACATCAAATTCCCTTAATTTTTGGCGGATCGCCACTGCTGCTGCCTCCCCTTTAATATTAGATAATATTATTGTTAAGACCTGTTCGATATTTTTCAGTAATTTCATACCTAAATTTAGAGCAGGTTCTGCCCCGTATTCGTTTTGAATTTGTTTCAGGACATCAGGTATTACCGCAATTGACGGAATGCCATGTGTTTTAGTATAGATGGCAGCAAAGACTGAGCCCCAAGTGGTGCAGTCTTCCAGTTGTGGTGTGATCCCCATTGGTAAACTGATTGTCAGTATTCTGTGTTTCTCATACGGGCTAGTATTTGGAAATACTGCTTCGATTTGAGTAATTTTTTGAGCTATCCAGAATGGAATTTGCTCACGTTTGTGGGCATTTTACCCATGACTGCGTATAGAGTCTGTGGTGTAATTTTTAGTGTATTCCCCTGTTGAGGAGTTGGATTTGGAATTGTTAATGGTTGCTGGACTGTAAAAGTCTGCATGACATATTGGACCAATTGTCTGTAAATTTTTATTAACTCTGTGATTTGAGTAAGTAGTTCATCGTTTGACATTTCTTCAATGTCAGGATGAGGTGTGTAGCCGGCTAGAATCGGCCATGTTGCTCCTGGTCTACCTAGTGGACCGACCCTGGTAATGTTTTTGTGATGTTTTAGGGCGCCTTTAAACCAGAGCTGATGCTCCTGGTATGTTAATGGAATTTCTATATCCTCGAAAGGAATGTATTCCTCTGGTGGATCATCTTCTTTGTAGAAGTGAAACATGTGTGTTACTGAATTGGATTCAGGAAATATTACCCATGAATAGAATACCTCTGTCTGAAAGGATTCATGTGCCTCTATCACGAAAACTGCTCTACCTCCTCTTGGTGGTAGGCCATGTTTTATAAGTTTTAGAGTGATGGCTCTTCTTAAGTTTGGAGCGATGTTTATGACACCCTCCTCGGTTTCATTTAAACCTGTAATGTTAAAAGCTGCTGCTTGGGCTTGATCAGCCGCAGCTTCACCGTTTCCGGTTTCAGTCATTTTGTTTTTTGAAAAATGTAGAACAAGTTTCAAGGAAACAAAGATTAGGTGCACAATATTTTGGAACACTGTATCCTTCAACGTTGAGCAAACCAAACAGCTAATATATAGGGTACTGCCCTATGTAGCCTTGGTGGATACTTAACCCTGCCCACTCCAGACGTCTTTTGGAGTATATGGGTAGGGGTCTGAGAGAAAAAGCACGGCTGAGTTACTCAGTATCTAACGTTGAATTACTGCCTTACCAAACGTTGGGCGCCATGTAGTGTAGCTCCTATTTCCCTAATAGGCTCTGCGCATTGGTATAATATATCCTATAGGTTTGACATAGGACTAAGGTCAGTATGTCCCTATCGAGTATATTAAACTTAATTACTTGTGCCAGCTAGCTCAGAGGCCACTAGAAACTCCTTGACAACAAGAAGGGAGTAGTTTTTGGCAGCCGCAAAACATGACCACTTTGTTTCCCTTTAGAATCAGAACGTCTCTCAGAGTCGTGGAAACAATAGATAACTATTTCACTCAGCTCAATCGTGCATGCTTAGTTTTCTCCAAGTTTACACAGAAAGAAGTAGACGGGCGTTTCAATAAAAGATTTATTGAACAGTCTTGTTTCTGGTGTAAGTAAAATGTGCTGTTACGATCACAAGACAGTATGCGAGATAAATAATGTACAGTGTGAGCAGTAGAAATAAATAATACTGCGATAGCATTATCTTTTTAGTATATATGCATTTACATAAATAACACAGACTAAAAATGCGAGTACTCATACGATGCGTTTCTAATCTAGTTCTACCCCAATGTACCTAACCTAACCTAGGTGTAGGGAGAGGTATGAAGTAGGTGAAGTATTCCTTACTATGGTATACTAAGAGTATGTTAAGCCTAGTATGCCTAGTATGCCAAGAGTCCCTCTAGGTTCTTATCAGCTCCATATCTGAAGAATGAGAGAGGTAGGAATCTCTTTGCCAGACTCGAACTCCAACACCCCGCAAGGGAAGTCAGATCACTGGAAGCTGGACTCTCTGCGTGCAGGGATGACAGCGTCTTCTCAGTGCGTCAGGCCGGGAAACGGGCTCCTCTGAAGTCGAGGTCTCCTCTAGTTTACAGGGGCTAGGGAAGGTATATTTATACCTGAGAGTACCTAAGAATGTTAGTATTGACGTGAGTCGGACAGCGAAAGACGTCATGAATGCACCCCTAAGGAATAATGGTTCATGCATAATAGATGAGTCCTTGAAGAAATCAATAGTCCTGTGCTAGGGAAATTCCCGAAGCCTAAGAGTCTGTTCTTCAAGAACTCGTTGTGACGTTAGGGTGGACGGATGTCGGAGACCATGCCTGTATTTGGAGTGCATGGTTTAATGCCTAAATAAGGGCTGGGATTTTATGCCTATATAAGGGCAGGGCGAATTGTGCCTATATAAGGACATGATACTGGAAAGCCCGTTTATGGACACCCTAAGGGGAATACAACAGCTTAGTCCTTAAGGAGTGTAAAGCAGCGTGTTTTGCCAGAACGTGATCTTATTGGTAAAGATTAAGTAAAAAAGAACCACACAATGTATTTATAAAAATATGTATTTATTATAAGACACTCACTAACACATATATATAGCTCCTATCTGGAGATAGAACACAATGCACAAAATACTTTGCAAATAAAACATGTAAGTAGCACAAATACACAGAGGTCGCCAGGGGGAGACCAAACCATATACTAAAATAGTGGGATGCGAACCACAACTCAATCAATCAATCAATCAATCAAAGAATTTGTAGAGCGCACTACTTACCCGCGAGGGTCTCAAGGCGCTGGGGAGAGGGAAGGGGGGGGGATGCTGCTACTGGTCGAACAGCCAGGTCTTGAGTAGCCTCCTGAAGGTCAGCAGGTCTTGGGTCTTTCGTAGGCTTAGTGGAAGGGTGTTCCAGGTCTTGGCGGCGAGGTGTGAGAAGGATCTGCCGCCGGTGGTTGTTCTTCGAATGCGGGGGACGGTGGCGAGGGAGAGGTCGGCGGAGCGGAGCTGGCGGTTGGGGACGTAGAAGAAGAGCCGTCTGTTGAGGTAGGCTGGGCCAGTTTTGTGGAGTGCCTTGTGTGCGTGGGTGAGGAGTTTGAAGGTGATCCTCCTGTCGACGGGGAGCCAGTGCAGGTTCCTCAAGTGGGGGGTGATGTGGCTGTGGCGTGGTACGTTGAGGATCAGTCGTGCAGAGGCGTTTTGTATGCGTTGCAGTCGCTTGATGAGCTTGGCCGGGGCTCCCGCGTAGAGGCGTTCCCATAGTCCAGTCTGCTACTGACGAGGGCCTGGGTGACTGTTCTTCTTGTGTCTGTCGGGATCCACCTGTAGATCTTGCGAAGCATGCGGAGGGTGTTGAAGCAGGAGGAGGAGACTGCGTTGACTTGCTTGGTCATGGAGAGCGTTGAGTCGAGGATGACTCCCAGGTTGTGTGCGTGGTCGGTGGGTGTCGGGGCTGCTCCCAGCGTCGTTGGCCACCAGGAGTCGTCCCAGGCTGAGGTGTTGGAGCCGAGGATGAGGACCTCCGTTTTGTCCGTGTTCAGCTTTAGTCGGCTGATCGTCATCCAATCGGCGACGGCCTTCATTCCTTCATGGAGTTTGGCTTTGGCGGCGAGGGGGTCCTTGGTGAGGGAGAGGATCAGTTGAGTGTCGTCGGCGTAGGAGATAATGTTGAGGTCGTGTTGTCTGGCGATGCGTGCGAGCGGGGCCATGTAGATGTTGAACAGTGTTGGGCTGAGGGACGATCCCTGGGGTACGCCGCAGATGATCTCGGAGGCTTCGGATCGGAAGGGTGGGAGGCGGACTCTCTGGGTTCTGCCGTCGAGGAAGGAGATGGTCCATTCCAGGGCCTTGTCTCGGATCCCTGCGTTGTGGAGGCGTGCGCGTAGAGTGCGATGGCAGACAGTGTCGAAGGCGGCGGAGAGGTCCAGCAGGATGAGGGCTGCGGTCTCACCATTGTCCAGCAGGATCCTGATGTCGTCGGTGGCGGTGATGAGGGCAGTCTCAGTGCTGTGGTTGCTGCGGAATCCTGATTGGGATGGGTCCAGGATGCTGTTTTCTTCGAGGTATCGGGTTAGCTGTTTGTTGACGATCTTCTCGATGACCTTGGCTGGGAACGGAAGCAGAGAGATGGGCCGGAAGTTCTTGAGGTCTCTCGGGTCCGCCTTGGGTTTTTTGAGTAGGGCGTTGATCTCTGCGTGTTTCCAGCTCTCTGGGAAGGTCGCGGTCTCGAAGGAGAGGTTGATGATGTTGCACAGGTGGGGTGCGATGGAGCTGCTGGCTTTGTTGAAGATGTGGTGCGGGAAAGGGTCTGACGGGGAGCCGGAGTGTATTGTGCTCATGGTCTTGATGGTGTCCTCGATGTTCACGCTGGCCCAGGCTGGCAGGGGGTCGTGGTCGATGGTGTGTGGCGGGTCGATCTTAGTTGGGGTTGTCTGGGTGTTGAAGCTGTCGTGGATGTCGGCGATCTTGCGGTGAAAGAAGGTGGCGAGGGAATCGCACAGGGGTTGCGACGGCGGGATGTCGTTTGTGTTGGAGCTGGGGTTGGAGAGTTCCTTCACGATGTTGAAAAGCTCCTTGCTGTTGTGTGCGTTGTTGTCGAGGCGGTCTTTGAAGGAGATTCTCTTGGCGGACCTGATGAGGTGGTGGTGGTTACGGATGGCGTCTTTGTGGGCTGTGTGCTGTCCGGTGTCTTATCGCTGTGCCATTTCTTCTCTAGTTTCCGGCAGGTGCGCTTGGAAGCTAGGAGTTCCGAGGTGAACCAGCTGGCTCTTTTGGTGGTGTCGCTGTAGGTGAGCTTTTTCAGCGGGGCGAGGGTGTTGGCACAGTCGTCCATCCATCGTCTGAGGTTGCAGGCAGCGTCGTCGGTGTTGGATGGGTCGGAGGGAGGGCTGAGAGCGAGGGTTGCCTGGAGTTGGTCTTCGGTGACTTTGCTCCAGCAGCGGCGTGGGATCTGTTGGGTGCGGTGGTGTGTTCAAGTCGAAACTATACCCAGAAGACGTAGAAGTGCTTGGGGACCCAAGGAACCACCCTAGGTAAGTACCCAGGAACCCCTCGGAGGCTGTTTGCAGAGAGGGAATGTGAGAAGTTGGCCTGGCATATGCTGTACACTAATTTTAGTGGGCACCTTGCACCAGTCCAAATCGACTCTTATGGTAGGTAGGTTAAAGACAACCTTATTGAAAGCTATCCTAGTGGTAGCTATGGAGAGCAGCCTTCAGGCTAAGTCTTGAAGGAATGTAAAGCAGCTTGTTTTACCAGTCTATAATCTCTTGAGTGACCAAATGAAAGAGCACCACACCAGGTATATATTCAAAATATATGTATTTATTACTAAACACACCCCTCTAGTCTCTTTATGAGGCTAGAGTTCGAAATACATAAGTTATACGATCTTAAATCACAATAATAGCACAAATACACGTTTGGGCCCTAGGGGCGTACCAAACCATATACCAATAAAGTGGTATGCGAACCACGACTGAACTAGACACTAGGCCTAGAGCCTCTAGAAGTGCTTGGACCACAAGGAACCACCCAAGGTAGTGACACAGGGGACCCACGGGAGACGCGTGCAGTGTAAATACACAACCGCGATACGCCGTTAACTTCTATGGAGAAAGTCGGGATCGGGAAAATAGAGGAAAGGGACACTTAGAAGAGGACTAGGACAAAACCCTTTGAGATCTAGGACTTTGAAGAGTCTCTACCCACGGGAGCACCGGAGTACTCGTGTTACCTCACCCAGGGAAGCCGGGTGCATAGGTGCCTTTCGGGGTCGGGTTTCGTCGTCGATTCGAATGGCGATCTGCTGCAAAGTGCTGCTGGCGGCCAAGAGAAAAGTGTCCGGGTGGATCCAAGAGTGGATCGGAGTTCTGGTGAACCTGAAAGCAGAGTGGACAGAGTCTGGGTCACTAGCCAGTGACCAGGAAGGCGATGGACAGATGCCCACCGATGTCGAGTGCTTCAGGTGCGTTGATGGTCATCTTGACTCTTCAGCCACGAGGTCCGGGAGGCGTTGTCGGCGACCAGGAGCAGGATTCGGGCTGGTGCTCGATGTCTGTCGAGTGCTGAGGTGTCGGCGACCGGATTGGACCCAACAAGCCTTGGCAACGGCAAGTCTCGAGTAAGATGTAGATCGTCGATGGTGCAGACCAACAAGGTCTGTGGAACTCACCCAGCGAAGGTAAGTGAGGGCAGGCCTGGAGCAACTAGGATGCCAACTAAGGAAAAGATTGGCCTTCGTTAAGGGCTACTAGCCAACGGGCTAGCGACCGCGAAGGAGCCTCGTGACGCCACACGTGGAGCTGGCTTGCAGGACACTCGTGGAGTGGGGGCCAGTGATCTTTGGTGCAGGTGGTACTGGAGGCTAGGGCTACTCGGAGCCCAAAGCACGACTTCTTGGGAAACCCAGAAGATGGTGCACTTGCAAATGTGCTCGGTGTCCAGGGGTCACGGTCTCAAGTCACCCACGATAGCCACGGGCCTCAGCTTTGCTGGGGACTCAGGGTAGCCTCGGGGAAGTCTGAGAATCCACCTCTGGTGATGCGATGACTTTGGCGTCCGACGGGAGCTTCAGTAATGCGAACCGGACAGATGCTTCTTTGGTGCCTGCCAAGCACGGGAGTCACTCCTTGACCCCAAGGGAGATTCTTCAGTCCTCTAATCTTGTCGTAGAGCGTCGAAGGTCCAGGATTCAGTGTCAGAGTTTCATCCAGGTATAATCTAAAGTCCTAAGGACTGGGTTCCTACCTTTATTCTAAAAATAGGGGTTGGACTACTCTGTGGCCCCACCTATGGGTGGGTCAGGGCAGAGGGGTGGCTACACCCCTTTCCCTTTGTCCAGTTCGCGCCAAAGCAGGGGCTGCAAGCCCCTGATCCGGTTTGAACTGGGGTATGCACAGGGACACCAAATGTGCCCCCAGTGCAGGACTTCAAAGCACCCGAAAGTGCTCCCGCCCAGCCCCAATACACATTATCCTGTCTGGGGGACAGGAAACCTATTGTCCAGGCCTCCCCTGCCGGAGTTTCGTCCAGCATCAGGAGGCCAGACTCGTGTCTGTGGCAGCAGCATCCATTTTGTGATGCCAGGGCTCTGGAAAGAAGTTACCGGACTCGTCAGAGTTAACATGTCTTTCCCTCTAGAAGGGTGGAATGCTACCCCCGCCGCCAGGATTGGCGGGGGGGTAGTATTCCAAGATGTTTGACACCAAACACGACATGTTTAGGTGCAGCCATTCCAAAGTTAGCATTTTACTGCGAGGATATAATGCGCTTAAGAGTATATGGTCAGGCTGCACTACAAACAGCATCAGAGATGGTCTCCGAACGCTGCAGAGGGGCCCTGCTCATGCAGGGGCACCCTCTCACATAGAACCATGCACTCTGCCTTTAGGATTGATAAGGCCTGCCTTAGGAGTGACTTATAGGTTTATATGTGTGTCTGTATTTCGTGATATAGGTAACCTGTATCACAGTAAGGGGTGCTTGCACCACCTTACCCAGGCTGCAGTAGCAGACCTGTGGTGTCAGTTTGGATGGCCTTCCAGGGGTGGCATAATACATGCTGCAGCCCCTGGCAGGCCTCTGAGGTACCTATGCCCTTGGTACATAGTATACCATATACTAGGGACTTATAAGGGCACTCCAGATCCCAATCAGAGATGTACCTAAGGCACATGGAAACCTTTTTACAGAGAAAGCAGATAGACTGGGGCCCTGAATAGCAGGATCCCAGTCCAACTAAGTCATAAACCAGCAAAACACCATAAAAAAAGTGGGGGCAACCATATAGTCAGATTCCACCTTCTTACATAACCCCCCCCCCAAACGAAAGGAGATAAGGCTAACCTTGGCCAGTTGAGCCTATATTGACTAAGTGGCCATATAAGGAAGCACCTGCACTAGCATGGTTGCCCCCTATGTTATGGTCCACTAAGCAATCCCTCACCCTAAGGGTATGAGAGGGTCTCCACCATGGGGAATCACTACCTCTGGTGTGCTTAGGTAAAGTACAAGGCTGGTGAGGTGTCTGAGTAGGGAAGTGAGGCCCTAGGAATGTTGGCCTCAGCTTCCTCAGATCACTGGTCCCCATGTATGCCTGTCTTTCCATGACTGAGTTGCACTTTGCTCTAAGGGTCAACCTTTGGCTGCCTACAGCTGGGGGTTGGGTCCCTTTGGATGGAACACTGGAGGGACATGGCAGGTTTGGAACCTTCTGGTCCCAGGTTTGCCCTTGCCTACCAGAGTCCTTCTGGGGGAGGTCCCTACATAAAGGTATGGGGGATCCCTCAGTGTGTAGAGGAATTTTCACCTGGCTAGGGCTACTAGACTGGGTGCCCCTAATCTGCTGATGGGGGGCTTCCTCTGGACAGGGGGCCCTGGGGGTCCACTGACCTCCCTGACCTCTGCAGCCCTGGGCTGACTGAGGCAGGGTAGAGAGGGGCAGGTTACCTGCTCCAGACTGGGTACCACCTTGGAAGGGTCCTCTGCCATCAGGGGTGTGGCCAGGCCAGGCCTGACTACCTCTGTGGCAGTTCCTTCACTAGGGGTAGGGTCAGTTCCCTGAGGAGGCTGACCCTTACCTATTGTCTGGGGGGAAGAAGACTTTTCTTCAACCCTTGTGCTCTCTTTTGGGGGAGAGTGGGCCATTCTTTCAGGCTCCATCTCTCCAAATTCTTGGGCTGGGGCTGTGGCCATCACAGCCCCACTAACCTTTACAGGGACGCCCAACATCCTAAGATGGGTTTGGTGTTCAACTTCAGCCCAGGCTGAAATTTCCAAATCATTGCCCATCAGGCAATCTACAGGTAAGGTGGGGGACACTGCCACTCTCTTTGGGCCTGTGACCCCCTCCCAGCTGAGATTGACTATGGCCATGGGGTGATCTGTTCTGACACCATCAATGTTGGTCACCTGGTACTTAAACTCAGGTAAAAACTGGTGAGGGGGACTAGTTTCCCTGCCACCAGGGTGACACTAGCCCCTGTGTCCCTAAATGCCACAGCTTTCTGACCATTAATCATTGGCTCCAGTCTGTACCTGCCCAATGCTATGGGACCCATGGTAAAGGTGGCAAATCCTATACCACCATCAGAGTCAGAGGAGTCTGTTGAGGGGTCCCTGTCTAAACTAGGGCCCACCTCTGTTCCTCTTGCAAAAGCACCTAACTTTTTGGGTGCACTACTCCCAACTGGAGGATTACTACTGTAGTACCAGGAGGGGTGGTAGTAGTTGTGGGAGGAACATTTTCTTTATTGCCAATCCTGGGGCAACTGGGATCAGTTTTCCAGTGCCCAGGCTTTTTACAGACATGGCAATAGGGTTTCTTTTCAGGAGAGGAAGGAGTCTGGGACCCACCCCCAGAAGAGGAATTTTGGGGCCCTGTAGGGGACTTATCCTTAGATTTATCCCCACCTTTCTCTTGGGACTTAGTAGAATCTTTCTTCTGGTCACCACCCTGATTTCTAGTTTTTACTCTGGTTCTGACCCATTTGTCTGCCTTCTTTCCCAATTCTTGGGGAGAGGTCAGATCAGAGTCCACCAGATACTGGTGCAAAAGCTGGTTTTGACAATTATTAAGGATCTGCTCCCTCATAATCAAATTGTACAATCCTAAAAAGTCATGCACTTTGTTGCCATGTATCCAACCTTCCAGAGCCTTTGTAGCACAATCTACAAAATCAACCCAGTCTTGAGTCTGAGCTTTTTGGGTGTCTCTGAACTTCAACCTATACTGTTCAGTGGTTAGGCCAAACCCATCTATCAGAGCACTCTTCAAGACTGTGTAATTGTCAGCATCCTCTTCTCTTACAGTGAGGAGCTTGTCTCTACCTTTGTCTGCAAAGGAGAGCCACAAGATTGCTGCCCACTGCCTCTGGGGGACCTTCTGAACTTTACAGGCCCTCTCCAGTGCAGTTATCCATTTGTGGATGTCATCCCCACTCTGGTAGGGAGGGACAATCTTGTTTAGGTTTCTATGGTCATAAGACCCTTCCCTATCTCTAGGGATATTGCTGCCACCATGGGACTCTAGTCCCAACTTTCTTCTTTCTCTAAGGAGATCTAGGGATTCCCTATCTAAAGCTAATTGCTTTTTTCTGAGTTCCAGCTGAGTTTCCTCATACTGGACTAGCCTCTTTCTTCTCTCATGAGAGGATTCTCTCCTATGAGATGAGACAGAGCTCCCTATAGAGGTGCCAGAGTGGTTAGACTCCTGAGAAGGAGACCTAGACCTTCTGGGCACACTCTTAATCCTTCCTGGGGGGACAAAGAGGGCATCATTCTGATCATCCTCATCATCTTCCACAGGAGGGATTGGGTTATCCAGGTCAGGGTCATTGTCACCCTCCTGGCCAGTTTCAGAGGGGGCTGGGGGTATTGGTACCCCTGGCCTCCTCCTCTTCTTCTGCCCCACCCTCAGCTCCTACCCCTTCAGTCCCTACAGGTCTTACTAAGGTCATAAGCCACCAACAACTCCTTGAGGTGTTGGGTGGTGAGGCTTTGGCCTGTCCTTATTTTTCTCAAGTTGCATAAAGCTCTCAATTCCAAGAATGGGAGTGTATCATACTTGGAGGGTGGAAGCTCAATGGCTTCCTGCAAGGATTCTTTAGATCCTACCCTTAAAGACATTACTAGTGTGGTGTGGTGTATGCACTACCTACTCTAGTGTGGCCTACTAAACTCTCTTGAGTTGTAGAAAGGGTTGTGCTATCCCTTAACACACAACTCTAAGTTCAGTAGAACTTACTGTTATTCTAAGCTTAAATTATATGTACCTTAGGTACCTTTAGTGGTTTTCAGTTGATCAATTCAATTGAGATTATCTGGTAAAACAATAGCAAGCTGGAATCCTACACGCTGCACACCAATGTGAGAAGTTGGCCTGGCATATGCTGTCCACTAATTTTAGTGGGCACCTTGCACCAGTCCAAATCGACTCTTATGGTAGGTAGGTTAAAGACAACCTTATTGAAAGCTATCCTAGTGGTAGCTATGGAGAGCAGCCTTCAGGCTAAGTCTTGAAGGAATGTAAAGCAGCTTGTTTTACCAGTCTATAATCTCTTGAGTGACCAAATGAAAGAGCACCACACCAGGTATATATTCAAAATATATGTATTTATTACTAAACACACCCCTCTAGTCTCTTTATGAGGCTAGAGTTCGAAGTACATAAGTTATAAGATCTTAAATCACAATAATAGCACAAATACACGTTTGGGCCCTAGGGGCGTACCAAACCATATACCAATAAAGTGGTATGCGAACCACGACTGAACTAGACACTAGGCCTAGAGCCTCTAGAAGTGCTTGGACCACCAAGGTAGTGACACAGGGGACCCACGGGAGACGCGTGCAGTGTAAATACACAACCGCGATACACCGTTAACTTCTATGGAGAAAGTCGGGATCGGGAAAATAGAGGAAAGGGACACTTAGAAGAGGACTAGGACAAAACCCTTTGAGATCTAGGACTTTGAAGAGTCTCTACCCACGGGAGCACCGGAGTACTCGTGTTACCTCACCCAGGGAAGCCGGGTGCATAGGTGCCTTTCGGGGTCGGGTTTCGTCGTCGATTCGAATGGCGATCTGCTGCAAAGTGCTGCTGGCGGCCAAGAGAAAAGTGTCCGGGTGGATCCAAGAGTGGATCAGAGTTCTGGTGAACCTGAAAGCAGAGGGGACAGAGTCTGGGTCACTAGCCAGTGACCAGGAAGGCGATGGACAGATGCCCACCGATGTCGAGTGCTTCAGGTGCATTGACGGTCATCTTGACTCTTCAGCCACGAGGTCCGGGAGGTGTTGTCGGCGACCAGGAGCAGGATTCGGGCTGGTGCTCGATGTCTGTCGAGTGCTGAAGTGTCGGCGACCAGATTGGACCCAACAAGCCTTGGCAACGGCAAGTCTCGAGTAAGATGTAGATCGTCGATGGTGCAGACCAGCAAGGTCTGTGGAACTCACCCAGCAAGGGTAAGTGAGGGCAGGCCTGGAGCAACCAGGATGCCAAGGAAGGAAAAGATTGGCCTTCGTTAAGGGCTACTAGCCAACGGGCTAGTGACCGCGAAGGAGCCTCGTGACGCCGCACGTGGAGCTGGCTTGCAGGACACTCGTGGAGTGGGGGTGATCTTCGGTGCAGGTGGTACTGGAGGCTAGGGCTACTCGGAGCCCAAAGCAGGACTTCTTGGGAGACCCAGAAGATGGTGCACTTGCAAATGTGCTTGGTGTCCAGGGGTCACGGTCTCAAGTCACCCACGATAGCCACGGGCCTCAGCTTTGCTGGGGACTCAGGGTAGCCTCGGGGAAGTCCGAGAATCCACCTCTGGTGATGCGATGACTTCGGCGTCCAACGGGAGCTTCAGTAATGCGAACCGGACAGATGCTTCTTTGGTGCCTGCCAAGCAGGGGAGTCACTCCTTGACCCCAAGGGAGATTCTTCAGTCCTCTAATCTTGTCGTAGAGCGTCGAAGGTCCAGGATTCAGTGTCAGAGTTTCGTCCAGGTATAATCTAAAGTCCTAAGGACTGGGTTCCTACCTTTATTCTAAAAATAGGGGTTGGACTACTCTGTGGCCCCACCTATGGGTGGGTCAGGGCAGAGGGGTGGCTACACCCCTTTCCCTTTGTCCAGTTCACGCCAAAGCAGGGGCTGCAAGCCCCTGATCCGGTTTGAACTGGGGTATGCACTAGGGACACCAAATGTGCCCCCAGTGCAGGACTTCAAAGCACCCGAAAGTGCTCCCGCCCAGCCCCAATACACATTATCCTGTCTGGGGAGGTGGTCACACCTCCCTGGGACAGGAAACCTATTGTCCAGGCCTCCCCTGCCGGAGTTTCGTCCAGCAGCAGGAGGCCAGACTCGTGTCTGTGGCAGCAGCATCCATTTTGTGATGCCAGGGCTCTGGAAAGAAGTTACCGGACTCGTCAGAGTTAACATGTCTTTCCCTCTAGAAGGGTGGAATGCTACCCCCGCCGCCAGGATTGGCGGGGGGTAGTATTCCAAGATGTTTGACACCAAACACGACATGTTTAGGTGCAGCCATTCCAAAGTTAGCATTTTACCGCGAGGATATAATGCGCTTAAGAGTATATGGTCAGGCTGCACTACAAACAGCATCAGAGATGGTCTCCGAACGCTGCAGAGGGGCCCTGCTCATGCAGGGGCACCCTCTCACATAGGAACCATGCACTCTGCCTTTAGGATTGATAAGGCCTGCCTTAGGAGTGACTTATAGGTTTATATGTGTGTCTGTATTTCGTGATATAGGTAACCTATATCACAGTAAGGGGTGCTTGCACCACCTTACCCAGGCTGCAGTAGCAGACCTGTGGTGTCAGTTTGGATGGCCTTCCAGGGGTGGCATAATACATGCTGCAGCCCCTGGCAGACCTCTGAGGTACCTATGCCCTTGGTACATAGTATACCATATACTAGGGACTTATAAGGGCACTCCAGATCCCAATCAGAGATGTGCCTAAGGCCCATGGAAACCTTTTTACAGAGAAAGCAGATAGACTGGGGCCCTGAATAGCAGGATCCCAGTCCAACTAAGTCATAAACCAGCAAAACACCATAAAAAAAGTGGGGGCAACCATATAGTCAGATTCCACCTTCCTACAGGGAACATGACCGCATGCTCAGTTCAAGTCAATGGGTAAGTCACAGTTGCAATTTTAAGGAAGAAAGACCCTTCCCAGTGGACCCTGAAGAAATCCCTTGGAAGACAAAAGGTTGGAGAAACACCCCACCTGTGTATACCCTAGGAACCAGGATACCTACACCAGCGAATTCAGGGTAATTTCACGCTTTGTTAGTGTAGCAGGCTGGCTGAGTATATGCTGCTCACTTATGTAAGTGTAGCACCCTGCAGTAATCCAGACAACTGTTAATGTGATTTTACTGGTCTTAGACAACCTTCGAAAGCTCTCTAAGTGGTAGCTGTGGAGAGCAGCCTTCAGGCTTAGTCCTTAAGGAGTGTAAAGCAGCTTGTTTTACCAGAACGTGATCTTATTGGTATAGATTAAGTAAAAAGAACCACACAATGTATTTATAAAAATATGTATTTATTATAAGACACTCACTAACAAATATATATAGAACCACACAATGTATTTATAAAAATATGTATTTATTATAAGACACTCACTAACACATATATATAGCGCCTATCTGGAGATAGAACACAATGCACACAATACTTTGCAAATAAAACATGTAAGTAGCACAAATACACAGAGGTCGGCACGGGGAGACCAAACCATATACTAAAATAGTGGGATGCAAACCACAACTCAAGTCAAAACTATACCCAGAAGATGTAGAAGTGCTTGGGGACCCAAGGAACCACCCTAGGTAAGTTCCCAGGAACCCCACGGAGGCCGTTTGCAGAGTTGCAACACAAACTCGTGCTCAATTCAAGGTAATGGGTAAGTCGTAGTTACAATTTTAAAGAAGAAAGACCCTTCCCAGTGGACCCTGAAGAAATCCCATGCAAGACAGAAGGTTGGAGAGCCACCCCACCTATGGATACCCTAGGAACCAGGATACCTACACCAGAGAATTCCGGGTAATTTCCCGCTTTGTTAGTGTAGGACGCTGGCTTAGTATATGGTGCTCACTTATGTAAGTGTAGCACCCTGCACTGATCCAGACAACCCTTAAGGTGATTTTAGTGGTCTTAGACAACCTTAGAAAGCTCTCTAAGTGGTAGCTGTGGAGAGCAGCCTTCAGGCTTAGTCCGGAAGGAGTATAAAGCAGCTTGTTTTACCTGAACATAATCTTATTGGTATAGATTAAGTGAAAAAGAACCACACAGTGTATTTATAAAAATATGTATTTATTATAAGAGACTCACTAACATACATATATATATCTTCTATCCGGAGATATAACACAATGTACACAATACTTCGCAAATACAACAGGTAAGTAGCACAAATACACAAAGGTCGCCATGGGGAGACCAAACCATATACTAAAATAGTGGGATGCGAACCACGACTCAAGACTATACCCAAAAGATGTAGAAGTGCTTGGGGACCCAAGGAACCACCCTAGGTAAGTACCCAGGAACCCCACGGATGCCGTTTGCAGTGTGGGAACACGACTGTGTGCTCAATTCGAGTCAATAGGTAAGTCGCGGTTGCAATTTTAAACAAGAAAGAACCTTCCCTGTAGACCCTGAAGAAATCCCATGGAAGACAGAAGGTTGGAGAGCCAGCCCACCCGTGGATACCCTAGGAACCAGAATACCTACACCAGTGAAGCCGGGTGCATAGGTGCGAAGTGGCGTCAGAAATCGCCCTCGGACTCAATGGAGGACTTCAGGAAGATGCTGCTGGCGAAGAAGGTGAAAGTGTTGGGTGGAGCCCAAAGGTGGATTCAAGATGAGAAGTACCTGCAAGCAGAGGGGACAGAGTCTATGCCACTCAGGAGTGACCAGGAGGCACGGAAGAGGGATGCCAACCGATGCCGGGTATTGCAGGAGAATTGACATGACCTTGGAGCTGCAGCTGTGTGGTCCAGGCGATGCTGTGGAAGAGCAGGGTCTGTTCACAGGCTGTCCCACGTCTGATGTCAAGATTTGAGGTGTTGGTGTCCGCCGGGAGCACCAACAAGCCTTGGCAACTGTAAACAATTTGGCAAGCGAAAAAGGTGCAGTGTCGGGACCAGCAAGCTCCAAGTGACTAACCACAAGCAGGGAAGTCAGAGGAGGCCCCAAGCAATCAGAGGAGCCCACTGGAGTCAAAGAAGACCCTCAAGGGGACCCACCGGCAGGAGGCACAGGAGTCGCAATAGGACCTCAAGCAGCTCACCAAAGATGCAGGCCCACGGTGTGAGGGTTACAGTGAGGACAAAGATCTTGGCTGCAGGAAATGCTTGACGTTGGAGCTTCTTGAAGCCCGAAGATCTCTGAGGAAGAGAGCCAACAAGCCTTTGCAACAACGATTCAATGCGGTGCACAGGGCTTCTGTTCCTGGGGTTACAACGAGGGATACTGGCCTCAAACTTGCTGAGAAGACAGTGCAGGCCTTGAGGGAGTTGCAGAATCACCACCTGTGTTGCTGAGCCTTTCGGAGTCTGTGGGAGCCCAGGATCAGCAGACCGGTCAGCAGCATTGCGGTGCCTGCAAAGGCAGGGAAGGGACTACTTCACTTCAAGGGAGATTCCTTCAGATGTCTTGGATGTCCACAGGCCTTGTTAGGATCCTGTATGGAGCACATGCACAGATGTTGCAGCAGACTTGCAGGACGACGAAACCAGGAGCAGCAGGAGTCTTCCCAGTTGCAGTCTCGGTGCCCAGAGCAAAGTCAAGCGAAGTCCAGAGTGCCCAGATGGTCAAAGATGAAGTGGTGCCTTGATCTGAATTTTGTCCCACGACGAATCTAGGGGCCCCCCCACAGGTAAGCGCTGAAGTACCCTAAGGAAAGGGTTGGGACGATCCAGGGGTCCCTCCCAGAGGAGGGGCTGGACGGTGGGGAGGTTACTCCCATGTCCTTTGTCCAATTTCGTGCCTGAGTGGGAGCCAACGGCTCCCTGGACTGGTTTGAACTGGAGTATGCAAGGAGGGCACCAAGTGTGCCCTTCATGCAGTTTAAGTGGCGCTGGCAAGCGCCACCACCCTGCCCAATACACTAAACCCTGTCTGGGAGGTGGTCACACCTCCCTGTGACAGGATATCTATTGTTCTGCCTTCCCCTGCTCGAGCTTGGCTCAGCAGGAGGGAAGAAACATGTCTCTGGTTGGCAGCAGCCCTAGCTTGCTGTCCGGATCTAGAAGACTGGTACCGGGAGCACTGAGGGCCTCCCGGAGGAGCTTTACAGTGCATGGAATCATACCTCCCACACTGTTTATGGTGGGGGGTATGATTCCAAAATTTTTGATACCAAAATTACAGGGTTCGTTACAGCCAGTTTAGAGATGGTCATCGCGTAATGACGCATGGCCACTCTATATATCATAATGGTGGATGCACTTACAACCTGGGAGAATGACCTACGAAGGTTGAAGGGGTGTCCCGCTCAAGCAGGGCCACACTCACACTTAGAACCGAGCACCCTGCCTTCAGGATTGAAAGGCCTGCCTGAGGGGTGACTTATAGGTTTTAAGTGCACTGAACTCAGATATAAGTAAACTTATATCTGTCGTAAGTGGTGCTACCACCAGCTTACACATGTTGCAATGGCAGGCCTGTGGTCACAGTTTGAATGGTCTCCCATGGATGGCATAATACATGCTTCAGTCCATGGAGGACCCCTGGTGCACCTATGCCCTGGGTACCTCAGTACCATATACTAGGGACTTACAAGGGTACAATAGTAGCCTATCTGGGATGTACCTAAGTACTCACCATCCAATTTAGGGGAGAAAGCACAGAGACTGGGATCTTGATTAGTAGGATCCCAGTCAGAGTAGTCAGACACAGCATAACACCAGGCAAAAAGTGGGGATAACCATAAAAGCAGATCCTATTTTCCTACAGTTAGTATTAGAGCCAGGTCTAGAAACCTACTCATAACCTTAGTTTTAGCTGTGTGAGTAAACCAGCTTAGAAAGTAGACACCTGGTGAACAAGGGACCTCCATCAGTGTAATATCTGCCATAGTAGTCATAACCTCTACCCAGTATTCCTTTAGGGCTAGACAGGGCCACTCCATATGATATATCTATGCTCCCACTGTTCCACATCTGGGGCATGTGGCTCCTACTGCCTGAAAGCATCTGTTCATCTTGCCGGGGGTAAGTATGTCCTGTGTAGGACATAGAAGTTTAAATCAGGCCTTTCTGTACACTTTCAGAATTAGCTCTAGTATTTTTTGCCCAGCTGCCCTCAGGGGAGAGGATGTGGCCTAACGGCTAGGGCGGTCCACCTCGAAGCTGGGGAACCGGGTTCCTGTCTCTGCAGGGATGCTCAACATTCTGTGATTCTCGGCAACTTACTTAATCTCCCAAGCCTAACAAAAAGTGAATGTGTCTGTCTGTAATGCAACTGGTGCTCACGTGAAGCATTCTGATACCTTCGGGTCTAGTTCGTGCTATATAAAACTCCCCCACCCCCCAAACAATAAATTTTGATACCCCCCCCAGGTTGACCTCCTGTCGTTCCTGGAGGCAATCCAGGGATTTCAACATATCTGCCCTGCTCGTACTATAAAAGCAGGAGGCGACTTTGAAGGTGGCAGAGGGCATGCATATTATTTGGCAACTCCGATTAGTTGGAGGCTCCGCAGTCCCGCCCCAATTTTCCTTAATCGCTGCTGAAATTGCACTATGGAGCAACAAGTGCCCCTTCGGGAGGTCAAATTCTAGTCTCAATTCTTCGAATGGGAGTAATTCATCTGCACAAAATAAATTACCTATTCAAGCTATCACAGCAGCTGTCCACTGTCACAATTACCGCCAGTATACCCCATGGGGTAATTCCTCTTGTATGTGTAAGTGTATATCAGGTGAGTACTGGAACTGTGTGCATGCTTTTTGTAAGCATTTTAGCCAACGTTTCATTACCTGGAGCTCGGCAGAGCCCCCCCTTGAGTGGTCGTCGGACGGCAAGAAGCTGCCGGAATAGCTGCTGGAGCCCGGGAAAGAATGTGCACATTTATCGCCCAGGAGTCATTCTGTTGTACAGCCATTGTGTCAACCACTGCATCTGCATGGCAGGTAGTAAGTCTCAAAGTCTGGGACTGCCAGCCCACCTTCTAAAACAGGGCATTGCAACTTATCCAGTGCCACTTTCTGGTGCCTCGTACCCATATGAAGGCAATGAGGAGCGAGTCTAGTTTTCGAAATATAGTGCGGGATATCAATGATATACAAGATGGCCGTCCGGTGAGGAGCTCCGGCCGGGAGCTCCCGGTCAGAGATTGCCATTTTGGCTTAAATCCCCCTTATTCCCCGTAATTTTTTCCGTATCCTGACTGCGGACATCGAGAAGACATGGCCGATGCCCGGTGGAGCCGCTTGGTTCGGCTATAGAGGAGTCTGACCCGGGTTTCTCCCACGGCCGTCACCTACCCAGCTGGACATTGGGGCATGGCATTCCTCGTCCCGCTGCTGCTGTTTTCTCCCTCTACTGCCTCCCTCGGATTGAATCGCCGCGGATTGCTGATAATTGGACCAGCCCTGGCGCAGCTCTGGCTTCATCAGAAAACTCCGGATGGCGGCTGATTGATCGGGGGCGAGATTCCACTCTTCCGGACCGTCCCCTTGCCCTCTGGGTCGGGAGTAGCTGTCTGCCCCGACGCCTGATCACCTGCAGCGATGAGCTGTATCGAGGGTGAGTGCCACGGCGCTGTTGGTCCGGGTGACCCAAATTCCCACCTGCAATCTACCGATCTAGGGGCGGGTCGCTCTCCCAGACCCCGCTGCTGCCTCGCTGCCTCCACCATACTGGCCGTCTGCTTGGGTGTTTTCCTCCTCAGTTCCGACTTCTGGGACCCGTGAGTCCTTTCCAGGTATGGGGGTGCGGGAGCTACGCCCTGCGGATTGTCAACACCGATGCCCCCGTGGTCCTGAGCCTCTGCACGCCTTCTACAGCCTTCCGCCCGCCTTTGGTTTTGTGGCTGCGTCCCCCCTCTGACTCTTCGCACTTAAATCCTGATGGCCACTCGCCTGGAAACTGACACTGGGAGCATGTTCCAAAAATCAACACTAGCCCGCAAGGATCTGCAAGCTGGCCCTACATTCCCATCTATCAGGTCTCCAGTGTCATGGAATATCTGTACTCCCAAATATTGCAGGCAGGTGCGCTCCCGTATCAATGCCCTCTGGGTCACAGGAGGCGTGGACCCGGTCTCACTGGGAACAACCGCGACTTGCACCAGTTGACCCCTAACACAGATAGTTCTCCGAATCTATCTTGTAGCCCATCCCCCTTCTAACTCCGAATCGGCGCCATGTACGAATAATTGCCAAATAATAGTTGGGAAAAGGATGGTCATTAAGGCACTCAGTACAGGACAGTATATCTAGCTGTACCCCATAATGGCCCGCGGGCCATCAGATCATTCTTTTAGTGGTACACATCAGGCAGGTTTTTGAGATCATCTTCCCAAAAAAGTAATTGGTCCTAAGTTTCAAATGGTGTCAAAAAATGGGGCGGCCGCTCTCTTTCCATCGCCGTGGCTAAGCTATGGAACACTTTTCCCATTCATGTTGCAGAGAGCAAGTCTTTTACATCTTTTAGAAAACTTTAAAAACGTGGCTATTCTCCTACTAGCCCAGTTTGTCAGTACTTTGCTGTCAGCAGATGTTAGTGTTTTCCTTGATTCTCTCAGCTTGTTTGAGTTTTTTCTCTAGTGTCTCTGCTGCAGTGCCTTGATACCTTCAGGTTTAGCACCCTTTATAAATTAATTTTTCATTTAATTTCATAGCAAGTCGTCAGCATACAGAGCTATGTGATGTTTAAGCCTCTGATTTCCAATCCCCGTTAGGTGAGCTCAATCCTCGCGCTGCAGGCCAGGGTCTCCATCGCAAGCGCGAAGAGCTTCGGCGATAATGAGTATCCTCATCCCACTGCATACTCCTCCGATATCACTCTACCGGTCTTCACCTGGGCCGCTGGGCCAGTGTATAATAGTCTGGTCCAGTTTATAAATCCGCTCCCCAGTTAAAATTTCTTCAGCACGCTAAAGAGGAACCCCCACTTCAAACTATCAAAGCCCTTCTCTATATCCACTGTGAATATCACCGCTGCCGGTCGATCGTTTGTATCATCGCCTGTCAGTGCCAACAGACGCTGGATATGAAGTGCTGTGTTGTGGCCTTGCATAAAACCCGCTTGGTCCGCATTGTGCTAATATAGTCATGTAGGGTAAAAGTCTTTTTGCCAAGACTCGACTCAGTATTTTATAATCAATATTAAGCATTGATAATAGCCTACAGGCCTTCCTATCATGAGGGTTCTGCCCGGTTTCAGCAGCGGGATTGCTAGTGCCACATTAGAGTAAGTCAGTAGCTGTTCCAAAGTCTACGCTGCTTTATATACTTCTACCAAGTTGGGTGCCAGTGTCTCCACTTATGTAATGTACAATTCAACGGGCAGCCCATCGCTGCCAACCAATTTCTTCTGCGCCATCCCTCAGCATCTTCTCACATGAGCTATGGCATAGAAAGTGGATCCAGAAAGGCGCCCATTTTGTGTGGGCAGTAGGTGGGGGCGCTTGTATAAACATGGGTATAAGGATTGTAGTACTCCCTATAGTTATCATTGATATCATCCTGCTTATGGAGCCTTTCCCATTGGTCTGTTTCCAACTCAATAATCACGGAGCCTCTCTTAGCAGAGTTGGCAGCCAAGCTAGGAGTGAAACAGACATATCTCATTCTGCGTGTGCCCGGACCATGTACTTTCTGTAGTCAAAACACCTGACCTTCTTTATCCACCCTCCAGGAGTTCTCTGGATTCCAGCAGTGTCGGCTGCAGCTCCAGGTGCCGAGGCCTCTATCGTTCTATGTCTCTCAACTCTGACTCAGAGGTCTCCATCTCCCTTAACAGTGTACGCCTAACTCCCACCA
This sequence comes from Calotriton arnoldi, assembly GCA_963921515.1. Classification (NCBI taxonomy): domain Eukaryota; kingdom Metazoa; phylum Chordata; class Amphibia; order Caudata; family Salamandridae; genus Calotriton; species Calotriton arnoldi. Next base: position 276,225 of record CAWUFW010011062.1, read on the forward strand.
CTTCTTCTATACATTTCTCTGAGATCATTACTTTGAAGGCATACCATTTGATCTGTGGTGTGGACGCCATGTCCGTGTTATCCTTGAAATACTGTATGATACTGTCCGCAATAGAGTGTTGGAAGACTGGGCCCTTCAATGTCTCATCCTTCAGTTTCCACATAGGCATACAGGGCCGTGCCACCTCCCAATTCAAATATAATAGCACCGGATTATAATCCAACAGAGTTCTTGTTAAGTATTCGATATCATGTATTGCCCCGTGTACTTCAGGAAGGTGTCTAGTCAAACATGCAACTAATGGAGGCTTGAAAAAAATTAGTAGTCTCTGGTCGTCTGGTGGGTGCGTCACCACAAGTCTACCAGTACCCATTCTGACTGCCAACCTGCGAATCTACAAGCCACCGGAATAACTGGGGAGTCTCCCAATAGCGGATGCAACCTATCTAAGGTGGGGTCAGCAACACAGTTGTATCCTTCCCCACTCAGGACAGATTGCACTAGATAGGCAGTGAAAAACCAACACAGTTCCTCTAGAAAGCCCACCTGGTCTACATTCAGGGCATAAACACCACCAGGTCCTGTCCGGCCAGTCTCCCAGTCACCACCACATAGTGTCCCGCGGGGTCCACAAGTTCCCTGGTTCTCTGAAAGAGGACCCCAGGGTGCACCCAAATAAGAACCCCCCACTTGCAAATGCTGAATATGTGGTGTGAAAGATCTGACCTCGCCAGCGCCTATGAAGCACCAGTCCTTATTTAGCTGCGAGATGTGTTTCTTGTAAGAGGGCTTTATGCCCCCTCCTCTTAAGGTAAGAAAATACCCTATACCATTTGGAGATGTTGTCCATCTGCTGGATTCCAGGATAGGAGCTTATATTTCAGGAAGCTCTCCATAAGGTAGTTGCTATCTCTTCCCTGCGCAGGCTTCTACTAATGCTTCCTCTACTGTAAATCTTGCCCTTCCAGATCCAGGACCTATGTCATACTCCACCAAGGACACAGCAAAAACAAAAACAGACAACTATCTGAACTCCCCAACCCCAAGACTTTTTAGGCAACATCCACCCATCCAAACAAGCATTCCAACTGCAACCACATGCATGCACAATATACGTGAACCTCAAAGTGAGGGGTGTACCAATATGGATGCCTCCCATCCGGATGCCTCACCATGCAGCAGTATGTGGCCAGTATATCTGTACTGCTGAGGTGTCCAAGGTCTCCTCCAGGGTTCCTGAGGGGTCACCTAACTGGTGTCACCCACCCAGAAGCTGTTTCCAGTTGATCCTAATGTACTCACAGTCAAATTAGATCATCAGTTGCCTGGGGTGTCAACATAATTAATACAGTATCTAAGCCCCTCAAAAAGACCGATCTGTGATCAGAATCAGAGTCTTGAGTACCATGTTCCTCCATCGTCGTTGGGGGGGCTCGCTCCCGATCTGCTCATTGTCGCAACTGTTCATGCTGGACCTCCACCCATGAGAAGACTGCTTTCTTGATGCTCCATGCCCGTCACCTCAACTTATTCCAAACTGATCTACGTCTCAAGGGAGCGGGTTACTTACAGAGGGTGGGTGCTGATCTATTTATTCCCACACTTTTTTGCGGTGAGCTGAAAAACTGCACCCCCTGCTGCTGTAACCACTCATATCCTGGCAGGAAACTAAATTGCATACTGGGCTCCTATCTAGCGAAGGTGCAGTTTAGCTTCCAAGAATGTGGTTCTCTGTTTTTGGATCTCTCTAGTGAAGTCCAGAAAAATTATGACTCTTCTGTTCTCCGCTTTCAGTTCTCTAAGCAATCTGGCCTTTTGCAGTATGTGGTACCAGTTCTTATAGTAAAGTTGTTTGGCCACCACCGGGGAAGGCAGTGCCCCAGGAGGTGGTGTTTTTGAAGCGGGAGAGCCACTCCAGTGCCACATCATCCCTCAGTCATTTTTCCAAGAAAAGCAACATGTCAGGCACCTCAGCACATTCATGCAGGCCAGTCATGTGAATATAATTTTTCTGGGCCCTATTTTCAGCGTCCTCTGCTCTGTATTCCAAGGTCTTGACCCTTCTCTGCATGCAAGCAAGGCGTTCTCTCAGGGTCTCCATCTCCGTGGGTCGATCCGTCAGTGTTTGTTCTGTGTTTGTGACATATTCTGCTAGACGCCTGTGGTAATCCCTCAGGATCCCCATGTCCACCACTATTGTGTCTATTTTGTACTCCAACACTTCCCAGGAGTCCGTTTTTGCCTGCAAATTATCGTTGAGTACCTGGATGGGTGGCTGCTGGTCTGCCCTCCCCTTTAATTGGCCTCTAACGAGGGTGGCACCCTGTGGTCCATTTCTTTTTTTTAGAGATCTTACCCATGGTAGTTCTCGCCGGGTAGTGCAGTAGGTCAGGAGCGTGATGGTGTCCCAAATTGCCCTATTTATATGGGCCTAAGGTTCCCCACCAGTCCAGTGCTGGCCAGCAGATGCCCCCGCTGGGAGTAGGCTGCAGGGCACGCCTCCTCTGTTTGCTCCCCCTCTGGAGTCCACACTGCGGTGTCAGAGGAAATCAGAGCAGATCAGCGCTCTCAGGATTCCTGGTTGGGTCTGCCTTCCATTGTCTCAGCCAAGTCCATATAGTGTGGTATGCCTTTACCATTCACAGTTCGCCAGCAGAGTCAGTGCTTTATTTCTTTTATTCACATCCCGGCTTCCTATCTCTCATGGGGCCTCCTTGCTCCCTGTCTGATGTGCTGTCCTCAAAAAGCGGCATCCAAACACAATGCCCTGCTCAGCTCGCTCTGGGGGTCGATGTTCCACCCACTGCTGCTCCAGATCAGCAATCAATCTATTAGGGCCCTGCGTGTGGTCCCCACTCCCATTCGTCAACAGCACCCTATCCACAGGCGTCCCGGTGGAGGTTCTGGGCCACACATTCATTTCCATTGGTAGGGAAGGGACCTCTTGGTGCAGATAAGGTTCCCCTGGGGCCCGAGTCCCTCTCGTTGTCCCTGTGACACACCACAGGTGACTCACTGTATTTTTGAGCCATCCACCAACCCATGCTGCTCTTTTCCATTTTTCTGCTGCCCAGGGGTGTCACCCCTTCAACTCTCTCAGTGGGTCACCGTTTCCCCGCCACTGCTCGAGAACAGCAGTTAATCTATCGGGGTCCCATGTGTGGCCTCCCATCCCCACTCACCAGCAGCACTTTACTCTCGGGTGTCTCGGTGAGGGTTCTGGGCCGAACGCATATGTCTGCTTGCAGGGGGAGTCTTTTCGGTGCAGGTAAGGCTCCCTCTGGTCCCCGGTCTCTCCTGTTGCCCCGGTGTCTCACCGGAAGTGTTTCTCTGGGTTTTCGGCTGTCCACCTATCCTACCTGCCCTTTTTGGGTTTCCACTGCCCAGGGGTGCCACCCCCACAGCTTGCTCAAGGGGCAGCTAGTTCCCCATTGCTGCTTGAGTTCAGCAGCCAATCATTCGGGACCTGTGTGCGGACTCACACCCCCAATAGTCAGCAGTACCCTGCTCTTAGGTGTCTTGGGGTGGGTTCTGGGCCACACGCATGTGTCTGCTCATAGGGAGTGGACTCCTTGGTGCAGGTAAAGTTCCTCTGGGGCCACAGTCTCTCTTTTGTTGACCCTGCGACTTACAGTGATTGTCCCGATGTGTTTTTGGGGTCATCTATCTTATGTAGGCTCCTTCAGCTAGAGCTCGTTGCAGGATACTGCTGGATCGAGCCGGCCAGCCGGGAGCTCCAATTTTCTCGCCTTACTCTATCGGTGCGTCATGAACCCGTTTAAAGTTGACCTGCCTTAGGTGAGTGACCATCACTTTCGTTAGGATCTTCCACATTAAGCAGTGACATCCTCAATAGGAGGCACAGCTACCTGGCAGTTTGCTGACTTTTAGGACTGTCACTATGGTGTCTAAATGTTGGTCATAGGGTAACTGGCCTATTTCATTGGCTTCAAAGAACATAGGTCTTATGTAGGGCGCCTTGGATCCAAGTCATTCTTTTATATAGTTCTTTCGAAAGTTTGTTCAGCCCCACAGCTTTCCCAGATTTTATTTCTCTGATGGCCCTAACTATCTCATCTTCTCCTATGTCTTAATCTATTTATTTTGCTTCCTCTGGCAAGAGGACTGGGAGGTGCATATTTTTGAGGAAGTTTCCTATCTTGATGACTTGCTCATGTTGGACCTATATAGGGCTTGATAGGAAATTGCAAATAAATTCTTCCACTATTTCTGTGTACCCCTTGACTGGTGGCTTTTTCTCCCTCCATATTTTCTATACCCAATTTCTATCCCTCTCTCTCTTGCTCATCCATGCAAAGAGCTACTCTGCTTTGCTAAGTACCTTGTTTAGTCAATACTACAAGGCCAGGGCGGCAGTTCTCGCTTTATTCTCAGAAAGTTCCTGGTACTCTTGTTGTTGTAGTCTCAGTCGATGGCCTACTACCTTATCTCCCGACATTTGAAGCTCCTGCTTGAGTTGTACGATATTACCCTCTAGCTTATCGGCTTGTTTCTTCTTCCGTTTCCTCACCCTCCTTATTAGGGAGATAGCCTGACCCCTCTGCACTGCCTTGTAGGCTTCCTACAATATGAGCTCCAAGGTTACGGTACCCACATTTTCTTCAAAGTAGCAGACAGTGCCTGATCTCAACTCCTCAGTGAAGCTTCTATCTTTAGGTTTAAAGCCTAGGCCTGTCCCTATCCGCATACTGGTCCTGGAGCTTTGTCCACATCGACAAGTGATCTGAGATCCCTCTCGCCATCCATCGGTCTAGTGTTAGGCAATCTCGCAACCTGGCCATTTTAGGTAATGAAATAATCTATACGTGATAAACTGTTGGGTGGTACGGAGTGGAAAGTGTATTGTCGTGTTCTGGGGTGCTGTTGTCCAGATGTCAGAAAGGCTGGTTGCCCTAAGGAATCCCACCAAAGGAGTTTCCCCCGCTCTTCCCTATTGTGGTGGGTATCTGTCCTACACCCAAACTGACCACTAGGATAAAGTCCCCACCTAAAATTAGTACCCCCTCAGGTAGTCAAAATAGGAGGTTGTCAAGCAACTCCAAGGTCTCTGCATGGAGTTTAGGTGGGACATATAAGGAGCAAAGGTTGATTTCCATGCCGCGCTGACTGTGCAACATATCTCCCTTGGGTATTGTCCATCATATGGTGAGGAATGTATGAGCGTTGACTTCTTTATTAGCAGTCATACTCACTTTGATTCCGATATGTATCCTCAATGGGCCAGCTCCCCTTTCCATTGCCTCACAATTGTTTTCCTTCATGCTGTAACATCACTATATGGGGTCGGTGGTGTTTGAAATACTGGGCCACTATGTCTCTCTTTAGTTTGCTCCCCAGTTCATTAACCTTCCAGGACAAGCCCGTTTTCACCCCCCTTCCTCACAGAATGCTATGTGCAGATACGTAGTGAGATGTCTTGCTTTAATCTTGATCCACCTGATTGTCTGGCTTCCCATGTCTCCTGGGATACCTGAGACACAGGAGTGGACTCTGTCAGCTTGCACCAATAACAGCGACTATATGAATAACACCCCTCCCCCGAACCTCCACAACTCCACCCTCCCTCTCTTCCTAGGCTTAAAAGTACTTGCCCTCTCCAAGTCACGGAGCGCCAGTCACTCCCCATACAACTTTTGTAACTTCATCATCTTTCCGCAGCTCAAAGAACACTGTGTCCCCTCTGACCACAGAAGCTTTACTGGGATACCTTCCCTGCTTTGTCCCCCACAAACCCATTCCCTGCAATATCACGATTCATCGCTCCACCGATTCCCCCAGCAGAGCAGATCCATGTATCTAAGTGACGTCCCTTACTGTATTCAGTGGGGAGCTTAATCTTTGTCATCTTTCTGGCCTTCGCATTTCCAGTTTCCTTCTTTACCACATATCAGGGAATTCCCTCTGTTTCCACCGGTCACTGCTGTCAAATTTGTTTCATGTGCCAGTCGTTCTTACTGCCCACCTGAGCGAGGAACCCTACCACATTAGGGGCTCCTCCATCTGTCGGCATTCCTAGTTCATGGTGTGGTCTTGCACTAGTGCTTTTCTGCCAATTTCCATCCCTTGGGCGATCTCCATCCTTTGATCCAGTCCCAGACTTCCTCTGGTGTATCAAAACGCCAGGACTTCCCTTCCGCCATAATGCTCAACTTAGCTACATACATCATCATGTAGTTTATGATTTTCTTCCCTGAAGACTTGCTTAACCTTGTTGAAATTTCTCCAGAGTTTCTGCACCTGCAGAGTGACTTCCAGGAAGAAGGTGACATATACATTCTCATAGATCTGTTTCTCCCTATACCTAAAAAGCCTGTAATATAGAATCCCTGTCTCAGTGGTTGAAGATCCTTGCAATGTTTGTCTGCATTGTCCTGGACTCTATGGGCTCTTTCAATTGAAAAATATTTGGATAAGACCATTGGTTGCAATGTTTTGAGGCTGAGGTGTTCCAAGAACAGCTCCACGCCAGGTCCCTTGGCTCATTCGCCACCCCACTACTCTAATATTGTTTTGCGGCGATGTCCGCTGGGACACACCACGGAATCAGCCTCCCATCGCATCACAAGTATCCCAATATGCTGATTCTTATCCTGTCCCATTTCCCCTATCTCTGTATTCTCCCCACTTCGGCCAGTACCCATAGCAGAGTTTGATTGGTTAATGCCTTCTCTCATCCCATGTATCTAGTGGCCTCCTTCCTTGCTCTTATCACAGACTTGGTATGTGCCCGCAGGTCTGCCCTTGTCTGGCGTTCATACAGAGCTTCTGTGTAACCCCTCTCTCCCATTACCACTCTATCTGCATTTGAGGATAGCTCAATTTGTGGTGCAAAAGCCCAGTCATTAACGGCCAACAACCGTGATGAACACTAGTATTTCCGGTTATCTGGTAGTGTGATTCTTTCATTTTAGACTCCCTCCGTGAATTTAGGAATTGCTATGCGCACCACTCCTCCATCCTACAGAATCAGTTTGATTTCTGCCTCCAGCTTTCATTTATTCCAATGAAGTTTTATTGGCTTTCACAGAATAGGAAAAAACAGCGTGGACCATCTGCTAAAGCATATACAAAATACTTCCAATATCAGTTTCCGGCCGCACTACCGCCACCGTCCCCCACTCTCCCACCCTAATGTGTAGGGATCTCAGCAACTTGAGACAACCATACACAAAATCTTTCTCATAAGTAGTATACCGGGGAAGCCCACATCTCTTTATATTTGTGCCCAATTTCAAGAAGGCCCCAGGTCAATTTCTCCATTGCCAACAACATCTAGAGTTTTCCCACCTGTGCTTGCATTATCGGAATAAGATGAGATTTTCATTTAAGTTCTATGAGTTACTTTTCTGCCAGAGTAATGGTCAAAATCAGCCACCGGTCCTATATCGATATGCTTTTAATCTCTGGTGGTCTTAAATTTAGTACTATTATAGTCGGGTTAGGTTGCGAGGGTTATCCAGTCACTCCCGTAATATGACTAAGGACTTCCTTCCAAAAGAGGGTAAGCCACCACACATTAAGCGTATCCCCCACCTCCCGACATCCATGCTAGCAGAGCCCATCAGCATTATCATACTTATGTTTCAATTTCACCGGTCTGAGATCGCATCCCATTATTATGCATTTATAATATTTCTCTATTCTACACGCTCTTGCATAATGACGGGATATCCACCCACAGTTTTTGACATTGAGATGAGGAGATTTGCATTCCCAAGGTCTTGTGCCAGGGCTTCATATACAACCACTTTGGTGCTTCTCCCACGTCTACCAAAATAGCATATATATTAGAAATGAGCCACATAGGACCATCTCACGTAGTGAAAAGCTTTTCCAAGGCACACCCTTCTATTCAGCTTTCAAAGTCTCCCTCGACAAGACCTGGAGTAAAATCTGCGTTAAACACCAATGGTGTATTGTCGTGTAGTTCCTATATTACCCATACAGGACCTGCGTGTTCAGATAACATAAACTGTGGGTTTGGTGGCAGACGGATTCTGAGCACCCCCACCGAGAATGTTAGCCTGTTTGCATAAGCTAGCTCACAGTGCCACTAGTGTCTCCTCTTATCGGGGAGAGATTAGTTTCTGGCAACCTCAGAACATGACAACCCTGATCCCTCAAGATCGTGGAAACAATGTACTACTTTTCACTCAGTCACTCGTGCTCTTTTAGTTTATCTCAGAGGTACACAGAATAAACAGCCTGGGCGTTTCAATAAGGATTTATTGAACAGTTGTTATTCTCGTGTAAAATATATGAGCTGCAACAACCATTAGACAGTAGCAGAGATATATGATTAGCAGTACTATGAATATAAATGGATAGTACAGTTCTACCATTTTGCACTACGCATGAATAAATACATGTATATAAAAATGCATTGATAAAAGAAAGCGCGTACTCCTACGATGCCTATCTAGATGTACCTAAGTGTACCTAACATGTGAGTAGGTGTAAAGCCAAGAATCCCTCTAGGTTTTAGTCGAACCCCATTACCTGAAGTGAGAATGTAGGAGCCCCACGAGGGATGTTCAGACCACTGTCAGCTGGAGCGTCTGCATGCAGGAGCCTCAGTGTCTCTGGTCAGTGTGTCGGCCTGGAAGTCTCAGTTCCCTCTGCCGAATAATAGCAAGAGGTGTTATATTTATACAGAAAGTATCTAGGGCTCCTTTGACCTTGTTGCTTGTATTAGCCATTGTTGGATTTAAGGATGACGTATGGGATGAACCATGTACGTAGATGTGAAGAGGAAGGTGGTGTAGCCCCAGCCTGGTTTCTAAGAACCCTTATGAATATCCATTCATACTGTGTGAGTCTATTGATGGAGTTATAGGACTCTATTGTTCAGGAGACACCCTCCTTCTGCACCCAGGACTAGAACTAGGTAAAGGTTCAATCCTAAAAGGCTTGTTATAGTGTAGTGTAGTGGAGGTAATGTAGGTGAAGGGGTATGATGTTTCCCGGGCCTATATTAGGGTACCTATATGAAACATAACACCCACTCCTCTTCCGAACAGTCAACAATGATAAAAATACTAGTGGACTATTCTCTTTACTACATAGTAGTGCAAAGAACATTTTTAAAAGAGCTTCGTTAAAATTTTGTTTTAAAATTATTTCAAAAAACAGTTTAAAAAGCGTAAAAATTAAAATTCTTACTTAGAAAATTAGTTGTTTGGAATTGTCACTTAAGCCACAGTCCTAATTGAGTTTGTTTATATAAGTTGAATGTCTACAAGCGTCAAAAGGCCATGCTTTTCAGCGAGAGAGTGTCAATTTTCAGGAAGTGTTCCAAATTTAGTTAATTTTAGCGAAAATGAAAATCTGAATTCTTTCCCAGCAAACGATGAGCCAATTACAGATTAAATGTCCTGGCTGGGAGACGCAACATCATCGCTGCTTGCTGCTGCAGGGGACGGTCCTTGTAACACCTCACAGAGTATGTCAATTGAGCACAGATGATATTCAGTACTGCCAATAGCTGGTGTAGAGGCAGCCGGTGCTGTAGTCGATACCTCGGTGCTAGTGGTGGAGCTAAAGCTAACCCCAGTTGTAAAAGGCACCTGCGGATTCTCGAGTAATGCAGCCATCAAGATGGGAATACGCTGGGGACATTGCAGAGCATGGGCCCTCAAGGGTTCCAGCCTGGTATTCAAGTCCGTCGCAAGTGTCAGACAGAGGTCCAACACGCATTCTTCACCGCAAAATAGGCATCGAAGAACAGGTAGGAGGCAGTCCATCCAGACTGGTCTAAATGATAGGAACCAAGAGGCGCTTAGTTCCCTCAGGCAAGGTGTGCCCATATGTTGTACCATGCGCTCATGGTATTTCCGCTCCAGGAGCGCTTTTGCCATTTCGTTGGTAATTGGGCCGTCCATTGCATAGTAGGTAAATGACAATCAGGACTCCCGCTATTGATAGCAGGATCAGAGGTAGACCTCCAAAACTGCTGCCAAATACAGAGTGTATAAAGTTCGGGATAACTCCGAGGATTGTCTGAAAGGTGCTAAGAAGTCCTGACCCTATGGTCTTAAATAGGTGTACAATACCACTCGTATCAGGCATATTAAAGAACGGACCCACCATTTCTGCTAAATGAATGGGGCAGTTTGTACATATAAGTGCCTGTATCTCAGTCGAGGTCCTTGCGATTTGAAGATCAAAGGTCTCTCGAGCGGAGGTTAGGGGTACGGTCTGCTGTGAAAGCATGGCTTTCAGTCTGCTCAAAGTATCAATTTGTATAAAAGAAACATTCAATGAAGGCCATAACGGCGCCTCCCTGACTGTACTTGTTGGGGGAAACAATACTTGCATACAGCAAGTAACCCTGGAGTTCACAGAGACCAGATAGGCAATGCCCGGAAGCATACCACAGCAACCTTGATCGTTCAGCATCAAGTAACTCTCATTTGCAAGCAGCTCGAATACCGGTTTGATCACGGCAGCCGGAGTCCCTTTCATGTGGCATGACAAGTTTGCTATCGAACCATTACACGCTCCGTGCAATGTAATGTCCCGGCACATGAGAGAACCACTCAAAGCGCTCTTGCAGTTTGTACCACTTAGAAACACTTCTCGATCCCCACTCCGGCATCGAAATCTATATGGTAAATCCTAGGATTCCTTACTGTATTCCTTACCCATCTTTTCATATTTGCCCGCCTGCCGCTGTTCAAGGCAATATTGAAACTGAAAAGTAGTGACCGGCAGAGTTATGTGGCCATGGATCAGCCATTCAGTAGACGGAGCTTCCGCTACTGTAAATGGTAGTCGGTCCAGTTTTTCAATATGCAACATTGTATATTTAGCTCCCCTCTGTGCCATTTCAACCTGTTTATCTGTTAGATTGTATTCAGAAAACAGAGACGTACTGTTTATAAAACGCCAAGGCACAAAGCCTGCGCGCAAAGATTGCAGCGTCCAGCTCAATGACATGATAGAACGTAATTGAGATTGCCTGTGTTGTAGTATGGCCAAATCTTGTTCTAGGATATCTATCGCAGAAGACACAATGTTGCCCAAAGAATATATTCTGGAGGACAAAGTTGTTAACCCATTGTCTACCACAGCCAACGATTTTTCTAAGTTAATACGGTCTATTTCCCGTATTCTCTCTGCGGCCTCTTGTTGTGATATTTTCCACTCTTCATTATAGGCAGCATAGATGTCAGCATATATGAAACATTTATTACGTTGTTTCCTGGGACCTTGTAAAAATCCCTAAGATCCATGTCTTGTGAGAGTAAGGCCAAGTGTTGTTTCACTTCCGTTAGTGTTGAGGTTTCTAGCCATTCAAGGTACATCTTCCCAACACTGTAGGATGTCACTACCCCTGGATGTTCTCTTTGTACATAACGTGGGTCTGGCCTGTGGATACTGTACCCTTCGGTAATACCCAAGAATCGTTTATGACATATGTTTGTCTCTAAGGGCCAAACCACCCATTTTTCCCAATTTGGATCTGATCTATTGTACTTTAAAATATCATCTACTGTTGCCCCTTCCTGTGAAGTCGACTTTTGCCACGCTCCCATCTGTGATGGTGTTGGAAATCGAGGTGTGTTCAAGTCCTTGACCTTGGCTAATCCAAGACAGGATGTCTGTTGCACAGTTTCATTTAGAAATATCATCTGCTGTGGAATGAGGCATGCTCTAAATAGCGCTTCTGTTCCCTGGACTTGCCAGTCCCTAGAGCCCCAGACTGATTTATGTCTATTGTGCCCTTCCATAGGTCAAAACCCTGTTCAGACAGTTGGGCAATAAAGGAAGCAGAGTAAATCTGTTTGGTGTTTGTCAACATAATTTTCAGTGCTGATGTTGGTGTAACCTTATAATAATATGAGGTCGGGTCAGTGGTGTTAAAACCTGAAAAATATGAAAATTTCTGTGCAAATGTCTGCGAACTACCTTTTGGTGGTGTAGGGCAATGTTCCCACTGATGGTACTCAAACACATTTCTAGGCGAAATAGATTTGTGCAGGAAGTGATGACCATAATGTTGGTAAAAGTACAAAGTGTCATAGTCTGAATTACTTTCTAACATTTCAGTGTGCGGAAATGCAGCAGTTTTTTCTAAATCAGACAACATGTTATTAACAGTTTCAGTGTCCCAATCATCAGAAAAGGTACTGGAGGTAATGATATTACTTAATGAAATTTTAAATGAATGAGGAATATTTAAAATTTCAGTCGGACCGAATATTTCAAAATCAACCTTGTCCCAAACTATACCATCCGGTATAGGAACCGCTGTGATATTTACTGATAACAAGTCTCTCTGTTCACGATGAGACGATCGATGTGGTTTTAAAATCAAATTGACTTTCGGGGCTGTAGAGATCTGTTGAAGATATCGTTCATTAATAAGCATGCTAAAAGTTAGAACTAAGCCTAGCCAGAAAAGAAAAAATAGAATCCCAGTAATTACCCAAAGTTCTAACCAAGGTGTTACCAGGTAAGTCTTTTTAAGAAAGTTCAGAAAGTCTTTGGCTTGCTGTTTACATGATTTTTGGGCTGGCGTCGTTTCCTGTTCACTTAGATCTAAAGAAAACGTATCAAAGTTCATGAAGTAGCCAGAAGCAGTTCGATCAATTGTAGGAATTGCATCGGGATTTGTTGAAATCGCATTTTGCTCTCGTCGAGGCATGTTGACGTAGATGTCTGTGTTTGGTCTGATTGCAACTTGGGTGTTGTTTTGAGTATCATTTTGTAGATGAACTTCGGGTTCAAGGGGAACGAGTTCCATAGCATTGTTGCTGAGTCCTTCATTCCTCACAGGAGGTTCTTCAAACGTGATGAGTCTTTCTGTTTGAACTTCTTGGATTGTAGCGAGAGGAGGGCGTCTGCTACTGTGGAGTCCACAAGGCCTACTGTTCAGTATCGGCCACATAGTGTGGTTTGATTAAGTCGATTGAGACAAATCTTTTCTCCTTTTTCCCGGCAAGAGGCGGCAAAAGAACAGTAGGACAGGTACAGGCTTTCTGTATGATGGTCCGAATTCTTTTATGTCCGCTATTTTCTCTCTGACCAGATCCCCGATTTTTGGGATCCAGACAGGTCTTGCCGTGTTTGCCTTGACTTCCCCAGTGGCGGTCTGTTTCTGGACAGCGTTGCTTTGTTGTGTCCTGGATTCATTTAGATCCTGTAAAACAGCCAAACGATCATGGATATCAAATGGTTTCTCATCCGCCACTGTGCCTTCATACTCAAGATCAGCTACCCACATTCTTGTCCCAAATAGGACCTCATATGGAGTGACACCCCCAGAGAGTTTCTTGGCTGGTTATTAAGTGCTCTTTGGACCCCATAAAGGTGACTGACCCAACTACCGCCCTTGCCTAATACCCTAGCTGTTAAAGATTGCTTTAAGTCCCGGTTTTTCCTCTCCACAACCGAATTTCCCTCAGGATGGTACGGAGAGGAGTACCGCAGTGCAACGCCCATACTTTTCATGGCCTCTTTGTAAGCCCGAGAGCTAAACGCCGGACCACGGTCAGAATGTAACGTGCCAACTGCGTATGTCCCGATAAAGACTCGCAAATCTTTTATAACAGTTCGAGCGTCAACCGAGCGCTGAGGACAAACCCATAGGAATCTTGAGCAGGAATCCACTGCAACCATGATATACTTGTAAGCCCCATCAGATTGTAAGGGGCCGCAGTGGTCCAGATACACACATGCGAGAGGTTAGTCAGATATTAGTAATGGTGTCTGCGCCTGTCATGTTCTGGTGGAGCCTTTTATCTGCTGGCAGATGTCGCATTTCAAGACATAGTCTTTAGTTTGTTTTGTTAGACCGGGCCACCAATAGCGCTGTTTCAACAATGAAATGGTCGCTGTAACGCCTGTATGTGCAGAGCCCAAACCCTTGTGTGCTGCTAGTATTAAACCTTGCCTACGATCCATATTTGGTATTACTCTGTCCCCCACTCCAGGAATCTGAGTATATGGAATGTTATTTGCATCTAACTTGTAGGAGTACTTGAGTGGAAATTTCTTTGGTACTGCACCGCTGTTTTTGCTTGAAGCAATAACAGCCACCATAATCTCACCGTCTATTCTCGTTTTCGAACGAGTGATTGCAGCTAAGGCAGCCGTTTGCACAGCCCCCTTTGTGGCTTCATCAGCCAATGAATTCCCTTCAACGTGAACGCCATCACGCTGATGACTCAGTGTGTGTATCACGTGAGCCCTTGGTAGGTCGTTTTTCAACTCCACTACCTGTTCCCATAGCATTTTATGCTTAATTGTGCCACCTTTTGCATCTTTAAACCCATTTTGTTCCCAATGATACAAGTATTCATTGTGTGACTGCACACAGTAAAAGGAATCACACACAATTAGTGTGGGGAATTCGTGATCCATATTTACAAGTGCCAGTATCAGTGCTTTTAACTCTGCCAACTGAGCCATGCAGTCTCCTAGAGATTGCGTTTTGGTGAGACTTGGATGGAACTTTCCATCCTGCATGCGACCTTTAACGATAGCACACGCTGCGCTGTATTGTTGCTTACTCCCTATGGCCGGTTGAGCAGATCCGTCAGTGTAAATAATATATTCATACTGATCAAGAGGCAATATTTCATTACGTAGAGGATATTCTTGTTCGTATTGCAGAAATGCTTGTGTTTTTAGACTTGGATGAAATCTGTATTCAACATCCGTTGCAGTAAGAGAATTAGCCCATTGTATCCATCTCGGGTGTAAGTCTTTTGCATTTGGAATGCTAGCCTTTGTAACAGCTTCTAAAGCTGGTACCGGGGTTACGACAATTATGCGTTTCCCCTGAGCCAGTGCTCTTTCTCTTGCTACAGCAGTCTGAACTGCTGTCAGTATTTTTTTTGTTGAAGTGAAACGCATTTCTGCGTTTGTGTACAGGTGTGATTTGTATGCGATTGGTACCGTTTCGCCTTCATTGAAGGTTAAGTAAGTGTACCCGCATTGACCCGCTATTACACAGATCACCAAGTTGTGAGCGTTTACGCGTGTCTGTAAGTGTTTGGAAGCAATCATGTTTTCTTGTAATGAACGTAGGATATTCGAATGTTCCTGTGTCCATTGTTTGACTGAAAAGTCAGGTTTTATTAATTCGTAGAAAGGTCTTACTTTTTCTGCGTAATCTAAAATGTATGTTCTGCCGAAATTTAGGAATCCCAGTATTGATTGTAGATTTTGTAATGATTTTGGAGGCTGGAGCAGCGCACACTTTTCTAAAAAGTTAGCTGCCAGGCTTTTCCCTTCACTTGAAAGCTCGTATCCTAAAAACAGGACATTGAGGTGGACTATTTTAGATTTCTTAAAATTAAATTTGTAGCCCTCACAGGCGAATCCCATTATAATGGTGCTCACCCTGGTCAAGTGCTTCTTTAAGTCATCGTCCGTCAGATAAATATCATCCACATAGGACAATGCTTCCTCATCAAAATTTTGGAGTAACTCTGTTTCTCTTGCTGAGAATACCCCCGGGCTGTTCTTATACCCCTGGGGGAGACAACAAAATTGCCGCTGGGACCCCAACGCTGAGAATGCAGTCAAATACCTGCTTTCAGGCGCTATATTTTGGCAGAAAAATCCATTTGAGATATCAAGTGTTGTTTTGTATTTTTTCCGCACAATGTTATTCATTAGTGTGGCACTGTGTGCGTTTTGGACAGCGAATGTCTTTGTGCATGAGTTTAAATGTCTGTAATTTAAGACTAGACGATATGTGTTGTCCGGTTTTGATACAGGAAGCAAAGGGTTGTTCATTGGTGAGGTGCATGTTTCAATCACCCCTTGGTATTCAAGTTGATCTAAGATCTCCCTGACCTGTTTTTTAGCTTCTTGCTTTATTGGATATTGCCTTTGAGCATTTGATGAAACTTTTAATGGGATCACGTGGTGGGTTGAATCCTCATCCCAACCGGCATGATTTTTGTATAGTGCTGGAGCTAGGGCAACCGCCCAGTCCTGTGCTTATGCATGTTTAAGGTGTATGGGAACGAGGTCGGAGAATGATGGAAAAATTACAGTTTCTCCCCTGGGGCACTCCATAACGAATGTTGGCGGCCAATCTTGTTCTGCTAATAGGATGTCATAACCAGATGACAGATTTTCCCAAAAGAGACCTTTAACTTTCCTGGGCTTGTCCCCCTCCATTTGGAGTGTTATTTTGTGCAACTTATGTGGGACGCTCACCCTTGTGTCTGGTGTTTCCACGGTGACGTAATCATTCAAGTCCGCTGTCACCAGAAATTCTTTCAGGTTCTGGCGAGCTATTGTTACTTCTTCCGCACAGTCTAGCATCATCAGAGCCCATTCCCAGTTCAGAAGCTGCGTCCTCAGAATTCTGGGCATGTCTGATCTTTATGCCTGCAACTTTCTTCTTCTTAAACTGCGGTTTTGATTTTGGTTTTTCTTCTTTTTTGGAAGTATAATCTTGAGCGTGCTGCTTGTCTCTGGACTTTATACGCTCCTCTTTGTGTTCTGACCGTCCTTCTCTCTCTGTGTTTTTCGTCGAGCCCTGAAAGGAATGAGAGGAACGTGTATCAGTATCCTGATACCTGTCAGGTTTCCTAAGATTATCCCTATTCCTGAGGTTATACCTCTTTTCAGAGGGCTCCTGTGGAGGAGATCTACCTCTGGATTGAGATCTGTTTTTAAAATTTTGTTGTTTTTTATTATCCCACTTCTTTTTAGAAGAAGCAGGTGTCTGCTTTGTAGTGTCCTTTCAGGACCGCCCATCAGTTGTGGTTTTAATGCTTTCCCACCCAAACTGTCTCTGCCTAACTCTGCATACGCAGTTTCAATTATTTTGGGCAGTTCGTGTTGTTGATCCAATGGACTGAACTCCCTTAGGCGTTGGCGGATTGCCACTGATGCTGCTTCCCCTTTAATATTAGCTAGTATTATGGCTGATACCTGGTCATAGTTATTTAATAACTTCATACCTAAGTTCAGGGCAGGTTCTGCTCCGTACTCATTTTGTATTTGTCTCAATACGTCTGGTACTACTGCTAATGAAGGAATACCATGTTTTCTGGTATATATGGCAGCAAAGACTGTACCCCAAGAGGTGCAGACCTCAACTTGTTATCCCCATGGGCAAGCAGATTGTTAGCATCCTGTGTTTTTCAAACGGGGTAGTATTCGGGAATACTGCCTCGAGCTTAGTTATTTTCTGAGCTATCCAGAATGGCATTTGTTCACGTTTTGTGGGCATTTTTCCCATTACTGCGTGTAATGTTTGTGGTGTAATTTTAGTTGCTGTACCCTGAATTTGAGTTCCATTTGTTGCAACTGATGTTGGTTGGACTGTGAAAGTCCTCATGACATACTGTGTCAGGTTTCTGTAGATTTTAATTAAATCCTTGTGTTGTAAGAGTAAGTCTGGCTGCGGCATTGTGTCAATGTCAGGATGTGGTTATGTTATGTTATGTTAAAAAGAATTTGTATAGCGCACGTACACCGGGATGTTTTCATGGCGCTACTCTGAGTGATACCTGAACCCTAAAGAATGACCTGAGCCCTAAGAAATTACTCATACGCCTGTCGGAACAGCCAGGTTTTAAGCAGGCTCCTAAATCCAAAGAGATCAGGGCAAAATCGGATTTCAGGGGGAAGGGAGTTCCAGAGTTAAGGGGCTAGAATGGCGAACCTTGCACCGCCTGCACGCTTCAATTTAAAGGAAGGGGTAAACAAAAGTTGCTTGTGGGCTGATCGCAAATTGCGCGTAGGTGCGTATCTCGTAATCAGGTTGTCCAAGAATTTAGGGCTCTTTCCATTTAAGGATTTGAAGATGAGACAACAAACCTTGAAGGCGCAACGTTGACTGGTTTGTAGGCCGCTAATATTGGCCATGTTGCACCGTCTCCTCCGAGCGGACCTAATCTTACTCTGTTTCTTATATGGGGTAGGGCGCCTTTAAACCAGTATATGTGTTCCTGGTAAGTGAGTGGAATTTCTATGTCCTCGCAAGGACCATATTCCCGTGGTGCATCTCCTTCTGTATAGTAGTGAAATGTCTATGTTCTTGCAACTGCTGCTGCGAATGTAAGCCACGAATAAAATATCTCTGTTTTGTTTGATTCGTGTGCCTCAATCACGAAAGCTACTAAGCCACCCCTAGATGTTAAACCATATTCCATTAGTTTCTGGGTGATAGCACCTCTGAATTTAGGTGCAATATGTATTGCATTTGCATCTTCTTCCTCATCTGTGAGGGTGAGTGCTTGCTGTAGCGGGTTTAAGACCCGGGTAGTAGTCATTGTGTATAGAACACAGACTATTGTTTCAATGAAACTATGATAAGGTGTTTTGCACAATTTTAGGAACAAAATGTCCTTCAAGCTTGACTAACCAGCAGCCAATAAATAGGATTTCTCGCCTACTCAGCTGGGGTGGAGTTTGTTCCCACCCACTCCAGACGTCTCTGGCGTTTTGCGAGTAGGGGTCTCTGAGAATAGCACGACTGAACTACTCAGATTCTAATGTTAAATAAGAGCCCAACCATCGTTGGTGGCGCCATGTCGTGTAGTTCCTATATTACCCATACAGGACCTGCGCGTTCGGATAACATAAACTGTGGGTTTGGTGGCAGACGGATTCTGAGCACCCCCACCGAGAATGTTAGCCTGTTTGCATAAGCTAGCTCACAGTGCCACTAGTGTCTCCTCTTATCGGGGAGAGATTAGTTTCTGGCAACCTCAGAACAAGACAACCCTGATCCCTCAAGATCGTGGAAATAATGTACTACTTTTCGCTCAGTCACTCGTGCTCATTTAGTTTATCTCAGAGGTACACAGAATAAACAGTCTGGGCGTTTCAATAAGGTTTTATTGAACAGTTGTTATTCTCGTGTAAAATATATGAGCTGCAACAACCATTAGACAGTAGCAGAGATATATGAATAGCAGTACTATGAATATAAATGGATAGTACAGTTCTACCATTTTGTACTACGCATGAATAAATACATGAATATAAAAATGCATTGATAAAAGAAAGCGCGTACTCCTACGATGGCTATCTAGATGTACCTAAGTGTACCTAACATGTGAGTAGGTGTGAAGCCATAAATCTCTCTAGGTTTTAGTCGAACCCCATTACCTGGAGTGAGACTGTAGGAGCCCCTCTTGGTCTCGAGCTGGACACCCCACGAGGGATGTTCAAACCACTGTCAGCTGGAGCGTCTGCATGCAGGAGCCTCAGCGTCTCTGGTCAGTGTGTCGGCCTGGAAGTCTCGGTTCCCTCTGCCCAATACTAGCAAGAGGTGTTATATTTATACAGAAAGTATCTAGGGCTCCTTTGTCCCTTGTTGCTTGTATTAGCCATTGTTGGATTTGAGGATGACGTATGGGATGAACCATGTACGTAGATGTGGGGAGGAAGGTGGTGTAGCCCCAGCCTGGTTTCTAAGAACCCTTATGAATATCCATTTATACTGTGTGAGTGTATTGATGGAGTTATAGGACTCTATTGTTCAGGAGACACCCTCCTTCTGCACCCAGGACTAGAACTAGGTAAAGGTTCAATCCTAAAAGGCTCGTTACAGTGTATTGTAGGGGAGGTAATGTAGGTGAAGGGCTATGATGTTTCCCGGGCCTATATTAGGGTACCTATATGAAACATAACAGTATAGGGAGATGGAAAGGAATTCAGAGTTATACTATCATATTATCATGATTGAAGTTTGGAGTAATAGCAGACTGGTGGTCTCGTTTTCTTGGGCTAACATGGAATGGCTCATTGGGCACGATTCATCACTGTGGCGTCCACATTAATTCAGTTGTGTTCAATTTCGTAAAAAGACCACTCAAAAACAATTCAAAGCTGAGGGGAATCATAGTATTTCTCGTAGGCCCAATCCACCTGAATGTTTGTGCCCTTTACATTATTACTCGAAATGCTTGCTATTTTACATGCCCACATAACGCCATTGATTGCTCTTCGTCTATTCCCTGTATCAGAGTCAGGGAGAGTCAGTGGGAGTGCTCGAAAGTGGTAAAGCAATCTCCCAAAAATATTTCGTTTTATCACTGCCACCCTGCCCATCCACAAGATAAAAACATTGCACTACTTATGTAAATCATTAGTGATAGCATTAAGCAGGTGAGAGTAGTGCGCCACATACAATAGGTGGTGTGTTGGAGTAATATAGACCCCTAGATATTTAAATTCTTTGCAGCCCACTTCAAGGGCGTGAGTTCTAGAAGTCTAGTTTTGACCTCTGGCAAAATACTTACAATGAGCATTTTAGATTTGCCTAGATTGACCTTGAATTCTCATAGTTTCTCATTTGATTCCAAAACATTCATAACTTCATGGATTGAGAATTCAGGCTCTACCAGTGTTAGTAAGACATCATCCGTGAACAAGTGTCTTTTAGCTTTATCATCTCTAATGGGCATCCCCAAGATGTCCTGATGCTGCCGAACAATGGCAGCTAAGATCTCCATTGCCAATACAAATAAATGAGATGAGAGGGCATCCCTGCCTTGCCCGACTTGATAGGTAAATTGTCCAGCATGTCCCATTAAACAGGACATTTGCTGTAGATTGATTATAGTTATCTCATATCCAGGTGGCCATGTTGGGGCCAAACCAGATAACATCTAGCACCTACAAAAATAATATCTAGCTGACCCTATCAAACCCTTTTTCATTGTCTAAAGAGAGGATCGCTCGGGGGATCTTCCTGAACTTAGCCTTTTCAATCAGATGAAGAACTCAGCAAATATTATCAGCAGCTTGTTTCCATGGGACAAGACCTGACTGATCTAAGTCCATAAGGTAGTGCCAATGAAGCATTAATGTACCAGACAGCATGTTTGCGAAAATCTTGATATCCGAATTCAAAAGAGCTATTGGCTTGTATTTATTAGCTGGTTTGCCAGGCTTAGGAATGAGAGTGATAATTGCTATCGACATTGAGGGTGTAACCATTCGCGATCACAGAAAGGATTGAATAGTATTACTGAGTAGGGATCAGTTAGGGTGCAAAATGTTTGCTAAAGCGATTGGTGAGACCATTTTCGGCGGATGGTTTACTCCATCACTGAGTGACAGATATCCCGTTCGCCAATATATAAATCCAATAGGATATAATGGGATTTATATTTCGGCGGATGGATATCCGTCACCATTGTGACAGAGTAATCCATCCACAAGATCTAAATCGGGCCCTTTGTTCATAAATATGTTTTATCAGCATTTGCACTAAGAATTTGACCCTCGTTGCACACTGGAGACAGAATTGTGCCAGCCTCCTTCCGTTGTCTAAGCCTCGTTGCTAATAAGAGCCAGTTTTATTGGTATGTTCATCAAATCCTTTTTGTAGATATAATAGAACTTTTCCCGCTTTCTCCATAGCCAATAGGTCAATCTGACTTGTCTGCGAGATCATCTTCCGTTGTGCTTTTGGGTAACCTGTCTGTCTTGTTGTTTAGTCGCAGCTTTAAGCTCCTACCCCAATGAGCTTCTTTTTTTTTTTAATCCTCATCCACCTCTGACCCCAGTCAACTGAAAAAAAAAGTAGAATGTCTATTACCTTTACTCTGTCGCCAGAGACGTAGGCTGTCGAGATAGGATACCGCCCGCCTACAGGTAAAAAAGACAAACCCGCTTAATGTTGCTGACCTCTCAATTTAAAAGAGAGGGTGGTCACACCGAGAGCTTCACCGAGAGGCATAATCATTGGATAATGTTCATGATGTTAAGTGAGGAGACCAATTAAGCAAGCAATCCCATACTGCTTTCTTCCTACTATTCTGTAATCTGCTTAAATCAATCTTGGAAGTCTTATATAGGGAGGACAGCCAGTCTGCGTGAGTGGGAGGTGTGGCCTCAACCCATCTCCTACATATTTCCCATCTAGCCAGCAGGATCGCATAAAATAAGAAGCCTCTAACCGGGCCTGTGACTCCGCTAGTTATACCAAAGATGGTCAGGGCTAAGGGAAATATTAACAGGAGTTCCCAAGATGTCTGCTAGAGTTTCCCCTATTCTCTTCCAAAATTCGGCAATGGCTGGACAGTCTCTAAACATGTGTACGTCTGTGGCATTCACCAGATCACACTTCTTGCAGGTGACAGGTGGGCCCTTTGCTATTTTGGATAATCTAGAGGGAGATAAATAGGCCCTATGGGTAGTGAAATAGTGGTTTCTCCTAAGCCAGGCTGGTTTTACAACAGTAAACAAGATGTTAAAGGAGGTTTGCCACAAAGCTTCCCAGTCTTCATTCGGCATAGAGGCTCCCCACAATTCCTCCGCTAATTTGAAATCTCCATCAATGACTTCCTCTATAGCACAATAGAAGAAAGACACCTCCTTCCTCCCCGCCGGCCTCTGGACCAACTGCTCCTCTAGAGTGTTACCCTTTCCTATTGTTTTTTTTTAGGTTCTGTGCCCAGCTCTGTAGTTGGAGGTATTTAAATCTGGACATGCCTTCCTCCAGCTTAATATTCAGTGACGCCCAGGTTAGAAGTGAACCTTCCACAGTCAGATCTCTCCACACCAAGAGCCCAGCTGTTTTAAGTGGAACTGCCAGCTTATCCTTCAAACAGTCCGGGGACCCCGGCGAGTCCCACAAGGGGGCCAAACTAGAGAAATAATTTAAACCTGTACATTGCTTAATTCTGGTCCATGTTCGAGCCATACCCAATAAGACTTTCAGTCTGATCTTCTTAAAAAACTTCTGGTCTCCAAATTTAAAAAGAAACCCCTCATGTGACAACCCCACTCCCTTAAGCATAGCCGAAAACATATCCCCCCTCCCTGACAAGTCAGGAGATTTCAGCAACATTCTCGAAAGAGATAACTGGAATGCCCAGGCATAATACTGCAGATCCGGGAGTGCAAACCCCCCTTTCTCCCTCCTACGTCTTAGCTTCTTCCAGGATATTCTCGCATTAATTGATTGCTGCAGTTTTTCAATAGCCTGCTTCTCAAAATATAGAGGAATAGAACTAAAAAGAAAAGTAATCTTTGGCAAAATTACCATTTTAACTAGATTAATTCTCCCCAGAATAGTCAATGGGAGATGCGCCCAAGCTTTCATTAGTTTCAAACATTCGTTGGAGATATTTGCTAAATTTACCCCGCAATTTTATCTATGTTTTGGACAATCCTAACCCCCAAGTATCTTATATTACTCTTGGTCTGGAGTCGACACTCCAGCAGGTTCCAAGACATAATATCATTTTTTTCCGCATTTATCTCATAGCCCGACACTTGGCCAAAATCTTGTGCTAACCTGATTTCCTGGGGAAAAGACGAATCCAGATCAGATGTAAAGATCAGGATATCGTCTGCATACAGGGCTACCTTCCTCTCCCATGCTCCAAACTTAAATGGTGTAACGCCTGTCTCTTCCCTAAGACGCGAGCAAAAGGCTCGATGTATAAATCAAACAAAAGGGGGGAGAGGGGCCAGCCCTGTCTAGTTCCCCTGGTGATCTTAAAAGGGTTAGTCAATTTACCATTGACTAAAAGTCTTGCCGAAGGGTCATTATATATTAGTTGGATCACTTGGCGAAATTTCAACCCACAGTTGAACTTTTCCAACACTGCCGAGAAATAGACCCAATTGACCCTGTCGAAGGCCTTAGTGGCGTCTAATGTTAATGCTGCCAGGGGTAATGAAAAGGTGGAAGCAAGATCAATGGCCCCAATAAAATCGTAAGTAGGATCAAAAAGATTCCTGCCTCTTAGGAAACTCTTTTGATCTGAGTGCAACATTCCGTCTGCCACAGCGCCCAATCTATCTGCCAAGATCCTTGTAAAAACCTTGTAATCTGTATTTAACAGAGAAATGGGTCTGTATGACCCACAGTTCGCTGAAGACTTCCCAGGTTTTAGGATCAATGTTACAATAGCTTCTCCCCACGAGACAGGAGGACTAACACCTTCAATTAATATCTTGTTAAATAGTGTAGTCATAGTTGGAATTATTTCCTCTCCCATAAATTTATATATTTCCGCAGGGAGCCCATCGGGCCCTGCGGCCTTACCACCCTTACAGGCGGCAATTGCTTTCCTAACCTCCTGCTGCGAGATCTCAAGCTCTAAATGTTCTCGTTGGGAGGAGTTTAGAGGAGTAAGATTGATCCCACTTAGCCACTCCCGAGCGCCATCATTATCCACCATGTTATCTTCATTATATAGATCTTGAAAAAAAATTAAAAAGGCTTCTCCAATCTCATTGTCTTTAACTACTGATGTGCTGTTGTGTTCAATATCAATTTGATTTATGACGTTTCTTACCCTGTCAGTCTTAACTTTCCATGCTAAAAGTTTACTGGCCCCTTCCACATATTCAAAATGGGCAAGCTTACTAGCCTCCCATTTTTTAGAGATCCTCATCTGAATAGTACTCTCCAGCTGATCTTTCGGGGATGCCAGTTTCGCCAGATATTCTTGACGTTTTACTGTATCAGTAGCCCTATTCAAGCTGAGCTCTACCTCCTTCATTTCATACTCCGTATGCGCTACCTCTTCTCTGTATTGCCTGTTTCTGTAGGACATCCAACTTGTCACCAGGCCTCTAAGATCGGCCTTCCATGCGTCCCACACTACTGGGATCTCAGCTGACCCAATATTTATTTTTAGAAAAGAATCTGTCTCCTGGACTAAATAAGTTATTTCTACTTGATCCAAAAGTAGCATACGATCGAACGTCCACGCCCTTGATTGTTTTTTCGCTGTCCAAGTTAAGTCTAGCCATACCGCCGCATGATCAGATAAGTGAGGAGCCAGATAATCTATTTCCTTTATTTTCTCCCTCAATTCGTGGCTGACCAGGATATAATCAATCCTTGATTTGTGTTTATATTTGTGATTATAAAACGAGATGCCTAATTGTGAGCCCGACCTTTCCCTCCAAATGTCCCTTAATCCATATTGCCTCATCATCATTTGGAGGTATGTCCTAGACAATACTTTTACTCTGCTACACGGGGACTTGTCTAACTGTGGATTCAATACTATGTTGAAGTCTCCAGCGAAGACAATTGGTTCTGGAAATTCCAGCAGATTGGAAAAAATAGTTTTCAAACTGGATGGGTCATCTTGGTTAGGACCGTAGTATCCCACCACTGTTAAAACAGAACCCTCAATAGATAAATTGACGATGACCCACCTGCCACCTGGGTCAATCATCGACTTCAACAGGCGGGCGTTTACTTGCTTTTTAACCAAAATGGCCACCCCCCTAATATTAGCACTCTGATTGGAGCTGACGCAATGTTCCACCCATCTAAGTTTCCCAAAGATCCCTCGCATTTCCTCCTTTAGGAGATGTGTCTCCTGTAAAATAATTATTTGGGCCGGAGAGTCTTTAAGATATTGTAAAATTTTAGCCCTTCTATTTTTCACCCTGAGGCCATTAACATTCCATGATAAGCACTGTAGCTTACTCATGGCGGCTTGAGCAGCGACACTTTAGGTATGGCAAGTCTCCCCGAATACCGACACCAAACCAAAGGCAATAGGCATAGCCAAAAAAAAAAAAAAGTGGATGAGAGTTTATTTTTTATTTTTAACCCCTATGCTCCCCACCATGTGCTCCCCATCCCTCCCTCAAATCCCTCCCTGGAGAACCCTACCCCCATTCTCCTGGACTAATAGTCCAGATTTTGCCTACCGGTGCAACCTTCCCTGTCCCTTACTACAGAAGAAGTCCAAACATAACCCCTATCTCTATCATCATCATGATCTTCATCTAATTTTACGACCTTATGTGTATCAATTTAATCTAAGAAGGAAAAGAAAAGAAAAAAAAAAAAAAAGGAAGAAAGAAGGAGAATATCTCTATCTAAAAGATCTTTAAATTTTAAGATAGAACAAACTATTTACTAAAAGCGCATTGTGTGAGGATCCTAAGGCAAAACTATTTAGAGGCTTTGGTTAGGTTTTCCAAAAGCTCATCCGCCTCTTGCACATTTTGTTATTGTGCATAATTTTTAGGAGTGCAGGACATTTTAGCTGGACCACCGCACCCAACTTCTTGAAGTCCTCCATTTTCCTGCCCAACTCCCATGGTCGATCTAAAGTGGCACAGGCTCAGTCCGAACGGATTTCAAAGGCGAAGTCCCTAGGTTTCAGCGATTTTTGTTTTAGGGCACAATTCAGTATCTTTTCTTTCAAGGAGAAAGTAAGAAAGTTTATTAGAATCTTTCTCGGTTTTGTCCGATTCGGATGTTTCCTGAAAGGGTCCCTATGAATCCTCTGTATATCCTTCTTTAGATCCTCTTCAGATTCCTCGATCTGGACTGATTCTTTTATGAGAGTCACAATGAATGTCTTAAAAGTTGTTTTCCAACATTTCCATTCTGTCTCGGAGCACAATTTCTTCCTTCTTTAACGATGCTATATCCTCTTTAGCTGCTCCCAAATCATCCCTGAGTTCCCCAACTGAGCTCTCTAGGGCCACAGTCCTTGAGCTTAGAAGATCAATTTTCTTTTCAAGAGACTCACAGAACAGCCTGATTTCCCCTTGATTCGACTCTGAGACAGAAAACCCCTTTCTAATATCTGTAGAGAGAGTAGAAAAGAGCGCTTCTAGGGATGCCACAGAAGGCCCTGCAATATCACAGGTAACCGATGTTTTCTCCACAGCCCCACTTCCGCTGGCTTCACCCCTATCAGGTGGAAGGCTATTGACACACCCCTCACTGTTGCCCTCCTTTGGTCCCGGAGTTACAGAATTAATCACTAGAGGAGCGATAATCAAATGGGTGTCAGCTACCTCTATCTCTTCCATATCCTTAATGGGGGGCCCTGGCTTTAACTGCCCAGTGGACTCTCTAAGAGTCACTCCCTCCTTTGCCACGTCTAACACCTGAGGTTGGATTTTAAAATAAGATCTCAAAGAGGGTGTAATCTTAATTTTTGACTCTGGGGATTTGGCTCTTCCTGTTTTAATACTTCTGCCCTTGATTTCACAAAGCTGGAAGGTCGAACTATTCTCTGATTCTGTAGCAAAGATAAACCCCTCCTTCTTGTCAGTTGTACTATTACAAGAAGTAGATTTACCTTCAGCTGACAGCCTAGTGGTTATATCGGGGAACTTCCTTTTAGTCAGTCCCTTCACTGCCCCTCCCCGTTTCCTGCCTCCCTTTGCAGCTTTTACTATCGGGGTTTTGGGGTGAACAGGGGTAGTGATATGTTGAGCAGAGTTGCCCTTAGAAAAACCACCTTGTTGCCCTACTACTGACTGATCTGGCCGAATTTGCGGCTTGAAATAGGGAGGCAAGAGAGGCTTATCGTCGTCCTCCCGGCCCCCCTGTACCTCGCGTTGTTGCTGCAGCTGCCAATGCGGGAAAACCGAGGTAAATCCACCGTTCCCTGCGAGTAAAACAACCGCCAGTCTCCTCCAGACCGGCCGCCTTCTCCAGCGTCGCCCGTTTAGACAGCCTGCCTGTGCTGCCTCTGCCTCTTCCGGGATCGATCCGCAGGAATCCGCCCGCCGCCGCTCTGCGGCTCCTCCTCAGCTACAGGGCGGCAGCGGACCAGCGTGGAAAGACCGCGGGCGCCCCACGACACATCCCCCAGGTACCTAAAGCAACTCCAAGCTTCTCCAGTAGTAGCGGGGGGGCACAAAAACAGAATTATGTGTTTTGTCGGGTCTTAATTAAGCCATGTGTAAGGGCAGAAAGAAGGTGCCTCCGGAGGCAAGCGACCGCTTAACTAACGGCCGCCATATTCTCCCCCAGTCACTGGATTCTCCCCAATGAGCTTTTGTAAGAGTTTCCTATCTCATGCTGCTGTTGCCCTGTCCACTAAGCAGTTGCCTCTAAAGACTGCCATAGCATGCTAGGGGAGGCATTGTCCAGGTCATTTTCCTCAAACTACCTCCTAATTGCTTCCCTCAAAGCCTGCTGGATCAGTCGATCCTTAAGGAGGGGTTTTATCAAATTTTCAACTATTCGTTCTACATTTCTCTTGCTGACTATCCCAACTCCCAAACTATCATTCTGTGCTCCAAGACCACTTTGCTACCATGCTCAACGGAGGTTGTAATGCCGACCAATCCTGAGTGCCCCACACTAAGGGCCTGATTTAGATCATATGGGATTTATATTTTGGCAGGCGGAATATCCGTCCAGTTGTGACAGTGCAACCCGTCTGCCAATATCTAAATCAGGCCCTAAGTCTATTTGTGAATAGGACCTATAGACATATGAGAAGAAAGTGTATTTCTGCACACCCGCAAGTTTAGCTCTCCAAAGATGAACGAGGCCAATGTCTGTCAGTATCTGCTTTGTCTCCTGAAAGAGCACTCCCTGAGTATACCTGTCATGGGGGTGTCTATTCAGCAAAGCATCTGGCGCAATGTTGAAGTTCCCCACTCACAAAAGGTTTTCTGGTGCCACGGTTTGATCTTAGTTACATGGCTAAGAATATATTGTTCTTGACCTTGATTTGGAATATAGACATTGAGTATATCCAGTGCAGGCCCTTGATGTCTACCCTCCAAATAAATATAGCTACCTTCTGTTGAGTCATGTTGGACCTGTAGTGCTTCTTAATGAAAGTGTTACTGTATCCGAATCATTACCCCCCACTTTCTTACAAGCCATAGCCGCATATTAATGTGTGGGGCATAAGTGGCATTTCATAGGGTGAGTGTCAGACGTTCTCAAATGGGACTCTTGAAGACATACCACCTTTAGGAGAACCTCCTGTATTTACCTCCAAATTTTCTGTTGCTTAACTGGGGAATTTAATCCCTTTACATTCAATGTGATTACTTTAACCATTAAATAATAGAAAGGTTGAGATCCCTTAAACTGCAGGGTCCCTCAGGGCTCTTCGCTAAGCCCGACCCTATCACTAACAGAAATCATAAAGGACTATGGGGCATATTAGCAAGACCCACGTTAAAATTATCGCCGTTTTAGCGGCAGGAAACTGCCGCTAAAACGGCGATAATGGGCTTGATAATATGCGTTATAGAATTCCAATAGAAGCCCAGGTTAGATGTGCAGGACATCTAACCTGGGCTTCTATTGGAATTCCATAACGCATATTATCAAGCCCATTATCGCCGCTTTAGCGGCAGTTTCCTGCCGCTAAAACGGCGATAATTTTAACGTGGGTCTTGCTAATATGCCCCTATGATTTTTCCTCCATATCTTACGTGGATACACAAATTATCATCTCGCTTACTACACAAACAGACGAGACCTCTTCTCAACTTAATCATTGTCTCAAACGTGGTAGATTGGATGGCAGCAAGCAGCCTGGATGGTGACAAAACTAAGGTGATTGTAGTATGATGTAACCCAAACTGGTGGATGGAAAAGTACTGGCCAGAATGCCTTGGCGCTCAACCTATGTCAAAACCAGAAGTCAAGAGCTTTTCTTGACAATCCAAGCAAACAAATTAGCGGCAACCTGCTTTGTGCCACTTAGAACACTGAGAAAGCTCCTAAGATGGCTACCTGGACCATTGTGCAGCATCGTGATGCATAAATAAGTTCAACACTGCATAAAGGGGTTATGGACACAATCATTTAAAAAGATTGTCATTTACGACCAGAATAGTGTTTAAGGCTTCCCCCAGGCATGAGTGGTAAAATGAGCCATGGGCTGGCCCTCGTTACCTTCTAGCCCACAAACATGATAAGTACTATATTTACAAACGATACAATTAAAGTCTCCGAACCATAAAATACATAAGGGCTGACTCTTGACGGAGACTTGGCGATTTCCTCTTCTATTACTTGTCAGTTGCCCTTGTCAAAAATGTTATAGTACAGGTTCACCAATAATAGGTCAACCTGTGCCTGGCCAGAAATCACTAGTAGTTGATACCACAGTGATGAACAGATGCATTTAACTTTAACAGAAGCATATTTTACTGCAATAAGCACCGCAATACCACCCTTGGCCCTTCCTGATGTGGATGGAATCGCTGGGACGCAAAAGGAGCGATGCCCATTTATAAAAAAATCCTCTAGAGATCAAGTGTCTTGTAGGCATATTAAATCAATACCTCCAACAAAGCCTAACCAGTCCCTGTTCCCTAGTTTTTTATGTGAACTCCTGCTATTTTCCATGACAAGATTTTAAAATAAGTGGTTATGACTCCTTGCAGTGCTTGCCCCAATATTATGTTAGGAGATACATCAGGAGTACAGGAGGGAGTGAATAAGGCCGCTACTTCGACCACCCCCTCATGATACATTTCCGATGGGACGTTACTTATAAGGTCTAAGCCTCGGACTTCAAACTGCTCACCTTCCAGGCAAGCCGAGTCCTGCTGTCAATCTATGTCTATTAGGGCAGAAAGGACTTCAAAACAGTTTGTCTGGTCAATAGGTTCTGGATGAGGAAAGTTGGACTGTTTAGGATGAATTTGGGCTTGCCACTGGTAAAAACTGGGACCTGTATGGGGAGGATAGAAGAAACCTAACGGACATGCCCTTATGGAGCCAGGCACGCCAGTCGCTTCAGTAAGGCATGTCAACAAAAAGTGCACGCACCTGGGATCTTTAAAATTTAAGACTACACAATCTCCCTCCACCGATTTCGATGTGTGGCTTAGCCATCTAACCTTACGCGCCATAATGATATTTTTGAATACTTTCACCTGGCATCCTGTTTTTCGAATTCACCAATGGGCTGATTTGTTTATAAGGCTTTGACAGTCTTCATGTTGATCTAACGGCAGTGGCGGAACTCCTGTTAGTATCAAGGTATATGGAGTACTATTTGGGGGTAGGTTCAGCAGATCTTGCATCCCTTTACCTTGATGGGGTGCATACTTTGTGCGATTGTGATTGGTAGCACAATGTCTGCCATTTTGCGGGTAATGACCAAGTCGATAAACCTTATCTATGCTAACCCCCACCCCTGCTCTACGATCTTTCCTTATGGTCACTGTCTCCCAGGTGTCCCTTTCATCTTGGGTAAACGACTTTTGTTGGCTAGGCTCAGACAACTTTGGGGTAGGCAATGGTATTGAGGGGATACCGTTTTTTTGGTGGGCAACTTGCTGTTTACTAGTGTGAATAATCTCGTCCCTCCTTAGTTTACAACTTATACTACGTTCAGATTTCTCTTTTACTTCATTCACCACAAAACGGAGCTGCTCTTCAATGCATCCTAAACTAACTAAAATAGGCTTCGGGGCATCAGATATTAATTGGCTAACCCGTATGAAAAAAGAAGAATCCTCTGGCTCAGCAAGTGTCCCCCTCCCCACCCCTAGATCTAATAACACCCTCCTTTGATAAAGCTTACCGAGTCTTTTTCAACACGGGACACTGCCCCTTAGATTTTGTGCCCACCTCTATCCTTTTTCTTTTCTCCCCAACGGCTTGTGGCCGTGTGATCTCTCCCTCAGTCAAAACAGGGATTTTTGGGCTATTTACCCTGACAGTTACGGATGCGTTTGTAGTGTCAATGATATTCACTGTTGGAAAAAGTGATTCCGGAGGCTGAAGTTCAGTTTCAATGTAAATAGCCTCCTGGTCCCGGGGAAGATCCAGGAGAGATGGTGGAGGAGAAGAGACTAGTGATAATCTTCTTTCAGTCAATTTGATTTCCTTACTAATTGCATCCACAGCTTTTAGTAGAAAACCATCTAGGGTTGAGCTCGAGGCTATCGGGGCCAGAGTGTTTTTTCGCCTACCCATGGCTTCAATATTAATATCAATGAGCCACTTCCCTTGCCACGCAAGTGCCTGTATTGCCCTTAACGTTTTTTTGTGGCATGTGTGTTTAAAGAAATACCTCTGCCATCTACTTCAGCTCTCAACTGGCTGTAAAGATGTCCGAGTGGTGAAGCCTAGAGGGCAGGCCCAGCTCAGCCTCGTCCGGCCGCGGAAAATAAGCAAAATCAGGACATAAACTAAGTCTCAAATGGTCAACAAATCAATAGACTATCGGGAAACTTCCCTAGAGGTTCAGGAAAAAGTCTGACTCACCCCCAAATAATTCAGGGGTAGACGTTATCAAATGGGACACTTTAAGACATACCAACTCTAGGAGAACCTCCTGTATTTCCCTCCAAGTTTTCTGTTGCTTAACCGGGGAATTTAATCCCTTTACATTCTATGTGACTACTTTAACCATTAAATAATAGAAAGGTCGAGATCCCTTAAACTTCTGGGACCCTCAGTGCTCTCCGCAAGTTCTAGTCATTTTGCGCCTGGACTACGGAAACTTCCTTTATTTGGGAAGTTTCAAGGCTGTCACCAAAACATTACAGGTGATCCAAAATGCCGCCGCCAGCATACTTTTTAAAATCCTCAAATTTCACTCTGCCACTGCGGCCCTGGCAAGCCTACACTGGTTACCTGTGACTAAAAGAATATAGTTCAAGGCTCTATGCCCACTGAGCCATGTATAAAAAGGGCCCAATGTTAATCCAGAGGCTCTTCACTCCTTACAACATCGCAAGAAGACTGCGCTCCACCAACTAGCAGCTATTTGCCTCGCCCAGAGTAAAAAGAAGTAGAGGAAGCTCTTTTGCATTCATAGCCCCAAGCCTTGGAACGCACTCCCCCAGCATATTAGGAAAATGGAGTCTGAACTCTAATTCAGGAAATTGCCGCAAACCCGTCTTTTCAACTCATTCTATTCATTCAGCCTTATCATCTGTTGCTAGTCTCAGAGCCCTTCTGGGTAGCTATGTGCTTTACAATACCTTATGAATAGAACAGAATAAATACTGTGTGCCTGTTGTGATATTCAAATCTAATTCAATGGGGCACTGGGTCAGACCTGGTGTCACCTGTGATACAATACCATATTTCAAAACTTGGACTCCCTTCACTCCCCCAACTCCCCAACACCTTCCTCTCCCTCAAAAACCCCTAGCTCGATAGGAAGAGGAACCAGCACATCCCTCTTGTTCAATGTAGCCTCCCACCTCCCATCCCAGGACACCCCCCCCCCGGCTGCCTACAGCCAGAGCGCAAACCTTCATCTCTCATATTCATACAGTAGCACACCGGGTTGGACGGGTGCATCAGCTCAACAGTTTGGTCCACCGCACTCGGACTGTCCCTCTGATAGAAGCATGTAGAGTTGAGGGCTTGGGCCTTGTGCCTCTGCAGTTGGATCCTGACATAGATCGTTAGTCTGGTGAGCCTTTCTTGGTCCAGAGGTTGGAGGAAGAATAGTACATGCCCAGTGAGAGCCTGTTCTGCTCTATATGCACCCATAGCACACCTGTGGCCCTCCTCAAAGTCCCTTTCCTTGTGTGTCCAATTTTCGAGCTGTCTGGTGGGTAGCATAAATATTCTCCAACCTGTCTTACAATTTTCAGGGGCGATTCACTCCCCCCTTCATACGGGATTGTGGGCTCTCTCTTTGCTCCCTTGGTGGGCTATCATTGGTCCTTTCAACTGTACTTCGGCTGCTTCTCGATATACCCAGCAATTTCTGTACCTCCTCTACTGTGCAGATCATATCGGACTTAAAGTGTAGCTGAAACCACAATGCAAAGGGAAGCATCTGCCTATCGAATATTACTCTTCTATGAAGCTCAGGAGTCAGTAAGGATAGCATGTGTCATTTGTTCATGGTCACATGTGAAACATCCTAGAAAAGGTCAAGAGTATATTCTCGAAAAATTAGCAGATCTAATTTTTTGACTTCTCATATTAACAATGTCCTTTAGGTGGGAGGACCCCCGCTTAACTATAATGTTGCAGGGGCAGACACCAGGTGCTTCCCATGGTGCTCTTACTCGATGTGCCTAGATTATGGGAATCTCATGTGGTTGGCCCTCTTTTAGTACAATTTGGAAAAGAGACTTATAGTGCTGGATGATGTCATCACAAACCTCTGTTCTGAAACGTTCTGGATTAGCACATTATCTCACCGTGATCCGTCTTCCAAATCTGTACAATTTTCTCAGAGCGCCTTGATTTCTTCAACCTTATTAGATTGGGAATCCAATATGTTCTTGACCTCTTTGCTCATGGCAATTATGTAATCTTCTTTTTTTGCCACCAGGTCACCCATGCCTCTATTTTGTTAGTCGCTTACGAGAGATCGAAGCCATCCTTTAGGACTTATGCATTTGTGTCATCATATTGGAAGGTTTATCATGCAGGTCTCCTAGGCAAATGTTTAGATTCTTCTTTGTTATGGAGGTTCCCAACTCTCTTTTGTTGCTAGCCATCATGGGGCCTTGGTTTAATGCAGCTGAATTGCCATTTTGGGGGGCTGGTCTGCCTCAGGACCAGAGGATCCTCAGTACTCACCAAGCCATTTCTGTCTCCCGATCTTACTTGGCATTCAACAGATCAGTAGTCTTGCCTTGAAGGTATCATCCAGGTTGACCCCCAAAATGATCTAGCCAAATCTCAGGGGCAGTAGCAGTCAAAGGTATGAAGCCCACAGGACGTCATAGGGAAGCACATGGAGGCATCCGTGCTATACAGGCCCAATCTGGGGAAAATGCACCTTAACAACTGCTCGCATCTAATTTGGGAAGTCCTATAGTTCAAATGTTGGAGGTAAGAATATAAAGAAACAAGTCCCCACAGATCTTCTTGTATTCTGTGGTTAGGCGATTGCAAGGCTAATTTACCTGTATTCACCTATGTCGCGTCTTTGGACAAAATGTCTACTTGAGGTCCTCTCTTTCAGTTAAGCAATCACTCAGTATGCTGTAAGATGGCCGTCGTCATCATGTGTTCAGGGAATGAGCGCCGAGGAGGAAAAGGCAGTCAGGAGGCCTCCTCTGTGGGTTTAACTACACATCGGGTGCTGTATGTGGCTGGGTGCTGCCTCAGGGATGGTTTCAATTCACCTCTGCCAGGCCGCATGGGGAGCCTGGTGCTCATTGATAAGACATCTTTCCCATCTGAGTGCAGGCTTCTTGTCTGCAGCTTTCTAAAGAATTCTGGCAGGATCCTGTAGAGGGGATTTTGGATCACATTACGGAGTTTGGACAGGATGACCATTTTGAACATTGTGGCCCGGCCTAGTATAAATGTTACACATATCCTTAAATATTTAAATCCCTCCAGAACTAATGGTATGCCTTCTCTGTACCTCACCTCCCAGGGACAACCTGTTAATGGATAGAATAGAGATTTCTCCCAGTTGATGGTATCTTCCAAGTATGAGCGGAAAATGTGAAGGGGCCTGGGGTTGATGTCATTAGGGTGCGACATGTACAAGAGGATATCATCAGCATAGAGTGAGATTCTCTCCTCCCAGTCCCCAAACCAGCAGGTCTTCCCAAATCGAGCAGGCCAGGGGTTCCAGCGAAAGCCCAAATAGCAATGGGGATAGCAGACATCTGTGCCTCGTACCCCTCTCCAGTCCAAAAGGGGTACAATATAGTAACATTTACTTTTACCCTTGCCATTGCTTGACGATAGAGGAGCTTTATTCACTGCCGAAAGATTGGTCTTTTACCCACTCTTTCCAAAACTTCAGGTAGGTATGTCCTCTCCAGAGTGTTGAAGAGTTTCGCGGTTTAAAGGTATAGCATGGCTGAGTCTTCTCGGTGATCCCTCAATCTGGTAAGGTTGCCATATAGGTGTTTGAGGTTCAGCCTAGTGCCCCAGGAGGCATGAAGCCCAACTGGTCCAGATGCACCAGTTTAAAGATGACCTGCCTTAGCCAAGTGGCCAGTACTTTCGCTAGGATTAAGCAGTGATATAGGACTATAGAAAGGCACAACTATCTGCTGGTTTCCTGTCTTTTAGGACTGCAACTATCATGGATAACTGCTGGTCATAGGGTACCTGGTTTATTTCATTGGCTTCAAGGAACATCTGTTTCTTGTGCGGCGCGAAGCTATGCTTTTATATAGTTCTATTGGAAATTTGTTCAGCCCTGGAGTTTTTCCAGATTAATGTCTTTGATGGTCCTAACTATCTTTCTTTATACTATGTCTTCACCTAGTTAATTTGTTTCCTCTGGCATGAGGACCAAGAGGCGTATATGTTTGAGGAAGCCTCCTGTATCACTTGATAACTTGCTCGTGATTGACCGATATAGGCCTTGATAGTAACTTGCGATTTCTGCCACTATTTCTGTTTGCCCCTTGATGGGCGGCTCCTTCTCCCTCCATATTTCCTATACCAAATTTCTATCCCTCTCTTGCTCAGCCATACAGGAACCTCCCTGGTTTATTGCCTACCTCGTTTAGCCGGTACTGCAAGGCCAAGGCGGTGGTTCTCTCTTTATTATCAGCGAGGTCCCATTACTCTTGCTGTCATAGCCTCAGTAATGGCCTACTTTCTTATTTACATACTTTTGAAACCCCTGTACGAGGAGTAGAATCCCACACCCTAGTTTAACGGCTTGTTTCCTCTTCCATTTCCTCAACCCGCTTAATAGGCAGATAGCCTCCCCCTCAGGACCACCATGTAGACTTCCCATGTTATGAGCTCTGAGGTTACTGTACCCAGGTTTTCTTCTAAGTAGTGGACAATGCCCTTTCTCAACTCCTGAGTGATGCTTCTCTCTTTGAGGTACCATAGGTCTTGAGTCCAGGCCCTGTCTCTATCCACAAATGGGTACTGCAGCTTGGCCCACATCTGTGAGTGATTTGAGATCCAGTTTGCAATCAGTCTAGTGTAGTGAATCTCCCAATATAATAATCAATATTTGATAAACTGTTGCATGCTCTGGAGTGGAAAGTCTTTTGTCATGCCCTGGGGTGCTGATTGTCTAGATGTCAGATAGACCTTTGGCCCAAAGGAATCCCACCAAAGAAATCTCCCCTGCCCTTCCCTGTCATTGTGGGTATCTATCCTCCCCAACACTCACCACTAGATTGAAGTTGCCTAAAATTAGTACCCCATCAGGTAGGCACAATAGGAGGGTGCCCAGTGCCTCCGAGGTCTATGCAAGGAGTTTAGGTGGGACGTATAGGGAGCAAAGGTTGATTTGCATGCCATCCTAGCAGCCCGACTCTAAAGTAAAGTAAGTCTGTTTTTATATAGCGCAGCTACTCACCCTTACGGGTCTCAAGGCGCTGGGGGCTGGAGTGGAAATTAAGTGAGCTATTGCCCAGAGTCACATGGTGCTGAGCTGAGCTGCCGCCGGAGCCGGGGATCGAACTGTGAACCCTGTGCTCCGAAGTCAGCTGCCCTGGCCGCTGCACCACACCTCTCCACCTCTCCAACTTATCACCCTTGGACGTCGACCCATGTATGATGAGTGTAGACTTCTTAATTAGCAGTCCTACTCCCTTTGAGTCAGATGTGTGACCAAAATGCACCAGCACTATATATCCCCCTTTTCAGTGCCTCACAATTGTTTCCCTTCAGGTGTGTTTCATGTAACATTGCCACTTCAGGTCCCTAGTCTTTTAGATACTGAACCACTATGCATCTCTTTGTTTTGTTCCCAAGTCCATTTACATTCCAGGTCAAAGCTGTTAATTTGCCCCCTCCGCTGCATGCTTTGTGTAGATACGTAGTGAGAAGCTTTGCTTTGCTCTTGATCTGCCCAATTGTCTGGCTTCCCATGTCTTCTGGAATCTCTGAGACACTGGAGTGGGCGCTGTCAGTTGAGACCAATGACAGCAGCTATGTGAATAACTCCCCTCTGAACCACCCCATCTCCTTGTCCCTCCCTGCTACCTTGCTATCTGGGCTTAAAACTACTTGGCCTCCCCAACTCGCCTGTTGTGTCCTCTCTGACCACAGAAGCTCT
Source organism: Calotriton arnoldi (assembly GCA_963921515.1). Taxonomy (NCBI): domain Eukaryota; kingdom Metazoa; phylum Chordata; class Amphibia; order Caudata; family Salamandridae; genus Calotriton; species Calotriton arnoldi. Next base: position 313,865 of record CAWUFW010011062.1, read on the forward strand.
ACTGGGAACCTTCTCAGCTTTGTCTTCCCTCCCCCATTCCCTGCAGTCACCATTTGTCCGTCCATCATTTCGCCCAGCGGAGCAGATGCAGGTATCTAACTGATAGTCCTCATCGTGTTCAGGTGCATTTAACATAATGATGAACCTCAACAAACTATGCCAACACTGTCCTCAGTCCTCACCAGTCCATCAAATAATGCTAGCTAAATCTGGAGAAGAGCCCTCTCTTCATCCCTCACACATGGATACGCCTGACTTGTACATGTCTCCGAGCTCTTTGAGATAGGGAGTATCCCCAAAACCACCAGCAAGATTAGCACACAGACAGCACATGACAGGGAAGGTATCTGTGCGAGCACCCAGGTCAGGAACACCCAATAGGTGAAATGGGAGAACACCCTTCCAGCAAGTCCACCAGCTGTAACCCAGAGCTTGAGACTTTTTTTTATTCTATTAGAAACGCAATACAAGTTTAGATGTCACATGATTACTTGAACAAGGCAACATTTTCAAACTACTGACGTATCTCCAGATTGTCCCCAATTTTTTTTCTGAAGAATCAATATAAAAATTGCATCTCTTTCTGCATGGAAAGGAAAAAGTAGAAAAACCAAAACAATGGTAATAAAATACAAGAATGAGTTTGACTGCATTATGATACATAAACCAAGATTTGCCAAGTGGGGCATTCTAATTTCGCACCTGGAGCCTGATCGCTCTCCAACAATATACCTACAGTACATCGCAAAAAAAAAAAAAAAAATGATCGAAACTCTATGAAAATGTCTGGCTTTTAGGGGAAGATCCATCACCCACCTCAACAATGGACTTATTGCCTTTGGCAAATGAATCAACGACAAAAAAGCAACTATACGCAGACAAAAGAAGATGAAGATTTTGCTGCAGCGGAAAATCAAGGACACCTGCTGCACAATGATATATTAAAAGAAGAATTTAAGCCTTGCATTTAAAAAAAGAACAGCATAAGAGACAAATGACTCAAAAGCAAAGAAATACAAGTTTGATATGAAATCAAACTGCACCCAACTTTAAGCCAAAAATGAAATGTTATTCCCTCCTTTTCATAGGAAATAAAACATTAGAAACTGAACAACAACCCCCTTCATATACTAATCACATTGAAAGCTGTGATCTAACAACTTCAGAAGAGCATGATATTGAACGGACACATTCCTCATCCAAACTCCAACAGCAACTACAGGATGATTTCGAAAAAGTAAAAAAGTATTGACATTTGAATAAGATTTTAGACATGAACACAAGCAACAAGACTCCAAATAGGAAGGAAGAGAAAGTTCAACTTAAAATAAAAAACACCAAGTGGGCCTCCTGTAACTATGTCCATCACAAACTATGAGGCTCTGCAGGGAATCCCTATTATAAAGCACTAGAAAACTAAAGAAATTAGTGTGAGAAACCTTCATCAAACTATGCCAGCACTACCCTCAGTCCTCACCAGTCCATCAAATATCGCTGACTAAATCTCGAGAAGAGCCCTCTCTTCATCCCACGCACATGGATAGGCCTAACTTGTACACGTCTCCGAGTTCTTTGAGGGAAGAGTATCCTAAACCACCAGCAAGATTAGAACACTGACAACACAAAACAGGGAAGTAATCTATTCAAGCACTCAAGCGCAGGCGTACCCAATAGGTGAAATGGGACAAAAATCAACACCCTTTTAGCAAGTCCACCAGCTGTAACCCAGAGCTTGCGACTTTTCTTATTCCATTAGAACGATAATACAACTTTAGAGGTCACATGATTACATGAACCAAGGCACCATTCTCAAACTCCTGACATATCTCCAGAATGTCCATAAAATGTTTTCTGAGCAATCAATAAAAAAACTTGCTTGTCTTTCTGCACAGAAAGGAGAAAGTTGAAAAACCAAAACGATGTATTAAAAAACAACGATGAGTTTGACTGCATTACGATACAACAATCAACTCTTGCCAAGTGGGTCATTCTAATTTTGCGTTTGGAACCTGATCGCTCTCCAACAAAATACCTACAGAGCACCAGAAAAAGCAAATAACAATCGAAGCCCAATGAAAATGTCTGGTTTTTTAGGGGAAGATCCATCACCCACTACAACAATGGACTTATTGCCTTTGGCAAATGAGTCTGCAAATACAACAACAACAAGCAGCTATAAACAGACAAAGGAAAATGAGGATTTTGCTCTAGCAGAAAATCAAGGCAACCAGCCGCACAATGATACATTAAAGGAAGACTTTAAGCCTTGCATTTAAAAAAAGAATTGCAGAAGAGACACGTGACTCAAAAGCAGAGAAATGCAATTTTGATATGAAATCAAACCGCACTCAGCTTTAAGTCAAAAATGAAATGTTATTCCCTCCCTTCTATTGGAAATCAAAAATTAGAAACTGAACCACAACCCATTTCATATACTAATGAAATGAAATGAAATGAAATTAGGCATTTATAAAGCGCACGGATACTCACATAGAGTGTCCCGGCGCTAATCTCAAAAACCAACAGGAAAACTCCGCCCCACCTTCCAACGTGTTATTGTTGGAACAGCCATGTTTTAAGTTGTTTCCTAAAGAACAGCAAGTCCTGAGTCAATCTGAGATGTAGAGGCAAGTCGTTCCATAGGCGAGCCGCTTGAACCTGAAAGGAACGACCTCCAATCCGAGATCGAGTGAATTTGGGAATCACCATCAGGGATTGTCCAGAGGACCTTAAGACTCGTTGAGGCTGATAGCGTTGGATCCTACTTCTCAGGTAAACCGCACCCGTATCGTAGAAGGCTCGATAAGCAAGCACCAAAGCCTTAAACTGAATCCTCTTTCTCACCGGGAGCCAGTGCAGCGCTTTCAGGTGGAGCGACATGCGCGTTCTGGGGTTTACCATAAGAATAGCTCTGGCTGCGGCGTTCTGGACAACCTGCAGCCGATTGAGCAAATATTCAGGAAGCCCCAGATACAAGATATTTACGTAATGCAACCTGGATGTAATTAGGGCTTGCACTACGATCTTACGGGATTCAGCCGGGAGTAGAGGAAGAAAGTTTTTTACCATTCTAATCAGTCCGATACAGGTGCCAGCAACAGTTTGGATGTGGGACTTCATCGATAGACTAGTGTCACATTAGAAGCTGTAACCTGACACCTTCAGAACAGCATGATATTGAAGGGTCACTTTACTCATCTAATCTCCAACAGCATCTGCAGGATGATTTGGAAAAAGTAAGAAAGCATTATCATTTGAATAAGACTTTCCACATGAACACAAGCAACAAGACCCCAAAATAGGAAGGAAGAGACAGCTCAACCTAAAAAAAAAAAAAGAGCCTGTAACTATGTCCATCGCAAACTATGAGGCTCCGCAGGGCATTCCTAATATAAAGCATAATAAAACTACAGAAAGTAGTGCAAAAAACCTTCATCAATATATGCCAGCACTGCCCGTAGTCTTCATCAGTATATCAAATAATGCTACCTACATCCGGAGAAGAGCCCGCTCTTCCTCCCCCGCACATGGATAGGCCTAACTTGTACAAGTCTCCAAGCTCTTTGACGTAGGGAGTTTCCTAAACCACAAGCAAGATTAGCACACTGACAGCGCAAGACAGGGAAGCAATCTATGCCAGCACTCAGGCCCATCAGCGCCCAATAGATGAAATGGAAGATAAATCAACACCCTTTCAGCATGTCCACCAGTTGTAACCCAGAGTTTGGGAGTTTTGTTATTCTATTAGAACAACAATGCAACTTTAGAGGTCACATAATTACTTGAACCAAGGCAAAATTCTCAAACTCCTGAGGTAGCTCTAGAATGTCCCAAAACGTTTCTGGACAATCAATAAAAACATTACCTTTTTTTACACAGAAAGGAGAAAGTAGAAAAACCAAAACTATGGTATTAAAATACAAAGATGAGGTTGACTGCATTATGATACAAAACTCAACTTTTGCCAAGTGGGTCATACTAATGTTGCACCTGGAACCTGATTGTTCTCCAACAATATGTCTACAGTGCAACACACACAAAAAAACAAAGAAACAATCGAAAGCCAATGAAAATGACTGGACTTTAAGAGGAAGATCCATCATTCATCACAACAATGAAATTATTGCCTTTGGTAAATGAGTCTGCAAATACAACGACAACAAGCAGCTATAAACAGACAAAAGAAGATCAGGATTTTGCTGCAGCAGTAAATCAAGGAAACCAGTCGCACAATGATACACTAAAAGAAGACTTTAAGCCCTGCATTTAAAAAAAGAATTGTATAACAGACAAATGACTAAAAAGCAAAGAAATGGAATCTTGATATGAAATCAAACTGCACCCAGTTTTAAGCCAAAAACCAAATGTTGCACCCTCCTTTTCATAGAAAATAAAAAATTTGAATCTGAGCCATAACCCCCTATATACTAATCATATTGAAAGCTGTGATCTAACAACTTCAGAAGAGCATGATATGGACGGACACTTTCCTCATCCAAACTCCAACAGCATCTACAGGTTGATTTCGAGAAGAAAAAAAAGTACTGACATTCGAACAAGACTTTCCACAAGAACAGAAGAAACAAGACCTTAAAATTGGAAGGAAGAGACAACTCAACCTTAAAAAAAAAAGAGGCATGGGGACCTCCTGTAACTATGTCCATCGCAAACTATGAGGCTCTGCAGGGAATACCTATTATAAAGTACAAGAAAATAAAAAAAATTAGGGCAAAAAACCTTCATCAAACTATGCCAGCACTGTCCTCAGTCCTCACCAGTCCATCAAATAACGCTAGCTAAATCTGGAGTAGAGCCCTCTCTTCATCCCCCGCACATGGATAGATCTAACTTGTACAAGTCTCCAAACTCTTTGAGGGAAGGAGTATCCCGAACCACCGGCAAGATAAGCACACTGACAGCACAAGACAGGGAAGCAATCTGTGCGAGCACTCTGGCCCAGCAGCGCCCAATAGGTAAAATGGAAGAAAAATCAACACCCTTTCAGCAAGACCACCAGTTGTAACCCAGAGCTTGGGAGTTTTGTTATTCTATTAGAACGACAATACAACTTTATAGGTCACATGATTACTTGAACCAAGGCAACATTCTCAAACTCCTGAGGTATCTCTAGAATGTCCCAAAAGGTTTCTGGACAATCAATAAAAACATTACTTTTTTTTGCACAGAAAGGAGAAAGTAGAAAAACCAAAGCTATGGTATTAAAATACAAAGATGAAGTTGACTGCATTATGATACAAAACTCAACTTTTACCAAGTGGGTCATACTAATTTCGCACCTGGAACCTGATTGTTTTCCAACAATATGTCTACAGTGCAACACACACACAAAAAAAAACAATCGAAACCCAATGAAAATGTCTGGACTTTAAGAGGAAGATCCATCACTCATCACAACAATGGACTTATTGCCTTTGGCAAATGAGTCTGCAAATACGACAACAAGCAGCTATAAACAGACAAAAGAAGATCAAGATTTTGCTGCAGCAGTAAATCAAGGAAACCAGTTGCACAATGATACATTAAAAGAAGACTTTAAGCCCTGCATTTAAAAAAAGAATTGAAAAGAGACAAGTGACTCAAAAGCAAAGAGATGCAATGTTGATATGAAATCAAAACGCACTCAGCTTTTAGCCAAATAGGAAATGTTATTCTCTCCCTTCCATAGGAATTAAAAAATAGAAACTGAGCCACAACCCCCTTCATATATTAATCACATTGAAAGCTGTGATCTAACAACTTCAGAAGAGCATGATATTGAAGGGACACTTTCCTCATCCAATATCCAAGAGCATTTACAGGATGATTTGGAAAAAGTAAAAAGGTTTTTTCATTTGAACTTGACTTTCCACATGAACACAAGCAAGAAGACGCAAAATAGGAAGGAAGAGACAAATCAACCTTAAAAACAAAGAGTCAAGTGGACCTCCTGTAACTATGTCCATCGAAAACTATGAGGCTCCACAGGGCATCCCTATTATAAAACAAAAGAAAACTACAGAAATTAGTGCAAAAAACCTTCATCAAAATATGCCAGCACGGCCCTCAGTCCTCATCAGTCCATCAAATAATGCTAGCTACATCTGGAGAAGAGCCCTCTCTTCATGCCCCGCACATGGATAGGTCTAACTTATACAAGTTTCCTCGTTCTTTGAGGTAAGTTGTATCCCAAACCTCCAGCAAGATTATCACACTGACAGCACAAGACCTGGGTAGCAATCTGTGCGAGCACTCAGTCCAGGAGCATCCAATAGGTGAAATGGAAGAATAATCAACACTCTTTCAGCAAGTCTACCAGCTGTAACCCAGAACTTGAGACTTTTGTTATTCTATTAGAAACTCAAAACAACTTTAGAGGGCAAATGATCACTTGAACCAAGGCAACATTCTCAAACTCCTGACATATCTCTGGAATGTCTAAAAATGTTTTTCGAAGAATCAATAAAAAATTGCTTTTCTTTCTGCACAGAAAAAAGAAAAACCAAACCAATGGTATTAAAATACAAAGATGAGTTTGACTGCATTATGCTTTAAAAATCAACACTTGCTAAGTAGGGCATTCTCATTTCTCACCTGGAGTCTGATCCCTCTCCAACAATATCCCTACAGTGTAACACAAAAAAAAAAAAGATTGAAACCCAATGAAAATGTCTGAACTTTTAGGGGTAGATCCATCACCCACCTCAACAATGGACTTATTACCTTTGGCAAATGTTTGCAAAGACAACGACAAAAAGCAGCTATAAACAGACAAAAGAAAATGAGGATATTGCTGCAGCAGAAAATCAGGGAAGCCAGATGCGCAATGATACATTAAAAGAAGACTTTAAGCCCTGCATTTAAAAAAATAATTCCATAAGACACAAGTGAATCAAAAGCCAAGAAATGCAATTTTGATATGAAATCAAACCACACCCAGCTTTAAGCCAACATCGAAATCTTAATCCCTCCCTTCTATTGGAAATAAAAAATTAGAAACTGAACCACAACCTCCTTCATATAGTAATCACATTGAAAGCTGTGATCTGACACCTTCAGAACAGCATGATATTGAAGGGACTCTTTACTCATCCAAAATCCAACAGCATTTACAGGATGATTTGGAAAAAGTATTGACATTTGAACAAAGCTTTCAACATGAACACAAGGAACAAGACCCCAAATAGGAAGGAAGAGACAGATCAAACAAAAAAAAAGAGCCAAGTGGACCTCCTGTAACTATGTCCATCGCAAACTATGAGGCTCCACAGGGCATCCGTATTATAAAACACAAGGAAACTACAGAAATTAGTGCAATAAACCTTCATCAAAATACGCCAGCACTAACCTCAGTTCATCAAATAATACTATCTAAATCTGGAGAACAGCCCTCTCTTCATCCCACTCACATGGATAGGCCTAACTTGTACAAGTCTCCAAGCTCTTTGAGGGAAGGAGTATCCTAAACCACCAGAAAGATTAGCACACTGACAGCACAAGACAGGGAAGCAATCTGTGCGAGCACTCAGGCCCAGGAGCACCCAATAGGTGAAATGGAAGAAAAATCAACACCCTTTCAGCAAGTCCACCAGTTGCAACCCAGAGCTTGAGACTTTTGTTATTCTATTAGAAGCACAAAACAACTTTAGATGGCAAATGATCACTTGAACCAAGGCCACATTCTCAAACTCCTGACATATCTGGAGAATGTCCCAAAAATGTTTTCTGAAGAATCAATAAACAATTGCTTTTCTTTCCGTACAGAAAGTAGAAAGCAGAAAAACCAAAACAATGGTATTAAAATACAAAGATGAGTTTGCCTGCGTTAGGTTCAAAAATCAACATTTGCCAAGTAGGGCATTCTAATTTCTCGCCTGGAGCCTAATCGCTATCCAACAATATGCCTACAGTGCAACACGCAAAAAAAAACGATCGAAACCCAATAAAATGTCTGGACTTTTAGGGGAAGATCCATCACCCACCTCAACAATAGACTTATTGCCTTTGGCAAATGAGTCTGCAAATATGACAACAAGCAGCTATAAACAAGCAAAAGAAGCTGAGGATTTTGCTGCAGCAGAGAATCAAAGAAACCAGCCTGAAAAGGATACCTTAAAAGAAGACATGAAGCTCTGCATTTAAAAAAAGAATTGCATAAGAGGCAAATGCCTCAAAAGCAAAGAAATGCATTTTTGATATGAAATCCAACCGCACTCAGCTTTAAGCCTAAAACGAATTGTTATTCCCTCCCTTCCATAGTAAATAAAAAATTAGGAACTGAGCCACAACCCCCTTCATACACTGATAACATTGAAAGTTGTGATCTAACAATTTCAGGGGAACATGATATTGAACTGACACATTCCTCTCCAATCTCCACCAGCATCTGCAGGATGATTTGGAAAATGTAAAAAAGTATTGACATTTGAACAAGACTTTCCACATGAGCACAAGCAGCATGATCCCAAAATAGGAAGGAAGAGACAACTCAACCATTAAACAAAACAGTCAAGTGGGCCTCCTGTAACTAAGTCCATCACAAACTATGAGGCTCCTCAGGCCATCCCTATTATAAACCACAAGGAAACCAAAGACATAAGTGCGAAAAACTTTCATCAAAATACGCCAGCAGTACCCTCAGTCCTCATCAGTCCATCAAAAAATGCAAGCTAAATCTGGAGAAGAGCCCTCACCCTTTCAACAAGTCCACCAGCTGTAAGCCCAGAGCTTAAGACTTTTGTTAGACTATTAAAACCGTAATAGAACTTTAGAGGTCACATTATTACTTGAACTAAAGCAACATTCTCAGTCTCCTGACGTATTGCCCTAATGTTCAAAAAATGTTTTCTGAAGAATCAATAAAATATAGATTTTCTTTCTGCACAGAAATGTAGAAAAATCAAAACAATTGTATTAAAATACAAAAATGAGTTTGACTACATTATGTTACGAAAATCAACATTTGCCAAGTGGGACATTCTCATTTCGTGCCTGGAGCCTGATCGCTATCCAACAGTATGTCTACAGTGCACACCAAAGGCAAAAAAACAAACAAAAAAAACAACCTAACCCCCATGCAAATGCCTGGATCTTTGAGGGAAGATCCATCCCCCACCTCAACAATGGACTTTATTGCCTTTGGCAAATGATTCTGCATATATAACAACAACAAGCAGCTATGAACAGACCAACGGACTAAAAACGATGGGGATTTTGCTGCAGTAGAAAATCAAGGAAATCAGCCACACAATGTTACATTAAAAAGAGGAGTATAAGCCCTGCATTTAAAAAATAATTGCATAAGACACAAATGAAGATGGATATATACTGGGTAAATTAGCTTTAAGTATTTAATAATTTTTTTAAGGCACATATATCTAGAGTATGATGTTCTAATATGTACATTGATATTGTAGGTAATAGTGATTATGGCTAAAGCCCATGGATAATGACTGCTATCTGAACTCTTCTACAAGGATTGAGCATTGGCACAATGTTGCACATAGAAGAACAAGAAGACCTTTGGACTTTTAAAAAGTAAAGTCTGATGTCTCCATTGGTGTGGAGATGTCCTACAATATTCTTCAGAAATCAGTCGTAAAATGGTGTCAACATGTGCAATTCTACACAATATAGTGACTCAGAAAGAATTGGAAGTTTAGATGTCTGAGTCAGAGTCTGATGAAGAGGACGAAAAGCCATCAGCACCTCAACATGATGATGACTCAATAACAGCCCAAGGCCGCGTACGCCTCGCTAATGTAACAAATAATTATTTTACAGGGTAAGTTATAAATGTACAAAATCATTTTAGCATAATAATACAAATGCTTTGTAGTTGGTAAACCATAGTCTCACTTTACCTTCAGATATATTAATGTATGTAAGCAAAGTAATGTAACATTAATCTATGTCACAAAATGTAAATTATAAGGTACAAAAGGTATAATATGTGTGTTATATAATAATATAAAATAAAACAGGGTTAACAACATGTGTGTTGTTAACCCTAAATACACCAAAAATAACAAATGACAAATAAAATGTCTACATTTTAAATTTGCCACGAGCAGATATTGTATCTCCTACATTGCCCTCAATAGCAGTACGATTCCTGGGTGCACAAAGAATCATGCTATCCGTGGCAACATGCTGACACTGGACTGATCCTCACTTTCTGCTGCTACTACTTGTGTACCACTTGCAATCTGTAATTTTTGCACTGTTTCTACAACATTTATATTTTGATGAGGCCTCGTGCTTCTTCCCTGCTGTGATGGCCCATTACAACTTGTAGGCTGACAGTATGCCATGACAATGTAGATGTGGCATGTACAAGGCAATTAATTGACCTACTTAAGAAATCAATACGTACAGAGTGTTGATGTTTCCTACGCTTTTGACTCGAAATATCAATGCGTAATTTGAGCCGGTGGTTTCCACTTCTTGGGACCAGCATGTAATTGTCAATGTCAGCACTTATGGCAGTCTGCCACATGGTGGTGCTGCTAGTACAATTTACAGTTGAGCGCAAGAACAGTTGATTATTGACTGAATTATACATTAAAAATAGTAATACCTGCTGCCTAAGCTATTCTTATGGCTTTGGGGGACTGGAATAGTTCAAATTGTCATACTTGTAGGAGTGTGACGGTTAGTAGTTGTCTTGGTACTGTCACTTCCTGCGCTGACATGGGCAATGGGTGATGCAAGCTGCAGTGGCCTCCTGACAAGGGCCCAGCGTTTATTCTTTTACAAATTAAGCACTGCATAATATCCTGATTTAATTCAATACATAGAGTCGTCTTCATTGCATCTGTCAAACTATCTAGCTTTTCCTTCATGGAAATCTGGGTTCAAGCAAGGGTATGTAGAATTTTTTGAAAACCAAAGGCAATGATTTTCTTCATGTTTGTCTTTTCATTCCAGGTACAGAATTTGTTAGGATTGTGTGTTGGCAACATGGCGAGTGCGAGCTCCACATCGACCGGAGTTGTCTTAGCTTCCCTACAGGTTCCTGGGTGACACTTTGTGTGTCTCTTCCACTTCTTGTACTAAATGTGTATGTTCCGTGACTCTGTCATTCATATATTCCGCTTAGGGTGCTGTGCCCTGGCTATGAAGATTAATTGGTCCGCGATATTCCTCATGTCCCTCGGCTTCTGACACATCACTTCCATGAGCCTGGATATCTGTTAGAAAATGGAATCATGATTAATAAATTTGTTGAACTCAAGCTAATGTGTTAATGTGTTTTCACTACATCTACCATGATACACTATGGGAATTCACTGCTTTTTTAATGTAAACTAATATGCTCATTCCATTCCCTATTTATATATGCACAAGAATTGAAAAGGTTGTATAATGTATAAGCGTTTTGACACTGCCTAACCACATATATTTTTATATGCAACAATGCTATCTTAAACTGACCTTGAGAGGTTTCTGGAATGTCAGATGTATCAGTTGTACTGAATCCATTGACTGATTTCTGATTTCAGAGTAGTTTTTACCAGTTCTTCTATTGCAGTTGGTTTGGAGTAGTGGGGGACCTCCTCCAGTAGCTCTAGCCTCAATTAGACAATTTGCAACCTTCTCTTTTGTCCGTGATCTGAGATCTTGCCATCATTTTCTGATTTCCCTCAATGGATCTCTACATCACACCAACAGAGTTGTTTTTTTTCTGTATTGATCTCCATATTTAATTATTATGTGATAAAGGGACTGTGAGGGATGATTTCCCAAAAGGATTGTCATGGTGCCCAACACACTGCTCTGTCAATATTTCCAGTTCTTTTCTTGAATATTTTATTTTGCGTTTCCAGGCCCCAGCCTCCTTCTCTGTGTCCTTTCTTAACATTTGATGTCTTTATGGGTGGATGCCACACACACACAGGTCGATGTTGTTTGGATACTGTCCACAATCTCCAGCATGCACACGCTGCTACTTCCAATTGAGCAGCACTTTTCGTTGCGAGGTCATCAGGGTATGCCAAAATACGATGGCTGCTAATTGTGACACGATTCGCAATTTAGGAAATTGCAGAATGCGATCACCTAAGTAGCGCACCAAACAAATACTGATTTGCAAATTGTTGATGCAACTACTATCGTGCATTCCGAATAGCGAATTGTGAGGTGCTATTTGTCGCAAGTAGGAAATCACTAATCAGATGTTTCATACATCTGGCCCAATATTCATAGAACCCTCACACTCAAAGCTAAACCCTCTGGAGACCCACAAAAAACTAATAAAACCTCTTTCAATGCCCCTGCTGCGGCAGACCCAAAGAAAAATGTATTACCTTTCAGGCCCCATGATACACAGTGACATGGAGTCACTCAAAAGGTCATGATAAATTGAAAGCCACTAGGACTAACAGCTAAATAAATCTCTATACTCCCTTTTTAGTATTATTAGCGTATACAGATGCTACAAGGCAATGGCTTCCCTTACATGGTCCATCAAAAACCAGGATGCCCAGCCCTCGGGCTATCAGAGTTGGCGACCAACAAAACCACCCAAACTGTAAATGAAAATGAGCAACAGTCCAAGTAGACTTAAATAGTATGGTGCTAACGAAACATCCCCTGTCACTCAACCAGACCACAGAGCCAATCGCTTATTAAATAACAGATGAAGATCTGCTTGAATCAAGTGCATTAGATTTTTTACAAATCTCAGAGGAAATCATCTCCCTAGAAGAAGACCAAATTCAAAATAACCAAACAAATTGGTAAGAACTATCAGCTGCATTGAACGTGATGATCCCAGCTCTTTTGCGACAAACACACATCCTTTAAAAGCAATTAACTGCTGTAATAAAGGCCGAATGTTCTTTGGCAATGATCAATACTAACTGCAAAATCTGAACTTCTTAATAATCAGGCCTACCAGCGCCCACAGGCATGTCCCTCCTGCTTCCCAATAATTAATAAATGTTAGCGGCTATATGCCCGGCCTCCAGGTAAATAGTGATTTTTTTCTACTATTTACAGGATAAATAGTAGAAATTATTTACTATTTGCCCGGCGGCCTTGAAAATAGCAAAGAAACTTCACTATTTACCTGGCCATTGGCTAACGAATAATCTGACTGTGTGGACGACAGCTGTGCAAATAGCAGAGAAACTTCACCATTTACCTGGCCACATGCTTAATAGTTGAGATTCTAAACTGTTCACCTCTCGGCCGTGCAAAAAGCAGAAACAATTCACAATTGAACCGGCAACTGGTTAAAGATTAGAGACTCTACACTATCTTGCTGGTGGAGGTACAAATAGCAGGAAACCTAAATATTTACATGACTGCTGACTAAATTGTAGAGATTTTGCTCTGTCCTGCTGGCACCATGTAATTAGCAGAAAACGTCACTATTTACTCACTGGATAAACAGTAGAGGTTCTGCACTGTGTGGCTGGCGGCCTTGCACATAGCAGAAAAACTTCAATTCCTACCCAGCCACTGGTTAAATAGCAGAGATTCTGCACTAGGCATCTGGCACCTGTGCATATAGCAGGAAAACATAAATATTTATGTGGCTGCTGGCTGAAAAGTAGAGATTCTGTCTGTTTGTCCAGCAGCCATGAAAATAGCAGAAAAACGTCTATATTTGTCTGGTCGCTGTCTAAATAGTAGAGATTCTGCACAATTGGCCAGCAGTTTTTGGAAAAGCTCTCCCTCCCTGAGGCATCCGTCCTAAAGGGACGCCTTCCCCCTTGCAAATTAGTTGCCACCCCAACTAGGGGGCCATTAGCTCATCAATGGTTCGCAACAACATTTGCAGTTACAAATTATCAACCATTCCTTTCTGAATTGGAAAAGGGAGGGAGGAAACCCCTTTCATCAACCCTCCTATTTGCAATTCTGAAACAATCGCAAACATCCTTTTACTAGTCTAAAGAAATCTCCAACTCATAAAAAGTAAATATTTTTGTGGTCATAAACCGTGTGATTTTGCAACACGAGGCCCTTAGTGCTAAAACTGGCTAAGATGTAGGCACTACTTAAGTCTGAAACTCCCAAACATTTTAATGTTTCCAAGTTATTTTGACAGACAGGTAACAGAATGCCACTCCATTACACCGTTGCCCATGACATGGCAACTTGGGAGGCCCTTCATAGAGCTGTCTAGTGTTCCAAAAATGTTCTTACTTCTTTATATTTATCTGCCGATGCGACTAAAAATTAAGATGATTAGAAGCTTTACAAGACTAGTTAAAGCTGTTTACTCTTCTAAAGCTATATACTCGCTCTTACTCACAAAGCCTTGGGAATGTACAAGAGCCAGATATAGGTTTAACAAAAGACACCATGTTATGAGAACATCTCTTTTTCTGAAGCAAATCTGTGAATTCTGGAATTATTCATTCTGGTTCAGTTCAAGTAAGCAAATCAGACTAAAACACCTGAAAACAATGAATTGTAAAAGTAAAAACCAGAAATGGAAAAGTGGTATCGCAGTAACATAGGGCCATCCAATATTTAGGGCGATTTTATCAAAATGGAAACAATTGCAAAGGTCTCCTTATAAAGTGACCTACATAGTATATTTAAGAGGCTTCATTACAATCTCATGACAGGGGTAAAAAAAATATGGGCTTGATTCAGAGTTTCGACGACGGAGTAAACCCAGTCAGGATGGAAGAGGACAATACCACCGACATCCTGAGAGACCTCTGACCACAAAAATGTAGAGTTGTCCGCTGGCATGTGGACAGCTCTATAGATTGACAGGAACTGATATCATGGCAGTTCCTGTCTATGCACAAATTATTTGAAGGACAGTAGAGTCAGATTTGATGGCCGGGTAGCAAACTTTTAAAAAACATTTTGTTTTTGTTGGAAAGGGGTTTATTATAGTGATAAGTAATGACTTATCACTAGTAATAGGCCCACAAACAAAATAACAGGTTCCGATAGGGTCTCAATAAATTGATCCCTTGCTCATGCTCAACCCTTGGTAGCTGGCAACGAGCAGGCAGGATACAGGTGTGTAATACATTTAAAAACACCAATACATTGCACAAGTAGGACACAACACACAATAAAAATCCAAAACCAATTTATAAAAATAGATTGTATTTTTATGAAGGAATTGATACCAACACTGGAAAAATTCAATTTAGGGAACTGGAGATATGAATTTTTAAAGAATAAACACTTTGTAGTGCTCAAAAACAATAGCGCCAAATTAGGACATCTGCTCGCTCTTGGCCGGGACAAAGTCAGAGTTTGAGGCCGACCACGATGGATCCCCAGTTGGATACATTCAAAATGTTACCTTCTCACTTAGTCGTTTTTCTGGAACTTTTTCTCTCGACGCCAAGCAAGGCTCCTCTTCAGGCCAGATTCAAGTCAATGTCATCGGCTAGGTGTTTTGTGATGCCCCTGTGAAATCCTGAAAGTCTGCAGCTCCGGAGCTTTCAGCAGGACAAATCTGAAATTCAGGCCGGGTAGCAGTTGAGGGTCGCCGGCTTGACTCTCGGTCACCTTATGGAGCGTTTTACAAAAAGGTTCTCAAACTTCACCAAACTTCTGGATCTTCTTCCAGAAGATCCCTTTGAGGGTTAAAAGTGTCCACAACACCATTCCAGTGGTTTGGAGTCTCTGAGATGGTCCTTGGGATGTTGTTACTACAAATCCCACAATGCACCTGGCCAAATCCTTCAAAGTCCACTGGACGCACTCCAGGCTAGCGACATCTTGGTGAAGAGGATGCAGGTGGGCTCAGTTAAGCTGTAGCTTGCAGAGGGTCCACTCCTTAATCCTTCTTGAAGGAAGACATTGTACTTAGAGTGCAGACCTTTGTAATTTCTTCTCCTCAAAGTTTCTTTCAGGCAGCAGATCGGAGTTGACATGCAGCTCTTCCATATTTATGCAGTGGTCCTGGGTGTCAAGCAGGGGGGGACCCCTCAACTATGGGATGCAGGGAGCCACACAGGCGTATGACCACTTCCTCCAAAGTGTGGCATATTTTTGTCTCAGAAAGCACTATTCTGCCAAAATCCTAAATTGAGAAAGTCTCTCTATGGAGGTTAGACCAGGCTAAGCCAACCCACTGGTGTGGCTAAGATTCCTTAACACTCCTCTTCCATTCCATTCCCTAATCCCTAATCTAATCTTACTTACTTACTAATCTAATCATAGGGGCTCCTGTGCAGCTGGGGTTGCAGGATGTGGGTGTGAGCCTGTACAGACCTAAAGGGTCATCCTCCCTTTGACGACCAGTCTGGCTACTCCACCAGATCCTGCCTGTTGCTTCTGCCACAGCAGTTCTCCACCCACAGGAAATCCTCTGGCTACTTCACACCTCAGTAAGATAGCTTGGCTCAGCCTGGCAAGGCTAGCTAATCAGGAGAGGGCAGCTGGAAGGCTGGATTTTAACTTACAAACAATAAAGTTTAATAACTTATTTTCTGTGATAGGTATTATAAATCTAAAAGTGGTAAGTTAGTGGCTTTATCATAACTATTATTTTAAGTCCTTGAATAACATTTTGAGCTCCTTCCTATCAATATATATGCTTAAATAAAATATTCCAATGTTAGCCTATGGAGCTAGTTATTTACAATGGGAAAAAACAAATTTGGCATTTTTTCTCTCACCAGAGCTTATAAAACATCTTTTATAATGTCCCTGCTTATAGTTACATGGCACCCTACCCCTGCGGCACCTAAACCTTAGGGGTGACTTACATGTAAAAATAAGGTAGAATACTACCTTGGAAGTACCTTTAATTCCAAAGTCGAAGTTGCATATAATTTACCTTTAAAGACAGTCTGCAAAGCAGGGCTGCCTTTAAAATGGCAGCAGGCAACACGGCAATGCACACTCCAGTGTGGGAAATCTACTGGGCCTCTAAACCTCCCTGCTCTATTGTATGCTAGGGACTTATAAGTAGTTTGAATACCCCTTACCTTATTATATACTAGGGATTTACAGGGGTCTCTCATTGTCAATTGCAATTATACGCAATTACCATGTACTTTTAATAGGAGCAGAAGCCCTGGGTCTGGTTAGCAGAGCCCAGGGCGCAGTCAGAGTCAGAAAACCAGCACCTAGTAAGCAAAATGGGGGCAAAAAGTGGGGGAACACTGCAAACAGATCCTGATTTCTCACAGTGCACAATTGCATGCATGTTTGCCTCTGTCACTGCATTTGTAGTACAGCATAGGTACAATGTCAAAAGGTTGCCTCATTTCCATGGGACCATGCCCCCAAGAGAATGCCTTCTTATGATTAGGGTAGGGCGTAACTCGTGGAATTTTGCAGAGTTACATAAAACGGAAATAGGCAAGTTACGCTGCTCGCTCTGTAATTTAGCGCCGGGAGCGCGTTCCATGCTGAAAAATCAGCACAAACTGCACCACATGGAGCGCCAGAGGGCGCAGCTACTCCAGTTAATTTTGCGGACGCTTGGGTAGATTTTCTACTCAAGTGGCAGCCTTCAGACAATTAACGGTTACTACCGCCTGTGTTGGAAAAATCTCACTGGATGTTCTCCAAGTGACCGTAAATCGCACGAGTGGGACGTCAAATCACGCACACACTGTATAGGAACTCTGGAGCCGTGCACAAGAAAAATATCTGCCACACAGCGATTGTCGGAATTTGGCCGGAGCTCCGCGTGACAAGAGTAACACGGAGTTGCCATAATTCCACCAATTCCGGAATGTTTCGCCCACACCTACTTATGATCACACTGGTTCATATTTTGTGCCGATGTGATCCATATTACTCAAGAAGCTTAGCAAGTATCTATGACCCCTTCCTTAATACAAAGTGCCCCTGGCAACTCAAACAACTATTGTACATTCAGTTGCCTCCTATGCACTTTCTTTAATATGGAACCTGGAGGCTCAGCTTATCCTCACAGTATGCGCAACAGGTGCCAGTGTGGCACAAAGCATGAGGGTGAGGCATTCAAAAGATCTTAGTTTTAGTGACTCAAGTCCAGGGTGGGGTGTAAAAATGCTACTCCTGGTTGAAGGGTCTGAGGTCCAATAATCTGCCTGTGAACCTGTCTGAATCTCATTTAAAACTGCCAAGGCCCTGGGGTCCTTCTGTCCCAGGGGCTGCATCCTTCCTGCAGAGCAGTTTTCAGAGCAGTGTAGCACAGCATTAGTCCCAGCGCCTCTGAAATATATGATGCTCCTGACCTGTAGCCTCTGCTAAGAGGAGACATATCTAAGAGTGCCTGCATTATCAATCAAGCGATTTGGCAATTGCTTAAAGGGAGAACATGAGGCCTCTGAGTAATGGCATTGATTGCTGGGGGGGGTGTCTGTTGGTAGCAGGCATGCTGCAGAGCTCTGATCAGTGTGTTCTGGTCAGCACTCAGTGAAGTTTGGCTTCCTTCAGCTGCTCTGTACAGGTGCCTGTGTATAGATGTTGTGACTACTGCTGAAGACCTGAATTTCTGCAAATACAGGATACTTGCAGGTAGACTAGGAAAATATCAAAATAGAAGCTGGAGCCCTAGCTGCTGTTCCAGTGAGGGGGTAAAACCTTGGAAATCCTGCGTGGGAAACCACCCCGCTTCACTAGTGGTGCAGGAGCATGGGCATGCCAGTAGTTGGCTGGGAGCTGCAGACACTGTTCATCATCATCCTCTTGGGGAAATGCATAATCTCTCTTAACCATCATGCTTCCCACATTACTGCATGGGTTTGCCATGGTCAATAAGACTAGAATTATGGGCAGCTGCCACTTTCCTGCAACAGGGACTACTCTTGTTTGCCTCATTGCCATTATCAAATTCATATTCCTGCACGTGCAAAGTTATGTTAGGTATGTTGTGTTATGTTATGTTACGTTATGTTAGGCTAAGTGATGAGCTAGGGCTTCAGTTTTTGGGGAATTCAAGAACTGAGGAGGAGGCTCTCTTGTGCAAGGGCAGATTGTTCCAGGCTTTAGGAACGAGATAGGATGAGGCACAACCTCTGGATCTGGTTCTGTGTATGAAGGGGGAGGGGTGCAAGTAGGAGTCTGGTAGGTGTGTGGAAGTGAATGCTGTTGTTGAAGTACATAAGGCTAATGCTTATTTGCGGAGCGGGAGTCAGTGGAGCAGCTGAGGTGCAACATGTTATGCATGCAGGGTGGTAGGTTGAGGGTGAGCCTGGCCACTGAGTTTTGTATGGACTGAAGTCTTCTGGTCCGTTGAGTGTTGAATCCACCATTGAGTGCATTGCTGTAGTACACCTTGCTGGTGATGAGGGCTTGAGTGACAGGTTTATGATTGTTGGTGGGGAGCCATTTGAAGATTGTTTTCCCCATTTTTGAATGTGTGGTGAATCAGGAGATGGAATGACATCCACTTGGCCGGTCATGGTGAGTTGGCTTCCGATTATTATTCTGTGGTGCTTTGCATGGATTTGGCAGTGCACCAGGCGAGGTCCCAGAGTGAAGTGTCTTTGTTGAAAATTAGTATTTGCTGTCAACTGGCCATTAATATTCCTGCACATGCAGAGTCCCAACGTCATATATTCAATGATACTGCACAGGTAGAACCCAGCTGACTTGTATCACGTATTATTCCTGCAGCAGTGAATCGTGCTACCATGTGTTCATTCATATTCAAGCATGTTCAGAGGCCTGCTGCTACATATCCATTCGTATCTTTCTACATGAGAGCCCTGCTCCTACCTCATCCAAGCATATTCCTGCATACAAGAGCCCTGCTGCTCCCTATCCATGCATATTCCTGCATGCGAGAACCCTGATACTACCTATCCATGCATATTCCTATAATCGAAAGCACTGCTGCCACCTTTCCATTTATATTACCACGCATAGAACCCTGCTGCTGCTATCTATTTAGTGTTATTCCTGTATGTAAGATGCCCTGCTGCCACCTATCTGTCATATTTCTACATGCAAGGCCCTCCTGCCACCTATCAGTGCATATTCAGGCATGCAAGAGCCCTGATGCCACCTATCATTCATATTCAAGCATGTGAGACCCTGCTGATCCCTATCCGAGCATATTCAGGCATGCAAGTGCCCTGCTGCTACCTTTCTGAGCATATTCAGGCATGTGAGATGTTGCTGCCACCTATACATTCATATTGCTGCATGCAAGAGCCCTGTTGCTCCCTGTCCATGCATATTCCTGCATGTGAGAGCCCTGCTGCTCCCTATACATGCATATCCCTTCATGCCAGAGTCCTGTTGCTCCCTATCCATGCATATTCCTGCATGTGAGAGCCCTGCTGCTCTCTATCCATGCATATTCCTGCATGTGAGAGCCCTGCTGCCACCTATCCATGCATATTGCTGTAAGTGAGAGCCCTGCTGCCACCTTTCCATTTACATTACCACACAAAGAACCTTGTTGCTACCTATTTAGTGATATTCTTGCATGTAAGATGCCCTACTGCCACATATCCATTAATATTCCTGCATGCGAGGCCCTGCTGCTACCTATCCATGCATATTCCTACATATGAGAGTCCTGCTGCCATCTATCCAGTCATATTCAAGCATGTGAGAGCCCTGCTGCTACCTAATAATTCATATTTCAATCATGTAAGACCCTGCTGCTACTTATCATTCATATTCAATTATGTGAGCGCCCTGCTGCTACCGATCCAAGGATATTCCTGCATGAAAGAGCCTGGCTGCTACCTATCGTTGCATATTCTTGCATGTGAGAGCCCTGTTACTATCTATCCATTCACATTCCTGTATGCGAAAGCCCTGCTGCCACGTATACATTCACACTACCACACATAGAACCTTCCTGCTACCTATTCAGTGATATTCCTGTATGTAAGATGCCCTGCAGCCACCTATCCATTCATATTCCTGCATGCAAGAGCCCTGCTGCTACCTATCCATTCATATTCAAACAACCAAGACCCTGCTGCTCCCTATCCACGCATATTTCTGCATGTGAGAGCCCTGCTGCTCCCTATCCATGCATATTCCTGCATGCGAGAGCTCTGCTGCTACCTATCCACGCATATTCCTGCATGCAAGAACCCTGTTGCTACCTATCGATTCACATTCCTGGATGCGAGAGCCCTGCTGCCACCTATCCATTCACATTACCACACATAGAACTTTGCAGCTGCATATTCATTTATATTTCTGCATGTAAGATGCCATGCTGCCACCTATACATTCATATTCAAACATATGAAACCCTGCTGCTACCTATCCATGCATATTCCTGCATTCAAGAGCCCTGATGCACCTATCCATTCATATTGCTGAATGCGAGAGCCCTGCTGTCACCTATTCATTCATATACAAGCATGCGAGAGCCTTGCTGCCCCCTATCCATTCATATCGAAACATCTGAGACCCCGCTGCTACCTTTCCATGCATATTCCTGCAAGCGAGAGCCCTGCTGTTACCTATCCATTCATATTCCTGCATGCAAGAGATCTGCTGCCACG
The DNA here is from genome assembly GCA_963921515.1 of Calotriton arnoldi. NCBI lineage: Eukaryota > Metazoa > Chordata > Amphibia > Caudata > Salamandridae > Calotriton > Calotriton arnoldi. Next base: position 335,269 of record CAWUFW010011062.1, read on the forward strand.
TTTTGAGCTGAAAAATAAACATTTTGCCAGGCATAAACCTTCTTTTTTAATACCTACAAACCAATCCTGAGGAAGGCCCTTAAAGCTAATGTATTAGGGTGCATGACATTTAACAAATATGACAAGTGTATTTAAGTTGTACATGTCCTGAGAGTGAAAAACTCCTAAAATTGTTTTTCACTTTTTTAAGGCCAATCTCTCCCATAGGCTGACACTGGGTTACCTTATTTCAATTAATGAGAGCTAACTTCATATTGGGGAGCAGATAGAGAAATACTGTTTGCACTCAAATGAATTGCAATATAAAATCCTCTTTAATGATAAAGTCGGTTCAAGAATGAGTATTGGGCCCAGACGGTGAACAACGAGACCTGGGTGTAGCTGGGAGAGGGTCTTCCTATCAGGATGGCTGGGAGGAGCTGTACCCTGCCCTGATTACATTTCAAGGACCGGGCCCACAGCACACACAAAGGAACCTGACACCAGGCCTGCCCTTGCCTTTGTTCCTTTAGACAGTTTAGGGCAAGAACCAGGGGAAGAACTGACCTAAATCAATTTTGGTGGGTAGGCCAGGGAATTCCCACACAGACTGCCACCAGGTATAAAAAGGACCTTCAGAAGCACTCATCAGAACACTCCGGGACCTGTGCAAATTCAGAGTAAGGACTACCCTTGAGCCATAGGGACTGCCATGCTGCTTAAAGGTCTGACTTGCTGTCTGAAGAAGGAAGACTGGACCTGGTTGCCTTGATTCCAGGCTACCCAGAGTGGCTCCACAGATCAACTGGTTGACCTCCTGTGTGGGCTACAGGGAGACATAAAGCTTCCAGAGGCCTCCCTGCAACTGCCCAGCTGACCAGCAGACCAGCTGCTACTGGACCTGTCTGGACAGGCATGAGCCTTCCTGCTGGCCTCTGATGGAGTGGCTCCTAATCCCTAAGAGTTGCCCTCGGGTTGGCATCAGGGAGACCTCCTCTTGAAGTAAAAGGTGAGAAACCTATAGTTCGGGCTTGTCACTGCCGCAAACTGGCTAGCTTATGCCAAAGCTCACCCACTGAGACGATCACCAACTCGAAGCTCCAGTGAGTCCTTCTGTTGCACTAATATTACGTATACTAAAATGCTAATGTGGATGGGATTTTTAAAATGTTGTTAAAAAAATATTTATAAATTAATATAACATATTGTAATGATTAATTATTAAATGAACGTTAATCTGCTACTATGTTAATGTGATGTTAATCTTAATCTGCTATAACATTTTATTATATTGCATATAGGTTAATAATAAGCATTTAAATGTAATTTACATTTTTGTTATTCATTAAAATAGTTTAATATTTTTTCAATAAATAATAAAGGTTATTATTTTTCGCTATACTTTGCAATAGGGAAAATTCCACTCTTGTGGTGGAGATCCCTAAGAGTGCAAAGTTACTAGCAGTAACTTTATATTTGTAAATTCAGCCTTTGATGTCACCAATCCCTGGTTTCAGGGGTGGAGACATGTAAGACAAGTGAGTCTACACTTAGGCATAAATCTACACTCAGAAATGGTGAACAGTAAAAAAGTGTAGATTTACCTTTAACTTTTTGACTAGGACTCATCATCATGTACTTTTCAGTTTTTTAGTCATGTAAATGATTATTGTATATTTTACCAACACATAGTATCAAATCAAAGCGCTGCACAGAATAACCAACTCTACTATGAAAAGGACTCTAATATGCAATGTGATAACAATGACAAAATTGAGTTATCTTGCGGTTATCGTCCAGGAAATTCTTCTGAGAGGACATGATTTTATAGAATAGAGTGTAACGAGCATAACTTTGGAGGTATAAATGAGCAACAGTTAGAGGAAGTACAACCGATCAAAACTGCCAGACTGGTCAGAGAACTCAGGAGGTAATGTTGAGAGAAAGATTGTTTATGACAGGGGTGAATGGTACAACCAGTTGAAACAAAAAGGGTAGGCAAGCGAGAATGGAGGCTGAGTGAGGAGAAAGAAGTAGTTTATGAAGAAAACAAATAGTAAAAAATAGTTACAAAGCTGAGATAAGATATAAAAGAAAACCAAGGAAAGAGAGAGAGTTTAGAAGAACTGGATCAAGATGAGGCGTATCGTTGCAAAGAATTTCAAGAACTGGGTGGGTTTTATGATAGTGAGATCACATTAGGACGTGTTTGCTCAACAGCAGTGGTGGCTGGCATCTATGGGTGCATGTGCAAAATAAAAATAAAATAAATAAAACTTACGGAACGCGATGAACTCCGCTCTGGTCTTCTTCTTTCCACAGGAACTGGATGACCAAGACAGCTTGGTTAGAGATGTTTATAGAGAGCATGTGTGGCTGGATATCGCAAGACAGCCGGTCAAAAAGACATGCACACACACCAGAATGAAAAGCTAAAGGCTGGAGTGTATGAGTTACTAATGCATAAAACTTAGAAACTTTAGCATTATGGGTTCAATCAGTGCCTGATATCTAGCTGAACTGTCCATTATAAACAATTTATTGTATAGGACATTAAATGTTCCTAGCAATAATCAAACATGGAATGATGGGGGATCCTTGCGGTGTGTTTGTAAAGTTTTCCTAATGACCACAAGCATTTACAAATGGAGTTCATGTGTGAATGCTACGACTAGAACAGGTGATTTTGAGAGGCAACCAGTTGCCTAGAATTACACAATGATTGTGCTGTATTGTGGGCTAGTACCTGGGCCTCACAGGGCCAGACACTTAAGACACTGACACACATTTCCAAAACATATAGGTTCCCTGCTGGAGTTTCAATTAATAAAATCAATGTGCTGCTGGATTAAAAAGGCAGGCTAACTGAGACTTAAATCATGACAGGTTGCTTATCTGAACGCTCTACCCAGCGATTCTGCAACTATTGCCGCACTCATCCCAGGTGATGGACCAGTGTTTAACATGTCCAGGTTGGGAGAACTACATCCAAATTTAGTTATAAGGAATTGTGAACCTCTATGTGCCCTGGAGTAAAGCCTAGATAGGCACTCGTTGAACTTATTGTGGAAACATTGGAGCATGAAAATGTATGGTTGAAACATGGATTATTTATGGAATAAACTGGGCTACGAATGGAAGACATTGTTTGAACGTTATTTGATTGTTAATACTTACTTGTTAGCTGTGCATCCTGGGTTGGGGGAGCTGACCTGACGAGGATCCATCTTCTATATTGATATATTTACATGCACGGATAGAGCGCGTTCCAGGGTGGCATGCCCTATATGATGCCTTGAGCATTGTAAAATCTTTTGAAGAACTTTTACATTTTGGTGTGCATTGTACCTCTTTAGACATGTAAGCACAATTTTGGCACCAGAACTCATTTGCAGGGGCCCAGACACCTTTTCCACCAATAGTCTTTGACCCAAAGCAAGAGAGAGAAAAGCCAAAAAGGGAGAACGAAGGAGGAACATTAAGGCAGGAAAACAGTGACAAAGGAAAAAAGCAAGGACAAAACAGAACCTACAAGGGTTATGATAAGAGGAAGTGTAGGGTGGTGGAAGAGAGAGGTATGTGGTGGACTCAAGACTAGGCAGCAGTGAGCTCCCACAAAAAACTTTGCACGCTTGGACTTATTAATTTGCGAGTTAAAATTTGTTTGCAAAGGAGCACATGATCAGAAACTGTTTCCAGAGCTGTGCCAACACCTAATTAATAGCAAGCTGTCTGACAACCAGGCAGGTTGCTAAGGAGGCAGACGTCCTTGGCTCAGCCCTAGGGCCCATAAGAAGGTACCTAGGAGAGGATTCAGGTTCCCCCGTAGAGTGAAGGGGACCTCAAGGAAGACATAGAAAAGTCCCAGACCAAGGCGAGGGAAAGGGTCCCCATGCTCCTTTTGAGAAACAGGGGGGAGGTTCTGGTGGGCTGTAACCCAGGACTTCCCATGTCCAACTCAATTGCTTTGAGTGTTGCCAGTTAGGCCACAAGCAAGGGGCTCAGTCTGCCATAAGAAACCATCCACATGTGGGACCTCTACAGGGGTGGCTAATGTGGCCTCAGGGTTATGTAGAACATGCCCTAATCTCCCTTAGTTGGGAGATAGACTCAGAGGGTGAGTTGGTGATCCCTGAGGGTGGGAGTCAACACTTCCACTAGGTGAAAGTGAATGAGATCTGTGTCACTGCTCTGTGGGACACCAGGCCAGCCAGACCATGGTAGTGGAAATACTGGTTTCCTCAGAGCAGTACACCGGACAGGTGTGTAGGATAACACAGGGACAGGACATTTTCCTCTCCATGACTCTGGTATCCCTGGAGTATGGTGGGGAGGTGACCTAGAGGAGGGTCATAGTTAGTCCCCAGAAGCCCATTGACTGCATGTTGGGAAATGAGTTATCACCGGTGTCAGGTGAGCTGGAAGGGGCGACCACCCAGGAAACCATGGAAGCTCAGTTTTCAGGAGCTACCACTCCCAAGCAGAGGGTACATAGGCCAAGGTGGAAGGCCAGGGATAGGAAAGGCACATCCCTAACTCCTGTTCAGCCTCAGGATATAGACCCTGGGCTGAGTGGCCAGTCTCAGGCTACAACTCCTGGGCTAGTGGGAAGGAGAGTGGAAGAAAGGTACCTAACACTTGGGGCTGTTGCCTCCCGCTCTGATAAACCTCAAAAGTCAGAGAACCCTGGCTAGCCTAGGCCCTGGATTATGACACTGATGTTGTTAGTGGCCTCTGTGGTTGCTGTCCTTCTGGGCAGAATTTTTGTAGGGTTGGGGACAGAGGTCTGATTCAAGGAGTGGAATGGGCCACATCACTTTTTTGGCCATGGTGGTACTGTCTGCCTACTGGGATGGATCTATGAGCAAAATAAGGTTATGTGTTTCACAGATGGGTTCCACAGATGAGGAGGACGGTTCCCCATGGGTCAGTCAACTGGCTCTGGAGAGTGTAGAAAGAGGGGTCCAAATGAGTTCAGAAGGGCATAAAACTGGCCAGTGCCTCTGCAGTAGAGGGCCATTGTCTATGCTCTAGCGCCTTAGCAGGGTAGCCCATCAAGGTCTCCCCTGGCTTTTGACTGGAACGTGGTCATGTTAGACTCCGCTAAGGTCCTTAGAGGTCCTGTAGGTCCTCTCTGCAGGGTCACCCCCAAACTTTTTGTTTTGCTTCACGCTCCTATTTTTCTAAATTTGTTTTGTTGACCTTATGACGCTGTGCACTTTCCTACTGTCAACCAGTGTTAACATGCTTGTGCTCACGCGCTAAAAAATTGTCAAATTGGCTTACACCTGATTGGGATATTTAATTTACTTATAAGTCCCTAGTAAAGTGGGACCATATACCCAGGGTCTGTAAATTAAATGCTACTAGTGGGCCTGCAGCTCTTATTGTGCCACCCACACGAGTAGCCACCCTGTAAAACATGTCTCAGGCCTGCCATTGCAGCCTGCTAGCAGCTAGAAACTGCCAACTTGACTTGGCAAAATGCCTCCTCTGCCAAACCTAAAACTCCCTTTTTAATACATAAGGACCCCATAATGAAGGCCATAGACAGCCCATAGGGCAGGCTGCATTGCAATTTGAAGTTGGACATGTAAGTTTTGTATGTCCTGGTAGTGAAAAAGTCCTACATTAATTTTTCATTACTGTGGAGCCTACCTCTCCCATAGGATAACATTGGGCTACTTTATGACATTTAGTACATGGTAACTTTTGATTAGGAGCAGGTAGGAAGGTCATGTTTGCTGTCTGAGGGAGTGTAATTTAAAATCCTCGTTAATGAGAAAGTGGGATTGTAGATCACAATTCTAAAAATGCCACTTATTGAAAGTTGCAAAAAGAACAATTGTTGGACGGAATGCTGAACAATGTCAATCATTCACTTCTACTACAGAGATCTGGGCCTAAATCCATTGTTTTTATGCTCACCATGCCATTCCAGGTTGAACCCAGCCATATGCAAATCAGTCTTGACCCTGCTTCCCATGGGAACAGTCCAGCCCGAACTGCCAGTCCGGGTCCTCTCTGGACCTGAAACAAGCATCCTGGGACCGGTTTGTAGTATTATCCCTCATCAGCCAGGCTAGCTTGACTCCAGTGGCATGGTAAGCATGGGACCCACGTCTGGGCATGCCCGTTTTACTCGGAGTGACAAATGCAAAAAGAAAAATTGATGGACGGAATGCTGAACAATGTCAAACATTCACCCCAGTACAGAGATCTGGGCCTAAATCCAATGTTTTTTTGCTCACCTTGCCATTCCAGTTTTGACCCAGGCATATGCTAATCAGTCTGTTCCCTGCTCGCCATGGAAGCAGTCCAGCCCAAACTGCGAGTTCAGGTCCTCACTGGACCGGAAACATGCATCTTGGGACCGGTTTTGGGGTATCACCCCTCATCATCGTTTTGCTCACTATAAGAAAGTTGGCATTTATGTGCCCTAATCACTTGGTGCCTGCAGTCTGTTCCTGGGTCACATGACAAGCAGTAGTTGGCCTTTGTGTATTCCTCCCAGACAGTTTGACAATAGAGGGTCTGGGCATTGGCAGGATGAGCTATCTTTGACTTGATGTGAGTGGAGCTGTCCCCTACCATACTTGTACTTCAAAGGCAGTGGCACAGCTCACACACAAAGAATTTCATACTAGTCTATTGTGCCCCAGGACCAACTGGGATCAGGGTACTGTGGCAGGAAATTCCGACACCACTGTAGGGGGAAACTCCAGAAGCTTCTCCCACTTAAAAGTCGGCACCAGGTATAAAAAGGGGACACTCAGACCCCCTCTTCAGATCACTTCTGGACCTGTGGATGACTCAGAAGAAAAACTGCTCTGCTGCAAAAAGGACTGCTCTGCTGACCTGCTTCTCTGCTACCCTGCTGCCTGAGTAAAAAGAACTTGCACCTTGAACCGAGGTCCACCAAAGTAACTCCAGCTGCTACTTGGCTGGCCTGCTGATCAGGGATAGAAAAGGCTCCAACCATCTTAAACCCTGCACCTGAACTCTGCCTGCTGTCAGCCCTAACTCCCTCAAGTAGTGCCTCCCTAGCCCTGGACCCTTGGAAGGATGGATAAAGGTGCTCTGCCAGCCCAGCTGTGGTCTCCATCAAAGCCAATGTGAAGCAATGTGAAGTGACACGAAGCCCCGCAAAGCCTCGCAAAGCCCCGCAAAGCTGAGCAATACAAAGACCCGCAAAGCATCACTGCACAGCTGCCTGCTTCATCGTAACCCACGCAGATTGATGAATGCCCTGCAAAGCCTCGCCACACAGCTCCTGGGAACCAATGCAGAGCGACGTAAAGTCCTGCTACGCCCTCACAGCACAGCTTTATTGGAACCGACGCCGGATGATAAGAAGCCTTGTAAAGAAGCGCTGTGCGACCGCGCACTAAGGACATAAGGTACAATCATCAGTGAGCCAACCTCAGTACGGTGCCCAGCCAGCACCCCATCGGATTCAGCCTGAACTTGTGACTTTGTCCCAATCCAGCATGACCAGATAACTGTAGTTGACAATTTGCGCCTTCTGGTACTACTTTTATCTAAACCTTTAAAATTGCATAGTTCCAATTCTACTAATTGGATTTTTATCATTTTGGTCTCAAATAATTTATTACATTTTCCTCTTTTTTAAATTGCTGTGGTATTTTTCTTGTGTTGTGTTCAATTTATTACTGTTTAAATGCTGGAAAAATACTTGAAACATTGCCTCTAGGCTAAGCCTGACTGCTTTTGTGCCAACCTACCAGAAAGTTAAGCACAAGTTAATTTAGTGACTTTTTGTGGATCACCCTGACAAGGATTGTGGCTGTTGCTTGAGTTGAATTTCACCCCCCTCAACCAACAACAAAGTTTCTCATTATATATCTATACACACAAGGGTCTGAAAGGGATATGTGAATGTGAGGGGTATTGGTGAGTCTAGTACCTGCCCTCTTATTGGTGGTGGTATTAGTCATATTTTGTGGCCTTGCTGGAGTGTGGTGGTGGTGTTACTGGCTGTAGTTTTCTTGGTGGTGGTATTAGTCATATAATGTTATGGCCTTGGTGTAATGTGATGGGGGTAGTATTGTCATTGATGTTGGTATTGGTAATGGATTATAGGGGGTTGGGTTTGGTCTTATTGGTAGTAGTATTAGTCAAATTGTTGTGGCCTTCGTGTAATGTGGTGGTGGTATATTTGGCATTGGTGGTGGGATTGATGGGAGTATTGTAGTTGGTATTGTAATTGCATTTATATACCTCTGACAAACCATTGAAACACTTTACAATAGTAGCATGGTACTCCGGAACCGATGGTTAGTGGCTAAAATGAAGTGGTTAGTTGGTTATTATGTTAGTGTTGTGCTCTCCGTAAAAGTTTTCCATGCATTTACTTCAGTTTCTTTTGGGGTAAATTCAATAAATATGAGTTAGATTACATCATTAATAGGGGATTTCCGACATCGTGACTTTTTGGTAGGATGGATATTATTGCAAATAGCAATTTACAAAAACTTTCCCGAAGTACTTTTTTCATTTTTTTAATAAATCTTGTTATTGAAGATTTCAAAGACAAATGATAAGACCACACATCCCCCCACTTCACAGAGTCATAGGCCTGTTACCTATATATCACAAGCAGATATTGCAATAGGTTTTCATCCCTTGTCTGTGGAAACCACCACCACCCCCACCCCAAGACTCACATCTCTCAAATCTATATTCCTCCTTTATTTAACCAAAACTAAAACACCTTCAAAACAAAACCCTTGTCCCCAACAGGGGATACTGAAGAAAAACAACACAGGAAAACAAAAATATGTCACCTATCACATCAAACTTCAGAAGTGCAGGGATAGCGAAGATGAAAAACATAGGAAACACATCAAATATACTTCACATATCACATTGTGCTTTAGACAGGCAGGTACCACACAGTTCACCATCCGGCTTTTCTCGACTGTCCTTTCCTAAGGACCAAAACACCTTCTGCTCACTCATTCTGCCACATAGTCTTTGTATGTTTGTGATGGCGCTGGGTTGATTCTCAAAAGGTATCTCTGGGGCCCTCCCTTTTGCACTAGAGGTGTGACAGTCTCAGCCTCGATCTCCTTCATGTCACAGTGACTGGGGTCCTCTTGGGGTGGTGGGCTTGCAAAACTATCTTCATCCTCTTCTTTTTCTGAATACACTGCCTCGCTCCCCTCCTTCAGGCTTATGTCATCCCCTTCCTCAGGATGTTCTTCTGTTAGAAAACACTTGATGTGTGATATATTCCTTGAGACACTGCCTCTTCCTTGTTGAGCTGTCTCCCTGGCTCCCTTTACCACAGTTACTGTCCACGGTTGGGGCTCGAAAGGCAACTGGAATTTTCTTCCAGGGTGTGGGTATTTGATTAGGACTTTGTACCCTGACCCATACAATCTGCGCCAGGCTCGCCGCCGTCTACTGGTATAGTCATTATGGGGTTGCTCCTGGCTGAATAACTGTTGCTGTGGCTAATGACTCTGAACCGACTGATGATGATGGGGAATAGTGTCTGTGACTGTTCACCCCTTGCCGGTGGTGGAGTGTGGTGTAGCTCTGTACTCTCGCAGAAACATGTATATCGCATTCTCTATGCTTTTGTTTCTGCCTCTGCTATGCGTATCACTTTCTTTAGGGTCCTCACAAACTGTTCTGCCTCCACATTGGCTTGGGGCCACTATAGCATGATGCGTCGGTGTCGCCTGTTCCTGGACTGGAGGTACTCCTCCGAGCCAGTGCTGTTGAATGGGGGTCCATTATCAGTCCGGATTTTGCCTATTAGTATATGCGCCACCATGATCTTCTGCATCTTTGGAATAACATCCCACGCGGATGTGAAAGGTATCAGATTGGCTTTCGGATATTTGCCATTAGGGAGGCTGCCGAAGTCGGCAGTGACTTTTTGCCACAGGACAATTGGGCCTTCCTAAGTGAGCACTGGGGCTAGTGGGTCTGGGAGTCTGGTTGCTTGGTACTCAGTACACTTCTGCACCATTGTCTTGAGATGATGTCGGCCAGGTTGTGTGCGCTCAGTCTGTACTCAACACTGAAGTTATACTCTTGGAACTGCAAGATCCATTTCTTGATTCACGGTGGGGATTTTGATGCAGATCCTTTAAAGAGAGGAATCAGTGGCTTATGGTCGGTGTAGTCCATAAAAGGGTGCCCATACAGGTACAAATGGAAATGGCAGCATCCCCAGTCCACTACAGTGGCCTCTTTCTCCATCTGCAAGTACCTTTGTTCAGTCGGAGTCAGTAGCACTGCTTGAGTATGCGACTGGGGCCTATTGTTCTACATCTTGGCATTGTGACAGCATGGCTCCTAAACCTGTGGCAACGGTATCTACCTCCAGTTCTGATGTTCTCAGGGGGCCAAAGTATGCAAGCTTGCTTTTCGCAGACAGCGCTGATTTGGTTTTCTGGAACACTATCTCTTTAGATTCACCCCAGACCCAGGGGTTTTAGCTCTTGGTGAGCTCTCGGAGCAGTGTAGTAAGGTCAGAGAGGTTTTGTATGAAATGGCTACAATAAGTGACCATCCCCAGAAATCTTTGGTCTCAGGACACTGACGTGGAGGCTGAAGCCTCTTGTATGTCACATACTTTTTCTGGGTCAGTAGCAACTCTGTTTTACAAGAAGTGGTAGCCAAAGAAAATGATGTCTTCCTGGAAGAATTCACACTTCTCCTTGTAGAGAGTGAGACCATGATCCTGTAACCGGAGGAAGACTGACCGCAGCTGCGTCAGATGGTTCTCGATGGTATGGGTATGCACCAGGACAATGTCTCTAACGTTCAGCACAGCAGGGAGTCTCAAGAGCATTTCTTTTATGATATTCCCAAAAATGTCAGTGTGCTGGAGATATCAAAACTCAGTCTCTTGTACTGCCATAACCCCACGAGCGTTCACAAAGTAGTTATGTATAGTGAGTCGGGGTGCAGGGGTATCTGGTGGTACCCCACCTGCAGGCCCAACTTAGAGAACCATTTTGAACCAGCTAGTTCCTCAATGATATAAACGATAGTGGGGGTCAAATGTCTATCTTGTTTGGTTGCCAGGTTGGGTATCCTCATTTTGACACATATTCTTACAGCCTCAGGTTTTTTTTTTTTTTAGCAACCACAATGGGGGAGACCCAAGGGGTGGTGCTGTGACTTTCTCAATAATTCCTGCCTCTTCAAGTTGTATTAACTCCTGTTCGACTTTGGGCGCAGTTGGAATGCCGCCCTTCGGTGATGGAGGGGGATGGGCTGGATTGATTTGTCTATGTGAAGGCACACAGATTAGTTCTTTAGGCACCCAATTCCTTGAAACAGCAGGGAGAACTCTTGCAGCAACACGTCTATCTCAGCTGCATGGACGGAGAAGGCAAATTGGAAAAGACCCAGATCCTGCGCAGTTTGGCAGCCCAGTAGGAAACCCGTCCCTTCTTGTGAGACGTACACCTTAGCTCTTGTGTTGGAGTCACAATGGCTGAGGTTAGCATGGAACACTCCTGATATTCGCAGATATATTGCGTTTCCATATGCGTGGACCCTTATTCTCGTGGGCCGGAGAGCTGGTGGTGTTGGCAGTGATTCATCTTTTTCAGGTTGATGGATCCCCCCATATCTATGAGGGCCATTACTGGGGCACACTGGGGTCAGAGCTGGCAGCTGGATATGGCACCTGGGGTGCTCAGAGCCTGGTTCAACTGCATGAATAATGTGCACTGTTCCTTGGTCATCATCATTCATATTACTGTCTTCTGAGACTTCTGGTGCTGCGTTGACTGCTCGCACCTGCTTCTGGCAAGGTTTTGCTGACTTCTGTCTTCAGCGCACACATTCACAAAATGATTTAGCTTGCCACATGGCATGCAACTCTTTCCAGCCGCTGGGCATTTCCACAGGTGTAGTTATGGACCTCCGCACCACTAACATGAATGTGCGGTCACTGGTATCTTGCTAGGGCTGTGCTTGGGTTTTTGGGGCTTCTTTATGGATTGTATTAACTGACCCGGTTTTTACAGACCGTTGTAAGACCGTTTCCATGTGTGATGCACTGGCCTTGGACAGCTCTTTCAATCAACCCACTGCAAGTATATCCTTCACTGGAATTTTGGGAGTTTGAAGGATCTGCTCTCGGAGCTTGGACGGGACACAACCCTGTATGAATTGCGCCCAGATCTTGTCGTCTTCATCAGGCAGGGTGCAGGTCCTGGCCAATTCTTTGCTGTGGCCGAAGAAAACATCGACGGACTTCTCTGGACGTTGGCGTGCCTGGCAGAAGAGGAGCCGCTCGTAGTCAGGATTTACGAATGGTTCGTAGTAGGCTGTAATGGGATCTTTGAGGGTGCCATATGTATGGGGTGGTCCTGCCTCTGCGACACCCTTTGCGATCTTGTGGATGTCCTCTACAGCCAAATATAAATGGAGAGATCTTTTCCTCTCATCAGAGATGTCAAGGGCAACAAATTATTTCTCCAGCCAGATAACCCAGTCTTTCCATTTGGTCACTTAGTGGGCAGGGTTCCAGTGACTGCAAAATGCTCCAGTGCCAGGTTGGATGCCATTTGGGCTGTGTAGCCGATACGCATGTGGATAGTGGTGGCGGGGTTGATAGTGGAGTCACTGGTGCCTAGGCATGGGTGCCCATGCAGGTGGGCATCTTGGCGGTACTGCCTGTGCTGCATGCTGGCAAGGTCAGATGGTCACGTGGTGGATGTGGCCTGGGTTTGGTAGCACATGTGCCCTTGCAAGCGGATGAGGCTGCGGTTGCTCTGAATGCCTGGACAGGAGCTAGCAAATGCACCCCCTTCAGGCCTGGCTGCACATGTTAGGCGTTGCCACTGATCTGAATGTGGGGGCCGGTAGGAGGTGTGCTTTGACAGGCCGCCACCGTTGGAGGAGAGGCCTGCGAGCTGTTGCAGCCATTGTCTACCACCTCTTTGCCATATGGTATGGCTGGGCCATTGTTTTGTCTTGGTGCGATGAGGCTGCTTGGGCAGGCAGAGGATAGGCCATGTGATGGCGAGTGCAGGCACAAGCACTTGCTCGAGATGCAGAAGGCTGTCAGCCGGATGGAACGAGCTGCCAACTCCAGATTTGCAGCCCCGTGGCCACCACTGCGGGCGTCGGTGGACCATGGAAATAGCGGATAGCGTCGAGCACAGGAGGAGTGTGGCCAGGCCTCCTTGCCACCAGTGTAGAATTTGGCTTGTACGGCAGGTGCGCAAACAAACCAAATTCACTCCAGTGTGCTGTTTTAACCTGCCCCATCTTGGGCCTGGGGAATTTTTATTAACATCTTCAGTCTGCGCGTCTGGCCAAACCATACATAGCCCTGATTTTTTAGGGTGGGGTCATCCAATCCCCCCTGTTGATGGCACACAAATGGGAGGGACATCGCACGTCTCCCAACTCTACACGCTTGTCTACAAAGGTGTGTGCCAGACTGCAAGATGAGAGTCTTTGCGGTTATGTGGCCTGGCCATGCATTTGTTCCACTGTCTAAATGCCTCCTTCTAGGGACTGGCTATAGTCAGGACCCCATTCTAGACTACATGCTGTACTGGTGGCACTTTGGAGTCCTGCAGCCCAGCATGAATATATATTCACCCTGCGTCGCTTACAATAAAAACAATCCCTCTAGACTTCATAAAGACTGCAAACCAATTGCAGGAAGGACATTGGTTTATGTGGGTATCCCAGACAAAAATATCTGGTGGTTGATTTTGTCCTCTACCTCCTCCCCCAACCCCCAAGGCTCCACTCACCTTTAACCAAAGAACCCTATCCCTTGCTAAGAAACAAACTGTGTAGTAAAGCTAAATTGGTATGGGTTGCACAATATTTATTACACTATCTCAATTATTCTCTAGAGTCATTGCTGCCACACCTGAATGACTCTTAATTTTCTTAAGTTGTGAGTTAATTTGATGACACCGACTAATGGTTTGGTATATTCTCCACTTTTGCTCTTTCATACTGTTAATTGCACAACACTGTCACAATGTAATACCAATGGCAAACAAATGTGCTGCTCCGGGCCCATAAGAAGTTTCTTTTTCTTCTTCCACTGCATTCTCGAAAAGCAGTGGTTCATGCACTCTAGGTTGGACCAGGCCAATGCTCTTTATCTTGGGCTTCCGGAAGGCTTCATCAGCAGGTTGCAAGTGGTCCAGAACACAGCAGCTTGTCTAATTGTGAAAACTTCCTTGGTGGACTTCAGTTTCTGGTTTTCCTAGATCTCTCCGCTGGCTCCCAATTAAGAAGATGATTCTTTTTAAGTCTTTTGTTCTGGTTCATATGGCCCTTTTTCTTCTATCTCTTTGCAAAATTTGAGTTGTATCGCCTTGTCAGAACACTTCAGTCAGCCACGGCTGCCCTGGCAGTAGTGCCATGGGCTAGGTGGTCAAGATAGGGGACGGCTCTATCTCTTTTTTTGGCAGCTAAGGCTTGGAATCAGCTATCTCTGGAACCTCTGTCCCCTGGGTCCAAATTGTTATTCCAGAAATAGCTCAAGACATGGCTTTTCTCATTGTGCTAAAGCTGTGGCAGAGGATGATTGAACTTCATATTCTTTAGCACGGGCCACTCTTTGGAGTAACTGTTTGCTCTACAAAATACCTTCATTTATTCATTCATTCATTCATTTATTCATTCATACCAATAAGTGCCATAAAAAAATCTCATAAGATAACATAAAAGTTGGTCTCTGAAAGTTTGACTACAAATTCCAGCTCCGAATTGCACCAAGCAAAGGATGCAGATGTCCTCTGTGAGGTTTGGGAGTACCCCCTTATAAGTTTTGATAACATGGTGCCAAACAGGGTGTGAGAAGCTGGCCTGGCATATGATGTACACTTATGCAAGAGGACACCCTGCATCAGTCCAGACAACCCTTACGGTGATTTGAGAGGTCTTAGACAACTTTAGAAAGCTCTCTAAGTGGTAGCTGTGGACCAGAAGGAGTGTAAAGCAGCTTGTTTTACCAGAATGCAATCTTATAGTATAGATTAAGTGAAAAGAACCACACCAACTATTTATAAAAATATGTATTTATTATATAATATTCTCTAGAAGGTTAAAGTATCTCCAACACGGAAATAAACACAATGCACACAATACTTTAGCACAGAAACACAGTAAATAGCACGAAATACACAGTGGAACCCAGTGGGGGACCAAACCATATACTAAGAATTTTTGGTTCCACGCCACTCGATTCTAAACACGGGTCCTCCGAACATTGTATCTCACAAACTTGGTGGCGACTGAGTTCTCAGCACTTGTTAAGGAGACTTTTCTGCCTGGGTTGTAGGCTCGATCCGTTTCCATTCAGGCTCCACATAAATGTGTTCAGGTTTCACATTTTCACCACTTTATGTGGTCGGAAGCTTACCGTTCCTTCGTGGGATCCAGTGAGCCCGTCCCAAGAACACCACAGGGGCAGGGACGGATCTTATTATCTCTTTACGACGATCACGCCTTTGACCCGGACAAGGACATTTCCTACATTCAATCTAAAGAGTGGGAAATTATACTCTCATCATATGGGAAAGATGCCCCTAATCACCCTGCTCCCTCACTGGTGCCAAACGAGGGGAAGGAGGAATTCAAACAAGAATCGGCCTGGGCCACAGCACTGAATATCTTACAGAGGTCAGTAGATGCTATGACATACCACGCCAACAAAATGGCCGTGTATGTCGCCAATATAGATGACAAAATCACAAACTTAAACAATCTGATTAGACGGGCCCAGGCGGCCTCTGACCACCCGCGTCAAAGCTGCGATTGTTCACCAATAATAGGCAAATTAAGTGCGCTCCCAGAGGTGATGTCGAAGCTTTTGGCGGACCTAAAGGAATTCACTAATGCAAAGTCTACCACTTCAAGCGTAGGTGTCGGCGAAGGTGCCGGTGTCACGGGCACAAAACACGCAAGCAATGCGCAAGGGGCACCAGACCCAGGGCCAAGGGGGGACCAGGTGATGGCCTCATCTTTGCCCCCGGGATCATTGGACATGTGCGGAGGCAGCAATAACTCACAAGAGCCCATAGCTGCCGACAACTCAGGGTCTACTTCCATACTTCCACCAGCCCAGGACACGGAGGATGCTAACCGCAAGGGGAAACGTTCAAAAAGGAGAAAGGGTCGCAATAAGATCTGCCGCATAACACATGACTCGGACCTCTATCCACTCTTTAACACTCACACATGTACAGACTTGACCGGACATAAGGATTCAAACTGGGCACATGAGTCAGTAAAAGAAGCGGGCAACCCAACTCCTTCACTTAATGAGGCAGAAAAGCAGCAGTCAGCTTCTCTACCTCTTATCGTGGCGAAGGCTGAAGCAGTTGGGGAAGACCCTGAGGCCACAGGAAAAAGGAGCTCAATAGGGGCTTCCGACAATACCCAAGGACAAGCCTTGGATTCTACACCTCTGTGCCAAGCTGAGGGGCCAAGGCGCACCTGGCTAACAGATCCATCTGGCAGCGTTAATTTACCTGATCCCGCCCAACCCAGTGGGATGCGCACTGGCCCGGGTGCAGCCCAATGGTGCTCAAGGAAATCCAGTGTGCCACCCCCCCCCCACCCTCTCCAAAAGCAACAACGGTTCTGGCCTCAAACACGTCCACGGGAAATTCGTCTATGCACTGTGGTTATGGGGCGGGGATATCTTTGGGGCACTCTGTGGTAACCTCGGGTCGGAAGACCCCCTCAGGGATCCCGGCCAAAGAAACCACTCCAGCAGCGATCCAGTGATTAATCAACCTGCAAGCAAGTCCGAAGACCATCTGTTTACCAAGATAGCTCAAGCACCTCCAGTATACACCTTATTCTGCCAAGAGTATAAATCAAAAGGTAGCTTTGACACTTTAAATCGTGGGAACATCTTGAAGCTGATGCAAGCAACAGGCCTGATGAAAGAAGTTACATCGCAAGAGATTCTCTTTATTGAGTATATCGCACCAGGCCATGGTCAGTTAAACGAATCCACCAAAGTCACCTGGCGATCTGCGGAGACGGCAAACAAGATTCTGGGGCACATGGAAACCTTCAAACAGTGGGGCATTTCCATTATCTCCGGAAAGGAACCAGGCTACCCCTACGTCCTTGACAACGCGCCAGCCGAAGCGAGTTCAAGCACATTGCCAAGACCGGTATACTCGGTCTTGAGGAGCGCCCTAAGCAAAACCCCTACCTCAAGCCAAACAAATTCAAGAGATGGTCAGGCTACTCAAACCATGGGAGCGGAGCAAGCTGATACTTGGTCATGGCTGGTGGGGTCTCTAAACTCAACCACATTGCTGCGATGACAAAAAAATGGCTACAATGATCGCGAAGGCAGCCCATTAAAGATATGTTCTTGGAATATTAACGGCCTAGCAAACAAACTGGGGGATGAGGCCACAGTGTCCTATCTACGCTCTTTTGAAATCATCCTATTGCAAGAGTCATGGCTATTGGAACCGCAGCACTTGGAAGGGTTCAAAATACATCAAGTCCCCGCAATCAAATCAAAGTCCTCCGGCCGCTGCAGTGGTGGTCTAGTAACTTACATATCGGCCACCAGTGCAATTAGCACCTGGGATCTAGTAAGCAACTCCCAGGGGCTTCAGATAGTAGGTACCTCACTTAGGACCTCAAATGGTCAGTTGAGGACCTTGATTATAATGAATGTTTACATTCGGCCAAATTCGGCTTCCAGGTCAGCCTTAACCGACGTGTTGACTTCTACTGTACTAAATGTGAGATCTGGAAATTCTAACGCGGACATTTTGGTGTCTGGAGATTTCAACATGTGGCTGATGTTTGATCTTTAACGGAACGAGGTAACAAGGTCGCAGGAAGGCGACTGGGCAATTCCATCACAGGACCACCCCGGGTGGGATAAAGTGGACCTAAAGGGTCGAGCCCTCCAGGGCATTTTGGAACATCTTGGCCTTAGAGCCCTCAATGGCCGTTTCTACCCCGATAAGCCGCCTGGTCTCTCATTTCTATCTAAAACTGGGGCTTCTCTGATTGACTACTCTTTTTCCAGCCTCCCCCTGTTGAACCAAGTCTCCTCTTTTGGTTTTGGCAATAAAATGGATAGCGACCACCATCCCCAAGAACTTTCCCTTAACATCAGGCTGCTGCAATATGACCAGGCAGTGGACCAGGGCTTCGAAAGCTTCACCATCAATCTGAAACGTATCAAGTGCTCAGTTAATAACCTTCAGCTCCTGGCGACAGAAGCAAAGCAAATAGTTGTGAACACCCGTAGGCCAACGGAGGACACAACTGCGAATTGGACAAGGTTCTCAGAGTGCCTAGCAGCCAGGTTTGCAAAACCGATGCAGCATGTTCAAGCGACGGGGCCCAAACAACCGACCTCTCTTGCTCCCGCAATACGGACTGCCAAACGAAGCATGAATCGGTTGTGGGGGAAACTGAAAACGATGCCAATGGACCTAACTACCTTAACATACTAAGAGAGGCACGATGTCAACTGAAGGTGGCCAAACGGGAACAACGAAGGATCTCCTGGAACTCTTTTTGGGCCAGACTACAATATGACATAAGGTCCAGCAACCCTGTGAGGTTTTGGTGCACCATAAATAGCTTAGGGGGTAGGGCCCCCAAAGTTGCATCGTCCAACATACTGGAGTCTGAGTGGTACCTCTATCTATATAACCATTTCAATGACCCTCCACAGCTCGATCTGACATACAAACAGTCTAATGATACTGTGGGTAGCATGGCCCCGGAGACGCAACCTCTGCATTATGACAAGTCATCTCTTAGGCACTCATACACAGTGACAACAATTCAAAAGCAGATCGGTAAAGGTCGCAAGGACGGGGCCCCTGGTCCGGGCGGCATTCCACCAGCCCTTTTCAAGGAGGATCCAGCTTTTTGGGCCACTCAGCTAGCCCCGCTCTACCTTTCCATCTTAGAAAAGTGTACCATCCCGGCCTCATGGCAAGGATCGATCTTCGTTCCGATTTTCAAAGGTGGCGACAAAAAATCTCCAGGAAACTACCGCTCGGTCACCTTAATCGACAATGATGCGAAATATTTCGCAGGCATACTGCTGAAATTCTCTACGGGAATGGGCCGACGCAAGCTCAATAATTCCGCCAAATCAGACTGGATTCATGAGCAGCACTGGCACGACGGTCAACCTCATCACACTATCTCTCTTGATCGACCAGGCTGAATCCAGTACTAGCCCCATATATATGGGGTTTATAGACTACAAATCGGCCTTTGACAAGGTCAACAGGACGAAGCTGTGGCAGAAACTCTCCCTACTGAACATTCCAAATAGCTTACTTAGGGCCTTGCAGCTCTTGCATCAGGACTCGTTGGTCAGGATCAAGATCGGAGAAGGCTCACAAGTGTCTCGACCAGTACCAACAGCGCAAGGCCTCAAGCAAGGATGCGTCCTTGCTCCCACACTTTTCAATCTATTCCTGTCTGATCTTCCGGCAGCCCTAAATCTAGTCAACTCACATCCACCCAAGATAGGTAGCCTTCGTCTGTCCAATCTTCTGTACGGCGACGACCTGGTCCTTCTTAGCCATACCAAGATAGGATTACAACGTCTTTCGGACACAACTGCCACGTACTCTAACAAGAATGGGCTACAGATAAACAACAAGAAAACTAAAATTCTTGTGGTTCGTACATCAGGGCCCAAAAATCCGGCATGGTTCCTAAATCAGTAAAGAATAGAAGCAACCAGATGCCATAAGTATTTATGAGTCTTCTTTAACAACAACAGCAGATATGAGAACCAGCTGGGCGAATTGAAAAAGAAAGGAATTGCGTTGTCCTTCGCACTTAACTCCATTCAAAAGAAACTAAATGGCCCAACTTTCGCTCCAATCCTCCAGGTGGCCCAGGCAAAGGTCATTCCAACTCTAACATATGGGTGTGAGGCGCTAAAAGGTCTGGATAGCGCGCTAATAGATAAAACAGTCGCAAACATTTATAGAACGATCTTCCAGTTACCTCCCCACACGTCACCAGCACAAATCAGATTGGAATTTGGAATCTGCAGACAGTCACTGGGCCGCATGGTGACTTTTATAATAAGCTGCCATAAGCTGAGGGCGGCAAAGGAAGGCAGTTTGGCCCACTACCTTTGGAGCCAGCTGGCCACAAGTCGATGGCAGGCAGGGAACCGCTATCTGTCCTGCGGCCTTAGCACTCTTGGCCTGAGCAACCTCTGGGCCCTACATGCAAGCCAAAACGAGTTTAAGAGGCTAGCAAAACTCAGTGCGAAACGCCTTTCTTCAGTAGAAGACAGGGCCAGCCTTTCGGTACGGAGTCACGGTTGGATGACACTTCGCACCTATCCACAGTTGAAACCTCAGAGCTACCTAACGACCACCTTCAATGCACGTACTAAGCTCCAGTTCTTAAGGCTGAGAATGGGGGTGATTCCTATGAACTGCCATCTCCCTAAATGGAAAAGAGATTGTGCTCAGGAAACGTGCCGGCTCTGCGGTCAACATAAGGAAGACATACTGCATGTGCTATGCTTGTGCCCTAATCTCCTAGAGGATAGGAGAACCCTATTACGAAGGGGCTGGATCGATAAGGACGTTAGATCTTGCAGAGGAGCAGTGCTGGCCTGCTTTGACCCCGGGAACACCATATTAAACTGAGCCTTGGTTAGGTTTATGGACCGCTTCGTAAAAAAGCTAGAGGAGGTGCGACGCGTCTAATCTCTAGTCTATTGGGGATTGCCATTTCCTTGTCTGAACATAATCTATCGAAAGCCAAGGACCGTGTAATTGTAATAGAGTTTTACATGTCATGATGATGGCTGACCTTTAATTGTATGCAAAGTTTTTAATCATATTATCTATTTTATATACAGTAATGACTCTCTACATTGTAGATCGTTGCAAGGGTTTTAACAAATCACGCAATAAAGTTCTAATCTAAAGAATATATATATAATCATATATTAAGAAAGTGGTATAAGAACCATGACTCGGATCAAGACAAGGTTGAGAGGACGTAGTAGTGCTGGGGACCCTAAGAACCACCCAAGGTGAGTAAGTAGGAACCCCACGGAGAGCGTGTGCAGTGTGGGAAAACGACCGCGTGCTCCGTACAACTCTACGTGTGAGTCGCGGTTAGATTTTTAAAGATTAGGGACCCTTCCCAGTGGACCCCGAAGAAACCCGGTGGAAGACAGAAGGTTGCAGAGCCACCCCACCCGTGGATACCCTAGTACCCACGTTACCTACACCAGGGAAGCCGGGTGCATACGTGTGAAGTGGTGTCAGAAACCAATGGAGGACTTCAGGAAAGTGCCGCTGCTGGAAGAGGAGAAAGTGTCCGGTGGAATCCGAAGGTGGATTCTTGATGAGAGGTACCTGCAAGCAGAGAGGACAGAGTTTATGTCACTCAGGAGTGACCAGGAGACTTGGAAGACGAAAGTCCTCTGATGTCGGGTGTTGCAGGATGGATGACGAGGACCTTGACTCTGCAGCTGTGAGGACGAGGCGACGCTGATGAGGACCAGGAGCCGTGCACAAGCTGTCCCACGAAGGATGTTGAGTGCTGAGGGGCCGCTGTCTGGCGGGAGCACCAACAAGCCTTGGAAAAGGCAAGCAACGCAGGAATCAAAGAAGGAGCAACTCCGGGACCAGCAATGTCCAGGGGACTCACCAAAGGCAGGGGAGTCAGGGCAGGCCCCGAGCAATCAGGGGAGCCCAAAAGAAACAAGTGTGACCCTCAAGTGGACCCACAGGCCGGAGGCACTGGAGTCGCGAGACGACCTCAAGCAGCTCACCAAAAGATGCAGGCCACGATGTACACGATGCAGTGTGGCTGAAGATTCTGGTCACAGGAGGTGCTCGAGGCTGGGGCTACTTGGAGCCCGAAGATCTTTTTGGAAGGAAGCCAACAAGTCTTTGCAACTGCAAGTTGGATGCGGTGCACAGGGGTTCGGTTATTGCAACCCCCATGAGGGATACTTGCCTCAAACTTGGTGAGAGGGCAGGGCAGGCCTCGGGAGCTGTGGAAAACTACCACCTGTGTTGCAGAGCCCACGGAGTCCAGAGGAGCTCAGGATCTGCAGACCGGTCGACTTAGTTGCGGTGCCTGCGAATGCAGGGGAGTGACTCCTTCACTCCAAGGGAGATTTCTTCAGGCGTCTTTGATGCTTCACAGGCCTTGGAAGGTTCCTGTATGATGCACAGGTGCAGACAATGCAGCAGACTGGAAGGGAGACAAAGTCACGCCCAAACAAAGTCCAGCGAAGTCCAGAGTTACCAGATGGTAGAAGTAGAAGTGGTGTCTGATATGAATCTTATCCCACGACAAATCTAGGGACCTACACCCAGTTAAGCACTTAAGTACCCAGGGGACACTCCCAGGGGAGGGTCTGGACAGTTTCACGCCAGAGCGGGAGCCAACAGCTCCCAGGACTGGTTTGAACTGGACTATGCACGGGGACACCAAATGTGCCCCACATACAGACTGAGTGGCACTGGCAAGCGCACCCACCCTGCCCCATCCTGTCTGGGAGGTGGTCACACCTCCCTGTAACAGGATGCCTATTGTTCTGCCTTCCCCTGCTCGAGCCTGGCTCAGCAGCAGGAGGGCAGAATCGTGTCTCTGGTCGGCAGCAACCATTTTGTGCTGTCCAGGTCTGGAAGACTGGTACCGGGGACATGGAGAGCCTAACGGAGGGCTCTTCCAGTGCTTGAAATCATACCTCCCACACTGTTTACGGTGTGGGCGTATGATTCCAACATGTTTGATGCCAAACATGATAGGATTCCTTGCAGCCAGTTTCGAGATGGTCATCCCGTAATTACACTGTGCCCCTCTATTTGGTATATGGTTGCTTCACTGACAACCCGGGAGAATGGACTCCGTAGGCTGCAGGGGTGTCGTGCTCATGCAGGGACACACTCTCACTTAGAACCAAGCACCCTGCCTTCAGGATTGCAAAGGCCTGCTAGAGGGGTGACTTATAGGTTTTAAGTGCAGTGACCCTAGATATAGTAAACCTATATCTTTAGTAAGTGGTGCTAGCACCAGCTTAAACAGGCTGCAATTGCAGGCCTGTAGTTCCATTTTGAATACTCTTTTATGGGTGGCATAATACATGCTTCAGCCCATGGGAGACCTCTGGGGTACCTATGCCCTGGGTACCTTAGTACCATATACTAGAGACTTATAAGGGTACTGTATCCAATCTGGGATGTACCTAAGTACTGAACACAACAATTTTGGGAGAAAGCAGATAGACTGGGGTCCTGATTAGCAGGATCCCAGTCAGGCTAGTCAAAATATAGCTTAGCACCAGGCAAAAAAGTGGGGGTGACCATAAAAGTAGATCTACTTTCCTACACAGGGCAATTCACACCACTATTTTCACATAAATCTCATAAAAAGCCGAAGGTTTTGAAAGGGCATTTTGTGAAATATTCCATTACTTTCACTGTCTGCCAAATAAGCCTGGCCATGATGATTCCCAGTCCCAGGCAATTTGTGAAAAAAAGGTGGTAATAATAGAAAGTAAAAACAGTTTGACAATCTGATATTTGTAATTCTTAAAAGAAAAATGCAATTTTATTACATTTGTAGTAAAAGCTTCATAAACATGGAGGGATCTGCTGGTCTCAAGCTCAAATCCCAGCAAGGTCAGCTCATTTTTCCATCCTTTCGAGGTTGGTAAACAAAATACCATTACATTCGGTAACTGGAACACCTGTTAAATTTGGTGCTAAGAAGCTACAGTTTGTGGAGTGACTGTTTTTTTAGAAAGTTTGATCCACCCATCTTCTGGAATCTGACCACTGGAGATCGGTGTAGGAAGCTGATATTGCTTCAATGTGAAAAAATACATTTTTCTTGGATAACGTATACTTCAAACTAATTGCTTTTAGGTACACAATCTTGTGGCAGATAGGTGACCTGAGAAAAATACAGAAAATAATTTGTCCAAGATCACAATATTTGTCCAGATTTGAATCTAGTTCTTCTTGCTCCGAGGTTACAGTGTAGAAGCTTGATGTCCATCCCACTACCATCCGAAGATATGCCCTCCTTGACCCTTACATGCTGAACATTTTGAAAGACACAAAAAGGGCTACAATAAGTGAATTGTATGTTTTTATATGCTTTCCTCTTGATATCCAAGTTTTGTAATTCACAACAATTGTAAAATATGATATTTCAACATTGCTCAGCAATGCCTGTATGTTCTTGAAGCTAACAGTAGCTATAAAGTATTTGGTAAAACTCACATATGTAGAAGTGCACCATATTTTTCAAGTGCACTTAGTGTTTTCATTTTTTCTTAATGGGCATAATCTCTACAAGTGCAGATCAATCATGCAAACATGGAAGAATGTCTGGCAGACCAGCCCTGCAAATCCTTCTGAGGGTTTCCTGGCTTTTACGATCTGTATCCTTGTTCACTATGCAGGTGTGTGTGTGTGTGTGTGTGTGCGTGTGTGCGTGTGTGTGTGTGTGTGTGTGTGTGTGTGTGTGTGTGTGTGTGTGTGTGTGTGTGTGTGTGTGTGTGTGTGTGTGTGTGTGTGTGTGTGTGTGTGTGTGTGTGTGTGTGTGTGTGTGTGTGTGTGTGTGTGTGTGTGTGTGTGTGTGTGTAGATATAGAAATGTGTTAGACGTGGTCCATTTACAGGGTTATCCCCAAACCTTTTGCCTTCCTCCTGTATTTTTCTGACCCTCTTTCTGTTGGCTTTCAGGACTCTGGGTACTTTACCACTGCTAATCAGTGCTGAAATGTCATGTCCTGGTAGTGAGAAGCAGCCTATTTGGTTTCTCACTGCTGTGAGGCCTTCTCCTCTCATAGTCTAGCATTGGGAATTCTCTTATAGGTACTTAAGTGGTAATTCCTGATCTGAAAGGAGTAGCGTGCCCATTGTTTGGTATGTTTGGAATAGTGGTGATCAATCCTGCTTAGTGGTGTGGGTGGATTTTACATTACTATTTTTTAAATGCCACTATTAGAAAGTGAACACAAGGAGAAAGTGGGCATTTCTCAGTGCTTATTACTCTATGTGCTTTACAGCCTAGCTCCAATCCACATCTGGTTCTGGCTGATAGCTACGCTTTGTGCTTACTTTCCAGACAACCATCACGCAGGGAGGGTTCGGTGTAACAGGATTGCATCTGCATTCATCTACATACTGATGGGCTTCCTGAGCTGGGATAGAGGGAGGCGGGGCATACTTACATTTGTCAAAGTTGTTTCCTGCCCTCACACAAAGGGCTGATTTACCTCCTGCTGTACGTCTGGGGCCAGGACTGAGTTGAAAGGGGGTGTTGTGCGCTTCTAAAGGTTCTTTTAAAGTTCCATCCAGATCAAAGACATTTTGAGTATAAGTACAGGTGCTCTGACCCCATGTTTTTAGACACTGCGTGAGACTTGTAACCAGACGCCGCTGGCTCTACATGCTGTACCTTGCCAGAGGACCAGGAGGTGGTAGTTCTGGGGAGGACTCGATGAGGATGAGGACCCCTTTGGAATTCTTAAGGAGCTTGCGCCTTGGAATCTCCTAGAAGGTTTAGATCCAGAACCTCAAGAGGGCAGTAACCTTAAAGAGTTTGAGGAGGAGGGAGAACATGACTGGACAGGGACGCAAATAGAGAGAGAGGACACCATAGCTAGGGAGTTCCTTGATGGGTCTAGTGCCAGGAGCAGTGTCACCTCCCACACCCTGTCCCCTGAGGAGCTCAGAGATAGATGGGAGGAGAGGACCTGAGTTTACAGCGGGTGCAGCTGCTGTGGAAGAGAGAAAGGCTGAGGTTGAGAGAGCCTTAGTTCAGGAGAGGATGGCGGAGGCTGAAAGGGCCTTCACCAGGGAAAAAACTAGCTTTTGAGTGTAGTCTGAGAGTTCTGGACTCATCAGCACTGCAGGTGGAGTCCAGTGGTGGCAGCAATTGTGAATCTAGTGTTAGGAATACCACCCACCCACAGACTTGGTGCCTAGCTTCAAGGAGGGGGATGACATACGTCAGTGGTTGCAGGAGTATGAGAGAGCTCTTGAAGTATACAGAATCTTTGAGGAGGAATGGGGAAATGGCCAGGGGAGTTATATTCCTGAGGATGGAAGGGATGCCCTACTGGCCCTAAAAGGGAGTGACAGGCAGGGTTACCCCCCTTTGAAGGGCACACTGATAAAGAAGTATGGCTTCACCCCTGAAGAGTATAGGTTCAGGGGCAGCAGGAAACTGTCTCACTGGTCTTGGGGGGAGTTTGTGAAGGATTGTTGCAAAGCACTAGATGGCTGAGTGAAGGGTAGCACAGTAAACACTTTTGAATTGCTGTACAATCTGATCATCAGAGAGCACATATTCGATTGTTGTTTTCCTTGGCTATGCCATTACCTGTTGGAGTGTAAGGTTTCTGACCCCAGGGAACTTGCAAAGGAGTCAGACCTCTGGGTGAGTGCCAGAGGGTCTGAAAAGGCATTTGGTAGTGATACTAAAGGGAGTGGATCAAGTTTCCCCCAACCAAGAGCGGGGGAGGTTTGCAGTAGCCCAGATAGGTCCCAGTGTAGTGTTGTGGGTAGAGGGTCCCATGTCCTTTCTCAGGGTAGGAAGAGAGGTGGGGTGGCAGAGGCCCAAGGAGCCCAGAACTCAGTCCCAGGGCCTGGATATTACCCCAAGGTGACACCAGGGACGGGGCCTAGTCTGTACCAGGAGACCATCCGCTGAAAGGACTCCATCGTATCTGGAGAACTTACGGGTGGGGGTCTGAGGACAGAGCACTCCAGGAATGACCCTGGTGATGCCACTTTTTGCCTGGGAGGACTTCATCCTCTGTCAGATGAACAGAAGTTGGGATACCAGTACTAGGCAGACTCTCATGCAACACATGAAGAATGTGTTTCCCTGTGGGGGGGCAGTAGGAGTACTCCCCCGGAAGTCCCGGCTATGCCAGGCACCAGCTCTGCCTCAGGATACAGACTCTGGGTTGGGGGAGCAGGTTCAGGCTATCACACCTGACCTGGAGGGAGAGGCGGCTGCCACAAGCGCCCCTACCATTTTGTCTTCTGGGGGTACCACTCCTGGTGGGAGAGTGCGGAACTCTAGAAGGGGGGCAGGGGGAGGTAGGACTTGCCCCTGCCCCCAGATCAACCCAAGGGTGCATACCCTGGGTTGGAAGACCAGTTGCAGGGTAGAACCCCTGAACTGGTGGGAGAATAGTGCACGACGGCTGCCACAAGCATCCTGACAGTTCTGGATTCTGGGGGTACCACTCCTAGGAGGAGGTTGCGGAACCCCAGTAGGAAGGGTAGGGGGAGGAAGGACTCACCACTGATCCCTGTCCAGCCTAAGAGTACAGACCCTGGGCTGGGGGACCAGCTGTAGGATAGAACCCCATAACTGGTGGGAGCTGGAGTGGAGCAAGGATGCAGTGCACCTGGGGCTACTGCCCCGCACTCTGAGAGATGCCAGAGGCCAGAAACCCCTGAATGGCCTGGGGCCTGGCTCTGGCCATTGATAGCAAAGGAATCCCCCTGGGTTAGTTTAGTTTGTCCTGAGAGTATAGACAGAGGGATTCAAATGGTTTCAGAGAGGCGCAGAACTGGAGCGTGCCCCCACAGTTGCTGGCCAGGGTAGATGTTCTATCACCCTAAGCAGGGTAGCCCATCAAGGTATTGATTAGTCCACACTGGTTTTAGACTGGAAGGGTGTTGTGTTGGACCTGGCCCTTATTGCAGGGCTATCTCCAAATTCGTTGCCTTCCTCCTGTATTTTATGACCCTCTTTTTGTTGGCTTTAGGACTCTGGGCACTTTACCACTGCTAATCAGTGCTAAAGTGTACATGCTCTCTCCTTTAAACATGGTATGATTGGTTTACACTTCTGTGGCAATTTCTAATTTACTTGTAAGTCCCTTGCACAGTGGAATCCCACATAACCAGGGCCTGTAAATTAAATGCTACTAGTGGGCCTGCGGCGCTGCTTGTGCTACCCACAGATGTAGCCTTTCAAACCTGTCTCAGGCCTGCCACTGCAGGGCCTGCGTGCCCAGTTT
Organism: Calotriton arnoldi; assembly: GCA_963921515.1. NCBI lineage: Eukaryota > Metazoa > Chordata > Amphibia > Caudata > Salamandridae > Calotriton > Calotriton arnoldi. The sequence goes on from CAWUFW010011062.1 coordinate 363,280, forward strand.
TTTGCCACATTGACTTGGCATTTAAAGTTACTTGCCAAGCCTGAAACTCCCCTTTTACTACATACAGGTCACCCCTAAGGTAGGCCCTAGGTAGCCCTATGGGCATTGTTCTGTGTAGGTAAAAGGTAAGATGGGTGCCTTCATTGTGTGTCATGTCCTGTTAATGACAAACAGCCTATTTAGTTTCTCACTGCTGTGAGGCCTACTCCTGTCATAGGCTAGCTTTGGGAATTCCCTTATAGGTACTTAAGTGGTAATTCCTGATCTGAAAGGAGTAGCATGGCCATGTTTGGGATGTTTGGAATAGTGGTGATAAATCCTACTTACTGGTGTAGGTGGATTCTACATTACTATTTTAGAAATGCCACTTTTAGAAAGTGGGCATTTCTCTATGAGTATGACTCTATGTGCTTTGCAGCTTTGACTCCAATCCACGTCTAGGCCTGGTTGACAGCTATCACACAGGGAGGGTTGAGTGTAACAGGGTTGCGTCTGCATTCATCTGCATACTGATGTGCTTCCTAGGCTGGGAGAGAGGAAGGTCGTGCAGACTTACATTTGTATAGGCTGTGTCCAGCCCTCACACAATGGGCCCCCTGCTGTAAGTCTTGAGCCAGGGCTGAGTAGAAAGGGGGTGTTGGGCACTTCGAATGGATCTTTTGAAGTTCCCCTAGATCAAAGACATTTTGAGTACAAGTGGGGCTCTGACCCCATGTTTTTAGACACTGCATGGGACTTTTAACCAGACGCTGCTGGCTCTATATGCTTCACCTTGCCAGAGGACTGCTAGGAGGAAACATTGCACTTAATTGCTTTCTAGTGCTGACCTGCTGCTTGCTGGGCTGAAGAAGGACTGCCACTTTGCTACGAGGACATTTGTGCTGGGCTGCCTACCTTCTCCCTGCTTTTGTGCCCCCAATGCTCTCCAGGGGCTTGCGGGCTTGCCTCCCCTTCCCTCTGTTCTTTTGAGGGGTTTTTAGGGGTTCTGGAGGATTCCTTTGACTTTTCCAGCATGTGTTTAGACTTCCTACACCCAGCGCATGGTGAGCGCTGTGGTATCTCCGAGGCCTCAAACATGCTCAGTGCTGTTATCTGTCCCAGCCTGTGTTGAGCTCTCCTCTTTGCAATGCAGGGCAATGAAGCACAGTTTACAGATCTTTGCCGGTTCAAATCCAGTGCATGAAAATTGCTTCATCCTGCAGCCCTAAAGGACGGGCATTTGTAACCCAACTCATGCTGCACACGCAGTGCGATTGAGATACCATGAATAGCCTGTTTTACTAGCATTGACATAGCAACGTGGAGGCCTCAGGTCAGCGTAGCCTCTGCTCGCCCCCAGGAAGCGGAGGTCCACAACATACTGCTGCTGCAAATTCGTAAGGAGGAGAGCCAATCCCAGCTCGGCCCTTAGCTCCACTTAGTTGCCGGCTGAGGAGTTTGCCACAAATCAATCGCCTGCCTTCCCCTGTGTTCTGTGGTAAAGAGGAGACCCACAGGGTCCCCTGGGATCGCTGAGAGCCATGCGGTGACTCCTAATGGTGGGAGGCACCTACTCGGGAGACCGACAGGGCTGCCCTGGTCAGAAGAGGTCTCAGCGGGGCTGGGGCAGTAGAGTACTGTGTTGTTACAGCTGCACTGTGTGTTCACCGGCAGCCGGTTTTGTGTAAGAGAGGTTTCTCGAGTGTCCTTAAGCGAGACCCCCAGGGGATCCTGCACTATGTGTATCACACACTTGAGCACTTACCTTGGGGGCATTTGTTTCTAGGATTGGCTACAATATGGGGTTAGTCCTCGATAGAGGCCCCGCTCCCAAAACTTGCAGCAAGCAGAGAACTATAAGAAGTTACCATAATAACTGCCGTAGGGGCATAGGTGTTCCCCCTTCCTCCTCAGGTATATTTACCGTACCACAGATAAAAGGAGCACAGAAGCTCTGTGGCCTTCTTGTTTATGGTTAGAGTTGGTGATTTCTGTGCTTCTTCCTTAACCTGATATGCAGTCTATGACCTAAGTATTCACCACGGTTATTGATACTTGTTGTGCACAGTATTGATGATCCAGGTGTTTTCTTTATTACATGCCCTGATATTCTAATGTCTGTCGTGTGATTCTAGCATTGACAGGATGAGTACCATTTCAGGATCTGCATAATATGCACAGTAATTGTGTTTTGATGACATGTGCAACATAGAAACCTTTCTCTTTTGCACTCATTGTGATGTTTGACAATTGCCTAGTTGGCAAAGTAATTATTGGTTTATGTTGTTTTGGTCTATGTTTTATATACAATACAGTCTATTTTTATGTAATACTGTTTGGAGTCTCTTTTGTGGTGTATTCATTGTGTTGCTGATGTGTGTGTGTTGGCCAAACTCTTTGCATGTTGCCTCTGGGATATGCCTGACTGCTCTTACCAAGCTATCAAGGGGGTGAGCACGGGTTATCTATGGTGTGTAATTTACTTGCCCTGAGTAGATGGTGGGTTCTGCGTGGCTTAGGTGCATACCATAGCTAACCAGAAACTCAATTTCTAACAGAAAGGACGAGACAAGACTCTTCTCAAGAAGATTCAGAAGCCCATTGGTCGAATGGGATGAGATGATACAGAATGAACTGCAACATGTCTTTCAGTTGTTTATATTAGTGTGTTCCCAGAGTAAATTAACCCACGTTCTTTGCCATTTCCATTGTTTTTCCTGATACTTTCCAGACCCGTGTCCGTACTGAAGCTGAATGCTAACGGCTTTATGCTGAAGGCTGAATGCTGACTTGCAGTCCTAACTGACCTGTTTTAGTGATTGCAGTCGTCACTGCTGCTGTATGGCTATTTTTGTGTTTACGAACCTCTCTTTATGGGAGGTTTTAGCTGATATAGATTGATATAGATTGATGGAATTTGAGCTCCATGCTCACTCTCACTCTTTGCTTTTGAACTTGAACTCTTTATGGGTGCCTGCTAACATCCATTTTCTCCCCATTCTTTAGAATCAGGCTTCTTTACTTTATGCAACACGCTGTATTATTTATTTGATGATTTGCTGTAACCAATACTTTTTACTACCATTTCTGTAATTTGATTGATGCCTTTTTGACTAATTGAATAAATAAAGAAAACAAAAGAAAATCTTAAAAACTAATCAAAACCCTCATTATTGACAGAAATTGGAAACAGTAGTGTGATTACTGATTTTGTGATGTATAGCTCTTGATCATCTCATACACGACCGCAAAGGTCTGTTGCAGAGAAGTGAGAGAAAACTCACACAAGCAACAGAGAGAATGGATCACCCTGTTTTGGTGTGAGATAGAGATGTTAAACCATTTTATTTAAATTGATTCCCACTCCAGCACTATTGAAGGTTGGAGTACTGTATAACAAGGCTCGTAGTCTCGATTCCACATCATGCCTTTTCAATCCAACACCAGACACTCCCTGCCTGCATCTCATGCCTGCAGCTTCATTGTCATCCACACTTTCTCCTTTTCTCACTGTTTCCATATTTGTGCTACTTCTTATTTCCCCCTTTTGCATTTTTCTCTTGCTTGCTCTGGATCAAAGTCTGTTGAGAAAAATAAGTGCAGGTTCCCAAAAAAGAGTGCTAGTCGACCCATCCTACAAAAACTGGCTCACATTAGGCACTGGTCACATTCAACGCCACCTCAGACGCCTCAAACTGCAGATATATTTTCCCAGTGAAAAAATAAGTTTTACTTTAGAATTTTTGCAAAGCATTCATTTTAATTGGCAGTGTCAATAAAATAAAAAATAAATCCTAGTACTTTTTCTATTCTGTTGTGTTAATTGATGTAGCGAGTAGGTGAGACAAGTGGATTTCTTTAGAAAACAAATACATTGCTAATACTCTCGTCCCATTGACAAAATGTTTTTTTTTTTAAATCTGCACCACTTAAACCACTCTCATTACTTTCATTGAATCTCCCTTTCTGCCCTGACAAAGTTCAGAATTTTACAAAGTCACCCACATTAAAAGAAAACAAAATGTGCTACCTGACTGAAAAATGGTTCGTCTGTATGCATTCGCAAACCATCCACAGCACAAACCTAATTAAACAAGAGATAAGATAAGCTAGCGGATGACAACAAATAATAAGGGATAATACTGATACGTTTGGGAGAGAAAGACTAACGAAGACAAGGAACTATTTGGGGAAACCAGGACGAAATTACAACCGGTTAAAATAAAACACTAACCATACCGACGAAACAGCCCTGAGGAAGTCGCGGGCAACTGCCATGGGCGACAAAACATGTGTTGGCTAAAAAGAGGCTAAAAAAAGAACTAAACAAGAACATATGAGAATAAACCTAACAAATACAAAGAAAGACAAGAATTGTTGATATCTGTTGTTTATGTAATACATGTTGACATTAGCGTGTGCTGGGTAAACCAATTTCAAATTAAACAGGAGATCCAGAAGGAAGGAAAAGAGAAAGCAAGATCGCATGCCTTGCACCTCTATTCCCGTATTACTGAAACCATCTATTCCTCCTTTTGAGATCAACCAGCCTGCTGCTAAGGTTTAAAATCCATCAATTTGACCATAGTCACAAAATGCCAGTCTAATCCATGAATGAATTGTCTGTGCAGTCCTTATCCTTTGCCTGCTCTGTGTTTTTTGTTAACTGAGCATTGATCTTCTCCTTATGCTTTTGTACACTATTAACCGTACAGTTGCACCTGACTGTCTTGGCACTTTAACGTACTAAAAAAAAGAACCAGTGCCACAAACCACTAAAATATCAAGTAATTGAATAAAAAGTTGCAGCATTCTGTTTTCACATTTTACACTCAGGTTTTCATAAGGCTTCTTGTTTCCTTAAAATAGACTTTGTTTTATTGACTTATTTTTGTACACTCACAGTGCTAGTTGTTTGACTTTTTGTTGCATTTCTATTATACAGACAATTAAAGGTATTCTATTTTATATTCTGTATACTATAAGGTTTAAAAAATGCTACTGCATTGCAAGGGATAAAATAATATTAGACAGTAATACTTGCATTTAGCATTACTAATTTTATGTTAATATTCAACACCTATTTTTGGTAAAATAAAAATGTCCCTTTTACCCAAAACAAAAAAATATAAGTTTCAAGTTAAGCCGCTATGAGAAACTGAAAATTATACGATGCTGTTCAAACAATAACAAGCAATGGCAATGCCAATAGGCTTGGCTTATGAATGAAAGTTCCTTTTATGTTCTGAGGGGTGTGCACACTCAATACGTTATCATACACGCACTCTGTCACTCATCTTTTCACTTATACTTCCATTCATTGATCCGAAGACTCATCCTTCCTTCTGGTACAACCGCAATGAAACACACACATACTCAACAACATATGCAAGATAAATTTAAAGAATACAAGTATTAAACAGAAAACAATCTGCCTTCTAAAAACAATGGGCATATGTTTGCAATAACAAAACTAAACATAGCAACAAGTGTCTGTCTTGAAGTGTGTTCAATTGGGTTATTAGTTGTACAGGATGTGAGGCCTGTCCAACTAACAGACCCACAATAATCCCTTACTGGGAACCAAACACCACATTGTAGCACTTGACTCTCTCAGGGTAGCAAAGCAGGGCAATCTAAAGCCTACTCAGGGGAAGTGTTGTTGGCTAGTACTCACTATTAGCTGGCACTCAATAATAACAATCAAAACATGATTGTCCACTCAGTTCTTTTTCTTTAGAAAAAGAAAAAGTACATTTATTACACACACACTACTAAATACTATGCATTAATTTACAAATATATACATTAGGCAGATTTAAAATACCATAAATGGCATTGTGTAATCACATTTGACCCCTAAAGGGTCATGCCCCTGAAATTACAGTACCACCCACCTATACCAGATAACACATCACAATATAAGGGGTATCACTATAGATAAAACAGGCCTATTGGCTTTATCAAAGGTTCAAGATCAACAAACCACATGTTACAAAGACCATCATTTTGTGCCTAAATGCAATAATCAATAATAACTATGCGTAAATGCAATAATCAATATTAACTAGGTGTAAATGCACTTGTTAATGTTAAGGAAGCATGTCCATGTTGAGCAATAATCGCTGTGAACATTATTATGTCAATAAAGCATTTTTAAATTACCATAACGTGTATGTGTGATGTTTATATATGTTCGGACAATACATGATGCAATCATAAAAACAGCCCCTAGAGAGTGCCACTTTTAGATCGCATAAATAACAACCATAGATCCAGCCCCTAGACTTATACACCTTCATCCACATTAAATACAGTCATATAACAAATCCCTAGAGGGTGCTGCACCCCACCTGTAGAGCAAAAGTTTGAGCTCTGGGAGTCTTTTAATAATTATGTGAAAATCCCAGCATGTCATGGATTTCTTGAATCCTCATACATAAGGCCAGTACCTTTAAAAATTATTTGTGGGGGGCTGCTGTAACTCTTACAGCCGCCTCAACATTTCTTAGGTTCGTTGATGGTGGCTCTGTCCTCCTGGACACAAGAAGCAAACAAAATGCAGATGAGCCTCTCCTGAGACATTATAGGGTGCTTCTCCAAGTAAGCCGTGGATATTATAACAGTGGGCCTCCCGCTGTGCTGGGAGCCTGCACGTCTTTGTTTTTTTTTGTTTTTTGTTTTTGGAGGTCCCCGGTCCCCACATTCCTCCATTTGCTGGGGGCAGCTCAAGTAGCCCACCCCTGGCTGCCCCTGCCAGCTCTCCGCTGGAGCAGCAATCTCCTTGCACTGCAGGAGCCAACAGCTATTTTCCCCTACTCGCTCCTGTGGGCAGGGAGTTTATCTTCTGTGGTGGCCGCCCCCACAGACTACACAAAGAACAGGGATCAAGGGTCAGGCTCATCAACATTAGGGCAGTTTGGATCCCAGGCCCTTTCTCTCTCTCTCGGGGGAGCACAGCGGCACTCCCCACTCTCTGCATCAGCCCACGGGGAGATGAGAGCCCCCGGGAGAAAAAATGGAAACGGGGAGAGGGCCAAGTGCAGGCCACTCCTAGATAATATATAAATAATTTGCCTGGCACCCCCAGGGGGTAGTGCAAAGGAGAATCAGCTGAGCTCCATGCTCTCCGTTACTCAGAAAAGTTCAAAGGTGGCCAACCTTTAAAAGGCCATAACTCGTCACCCGTTGGACCAATTTGGACGCTCTTGGGCTCATTTTACTCCTGGTTGCAAGCTTTATCCAAGGGCAGTTTCCTAATCTAAAGGGAACTGGTTTCAAGGGCTCCTGGCACCAGCTGTCCTCTTTGTATTTGCCTCTGGGTGCAGAAGTCCACAGCTTTCACCCAACTGGGCCTCAGGGTATGGGGGTAATGAGGGGCAGCTCACTGACCCTTGGAGAGAACCACTGGTCATGGAGTCAACTGGGGGCAGAGTCCTCAGTCCGTTTGGGAATCAGAGGGTTTCTCCTTGCAGCTGTCTATGGCTTTTGCAGTCCCAGAGTCCAGCAGCAAAAAGCACAAACAACACCAACCAAGACAGCGCCTTCCTCTTGTGCAACACTTTGCAAAGAGAGGGTGGACCATTCTAGAAGCCAGGCAACCCTGGCCAATCCTGGGGTGTAACATCACCTCTCCATCCCTATTCCAACTCTCCTGCATATCATACTGGGACAGTTGAAGATGGCATCATCCAGGAGTCACTGGTCACATCTGTTCCACTCCTCGCTAATGTCACTGACATGGTCTTTCCCACCAAAGTACAAAGAGAAGCCCCTTCCCCTTTGCCTCCAATTGTCTGGGCTTCCTCCTTTGTTCGGTGGACCCGGGCTCTCCCCATTCCTGGTGCATTGTGGCAAGTAATTTACAAATGCAGATTTTTATCCCCACCCTTTCCTCACCAGGAGCTGAGTGATGCTCCCTTTGTGTGGAGAGGCCTTTGTTCCTGCTGATGGAGAGAAATGTAATTAACTTGGCACAGCAGGATAGAAAAAGGCCTGGGCTCTGATCCTAAGCTGACCCAGAGAAATTTGACAATCCTGGATGACCTATTCTCTTGGGATCCTCAGATTTGGATTTCTCTCATATGTTCCACCCCATTTTGATATGTCACTGGGCTTTGTAGGCCAAGTTAGGAAGAGGATCTGCACTCTAAGGCAGTTTCCCCCCTGTGTGTATTATATAGTGCCACTGTAGGCAAGACAGTAAATCACACTGACTTTCCCTATAAGTGTGCACTAACATTATAAGGCCTAACCCCAGACAAACCTCTTATCCTTCAGAGTCCACTCTACACCAGGCTACCTGTGTGCAATTACCGGACTGCCCACAACTGTAGTCTCACATGTGCAGCCCTCACAGGCATGCACACACTTTGTGCACATGTGTTCACATATAATCAGCCAAGTGCCCTTTATCCTAGCTGCGTTGCAGCGGCCTTATTGTAAAAGGCGGACACTGGCAGTAAACATGCACAGTCAATTTGCCATGTGATCACAGTGGGTGAGTCACATGTAGTGAGACTCATCCACTGTAAAAAGTCCAAAACCGGTCAATCCAAAAAGCATAAAAATCCGGGTGTACTTAATAGGCATAATCCGATTGCCATCCAAAGGTATTGTAAATATTCCGTCATTGTTTTAAAGTTCAAGCATGACCACCACATTCCATAATGATCTCCTGGTTTAGAGGAAGAGACCATGTGGAATGTAGTGCACTGCAGATGAAATGAGGGACAAGCAAGAAACTCATTAGCACTGCCAAGGACCTTTGAGTATCAAGACAGATATAGCTTTAAATGTAAGGATGTATGTATTATTTAATAATTTCTGTTTATTACAAGATCCTTGCAGACATCTAAGAAGATATTCCAGCAAGAATTATCACCTTGCAAATCTTCTCTCCCAAGGGTTTGACAGAGGCAGTGACCATAATCAAAATGATACCCTACAAAGAATATCTGACATTTTGTGTAACAAAATACCTAACTGTAGGCTTTAATATAGAAATAGAACAACACCTTTAAATGCCTGTTGATTTTAATATATGTTTTTCACAAACAATATGTCAAGCCTAACGTGTTTATTATAGTTTTTATAATAAACAGATCAGACCTATGGCAACAGAAATATTTTCACCTAGTGAACCAATCCGGCCTGTAGATGTTATCATCATAACCATCTGAGGCATTCTGTACTTAGCAGAAGTTTTCCCACAAGGTGATCATCAGACATACAGTCATAAAATTACAAAGTATACATAACTGCAGTTGGCAAAATAAAATACTATCTCTCCTAAGAGGGCCTAACAAGTATTCTGACAGAAGAAATATTCTATACCCATGAATTGTCAGAGGGGCTAACCAGCAACAAAATGCTTACCCACTATGGTAATCTGTGAGATTTCATGTAGCAAAATACCTATGTGTAGTCTTTAATAAAGAGTAACAACAATCTATCCTTAAATGGTCATTAGCTTTAAATCTGCTTTTCACTGCCTTTATCGTAACTTTTCATTATAAACAATCAATCCTATATTCTGTATCATTGACTTGTAACCATAATCAACTCAGATCTACTGTGCTGGTTCATAAGCATTCCCACAAGGCCGCAATCAGGTATACTGTAATAAACATACAAATATGTACAAGATACAGGTGTCAAAACAATGCAAAATCCCTACTAATTAATAAAGCCTAATAAGGATCATCATAGTGCAAAATGGCTATCCTCATGGTTTGTTCAGGTGGGTCACCAGCACCAAAACCCTTACCTACTACAGTAATCTGCTAGATTCCATGCAACAAAATGCCTGCCTACAGGCTTTAGCACAGTGCAATACCTATCTACCCTTAAAAGCTGCTTGCCTTTAACACATCTGGTTTCATAATAATGTAAATAAGGCCTACTTGCTTTGTCATAACGTTTCAATATAAACAGATCACACCTAAGGAATCTGACATAATTTTTTACAGTGAATTGATAAGGCCTTTACCCTTTACCAATGGCTTGCAACTTTATACATACCCAGGCCTACAGAAGTGCACAGAAGCTGGCAATCATCATGCATATGTTTATAAAATTACAAATATATACACAATTACAGTTGGCAAAAACAATATACAGCCCCTCTCAATAGGGCCTAACAAGAATCATCATAGCAAAATTCGACTCCCATGTTTTCAGAGTGGGTGATCAATGCCAAACCCCTTTCCTGTTGAGGATAATCTATGAGATTCTATGTAATAAAATACCTATCTGTAGCCTTTCATGCAGAGTAATAACAATACACCCTTAATGTCTATTGATTTTAACATATGCTTTTCACAATCAATCTTTCAGTCATACTGCCTTTATCTTAACATGTTATGCTAAACAATCAGGCATGTAGCCTTTATCATTAGCGTGTCACTATAACCAACTTAAACCCATTGTACTGAGCATAAGATTTTCACAAGGCAATCATAAAAGTACATATGTATACAAATTACAGTTGGCAAAGCAAAATACTATTTCCTAAGAGAGCCTAATAAGGATTATAGGAGCATACCATATCATGCCACATTTTATGGCCTTAAGGGGAGTTAAATATGCCAATCAGGGATTAGACAATTTCTACGTCTTTTAGGAGTTAGAGTACAAACACTGGGCACTTGACAGGAGTGTTCCAATTGGCAGAGTCAAAAACCAGCAATACAATTGAGCAAAAAATAGTTGTAACCATGCAAAAAGGGGCATCTTCTCACAACTCCTGACTCCAAGTGGGCCCAACTGACTACTGAGACCCTGCAGGATTCTGACTGGAGAGAGACTTGGTCCTAGAACCCTTCCCTGAGGAGCTAGGAGCTACCAGACAGACCACAAGGAACTTTACCAGGAATTGTAGACTAAATCCAAAAGTAAAATCCTTGACTGGGAAGACCCTCTTGGTGTATCCAACCTCTGTTCCCTGGCAGTCAGCCTGAAATTTTGCCTATGTCCCACCACTAACAGTGACGTCTGATTGGTGCTTTCTTTTTTCTTGGTGCTTTTTTGCCCTACAACTTCAAAATAATACTTCCTGTTCCACCTAGCCTACTTTAATGATCTTGCTACCTTTTTGCTCATTGAAATGTTCTCTATTTTTCAAATTTGACTTGGGATTGTTATTGTTTTCTGTTCTTCACTTGAAAATTGTTGATACTGCTTGAACTTAGCATGCATTTCTTTAGAGATTTAGTATTTTTTTTTTTTAGTATTTATTGAGTTTTATATAGCGCTGGCTGGACCCGAAGGTATCAGAGCGCTTTACATTATGAACAGCAGCAAGTTAGAACAATAATCAATTAAACATTTTTCACGAACATTTCAAAGTGAATGCCAAATCATAGGCGGGAGAGACGGAGAAGGAGGGATAAGAGTAAGACTAGAAGGATAGATGGGGGAGGGGGGAGAGACCCAGAGGGGGGAGGGGGCATAGGCAGAGCGGGCAGAAAGAGAAAGACGTTCAACTCAAGCGAAAAGAAAACATAGCAAAAAAAAACAAACATAAGGTCAGGGAACAGTAATTTGGAGACAGAGTTGAGTGGAATTAACAAGGATAGTGGACAAAATTCAAAGGGGGGGGAGAAGGTAGAAAGGGATAAAAGTGATGTTATGAAAGCGGGTGCAGGGATAGGAGGGAGCCAGGAGAGGGTGGATGGAGTAAGGCAGACCAGAAGGAGGGGGAAATACTTTGATGATCATCGGAGTGAGAGCGGAGGGGAGGGTGGAAGGACATGAGTAGAACAAGATGGTGGGTCCAGGTCCGAGAGATCTGCGATGGTCCGCAACAAAATGGCTGGCGGGTCAAAAGTCAGAGGGACAAAAGTCCATGATGCGAACCAGGGAGTAAGAATTAAGCGCAAAGAGGGAAGAAGTCAAAGGAGGGTACACAGTTCCATAGTCAATGGTAGGAGGCAGGGAGAAGAAGCATGCAGAGGCTCCGGACCACAGGGGCATTGGCGATGATAGTCCTCCAGGCGTAGCTCCTGCACCCCCATACCTGTAAAGGGCTCTCAGGTCAAAGAAGACGGGATCAAGGCGGAGTACCTCAGAGTGGACGGCCAGCATGGGCGGGGCAGCGAGGCAGCAGCATGAGCTGGGAGTATTCTCCGGGTTGGCAGACTGCAGGTGGGAAAGCGGGTACAACAGAGCAAACAGCGCCGTGGCACTCACCATCGACCCAGGAAACATTGCAGGTGATATAGCGTCGGGCCAGCAGTAACTTGCGACCTGGTGAGTTGAGGGACGGTACGGATGAGTGGAATCTCGTCCCCGTTCAGACTGCCGCCTTCTGGAGCCATTCCGATGATGAAAGAGCAGTGTCCAGGCTGGTTTGAAGATCAGGCATCCGCGGGTATTAGTTACGAGGGAAGCAGCAGAGGGAGAAAACAGAAGCCGCGGGACGTGGTCTGTCATGTCCCGATGTCCAGACGGGTAGGTGACGGCCGCGGGAAGACCCGGGCCAGGCTCCTCATTAGCTGAACCAGGCGGCTCCACTGGGCATCAGCCATGTCATCACGATGTCCCGGATGTGTGGAGATCTCACCCCCGGTTCAATCCGTCACCATCCGGAGCCCACCGACGTTTTCAGATCTGCGCCAAGGCTGATCTTACATCGGCAGTCCATGGCGGTTCATTCCGAGGGCAGTAGCAGAGGCGTAAAAATAACAGCAGCGGGACGAGGGATGCCATGTTCCGATGTCCGGCTGGGTAGGTGTTGGCTGCGGGCGAAACCTGGGCCAAACACCTCTTTAGCCGAACCAAGCGGCTCCACCGGGCATCGGACATGTCCTCACGAAGTCCGCAGTCGGTTACGGGGAAAATTACGGGGATAAAGAGGGATTATAAGCGAAAAAGGCATTCCCTGTCCGGGAACTCTCGGCCGGAGCTCCGCACCGGACGGCCATCTTGGAACAGCTTTCCTGCTGCTTGTGCCCTACCTACCAGGGGTTTAGCTGAGATACTCTCAGAAGTGTATTTTGACCAACCAAGAACAGATTTATTGAATTAGTAGGGGTGCCCCCTTTCCAAATTAAAAAAACAATTTCTGACACCAACCATGCTGGTTGCCTTCTCGGATTCCCAGTTGGAGATGCATTTCCCCTATTGTTACCCTGCTGCCTGCAGTGTGCTGTCATCTTCAAACTGTTCTATGTGGGTTCCGTGAAGGCTGGCACTCGCCCATTCCACTCCATGTGCATTTCTATGCTGCAGCTTGTCGGAATCTGGCTGGCTGAACGACGAGCAGCTAAACCCATCTCTGCAACTGCAACTCCCTCTGATGAACAGCATCTGCTTCCATTGCCAACAAGAAATTTAAGTATGAACTCAAACACCCACAAAGTCCTCTGAATACATATCTCACATGCATAGACAAGACTGTGATAGACAATAGCAATACACCTGTGTTTTCAGTACTGGCTGCATGTGGTGGGTGACCCTGTTTGCAATTCAATAATGGGAGTCAAGGGATCCTCCGATTTAGGTTGATATCTCTAAAGATGACACAGAGGATTTGATTTAAGTAGTTTACTGGAGTCTTTTAATGCAGACACCTCCAAACATCCTCAGGTCAAGGAAGCCAGGATGCAACTGGCATGAAGAACCTTCCATGAGCATCACTCAACATTTTTGCACTCCGGGTTCCACAGTGTGACATCATAATCAGTATAAAAGGTGCAGCAGAATATAAAAGAATTAACATTGAGCTATGGCATTAATACCATGCCACTGGTCCTAACATAAAAATACGTGTTATTCCTTTTTGAAAACATATAATACTAACTGTATAACACAATTATTGAATGCTAGTCCTGTGTTGACTATCTGAATTTCTAAACCTATGTCACTCTTCAAAAATAAGACTTTACTGTGAATCTTTCTTTATCCCATGTTATGTTTATTTGTAAACGCGCACTATCACCCGCAAGGGAATCCTGGTGCTGACCATGATCTGGACTGCCCATGAAACTCAAAGCTTAAAAGTTTCTTTGCTTCAATGAGCTCAAAGTAGCATCTTGTTTCTGAGGTTCCTGAGAGAACAGACAGTATTTGTTGCAGGCATGGCTTAGCTACTTCCCAGTTCCCTAGGCCTGGGCGTACTGTTAGAACAGTGGCGAATCAGTCATTCTAGTTTCGAAGGCTGAGCTGTCACCATATTCTGAAAAAGTACTCTTATGATTTACCTCCAGGAGCCAGTAGAGGGTTGTAACACACACTTATTGGGACACAAGTGACTGCAGAAGATGCTCCCTCTCCAGCCAGCAAACAACTGACTACATAGAGAACCCATTAGAGTCATAGTACATAAGAGTTCTAGAACATGGGCACTATGCCAGTCTACTCCCTTAGTTTAAAGGTACACTTGCCATGAATAAGCTATGTACACAGATACAACACATCTTCTTCGCTTTACAGAAATAAAACATATGATCATATGTGCTGCAGACTGCAACAAACAATGTTGGCCACTTGATTAATAGGACGGTGCACAGTGGGATGACAAGTCATTGATGTAACACAGCATTGCGCATTTGAAGGTTTTCTATAAACTGGGTTTTGGCCACTCTCTGCCCTTTAAACCAACATTCTAACAACCACGCATATCAAATGGAATAGCCTTTTTCTCATCAAACCTGAAGCGCTTTGTCAGTTCAATGAGGCAGCATACTAAACAAGCATTGACAAAGCCAATAGGTCTTGCCTATGCGAGAGCTATTGGCTTTGGCAATGTGTTTTAGCTATGCTGTACACCGGTGTGGATGTTGTTGAGCATGGCTAAAAGTTAGTGACTGTGGTTTGGGGATAGGGTAGATTTGGGAAGATTGGAGTGGGATAGATTGGAATGGGGTAGATTGGAGTAGCGTGGAGTGGCATAGATTGAGGTAGAGTGGAGTAGATTGGGGTAGACTGGAGTGGGGTAGATTGGGAAGAGAGGGGTAGAAGTGGTAGATTGTACAATACAATACAATATATTTCTAAAGCGCACACTACCTAGCAATGTGTCCCGGTGCTAGCGAGTAGATTTACCACATTGTCTAAAAGCACAAGCAAACTTAGGAGAAGGTTAATGCAAAATCAAAGAGAAGCATTTTAAGTCCTTTCCTGAAAACCATTTCAGATGGACAGGTTATCAAGTCCAAAGGTAGCGGGGTAGATTGAGGTAGAGTGAAGTAGACTGCAGTGAAGTAGATTGGGGGGTGGAATAGAGTGGGATAGATTGAATTGGGGTAGACTAAGGTGGATTGAAGTAGACTGGGGTGAGTGGGGTGAATTGGAACAGAGTGGGGTAGATTGTAGTGAGGTAGAGGGAGGTAGTGTCATATGTCCTGTGCAGGCCTATTGTCATGTTCCCTTATATTAGCATGAGCACATTGCAGGCTGCTCTCTGCTTTGTGCACGTTACTATACAAACGTATTCTGCTTCGTGCCACGCTGTACTTTCACACAGAACCTGCTGTTGTCTTTGCGTTCTATTCTTTCCTGGGATTTAGTCTGAATACCGTAGACAAAATCAAAGGACTATGTCCCTTGTTATTCTGTTTTGGTCAGGCTCTAGCACCTTGACAAAACACACAAATGCAGCTGTTGTTTGGGAGCACGTACCCTTTGTCATATAGGTATGCACAGACATGCAAATACACACTTGGAGAGAGATTTTACACAGAACTCGTGATTAAACCTAAGATGTAGAACTTTCATCTCTGCATGCTACGGTACGGGGTCCGCTGCAAACACAGAGAGATCTTCTGATATATAATCACCTTGCTACTGTAGAAGGGGAGGGGGGTTTGTTTACCCTGTCTAATACCACGATAGCTCCTTTTATGATTTATGGATTACTTACTTTGCTGACCATATTTGTGTTGGGCATCTTCTTATTTATTGTGGCACCTATACTGCATACTAGAGCACAATAGTTCAAATAAATATTTTAAACGTTTCTCGTGTCTCTGTCAGATCTTACTGCAGACAAATGCGAGTGAAAGGGTGTGTCCTGTCACTGCGATTCCTGAGAGGGTCGGGAGTGTTGTGTTCTGGGGTGTCTAATCACTTGTCCTCCTGTGAGTGAGTGGGAGGGCAAGTGAGACACTATAGCTAGCCGGTACCGGGCTCATGGGTACCAAGGTGGTAGGATAACTCACTCCCTGCCTACTAAGGTTCTATGTTTCCAAGCATAGTTCTGTGACTCCACAGAATCCCTGCAACAGTAGACTGGAGTGGATTCAATTGTAGTGGAGTAGAGTGGGGTAGACTATAGTGGAGTACAGTGGGGTAGGGTGGAGTGGGGTAGGGTGGAGTGGGTTAGGGTGGAGTGGGTAGACTGGGGTAGGGTAGACTGGAGGGAGTGGGGTAGATTGGGGTGGTATGGGGTAGATTAGGGTGGAGCAGGGTAGATTGGTGTAGGGTACATTGGAGTAGGGTGGATTGAAGTGGGGTGAGTGGGCTGGGGTGGGGTGGGAATCGGTCTGGTGGGGTGGAATAGATTGAGGTTGAGTGGGGTGGGGTGGGGCAGATTGGAGTGGTGTGGGATAGATTGGGGTGGGGTGGAGTCCATTGGGGTGGAGTGGGCTACACTGGGATGGAGTGGGTTAGATTGGGGTGAAGTGGGGTATATTTAATTGGAGTGGGGTAGATTGGAATGGGGGAGATTGGAGTGGGGTAGATTGAGGTAGAGTGGGTGGGGTAGATAGAGTGGGGTGGGGTGGGGAGGAGTGAGGTAAATTTGAGTGGAGTATAGTAGATTGGAGTGGTGTAGTAGGAGCAGAGTGGGATAGATTGGGAAAGAGTGGAGAGGGTGGATTGGGGTACATTGGAGTGGGATAGATTGGGTGAACTGGTGCAGAGTAGATTGTAATGGAGTGTGATAGTTTGGAGTGGGGTACATTGGAGTGGGGTAAAGAGGAGTGGGTTGGAGTAGATTGGGATGGGGTAGAGTGGGGTAAATTGGAGTGAAGTGGAGTAGATGGGTGGAGTGGGGTAGATTGGAGTGGGGTAGGGTAGATTGAGGTAGGGTAGGGTTGATTGGGGTGAAGTGGGGTAGATTGGAGTGGAGTGAGGTAGATTTAAGTGGAGTGAGATAGATTGGGGTAGATTTAGTGGATAGAGTGGGGTAGATTGAGTGAAATGGATTGGGGTAGATTGGAATGAAGTGGAGTGGAGTGGGGTAAGTGGTGTGGGGGCATGGAGCGGTAGGGGCGTGGAGTGGATGGACGTAAAGTGGAGGGCATGTCGTAGAGTGGAGTGTTTTAAAATGGAGTGGCATGGTGTAGAGCAGAAGGGCATGGAGTGGAGTGGTGTAGAGTAGAGTAATGTAAAGTAGAGTGGTGTAGTGTAGAATATGCATGCTGTGGTAGCACACTGCTGTGATAAATCAGGACCTGTTTGCAGTGTCCCCCCCCCCCTTTTTACCCCCATTTTGACTACTAGGTGCTGGTTTTGTGACTCAGATTGTGTCCTGGGCGCTGAATAAAAGTACATGGTTAGGTATAATTGTATGCAAATTCGACTTTGGAAATAAACATACTTCCAAAGTAGTAATCTACCTTATTTTTACATATAAGTCACCCCTAAGGTCTCCCCTAGGTGCCCCGGGGGCAGGCTGCCATGTAACTATAAGCAGGGACATTATAAAAGATGTTTTATAAGCCCTGGTGAGGGAAAAACTGACAAATTTGTTTTCCCCCAATGAGGATAGGCTCGATAGGCTAACATTGGAATATTTTATTTCAGTATAAACATTGCTAGAAAGGAGCTGAACATGTCATTCAAGGTATCAAATGAATACTTAGGATAAACCCAAAACATGCCAATGTTAGATTTATAATAACTATTACAGAAAATAAGTTATTTAACGTTCTTTTCTATGAGACAAAATCCAGTTTTCCATTTGCCCTTTCCTGATTAGCCAGCCTTTCCCAAGCTGAGCCAGAGCTGCTTGATGAGTTATGAAGTGTCCTGTTAGAGCAGACAAAGATTTCCTGTGAGTAGAGAACTTTAGCTGCAAAAGCCAAATGGCAGGAAGGTGGGGAAACCACAGTCGTCTTCAAAGGGAGAATGACAGTTTGGGACCAGCACAGGCTGACCCTCACATGCTGCACACCAGCCACACAGGAGCCTCATTTATTAGACTAGTCAGGGGGTTGAAAGGGGTGTGTTAGTGAAACATAGCCACTCCAGTGGGTTGGCATAGCCAGATCTAGCCCCAAAGGAGAGGCTTTGTTCATGTTAGATTTTGAGAGAATGGTGCTTTCTGGAACAAGAATCTGCCACACTTTGGAGGAAGTGGTCATACACCTGGGTGGCACTCTGCATCCCATTGGTCAGGGGTGCCCCTCTGCTTGATACCCAGAAACTGTGAATACATATGGGAGAGCTGCATAGCTCCACAGGTCTGACGCTTTAAACTACAAGCAGAAAAAAAACTGCCCTGCTGGAATCTGGATCTGCACCCAAAGGACTGCACTCTGAAGGACTGCACATGCTGCACAATCTGTTACTCCTGCCCTAAGGACGTTGCCTTGCTTCAAGAAGGGTTAAGGAGTGGACTCCCTGAAAACTACAGGTTAACTGAGCTCATCTGCATCATCTCCACCAAGAAGTCCCCACCCTGGAGTGCATCCAGTGAACTTTTAAGGATTTTTTTTTTAATAATTCTTTTTATTAACAGTCATCGACATAAAATATGCAGTACAGAGGAAGCAGTACATTCTCATTTAACGAAGACAATGAGCAACAGTTCTTTGTTACATTACAGTACAAAGTCAAGTTACGGGGTTGGGAGATCGTCCTGGTCAACGCTACGTGGGGGAGTGCAGATATCTCCTCAATAGGAATTCCACAAGCTCCAAATTCGGGACCATTTTTGGGGGCAACCCCTGGCTGCATAGACAGTCTTTTCCCTAAACATGCACCAGTCGAGATCTGTTTCCCAGGCCTGTACTAAAGGAGGCTGCGCCGCCCCCACAGTTGTGCAATATTCCTCTTTGCCACCATTAATCCCAGCGTAACCCACTGTGTGTGGTAGTTATTCAAATCAGTAGGTTCCCATATATTCAAAAGGCATCTACGTGCTTCGGGGCGGAGGACTAATGTGAGTACTTCACTTAAAACATTGTGTATTTTCTGCCAATAGGATTGTACGTGTTCACATTCCCAGAGTATGTGCATAAATGTGCCCTCCTGGCCGCATCCACGCCTACACTCTCCCCCCTCAGCTCTACCCATTTGTACCAAACGAGGCCCTGTAATATACACCCTATGGAGAATTTTGAGTTGCACTAGTCTGAGTCTAGCTGAGATCGCCACCACCCTTGGGGAAGATACCGCCTCCTGCCACTCTTCATCATCCAGTTCGATGCCATCTCTCACCCATTTCTCCCGTAGGGGCTGGAGGGGGTCTGCCATGTTATTGATCAATTTCTTACACGTTAATGATATGATTTTCTCAGGTAGGTGACCATCTAGCAACCGATCTTCTAACGGGGAGGATTCAGGGGGAGATGAGCCTTTAGGGAGGTGTGATTGCAGTGCGTGGCGGACCTGTGAGTATCGAAAGCGTTCTGAGTCCGCTAACTCATGCTGTTGCTGTAGAGAGGCAAATGCCTTCACTTCGCCCTTCTCCCACAGATCTTTAAGATCCCAATGAGTTCCCACCTATCGAATCCCTTAGATTTCCATAGATTACCCAGCTGTTCGGAGTCCCATAAGGGGGTTGCCAACGTGAGTTTTTGTCCCCATCCTAAGGATTTAGTGACGGCATGCCAGATACGAACTGAGTGCCCAGTTGGGCCCGTCAAGGGGTATCGGTTAGGCTTGGAATAGAGTGCCCTGTTGTAGTTCCCTCCCAGTAGGAGCCATCTATCCATGTTATACCCTGAATCATTAGGGCGGCCATAGGTACCATGATTGATGGCCGCAAGATGCGCCGCCCAGTACTATTTCTTAATATCTGGGAGGCCAATTCCCCCATCATACCAATTCAGCGTGAGCTTATTCAAGGCAATGCGGGGCTTCCCGTCCCACAACAGGTCCCGCTGAAGGCCCTCAATTTCTCTAAAATATGTAATCGGAACAGGGTCTAGTGAATTCTGCAAGGCATATAAAAACCGGGGTAGTGACATCATTATAAAAAGAGCCGCTTTGCCCAAGAGTGAGAGGGGAAGCGTCTTCCAACTCGCTATATCACGTTTAAGTCTCTGTAGCGGCGGGAGAAGATTGTGATTAAAACTGAGTGTTTGGTCCGAGGAGATAAAAATTCCCGGATATTTGAAGCCTGCTGAGCTAATTTGGATTGGACAGTCTCGTGGTGGAGAGGGGGGTTCCCCTTTGAGGACGTACAGGAGGGACTTACTCCAGTTGATGGAGAATCCAGAGTATCTGCCAAATATTGCCAGGATGTCGAGGACCGCCACCAGGGATCTCCTGGGGGAGGCCAGGTACAAGAGAATGTCATCTGCATATAGTGAGATACGGTCCTCCCAGTCAGGGGACCAACGCAGACCTCGTATTACTGGGTTCCTCCGAATCCATGCCACCAACGGTTCCAAGGCTAGGGCAAACAGAAGAGGGGAAAGAGGACATCCCTGACGGGTTCCCCGACTCAAAGTGAATGTATCCGAGTTTTTATTATTGACCACGACCTGCGCCATGGGCTCTGAGTACAGGAGGCGCACCCACTGAATGAAGCCCGGACCAAACCCCATTTTTGCAAGCACTGCTAAGAGATATGGACATTCGACGGTATCGAATGCCATGGTCGCATCTAGTGACACAATTATAGCTGGTTCTTGAATCGTGGCTACTCTCCCCAGAACCCCATGGACTCTGCGCAAGTTCAGTGCTGTGTTGCGGTGTGGCATAAAGCCGGACTGGTCAGGATGTACAAGACCCCCTATTATTTTAGCTAAGCGATTGGCAAGGAGCTTGGCTAGAATTTTGGGTTCTGCATTCAGCAGGGAAATCGGCCTGTAGGATGCGCAGTCAGTCTTGGGTTTACCCTCCTTATGGATGGTGACTAACGTAGCCACCCTTTGGTCTCTTGGTAATATCCCCCGCTCCTTGCTTTCATCAAACATGGCTTTTAAGTATGGAGCTAATGTGTCAGACCTGAGTTTGTATAATTCAATGGGTATACCATTGGGACCGAGGGCCTTCCCTGAACACAGCGATCTAATGGCCTGCGCTATTTCGTCCGGTGTCAAAGCACTGTCTAAAAAGTTATGGTCTTGCTCAGACAGTGTGGGGAGCGCTATGTCTTGTAGTAACTCGCGAGAGTCATCCTCAGTATAGGGTGCAACGGTCGTGTACACCGCACTGAAGTGGCTGGCAAACTGATTTACAATTTCTTGTGGGTCAGTTATGGATATACCACCCGTGCTCCCGAGTTCCGGAACCAGTCTACTCGCCCACTCCTTCTTATCGAGCCAGGCGATTAGTTTCCCTGCTTTGTCTCCCAGGTCATAAATTCTGCCCAGTTTTTCCCTCCCCAGACGTTTGGCCCTATCAGTCCCTAGAGCTCTGTAACCGTCTTGTTTGAGGCGGAGTAAGTGCAGTTTCTCTGGTGTGATCTCAGTTTCCAATTCCCTTTCTAGCCGGTAGATCTCTGCCTCGGCTTCCGAGATTTCTTTCTGTCTATCTTTCTTCATCCCAGCTATTAGTGACAGGGCTTGTCCCCGTATTACCAACTTAAAGGCTTCCCAGAGGGTCTGTGAGGAGTCGACTGTTCCCTCGTTTTCTTCAAAGTAATTATCTATGGCTTTGAGAAGGTCTTTACGGATCACAGGATCCCGGAGATACCACGGGTTGATGGGGGGTAATTTTCCCCACCCTTGCCTGGTGAAGTACTATGTATACCCACATCGGGGAATGATCGGAGATGCCCCTGGCTAGATGTCTAATTTCGTGGATGTGATCAATTTGTGAAGCGGGGACCAGGATGTAGTCTATGCGGGAGAGGCTATGATAGGCTCCAGAGTGGAACGTGTGTTGTACTTTTTCTGGGTTGTATGTTCGCCACCCATCAGCGAGCCTCAAGGAAGTCAGGTAGCCATCGAGAAGATGGTCCTATTTCACGTGGAGGGTGGTGATCTAGCGTGCCAGAGACCACCGAATTGAAGTCGCCTCCAATTACTAGAAGGCCCTCCGGGAGCGAGAGTAAGATGGTGCTCAGATCCTTAAATGTGGTATTCTGCAGGCCAGGTGGTATGTAGACTGACATGAGTGTTATACTGTGTCCTTCCCACTGACCCGTGACTCCTATATATCTGCCCCGGTCATCTGTCCATGTGGAACCCACGGCGAGGGGGAAGGAGTTTCTCACCATAATGCCAACACCTCGTGAGCTGGTCGTGAAACCCGCGTGTGCCACCATTTTGTATCCCCATCTTTGTAGCGCCTTACAAGAGCTTCCTACCAGGTGTGTTTCCTGAAGCATGATAACGTCGGGGGCTAGCCGTTTAACATATTGTAAGACAACGCTACGTTTGACCTTATCTCTAAGCCCGTTGACATTCCAGCTCAGTATTTTAACACTTTAGTCCCACTGTGCACTCATTGAGATTAGAATAGGTCTTCGTGTCCTCTGCCTCAATGCCAACTAGTCTTGTCGATGCTAAAGCCATAACAATAAACAACTGCAAACCCCAATCCCAACAACCCCCCACCCTGCTCCCCTGCACTTTGGGCGTAGAACTGCCCATTTAGAACTTGCAGAGTGCCTGTCGCCCAGCTAGTGAACTAAAAGAAGAAAGATATGGGGCGCAACACCCCGCCCCCCTGCCTTCCCCTCCCCGGTCTCTGCTGTGTGATACCCAAGAAAAATCATACCCTACTGGTCTGAGTTTTAGTCCCTGGGAGAAGTCTCTCATCAGCTCCAGAGTATTATTGGTACCAGAAGTTTTCCCCACACACAGGTGAGGACTCAGCACGGACAAAAGTCGATCCGTCATCTGTCCAGGCCCTCCTCATCCTTTTTGCTGGGTGTCCGGCATGTCGCCACGGTCATGGTGGTTAGAGTCTTGGTCTGTCCGGTTCTCAAGCCATTCGGAAGCTGCTTCTGGTTGTTCAAAGAACCAAGCCCGTCCCCCTGCCTCCACTCGAAGTCGTGCCGGGAAGAGCATCGCATATTTAAACCCGCTCTCTCTCTGAGTTTCTTTTGACCATCAGAAATGATCTCCTCTGCCATCTGTGTGAAGTCCAGAAAAAAGGTGATTTCGGCGTTGTCATAGCAAAGTGGGGGAGCCGTTCTGGCATTTTGGAGGATCACATCTCTGTCCCTGAAATTCAGCACTCTCGCTAGCATTGGGCGTGGGGGAGCCCCCCGCTTCGGACGACCTGCCGGGACCCTGTTCGCCCTCTCTACGACAAAGAATTTGCTGAGGCCTTTAGGCTGCAGATGATTCAGGATAAGATCCTCTACAAAGAGGTCAGGTGCCTGCCCCTCTACTCTTTCCGGCACCCCCAGTATACGTATGTTGTTCCTCCGGAGGCGCCCTTCATAATCGTCCAGCTTGTGTTCAGCAAACTTACGGAAGGTTTGTAGGTCATGAATGTTTCCTTGGAGTTGCGTGACGTCATCCACTAGGCTCGCCGTGGTGATCTCCACCTGTTTAACCTTCTCATTGATTTTGGTGAGGTCAGCTCGAATGAGGTTCACTTCAATCGAGATTGAGTCCATCTTATACTCCAACGAGGTCTTGACCCCAGTGATCGCCTCCATAACGTCTTTCAATGTGAGCTCCTGGCTCTCCCCTCCCGGTTCACCTATGGATTTGCCCCTGGCGTGCAAGTCTTGCAGCGTGTCTTTTGGGAAGGCATAACGGTCTAATTTGTTTGTTTGGACAGTTTTGGGGCCCTTCGCGCCCGCAGTCTTGGTCTTCTCCATATTCGCTTCCCAGTAAGCCAAGGACGCGGTGGCTCAGTCCCCCCATCCCCTCGATCTCCTGATGTGCGGTATGGTGTGAAGTTGAGCCGTTACCCGCAAACGCCACAGGCACGGACACGGGCGAACAAGGCTACGAAGTGAAGGAGCAATAGGAGGGAAGGGCACGAGCTGCCGCCCCTCGCACGTGTGCTCTCTGGGTTAGTGGACAGTCTCAGGCGGCAGGTGCGGACCCCCACAGCAGACCCACGCGGTCACTTACAGCGGAGCACCTGGGTTTTGTGGTCCCACACCCCAGTAGGCTCGCTTTCTGAGCCACTCGGCGGGGCTCCAGCCTCCCTCGATCGTCTGCCAGGGCCTCTCAGCCGCCAAGAACTCGGCCCCATGCCACCGGGCACCGTCACACCGGGGGGTGGGAACGTCTTTCCCCCGTTCCTCCGCCTCTTTGATGCGGATAAAAGCGGAGAAGTCAGGAAGAGGGGGGGAAGCGCCGTTCCCCAACCCTAACACCGACCGTAGTCCCTCCTCACCGCCCCTTCAGGGTCGTGCTGGAGGATCAGGCACTGCCGCAGTACTTTACGGGCCTCTCTCCCCGTCCATCCGGCGATTTGGCACCGATGGGGATCCTCTTGTGACGCTGTCCATGTCACTTTATATGCCTCCGAGTTGCGTTGTGGGTCCGCCGAGTGCCACAAGTCTCGTTGTTGTCACTGCCAAGTGGGCTGACCGGGACCCCGGGCTCATAGTAGATTGTGGCCGCTCCTCCCTGCTCCTTCCTCGGCTTCAGCCGGCACGCCAGGTCCTGGCTTGGATGGTGGTACAGGCCACAGATTACCGGGACTCGTAACTCCGGCTGCGGGCGGCCGTCAGACACGGGAGTGCCTGGGTGAGGTTCCGCACACTCTCCGATCAGCTTTCCTCATCTTGGGTGGCGGATATATGGGCCGGATAGACGTGGGGGAGACAATGAAGACGGAGCTACTGGATTAAGCGGCCATCTCGCTACGCAGCGTGGCCACGCCCCCAAACTTTTAAGGATTTGGCCAAATGCATTGTGGGAATTGTAGTCCCAACATTCCAAGGATCATCTCAGAGATTCTGGACCCCTGAATTGGTGTTGTCGACACTTTGAACCCTCAAGGAAGAACTTCAAGAAGAATTTCCAGAAGTTTGGAGATTTTTTGAGCAACGTTTGTAAAAAGATCCCAAAGCTGAACAGGTGTGTTGTGGGAGGTGTAGTCCAGACCCCAAGAGGCTAACCAGAGCATCTGAACCCTTGGCTGGTGCTGTGGACCACTTTCCTGCATCAAGAATCACTTCTGGAAGTAAGTGTGAAGAACTCTTGACTTTGTCCCGGGCCAGCATGACCTTCTTTTAACCCTTTGGGAGCTATTTGCTTCTAAGCGCTTGTTTTACTTTAAGGGCCTTATTTATGAGCCAGCAAATAGAAAGCAAGCAAATGTGAGTTACAAACCACAAAGCCAATAGTAAGCAATGCGCAAAATGCATTCCCAGGGAAGCTTTCGGAATGTCCACAGGAAGCTGTAAGCAAACCAGACAGCTGTGCTATCTGGTAGGCTTCGACCTAAAAACTAATGCTGCTGTCAGAGCCTTGTGCTGTTAGCCCTCACAGACAAAACTCACACTGCACAGTAACTCGTGTTTGTAAATATCAATATTGACTACAGATGTATCATGCTCTAAGAATATCATAGCAAAATATTGAAACTAAAACTGTTTGGGATCTAGGTCTTCATACTGAATCCATGTTAGAAGAGTGAGTTTCACCCAATCGTGCTTTTTCAGTCAACTGCTGTTATTATGCTATGACCTTTATGTCCATATTGAAAAAGGCTTTTAAATAACTTTTCTTTTATAAAATAGTAATAATTTCTGGGGCATATTCTCAAGGACTTATCGCCGCTTTATCTGCACTTTAGCGCCGCAAAAGTGGCGATAGATTTTTTGCCCTGTTCTCAAGCTGGTGCAAACTGCCGATATCGCCAGTTTACCTGCGATAGCTGCCGCAAAAAAAATCGCCACAGATGAGAGCGACAACTAACGCTAAGGATATGCAGAGTAGGCGTTCCCGTGCTAAAACACACGAAAACACCATTTCGCCATATTCTCAACGGCCAGCCAGATCGGCGAAGCGATCCAAAAACAGGCGATAAAAGGCGCGTTAGCAGCAGGGATTTAACACCTGCCTATTACTGGTGCTAAGCAGGACGACAACCTGCAGTAGAAAGGGAGCGCAGCCCAGAGCCACATCTGAAGACCAACAGATGCCATGGAGCCAATGATCATGCAGCTTGGAGACCCAAGAGGGCCACAGCAAACACCGCCACCACCTCCAGGACCCCCCCCCAGACCACTCCCCCCGGACTACCACCTAGGCAGCGCAGAAGAAGACAGCCGACGTTCCTAAAACGCACCAGCCTCAGACACTCAACGCCAGAGGATGCCATTGCCCACTACAGGCCCAAAAGGACAACCATTCTCCGCATCCTGACCCACATTGCCCACAGGCTGATGGTACCAACACAGCGGAGAACCAACATCCCTCTGCAGACAAAGCTGCTGGCTGTGCTGCACCTGTTTGCCTCTGGTACCTTCCAACCAACTGCCAGAGTCGGAGGAGTCTCACAGCCAGCCCTATCAAAGTTCCTCACACCTGTCTTGGATGCATGTCCACAAAAGCAACGGCGGGCCCCTGTATCCGCACCACACGCTTGTTCCAATTCGTAGTGTCCCAGCGCAACCAACCCCAAAGCCAGCCATTGCTTGATGCCTCTGTGCTCCAGATCCAAGATTGTAGTCACTGAAATGGGGGTGCGCCAGGTCATGAAGTCCAGTAGTCAACAGTAGTGTAAAAACAGTTCTTTATTACAAATACATAAATCAACAATACGAAAAGCTCAGCCAACTCGTTTCATTCCCAACGGGGAACTTCATCAGGGCAACGTGTGGATTCAATTAACTGCATATGCTGCAGGAACTCCCCAATACAATTCCATATTCCGAAAGTCAGTATTCAGAAACCTGTTGGATAAATGGTGACAATGGTCAAGCGTCCGTATAGTCACAAACGTAATCTGGCACAATGTATTGCACTTGGACAAACCAGAATGCTAACAGGTATTTTAAATCCTGCACAAAAAGACCGTAACAGAAGTTCGTGTGGTCGTAACCTTCGTAGGAAAGAAAAGGAAGGTTACGACCACACGAACTTCTGTTACGGTCTTAATATGCAGGATTTATCAATGCTGTAAGCATCACGGTTTGTATCAGCTTGATACCCCTGCACCTTCACTTCCCCCACACTGCGCAGGAACAGCTGGAGACCAAGCAAGGGAACTACGCCATACCTGGCTTCCCGCACGTGTTGGGGGCAATTGACTGCACACATGTACTACTTGTGCCCCCTGCCGACACTGCACACAATAACCACAACAGAAACCACACGCATTCTATCAATGTGCAGGCAAAAGTGGACCACCGGGGCCTGTTCACGAATGTCGTCGCAAACTTCCCAGGCAGTGTGGAAGACCTTGGCCATGTAGCTTTGTCGTCCCCCCCTGTAAGCATGAGTGGAGTGGTCTTGGATGTCGTGAATAAATAGCCCGGGGCTCTGGGCATGGTTCAGTTCCGGGTGGCCACCAAAGTAACTACTGCGTGTGTCTCTGTGTCCGCCATATCCTGTCCATAGGCCTACACACACGTGGCTGACCACCTTCAATGGCCAGATTTACACTGGAGACGAGGTGGCTATGTCCCAAGCAAACCCGTGCACATCTCGTCATCGCATGCAGGATCATGTCTGCCAGGGCGGTGCCCCCCACCCAGCCACGAGGCCGCCGCTGTGACCGGTGGTGCCTGCGTGATCCTGTGCACCTGCTGCACCCCAGCCTTGGTCCCCAGACCGGTCCGACCACCCAGCGATGACTGGCTGCCCCTGCGCACCCAGGCACAATGCCCAGGCCACCGGCGTGTCTCCAAGAGGGCCCACCACGTGCCGGTGCAACCTTCTCAGCCGATCGCTGGATTCCGCGCCACAGACCCCCAGCGCACCCTGCGGCACCGCACCGTGGAGTCATGTGAGTGCTGACTGCTGCCTTCAGCGTACACTGCGGTCCAGCAAGGCTCTCAATTCAAATCGAATCTTGATTGGCAGGACGGCGTATCGAGGTCTACGCATCATCGCAGGCTGCACACCCGCTAAGCTCTTCAGGTGCCCCTACCTCAGTGCACCGCAAGTCACCTTCCCGTGGCGGTAGGCCCGTGCCGGTTGCAGTGCATCGGGTGCCACCAACTCTGTGCACTGCAAGTCACTGTCCCGTGCCGGCCGCAGTGCATCAGGTGCCACCAACTCTGTGCACCGCAAGTCATCGTCCCGTGGCGGTAGGCCCGTGCCGGCCGCAGTGCATCGGGTGCCACCAACTCTATGCACCGCAAGTCATCGTCCCGTGGCGGTAGTCCCGTGGCGGTAGGCCCGTGCCAGCCACAGTGCATCGGGTGCCACTAACCCAGTGCGCCACAAGTCATGGACCCTTTATGATTGAGTCTCGTGGTGCGGACGCCATCATGACACCTCCGGCAGTGGGGAATCTGATGTGGTAGGCCCCTTTTATTGGCAGGCAAACACAAGGAGATGATGGACGGAGTGCTGAAACTTTTCAAACACTCACCCCCAGTCACAGACCTGGGTTGAATCCATCATCATTCTTTAGCTCACTTTGCCACCCCAGTTCAGACACAGCTATATGCAAATCAGTCTTGACCCTGTGCCTCATGGGAACAGTCCAGGCCGAACTGCCAAGCCATGTCTTCCCTGGACCGGAAACAAGCATCCTGGGACCGGTTTCGGGCTAACAGCCCTCATCAGCCAGGCTAGCTTGAATCCAGTGGCAAAGTGAGCAAGGGACCCACGTCTGGGCATACCCTGCCAACTTAGGGCAAACAAGGCAAACACAAGGAGATGATGGACGGAGTGCTGAAACTTTTCAAGCACTCACCCCCAGTCACAGATCTGGGTTGAATCCTTCACCATTCTTTAGCTTACTTTGCCACCCCAGTTCAGACACAGCTATATGCAAATCAGTCTTGACCCTGTGCCTCATGGGAACAGTCCAGCCCGAACTGCCAAGCCATGTCTTCCCTGGACTGGAAACAAGCATCCTGGGACCGGTTTTGGGCTAACAGCCCTCATCAGCCAGGCTAGCTTGAATCCAGTGTCAAAGGGAGCAAGGGACCCACGTCTGGGCATACCCTGCCAACTTAGGGCGAACAAGGCAAACACAAGAAAATGATGGACGGAGTGCTGAAACGTTTCAAACACTCACCCCCAGTCACAGATCTGGGTTGAATCCATCATCATTCTTTAGCTCACTTTGCCACCCCAGTTCAGACACAGCTATATGCAAATCAGTCTTGACCCTGTGCCTCATGGGAACAGTCCAGCCCGAACTGCCAAGCTATGTCTTCCCTGGACCGGAAACAAGCATCCTGGGACCGGTTTCGGGCTAACAGCCCTCATCAGCCAGGCTAGCTTGAATCCAGTGGCAAAGTGAGCAAGGGACCCACATCTGGGCATACCCTGCCAACTTAGGGCGAACAAGGCAAACACAAGGATATGATGGACGGAGTGCTTTAACTTTTCAAACACTCACCCCCAGTCACAGATCTGGGTTGAATCCATCATCATTCTTTAGCTCACTTTGCCACCCCAGTTCAGACACAGCTATATGCATCCTAGGACCTAAACCGGTCTTAGGATGCTTGTTTCCGGTCCAGGGAGGACCTGGCTTAACAGTTCGGGCTGGACTGTTCCCACGAGGCACAGGGTCAAGACTGATTTGCATATGGCCAGGTCTAATCTGGGGTGGCATGGTGAGCAAAAGAATGATGGATTTTCCCAGATCTCTTGACTGGGGGTGAATGTTTTGATTTATTCTGCATTCCGCCCATCAATTGTGTGTCTTTTGCTTACTCGCCCTAAGTGTGCGTGGTATGCCCAGACGTGGGTCCTGGGCTCACTGTGCCACTGGATTCAAGCTATCCTGGCTGAAGAGGGGTGAAACCCCGAAACCGGTCCTAGGATGCTTGTTTCCGGTCCAGGGAGGACCTGGCTTAGCAGTTCGGGCAGGACTGTTCCCATGAGGCACAGGGTCAAGACTGATTTGCATATGGCCAGGTCTAAACTGGGGTGGCATGGTGAGCAAAAGAATGATGGATTTAACCCAGATCTCTTGACTGGGGGTGAATGTTTTGATTTGTTCTGCATTCCGTCCATCAATTGTGTGCCTTTTATTGGCAGGGTCACATGTCCTGTGACGCCTGTGCTGGATGGGTATGGTGTGGGTGTAAACCAGCCCTCAGGGAGTGGCTGTGGCATGCTGACAACTAGACCAGTGATCAGCAGATCACTTCAGGGAAGACCTGGGACATGTAGCTTTGTCGTCCCCCCCTGTAAGCGTAAGCGGAGTGGGCTGGGCTGGCGTATGCCAGTCCAGCGTAGGGGTGTGAACAATGAGCCCGGGGCTCTGGGCGTGGTTCAGTTCTGGGCTGGACAAGAAAGTAACTAATGCGTGTGTCTCCGTTGTAGTGTCAGCGCCACACGGACCGCAATCGGCAATGTTGCACCCTGTGACTCGAGTCCCACAACATGAGCAACATGGACGTAAGGGGGAATCACTGACCCTACATTCATCCATACTTTCATACTGGAATGATCATAGACATGACACATCTGTGTGGATTTGAATGTTTTATTCACTTTCAGTGGAGTGTTGAAGCTGGAGCAGTACAGGGCCATGCAAACCCCACTTTACATTGTTGCCCCGTGGAGGGCCAGCCAGAGTCCTTCATGGAATGACAAGTTCATCGGAAGAGGAAGAGTTCAGTCCGCAGTCTGATTGCTGTGTCATTGGTAACCAAACAGAATATGGCAGTCCATGTCGAGGTCCAAGGTGAGTGTCGCAGAGTGTATCGGGGGACAGTGGAAGGTGATGATGCAGAGGGCAGAACCAAGCAGAAACTGGCCATATGGCGGAGATGAATGCTACCACTTCCTCCTTACCACTAAGGCAGAATCATCTGCATCTTCGTCCTCTGATGTTTCATGTGCCTCACAGGTGGGTGGTGGTGTTTTGTCTGCATCACTGTGTGGCACTGACACATCAGGGGCCAGAGGTAGAATGTCTGCCGCACTGTGTGGCAGGGACACATCAGGGGCCGGAGGTGGATTGTCTGCCACACTGTGAGGCACTGACACATCAGGGGGCGGAGATGTGGATGTAGAAGCAGCAGCAACATTCATCGGCGCCAGGCCTTGTGGCAGCAATGCCATGATGAGGGTCTGCAGGGCATGGAAGATCCCAGCTACATCTCGCTGGTGTGCAGCCATGGAAGCCATTCTTTCCGCCTGCATCCGCTCCCTGTTCTCCATGACCCTCCGCATGTGTCCCAACTCCCGGCTGACATCACTGGAGCCACTCTGACTAGACAGTTGTCCTTGTCTCAGAGTCAGGACTCCAGCGATGTCTGCCATGGATCGTTGGAGAGCATGGAGCGGACTGTGGGTGTCCGTTAGGGACTGTAAGTGGTCCCTGATGGGACTTAGACACCCACGTATGGCATCTAGTTTGGCTGCCATGAGGTCGAACCCTACCGCACCTGATCAGCCATCTTCTCATGGCCCCCTAACACACGGCGTTGGAAGGCCATGTGTTGTTCGTGGGGGTCCTGGGAGACAGCCGGGGTGGTGGGTGCTTCCTGCTGTGTGGTCTGTGCAGGGGGTGAGGTCTCCTCGATGCAGCTGGGCTGCCCTGCTCCTGGAGGTGAGGTGCCGAAGCTGTCCATGAGCTCTTGGAGGGCGTCGTGTCGAAGGTGGGGAAGTCGTCTTCGTTATCAGTGTAGAGATGTTCGGTCTGCTCTGCAGGAGGTGTTGATTCTCCCTCTGCAATGTGAAGGGGAGATGCAGTTTAACATTGTGTTCACATGTATGTTGACGCATTGTACAAGTTTACATACAGACTGCATGACAATGTACATTGTGACTGTTTGGGAGGAGCTGCCTATTTGATGCGGGACAGTGGACATTTCGACAACATCACGGATGTGTGTTTGTACTTGAACATTATCATCTCACATTTCCCTGCTATGCCAAATGTGATTGGCCAGTTTCTACACACAAGCGGCACCAGTTGTGTCCTCTGTTCTGTTGTGAACGTGTTGCAGTTTGTACCACATTGTTGTCAACGTTGATGTGCTCTGAATGTTATGTGTGTGTGCTGCATTTTGGGAGATTCGCCCCTGCAGCTCTGATTTTGCTGCCCCTTATCCCTTTCAGGCGGTGTGCCTTTGACTTCTGTGCTTATACGGTGCTGAGATGTTGCATACTTGGGTAAATTGGGCTCTTGGTGGGAGTTGGGACTCTGGGACATGGTTTGTCCGCAGATGTGTTGTTGACGTCAGGGGTTGTTTGTGCACGTGGATGTGTCAGAGTGTGACCTGCTCCTTTACGGATGTGGTCCACACTCAGCCACCTCAGTGTAGTGGCGTGCAACATGTCATGATATATTGACTACAGCCATGCTATTCGTCATGCAGTGTCACTTGCATTGTCAGTGTGGCTCACAGACACGCCGCTTTGCTGGGTTTGGCGCATGTGCATGGGTTGGTTGTGAGATTGGTGATGTGTGGGAAGGGCCCCCTCTGGGCACATAGTCGACAGGGGCCTACTTGCTGTTTCTAGGTGTGCTGCAGTGTGCCAAGGGGATCAGGGACATGATCCAGGGTCATTGTGGGTGTGCACTGTGCTATACTTAATTGTGCATGTGTGCCATTGTGCCCATCTCCCCCCATCCCCCAGTCCCTGGTCGTTACTCACTCTGTTGCTGTTGTGTCAGGTCATGTTGAGCAGTGTCCGGTCCCCCAACTCCTGCCACCGTCTCCACACTGATGACTGTGGACACCATTTCCTCCATCTCATCCAGCTCCTCCTGTGGCGCTGGACTCCCACCTCCATGCATTGCTGCCTTCTGGTTGTTGCCGAGTTACTGCTTGGTTTTGCGCTTCACATCATTCCAGCGCCTCTTGAGCTCTTCCATTGTCCTCCTCAGCACTGCGACTGCATTCACCTTGTCCACGATGGACTGCCATATCGCATTTTTTGTTGCCAATGACACAGTGGAGATGACGAACAGTTGGTGATGGTGTTCTATCACCTCCGTTATCAGGATCCTGTTTTCCTGCGGACTGAACCACGTCTTCCTCTTCTTCTTCCCCTTGCCCTTCCCTGACCCCGAGGTCCCAGGCTGGTCCTCCGTGGGGTTTGTGGGGTTCTGGTTGTCCTCTGTACTTGCTCCGGCTACCTCCATTGTGCTATGCAGTTGTTTTGGTTTTGTTTGCTGGTTTTTTTCTGCTTTTATGGTGATTTTTCCCACCAGAAGTGTGTGAATTGCAGGACTGCGCAGCTTATCGCTGATTTTTTTATCGCGGTTGGGCCCATCGCCACTTTTTTCACATTCGGATTTGGATTTTTATCGCCGTCCCGGTGATTTTATCGCGGACATTTGACGCGTTATCGGGAAACTATTGCATGTTACCGCCATGTTGGGAATAAGACGTTAACACAGAGTTATTTTCCCGCGATAGACGCCGATATGAAAAATTGCGTTCACCTATTTTGGCGATGATTATCGCACGTTCTTGATAATATCCCCCTCTGTGTGTCATATTGCATTTCTACGCTTCCAAGCACTTTTAGTAAGATTTCACCAACCTTGTAGGAATCCAACCCAGATGGCCTTGATTGTATTTTCCTACTCCTAAGCTTCAGATCACCACAGACATTTGAATTGTTAAGTTGCTTGCACAGAAAACAATGTTTTATAGCGAATTTTCGGGCCTATTTTAAGTTGCTTTTGGAGGAGACCCTCTTCACCTCTCCTCAACCCTCCTGGAGAGAGGAGGATGAGCTAATTGCAAAATTGGGGTTTCCAAAATATTTTACACGGCTGCCTTCAACTCCCAGTCCATCTCTGAGCAGAACGCAAAGTTGGTTTCCATATTGTAGTGTATTGTGTGCATACTAAGTATTTCTCAGGAAACCTTAAATACATTCCACGATTCTGTGGCAAAACAATCCTAGAGGTGAGCCTTGCCAAAAGCAAAGCTAAAATTATATTGGTTTTCTGCTTAAAATATCTGCATGGCTGGCCTCACATTTCTAGGGGTCCTTAATAATCGCATTGATTTCTGCCCCTAGATTTACCATTAGTAGGGGCCTCCCTAATTCTCAGAAGAGGACAATAACGCGGATCACAGTTTTTGGGAGAATAACAGATTGGACTTGTAAGTACTGTGCTGATTCCTGCATGTTTTTGCCAGTTTTTCATTCAGATAATTTGCCTTCCTGCAGCAGATGAAATCTTGAGTGAAACTCTATGGTGCTGCAGTGTTCCCACAAATGGGGTTGGCCACTCCTGTTAGCAGGCACATTGGAATAATCAGGCTACTCGTAATGAGGACCTTAAAGGGCAGGGGTGAGAGGAGACAAAAAACAGATATTACAATGGGTAAACAACCTTGACCCCGCATCCCTCACCCCACCTGTTGTTACAACGCGGTCGTTACAACGACCGCGCTGTAACAACGCAATACCATTACCCGCAAGTCGTAACAACGACTTGCGGAAGGGGGGAGAAGGTGTTGAATTTAAAATCCAACACCTTCCCTACTGTCCGCACAGACTGCAGTTGGAAAAGTAAATTATACTATTCCAACATCCAGCGCTTTCCTCCGCAAGTCGTTGTTACGACTTGCTGGGTAATGTAGTTACGTTGTTACAACGCGGTCGTTGTAACGACCGCGTTGTAACAACATGCGGGGTAAAGGGATGCGGGGTAAAGAGGCATATTCATTACAATGTCATTTGAGTCCAAAGTTTTGAGGAAAGAGGTAATTCTTCAGGTGTTTACAGAATGTTCTGATGTCTTGCAGGTAGAGACTCTGCATATGGCAGAATTATACTTCTGCTGCTAATAGGAAAAATTACAGTTATCATTCACTTCTAAATCAGGCTCTATATTGTACTTTAATTTCGCCAAATGATGAATTGCCAGACAAAGTGACACATAATCCAACAATACCTCTTTTCCCTCTGATTGACACACTCACCAGCATCACCACTACAAAAGACTGCAGTCATCACAGTACAAAAGGTTGCGCCTCTGATTTGTGGGTACCAGTTAAGCTATAAACATGTGTCGGTCAGTACAGCACTAAATGAACTTATTAAGGATGATCTACAGTTGGGTGGTAACTGTAAATGTGCTGATTTGGTGCATTTATGTTAAACTCATGTTGGTGGTTTCTACAGTAATGGAAGATCCACCAGCAGATTTAGGGGTATATTCACAAGAACGTGTGATAATTACCGCAAGAGTAGCGCAACGCAACTTTCAGCAGCGCAGCCTATCGCGGGAAAACAACCCCGTGACAACGTGGAATTCACAACACGGCGGTAGCATGCGATAGTTGTCCGACACCGCGGCCAATGCTCGCGATACAACCACCTCGACGGAGATAAAAACACAAACCACAACGTGAAAAAAGCTGCGATGGGCCAAAGCGCGATAAGAAAATAGTGACAATCAGCACGAGGGCAGCAATACTCATGCGCAATGCGGGAAAAAGCACAAGAACAGCATACAGAAAATGCCACAGAACAAAACACATCAACAGCGGAGTACCACGGATGCACCCTGGCCAACTGCAGAGGACAACATGCACACCACAACATCCAAGCACCGTGGAAGAACAGAACCTACAGGCACACCTCATGAAAGAGACCAGTGGCAGACAAATCAGAGCTGCAGGAGCGACACACCCACCTTGCAGCATACGCACATAGGCAGAAGTGCACCCCGACATTGACAATATCCCGGTACAAACAGCAACAACCCCACAACTGAACACAGGACACAACTGGTTCGGAAAATGTGCACAACCTGGCTAATCACATCTGAAACCCCAGGGATATGTAACATGACAATGTACAAATCCAACCTGTAACCTGCATTAATGTTTTATTCACACATGCAGTGCAATTGGACATCTACTACTGTCCCATGTATGCCACGGACGGTCACAATGTGATGTGCTCATGAGAAGTAAGTGGCAATGATGGAGTCCCTACGGGCCATTCCTGCCGCAGCTGCAGTGGGATGTGGGCCACCTGCCCCATCACCACCATCATCGTCAGGTACCACTGGAACTGGGATCCATGGGGCCCTGGTGCGAACACAGATGTTGTGCAACACACAACATGCAACGATCATCTTGCACACGACGTCCGGGCTGTACAGGAGCTTCCCACCAGTGTCGTCCAGGCACCTGAAACGTGACTTCAACGCGCCAAATGTGCGTTCAACGATGCCCCTAGTGCATATGTGGGCCGGATTGTACTGCCTCTGGGTGGGTGTGTTCGGGTCCTGGAGGGGTGTCATCATCCAAGGGTAGAATTCATATCCTTGATCACCTGTGACAGTGCAGGGAGAAAAGAGTCAATACTTGGTTCGGCAGGATGTGATGGCAGGCCCACCAATTCAGTGATGCATGTGCTGGCTGTGTGTGGGGTGAGTGTAAGCCAGCCCTCAGGGAGTAGCTGGTGCTGGCAACTACACCAACAGTCATCAGGCACACAGACATGCAATGTCAGAACTACAAGGGGGGATGACTCGAGTCACACAGGGCCAGTCGCCCCGGATGCACAGCGGCCAACACGGGCCCACCGCCACGGGACGCTGACCTGCGGGAGACTCGGGTAGGGTCATGAGGGCAGAGCAGTGCCTC
Source organism: Calotriton arnoldi (assembly GCA_963921515.1). Classification (NCBI taxonomy): domain Eukaryota; kingdom Metazoa; phylum Chordata; class Amphibia; order Caudata; family Salamandridae; genus Calotriton; species Calotriton arnoldi. The sequence continues at coordinate 400,016 of CAWUFW010011062.1, forward strand.
ACATGTGTCATGGCTGCATTCCGCATCCCCACTCGTTTAGCTGTTGTGTGGCTGTGGTGCCACGTGAAGTCTTTATTGGGTGCAGGGTAGCCCAGGATGACCATGGAGTGGTGTAGTCATGTCTGGTAGGTGGTCGTGTAGTTTGACATGTCCAATGTGGTTAGGTCACGTGTGCATCCCCACAGTTGTGCTTTGTGCATTGGTGGCTGTGGGATGTGTGGTGTGTTGATTTGGCACTTACCAACGAGCAGTCCCATTCCATATGTACCATCCTGGAAGCGCTGGTTGATGATGGACTGTCGGAAGATGAAGGAATCATGCACACTGCCTGGGTAGTTGGCGACGACATTGGTGAAGAGGCCCCGGTGGTCGACTATTGCCTGCACATTGATGGAATGCGTGTGCTTCCTGTTGCGGTAGTGGTGTGCAGTATCCACAGGGGGCACAAGTGGGACATGTGTGCAGTCGATTGCCCCCAACACGGCCGGGAATCCGGCTATGGCGTAGAAGCCTTGCTTAGTCTCCAGCTGTTCCTGCGCAGTGTTGGGGAAGTGAAGGTACTGGGGTATGAAGCTGATGATGGCATCCAGGACAGGTGTGATGAACTTTGATAGGGCTGGCTGTGAGACCCCTCTGACTCTGGCAGTTGTTGGTTGGAAGGTCCCAGAGGCCAACAGGTGCAGCACTGCCAGCAGCTTTGTCTGCGGAGGGATGTTTGTTCTCCGCTGTGCTGGGACCGTCAGCCTGTGGGCGATGTGGGTCAGGATGCGGAGGATGGTTGTCCTTTTGAGCCTGTAGTGGGCAATGACTTCCGTGGGCGTTAGGTCTGTGAGAGTGGTGCATTTTCAGTAGGTCTGCTGTCTTACTCTACGCTGCCTCTGTGGTGGTCCAGGGGGGGTGCGGGTCCGGGTCCGGGGGGTGGTGGCGGTCCTGGGGGTGGTGGCGGTGGGTGTTGTGGCCCTGTTGGGGCTCCGAGCTGCATGTAGAGTGGCTCCAAGGCGTCGTTTGTTCTTCGGGTATGGCTGTGTGCGGGGCTCCGTTGCCTGCTGCAGGTAGACATCCGTCTTTACACCTGCTTGAGGCAGGTGTTAAATACCTGCGGCTAGCGCGGCTTATCGCCTGTTTTTGGTTCACTTCGCAGTTCTGTCAGTTCGTTGTGAAAGTGGTGTTGTTGTTTTTTCGTGTGTTTTTGCACGGGAACGCCTACTCTGCATCTCATTAGGGTTAGTTGGTGGTGTCCGCCGTGGTGTTAGATTTTGGGGCAGTTATTGCGGGAATGCTGGCGTTGTCTGCAGTTTGCACCAGCTTGTGAATGGGGTGTTAAATCTATCTCCACTTTTGTTGTGTTAAGGTGGCGATAAATCGGAGTTGAATCCTTGTGAATATGCCCCTTAGTCATTTAGTACTGCCATCTGGATAGTACAGCAATGTTAACTCCACTTCCACTTCCTCCACTGGTGGAAATCAACCAAGTGGTGGATTTGTCACCTCTGCTATAAGTCTGTAGAATTATACCTACCACTCATACTTCACACTGCTTCACTGGCCTGGTTTGGATAATCTGAGCTCGGTTTGCATTTGCCTGTTGCTCAAAATCCTTGTTAAATTTAATAAATACAGATTACAAAATCTATTTTGAGCAGCTACCATGATTTATGAAAATGTAAGGATGGATACCCGTTAGGAATCGTATATAAGTTAAAGCTTTGGAAACTATGGGAGGATACATTTTCACATGAGTAAATCTACACTTTCACATTTACTTTTATAGTTTATAGTAAATTTACTACTTTTAGCTGTTCACTATTTACGAGGTTAAATTTACTACAAAGTGTAGACTTGCATGCCTTCACCCACTGAAACCTGGGAGTGGAGTCAAATTTCCAAGTGTAAAGTTAATACTTTTAACTTTTCAGAGGTTGGCAGAGATGTCCGCCACCAGGGCGAGGATTTTCATATGGTAAAGTATAGGGAAATTGGAAAAGAACATTAAACCTAAAAGCTACATATTTTTATATTAAAAAATATTGTAAATTAATTGTACATATTTATTTCAAATATAAAATAAAAAAATGGTACAGCTGTATTGAATTAAGTTTGAAATAAATATTTTATTTATTTAAATAATAAATTAAATTGAAATTATTTCTTAAAGTTTTATTTTAAAAACCCCACCTAATGCAAATGTTTTTTTTAAATATTTCACAAAAATTAGTAAAGCTTATGCATACATGCCCTAAATACAATGTGTCAGGACATTTTTAAGATGTCAAAAGTATTGACCAGCACTTAAATTGGGCTCCAAGGGATGAAGGGGTTTGTGGAGGAGTGTACTATGGCAAACCTAGTGTCCTCCAGCATCTAACTCCAACATCCAGGCAATATACTCACAAAAGCCCAGAGCCATAAGTCAGGTAGGAGAAAAGCAGGGCCCTTCAGCAAGTAGACAGGGGATACAAAAGAATTGCCCAGGAATCCTAATTACACCCTTTGAAGAGTGCACGACTTTTACATGTGCTTCAGACAGACCTGCCATGCAGGATTCGACACTGGAGTGGCAAGAGGAGGGGCAAAGCATATAATATTGGAGCTCAGAGGAGTCATCTCTGCTCACTCATGTCAGCTTATTGTGTGCTCCTGGGAGGAATTTCACACTCATTCACAGTTTATTCACTGCTGACCATCTAGCTGAGAGTAGCTGAAGAGCAAATACAAATTAGCGTCCAGAAATTTCAGGCAGGCAAAAGGTAACTTTTTCAAAGTTACTTTTCATTAATATTAATTATAAATCCGTCCTCATCATTGAATTGGATTTTTTATTAACTATTAAAAATAGTAGTTTAATTATTTTTCTAGCTGGCCCCATCCACCAAATACAATATTAGGAATATAATCTGTACTCTGATTTCCTACATAAGACAGCTATGCCTGCCATAGAGAAAATAGCTTAAAGGGCCTTGGTAACATTCATTTTCTACCTGTAGAATTCTAAAAACCTCCCTTTTAGGGTACACAACCTACATAGTGTGGCTTACTAATGTTTGAAATGGAGGCTTCTATCGATCAGAAAAAATTATTTTAGCAGGTTGCACTGCAGGTTTTACACTGCAGCAGTCAAACTACAATGGTAGTACTAAAGCCATGTTTTCTTTTGTGACACTAGTGGAAGGCACAATACGTGCTGCATGCCAAAGGTAACATTGAACTTTCCAAATCAAAGGTCTATTTTCATACCATATGCTATAGAAAAGTTAAATATGCCATTCAGGAAGTTGCCAATTCCTACATGTTTCAGGGGTCTGAGCACAACACTGGGCACAGGACAGCAGTGCCTAGGTGTATAGAGTCTAAAAACCAGCAATAAAACTCAGCAAACAATGAGCGTGACCACACAAAAAGGGGCATTTTCTCAAACACATAATTACGCAAAGTGACTTTTTGGCTTACTTTTGGGAATTTCGTGTAGCTAGCTTAACACAAAATTAGTCAACTGCATGAATTACTCCGGCGAAATTAATATTTCACCCATGCCTATTTAGTAGGTTTATTAATACAGTTGCTCTGAGTGACATGTGTATTATGCCACCTTTATGTGTGTCTGTGCCATATATATTTATATATATATATCCACCTCAAATTGGCTCAATTTCCTGGAAGTTGGCGCTCTATGGCGGTGCAATTTTGGATACGGCAGAGCCAAGCCGTTTGTAATTAAACGATTTTCCCAACGGACCCGTGAGCAAGGTCTTTGTAAGACTGAAACACGTTGGGCTGTGCTGTATTGCCCCAGCTATGTTGTTGCCAGAAAAATAAACAAAATTGGATACTAACTACATCCGTGAGTGCTATATATATATAAACAATCTTCACGAAATTTTCAAAGCTAGTACGCACCTGAATTCAGCTGCTGTGTGCAAAGTTTTGGGGTGAGTCGTCAAACGGGGGCCGGGAAAAAGGGGATCCCAAAATGCATTTTCCAATTATATTTTCCGTAGGGATTTTAGACACAACCACAGCCCAAATCGCTGTACGGAATTACACAAAATTTGGCAGAAAGCTTGCTTTTGGTCCGGAAAGAGCACTTTTTGTGATTTTGTGTAAATCCGTTCAGTAGGTTTTGAGATATTAAAGGAAAAAAAATTTGTATATCTAGAGGTGCGAATTCTTCGTGGATCCATCGCGGTGCCTTGCGAATCCAAGCAACAGCAATGCTGTGATTGGGTGGCGCAATCTGAGTAGAAAGTTGCAGCCACTGTTTATATATAACAGGACACAGTCTTGGGTGGCTGAAAATAAATCTACAAAGTGATAGAAGGGGTCAGGGTAGAGGTACCCTGACCCAAAGGGAACAATATAGGGGTCTCTCAGCACAGCCCTTGTCTACCGCCGCAGCAGATTCGTGAATTTCAACCAAAAAATAAAATATACACTCACACACTCTCTCAGATACTAATGTGCCCACTCACAGACCCAATCAAACATTCTCACACCCATTGACAGACCCATTCAAAAACTTGCAAACACAAAGACCCACTCAGAAGCACACGCATACTCACAGACCCACACAGACGCTTGCACACCCACTCAGAGAGCTACTCAGATACTTACACAAATACTTACCTCATGGATCCACAGAGACACTCATACATCCACTCACAGACTCACTCAGACAGTCACACACCCAGTCATAGATCTACTCAGACACTCATACATTAACTCACAGACCAACTCAGACAATCAAACACCTACTCACAGACCCACTCAGACACTCACACATCCACTTATAGACCACTCAGACACTCGCGTACCCAGTCACAGACCCACTCAGACACATACACTCAAAAACTTACACAGATTTCACCACCCACTTAGATACTCACACACCGACTCAGGCACCTGCAAACTCACTCAGAGACCCACTCAGACACTCATACACCCACTCACAGACTCACTCAGATGCTCACACACCCACTCATGGATCCAAACAAACACTCACACACCCACTCACAGACCCACTCAGACACTCACACACCCACTCACAGATCCACTCAGACACTTGCACACCCACTCACACGCCCACTCAGACACACACACCAGTCACAGACCCACACAGACACTAACACACCACTCACAGACCCACTCAAGCACCTGCAAACTCACTCAGAGACCCACTCAGACACTCATACACCCACTCACAGACTCACTCAGATGCTCACATAACCAATCATGGATCCAAACAAACACTCACACACCCACTCACAGACCCACTCAGACACTCACACAGCCACTCACAGATCCACTCAGACACTTGCACACCCACTCAGAGACCCACTCAGACACTCACACACCCTCTCACAGACCTATACAGATACCCAGACACTCCCTCACAGACTCACTCAGACACTTATAAATCCACTTACAGACCCAATCAGACACTCACACACCCATTAACACACACACTCAGACACTCACATACCCACTCGCAGATCCACACAGACACGCACACACCCAATCATACACCCACACAGACACTCACACACCCACTCAAAGACTCACTCAGTTACTCACTTACCCACTCATGGATCCACTCAGGTATTCACATACCCACTTACAGACACACTCACACACCTACTCACAGACCCACTCGCATACCCAGTAACAGACCCGTTCGGACACTCACACACCCAGTCACAGACCCACTCAGACACTCATAGACCCACTCATACACCGATACAGATGCTCACACACCTACTCACAGGCTTACTCAGACACCCATTCACAGACACTCACAGACCCACTCACATACTCACTCACAGACCCACTCACTCACAGAACCAAACAGACAAACACACATACTCACAGACTCACACAGACACTCCCACACCCACTCATAGACTCACATACTCTCGCACAGACCCACACAGATACTCACTCACACACTCATCAAAAAACAGAAAAACTCAAAGACCCACTCACAGACCCACTCAGGCATTTGCACACCCAGAAACATATAGACTCAGGCACTCACACACCTAGTCACAGATCCAGACAGACACACACACCCACTCACAGACCCATTTAGAAACTCACAAACCCACTCATATACCCACTCACAGACCCACACAGACGCTCACACACCCACTCATATACCCACTCACAGACCCACACAGATACTCAAACACCCTCTCATAGACCCACACAGACACTCACATACTCATAGACCCATACAGCCACTCACACACCCACAAAACCACTCACACATCCATACAGCCACTCACACACCCATACAGCCACTCAACACACCCACTCACAGACCGATAAAGCCACTTACACATCTACTCATTGACATATAAAGCCACTCATAAACCCCCTCACACACCTACATAGACAGCTACTCACACACCCACTAAAAGACCCATACAGCCACTCACTTACCCACTCACAAATCTACACACACACCCACTCACACACCCACTAATAGACTCATACATCCACTTATATACCCACTCACAGACCCATACAGCCACTCATACCCCAGTCGCCAGCCAATACAGCTACTCACACACCCACTCACCTGACCCACTCAGACACTCACACACCTACTCACAGACCCACTCAGACATTTGCACACCCAGTATCAGGCCCACTCAGACACTCGCACACCCAGTCGCAGACCCAGTCAGACACACATATCCGCTCACAGACCCATTTAGAAACTCACCCACTCAGACACTTGCACACCCATTCACAGATCCACTCAGACACCCACCCACTCACACACCCACATGATGCTTGCGCACCCACTCATAGGCTCACTCAAACACTCACGCACCTACTCACAGATATGTATAGACCCACTAACACACCCACACAGACACTTACACACCCATTCATAGATCCACATAAATACTCACAAACCCACACAGAAGCTCACACACCTCATCATACACCCACTCACACACCCACACAGACACTCACACACCTTCTCACAGACCCACAAAGATATTCACTCACTGTCACTGATGCCATTATCCACAGAACCACTCCCATGCCTACTCACACACCCACACACCCACAAAACCACTTACACTCCCTCTCACATACCCATACAACTCCTCACATACCCACTCACACACCCATAAAACCACTCACACACCCACTGACACATACATACAACCACTCACACAGCCACTCATACACCCAGAAAACCACTCACAAACCCATTCACAGACCCATACTGCCACTCACATACCCACTGTCAGACCTATACAGCCACTCACACACCCACTGACACATCCATATAGCCACTCACACACCCAAACAGCCACTCAGATACCCACTCGCACACCGATACAGACAGTCACACAGCCACTCAGATAACATATGTTAGAAATAGTATCACTCATTAGTAGTACAGAAAGAATAGTAATTTAACTTATGCAGTAGTTGATTATCAACCTTTAAGTCTCAGAAAAGTTTACGAAACACACTGACTGCATGATATCATCAGTGATATAATCAGTGATGTCATTTGAGATGTCATCAGTGATGCCACTGACCATGTCATGAGTAATGTAATATGTGAGGTCTTAAGCAGTGCTTTGCAGGGGTGTAAGTTATAGTTAGCTCGGGTAACTATAACTGCTGAATTTCTTGTTAATTCTGAGCCTAACTATAATATCCCTGTAACCTTTGTTTTTTTAGTGTATATATATGTATATTTTCACTGAAAAAACAAAGGGACGTTATAGTTAGTTGGTCATTTCACTCGTATAAAACTAGAGAAATTCGACCGTTATAGTTAGTAGAGCTAACTATAACTTGCGCCCCCGCAATGCACTGCTGATGACGTCACATATTACATCACTCATGATATGGTCAGTGACATCACTGATGACATCTCAAATGACATCACTGATGACATATCCCCGGGGAGGTGGAGGTCTCCAGGGCTGCATGGGGGAAGGAGCCCCCCACAGATTGTTCTTTGTAATTATAGACCCGGGGAGGTGGCGGTCCCCGGGGCTGTTGAGGGGCCTCGCAGCCCCCCGCATTGAATCTATAAGCCCCAGGGAGGTGGATGTCCCCAGGGCTGCGGGACCTGGCCCGCCCGGGGGTTTAAAGGAAACAAAGCACGGGAGACCGAGCAGGCCTTCTTGTTTTTTCTTGGTTTTTTTACCTTTTTTCTTGTGACTCGGTTCAACCGAGTCACAAGATGGCTGCTGACACTTCCTGGTTTGAAGGATTTGCAGCCAAACAGATTGCAGGCACGAGATCGGGAGGGTTTGCGGATCCTCTGGTCCCTAATTAATATCTTACAAATGTTTAAATTTCTCAGGGCTATGTTTAGAATCATGTGTGCGGGGCTCAAGCCCCCCCCACATAGCCCCGGGGACCACCACCTCCACAGGGCTACTTTTCAAATGGGAGGGGGGCCGCGTGGCCCCCCTCCTGGAGCCATAAATGGCCATGGGGATGGCCACCCCGAAGGCCAGCTCCAGCAATGTCCAGGGGTGCCCACCCCGGGACATTGCAGTTTGATATTGGATAGCAAACAGTGTGCTCGCTTGTTCAAAGCGAGTACACTTTGCTTTTTACCACCAGGGAGCTGCATGTCAGCATCTCCCTGGAGGTAAAAAGCCATACCGGCTCCCGCAGGCTGGGACCGAGGGGGCCTTCAGACTCCTCCTGCGGTCCCCAACCAGCTGGCCATGCCCCGGGGGATGGGGTCCCCCTCCCTTTTTTTTTTTTTTTTTTTAAATGGCCGGGCCCCGGGGGATGGGGTACCCGGGGCCGAAATTGGCCTGGGGAGGGGGACCGCGTGGTCCCCCTACTTAAAACATATATATGTTAAAAGACATAATGAAATGGCCTGGCCCCCGGGAATGGGGCCCCCCCTCCCCTTTATAAATAAAAATATAAAGATAGGCCTAGCCCCAGGGGATGGGGTCCCTGCGGCCAAAATCGGCCTCGGGAAGCATTCAACACCTCACAGGCAAGCAACGCGACACACGGCCTTCTGGCACGAACAGCATACAGTTGGTCCTTCAGGTCCTGAACAAACTCAGACAGATTACTGACTTTGTCAAAGAGTCACAACACCAAAATATAAAATGTGGGCCTATTAGCTTTATCAAGGGGTGAGCATATCAATGCAAATAAAGCAGATCTTTCATCTGTCATCTTTACCCAAAAATCATCAATATTGTGAATCTAATGTATATATCAGTAATTCACACAATGCAATAATTAATAATAGTGATTATTATAATAATGCTTAGTAAAGTTATTATAAAAAGAAATTCAGTTTTAACATATTTCTGAATATTGTACTTCGTGGGCTGAAAAATGTTAAAAGAAAGACTCAGAGACATAATGTGTTTTTTTTTTTTTTAAATAAAACCAATATATATCCGAGTCTTTCTTTTAATATTTTCAGCCCATAAAATGCAAACATGAAAACAACCACAAGAAGCCCTTACACTCCAGCTGAAGGCTAGAGAGCTCCAGCTAGGAGTGGTTTAAAAAATATGGTAAGTTCTCTTCAGGTCATGGAGTTAATAACCAAGGAGACTTACAGTTTTTTTTATTGCTGCTGTGGGGCTGCTACACCCCATGCAGCCCCTCCGAAAGATTAAAAATGCTTTGTGGTGCCCATGCCCCTTGTAGGAAATCAAAATTGGAGTGTTGCCACCCAGACCCTTAATCCAATTCTACTTATGGTAGAAGGAACCAAAACATTGTTCCCTTTACTGTCTTTGATTTGAACTGCTATTATTTCAATCTTTCACCCAGGTTATACACTCCTATGTATCACACCTGTATGTATGACTTTTACGTCATTATTCTGAAATGAATCACTGAAACTTTTCATGAATCATAGCATTTTTTTCTTTTGCTTGTTTTTTTGAAGAATTATTTTTAAAGAAATCCTACTATACATGTTGACAAGGGACAAAACTTATAAAAAAACATTACCGACATGACAACATTTCTTAGATACATGTAAAGGATTAATCCATAAAACAATTGCTATACAACAAAGATATTACCACATCTTAAATACTGTTCATGAATTGATTTGCGGGCATGCAACAGAACATATGCAGTTGGTTGTCTAGTGTCCTGAAACGTGTTATCATTGGGACCTCTGCCACTTGTGTCCTCTTTGTGTGTAGTGTTGAACACTACTGCTGGGCCCTATTGTGTTTGGGGTCAGAGCACGAGTCTATACCGTGATGGGATCCCAGATACCATCTCTCAGAGTGCACTACTGGTGTGCACACAATGCATCAATTTATGGTCGCTCTTGGCCCTGTTTGTATTTGCACCGACGCGTTTCGACCTTCGAAGATGGGCCTGTGGGTAATTTTGGGGAAGGTCTTCTTCAGGGCAGGTAGTTTTATGGACACGTTGTGCTAGATATGTTGTCACCGCCTTGTTCGGTGTATCTAGCTAATTCCTTTTGTCCTTGTTCAGGTCAGGTCATGGGGTCATGCATGATGGTTCAGACCTTGAAATGTGTGGTATTTGGACCCTTTGTCAAAGTTGGTCCGGGAGCCAAGGAGTTTGGTATCGATTGCTCAGAATCACTGCCGCGGGAACACTCCGGTTCAAGTGCTCACCCGAGTTCGACATAAAGGCTCCCGGAGCAAAGACAGTAGAGAGAACAATGTTTTGGTTCCTTCTACCATAAGTAGAATTGGATTAATGGTCTGGGAGGCAACACTCCTATTTGGATTTGTTACGTACTGATTTCAGCCTCCACAGTCCATAATTGAATCACTCCCCATTCTAGGAGACATGCCCTTTGTAGGGACACCACCAAGGTATAAAAATATAAATAGCTTTCGCAGGGCATTTTAAGGTTCTCTTCCACAGACCAGTGAATAATAAATGCAAATTTATTATTCTTTTTTAAAAACCTTTTTGGGTGATCCAGGGCCTACACGGGACACCCACATGTTTTATGTTATTAGGGGGCCATAGGAGAGCCCCAGGGCCCCCGTGGCTCCAGCCGGGTGGCCGAGTGCCCATATGGGGCACCCATATCTTCTTTTTTATTTGGATCTGTGGGGGGGAGCCTCAGGGCCCCCATAACCCCAGGTAGCACCCCTTGAGTGAGCCGGCCATTTTTACTGTTATAGGTGGATGCCACGGTGACCTGGTGCACCCACAATGTAGGGGATAGTTTTGGGACACAGTGGGAGCCCTAAGGCCCTCGTTGCCCCTGCCAGCTCACAAGCCAGTATCATACTGGGTGCTGTCAGTTCACTGTACCTTTCCTCTGCTCCCCAAAACAATCTTTTTACTGCACGCACCAGGCAGGAGAAAAGTGGAGTTCCCAATTTTACTTCCACTGCGTCTGTGTATGTCTTGTATTGTATGCATAGCACTTGGCCCTGTATGTGTGAATGACATGCGCGCATATGGTAGGTGTTGAGACATTGGGAGGCACAGACAAATGTTATCACTTGATCCATGAGTGATTATTACATGGCGTGATGACTGTCGTCTCTATATAGGCCATGCAGCTAGTTGATATGCAAGGTTTTGAGGATACGTTTATCGATGGGCATAATCTGAGGTGTGACTCAAGAGTCTGTGGATGAACTGAGCTCTTTAAGTGAGACCACACACAAACGCACACACACAACGCACCCGTAACACTTCGCAGAACTCATGCACCATTAAAGGGAGTGTTCCTGCATACAGGTGGGCCAAAGTACACCGGGCTCGATGTGTGATACTCTTCTTCATCCCTATGGCTAATGCCATCTGCATTAACTGGTACTTGCCAGCACTAGCAGATCTTCTCTGGCAGGTTACAACAATGCTCTGGTGTTTTGGTTTACCTAATTGTTTGAAAGCTGCACAGTTGACTTCTGATAGAGTGTGGTTTTTTGGTTCCATAACCAACTCTTTCACTATGTGTGGTTTTAGGGTTCTGCTATGTTCTGCCATTTGGACCATTCTATATTTTAACTTTCGAGTTGTGTTACAAAGACACGTGCTGGACTGATACAAACAACTTTTTGTGTTGCACAATTTGCTGATGTTTATCTGGTTACAAATTACTCTTCAAAATACTTCAGCTTTATGTTCTCTGAAAAACTGCAAACAAAGCTGCCAGAATAGCAAGACCGCAAAACTGGATGAGCATAAACAGTAATGCCTATAAAGTATAAATGACAAATCCATCAAAACTGGCACCCAGAATATCACTTGAACGGTATCTGTCAAAAGGACTCGACGCATCTGCAGGCTATGTTCTTAAAGAGGTTCATATAAAATTGATGAGTGAAAAGTAAAAGTATCATCAGATGTCATATGCAGGAAAAGGCATTAGTAAGGGGGATGTTAGGACACATCTTCTGCCGGCCAAGTAGTGCTTCATGATTTACAGTAAATCGCTTCTGGCCAAAGAGAAGTTTTGTAGAAAATTCAGAGGGGTTGTATACTGTTGTAATATTTAGTTTATTTCTTAATTTAAATTGTTTGTATAGGACTACAGTATATCATCCTTTTCCTAAGTCCTCAAGAGCAAATACAATTAAGTCGGTTTAAGTGGTGTCTAAATTCAGAAACTTATCTTTCACAAACTGCTGAGGTGAACAGAGGACAATGTATTTTGGAAGCGTAAAAATAATGGGGCTTATTTATAAGCCCCTTGCGCTGCCTGTACATCCCTTTTTCCCATATTAAAAGTGATGCATAGGCGGCGCAAGGGGCTTGTAAATAAGCCACAATATTTGCCGGTAGCAGATTATTTAAGATACAAAGGGGCATACTTACAAGGGCATTGCACCACCGGAGCATCACTTTTTAAGACGCTCTGGTAGCGTATTGCCATGCTCCATATTTACAAAGCAGCTTTAAGCCACTTTGCGTGGCTAAACGCCACTTTGTAAATATCGTACTCTTTCACGAAGGTATCTGCGTGAAAGGGGCATGCAATGGGTGTTAATGTGGGCGTTCCACTGGAACACCCATTACTTTTTGACCCAGATTTACAAGGATCTGTAAATCTGAGGCAACCACAAAAACTAACGCCACTGAATAGCAGTCATTACATAGGCGCAACGAGGAGAAATACTTTTATTTCTCCTGGTTTTTGCTCTTTCTATGTGTGCTGCATTCTGTAGCACACATAGAAGGAGCAAATCGCCTTTAAAGATTGGCCTTTCCTGCACATAAACTATCATACCTGCAACACAGATACTCGTGCGCCATGGTGCAAGGGGTCCTGAGTTGCAGGGAATCATCCCTGCAACACAGGCACCCTTGTACCAAGGCGCAAGGGTGTCTGTTTTGGTGCTAGGCAGCATTTTTTAGTGCCAGCGCAAGGGATAACACAGGGGTGTGCCTTATTCTTGCAAATACGGCGCATCCCTGAGTTTTTGAAATGACGCAGCGCGGCGCAGCTATATTGCTTGAAGCACTGCGACATTTCTCTGTAAATCTACCCCGAAATTTGCAACGGGCCGTCTAAATCAGAGTACATTGGATTAGCGTGAAAAGAATGTGACCAGAGATTTTTCATTCTCAATAAGAGGGAGTATATTCAGTGACCTTTCTTTTATGCCAATCCAAACAGATTTCAGAAGTTCAAAGATGTATTAGGCATTGTAAGAAAACACTTCTTTTGGAGTTGGTTTAGAGTCCAGAAAACACATGAAATGACAATATTTGTTGATGTGTTCATTAGTTCATTGTGTAAAGTGCCTAAATGTCTCCTTATGACAACACCGCTGCTCTAGAGTGCCTGAAAATGCGGTATTTGGACAAACACAAATATCGTGGGACAGAATATCTCTCAAAAATATCGAGGACAAGAATATCGTGTAGGTCATTTTCTATGGGTAAGTAAAGTTTTACTATATATAACTCCACATATGTGTACCTTGAAAATATTTATATCTTCAAGGATAGTGCATTTATACTTACCTATTTGCACTTACCTTCTTGATATTCTTTTCCTCGATATTTTTGACATGATATTCTGTCCACACCATATTTGTGTTTCTGGTATTCTGTCACTGATCACTTTATAGGTGGTGTACAGTACTGTAAACCTGATTCTGCACAGTCTGCATCGTGTTGTATATTTCTGGGATCTGCACCACATAGCAAGACTTTACTTTGTTGTGAAATCTGCATCCTTTTCAAGGTCATCATTATGGAGGAGTCCATATCCCATCTCAGATAAGCCATATTGACCCATTCGTACTCCGTGTAACTAGGGGTGGGTGCAATGGCATAATTCTCACCCCCGTAATTACTTGTATTAGCGCAAGATTACTCATAATTATGGGTAATTGTGTGAGAAGCATAATCCAACATTTAGTGCTATTTTTACCCTCACGGCCACAACAGGCCAGAGGATGCATTTTGTGCTAAGAAAATAGCACTTAATGCTACAGGATGCAAACAGCAGTAGCCAGCAGCTGCTCGCTCTGTCTTAGCTCTTTGTTTCTCTGCTCTTGCGGTAGGATTATTTCCACAAATTACTTCTAATTACTCAAGCTGGCATAATCAAATAATTTCAGTAATTTTGCATCACAAGAGTTATGAGTAATTACTGAAATTACTCCAGTGTAATTAAAATTTAACCCAGGCCTACATATAACTAGAGCTTATTGGGGAATTAGGCATTCCTTGCAAACAGTGAATTTTTCAGGGACACTATGTCCTGCCCTGCCATAATAGATCTTAAGAAACATGTTCTGTAGAATGGTATTGTTGAGTCGAACTTACAATAAAGCCCAACTTCTATTAATCTTCAGTAATGTTGCAATGCCAGAGTTGTTGTGTGCAACAGTTGACAGAGTTCACCATCATGCCTTTAACACAGAAGTGATGGAATGAGAGGTCTGTTCAATAGAGGAAGCCATCATCTACTGGTAGGGAAAAGAGACGCTAGGTTAGTTTTATCCAATGTCTACTAGCCCAAGGCTCCATCTTAAATGCACGGTGTCCCAACACTTATCTACTTTTAGAACTCAAAGATGGAATGTATTTAAAGTTTTATTTGCCAGATGTAGCATTAGCTGACTGGAGCACAGATCAGATACTTCAAGTGTGTTCGTCCCATAAAAGATTTTACATTCTGACTTAGTCTCTGAAATGGAAGTTGAAATCCTGCAGCTGGGAAAGGCTACAGGCTGCATCCAACTCGAGTTCTCTAAAAGTTGGATAGACGTTGGACAAGGTCCCTCTGAAGTTGTTGGTTTTGGCAGGAAAAGCTCAGAGTGGGAAAATTAAAGATTCACACCTGCTAAAGACTTCTCTTCGGTCATATACTATTCATTTCCTTCTGCCAGTCAAGATTTCTACCGTTGAACTTTATCTATTTTATGGTGCTCAAAATCCTCCAGTGGGTCAAGCCTGGAGCTGTATCTATCAAAATCCCCTTACAATTGGACACTGCTGACGCAAGGTCCCTCTGAAGGTCTGGAGGTCTTGGAAGTCCAAACATTTCCTAAGTCCCAATTTTTCAGAGTTAGCAGAGCGGCTCCTTTTGGTCACTTCTGAGGCTTCCAGGACCTCAGCAATGGTACTTAGGGGCCAGGACTCACTATCACAACGGCCACCACCAGGGTCCAGTCCAGGTCCAATTATACCTAGTCAGGTGGACACTTCAGGGTAAAGACCGTTTGCAGCTTATTGTGTCCATATAGCTACATGAGAGGATAGTAAATTCACACTTTTAGTCAATGTTTCAGTCCTGGGTATAAGAGGGAGCAGGTCAATCCTCCAGGTCTTCGCTCAGGTCACAGACAACAGGTCCAGTCCTCTTCTGTTCTTTCCCAGGTGCAGATGTGTTATGATGAGCTGAGGTTGAGGTGCCACTTTTGTGGGATTCATTAGTCAATGGGTAGGGCTGAATTCTAGACTCTCCCTGACCCTACCCAATGAGGAAAAAGCCTCCAAGAGCAAACCTTACCAGTTTTGCAGCTGATCCTGCTTGCCTTACTGCAAACTATCCCACAGTGAACTATAAGTAAAATCCAAAACGGCACAACATTTCTGTCCTTGGATGTGGCTGCTGTGCCAGGGGTGTATTTAGAACTGAGCAGTCCCCACCTGCTCAACTACACCAAACTGGTTCTGGGACCAACTCCCCGTCCCAATGGGCTGGTGCCAATCTGGCTTCAGTCTACCTTGGGAACAAAGACTTCTCTTCCTCAGATCTCCCCTTACACTATAAATAGGCAGGCCTCACGCCAGTCCCTTTCAAGCTAATAAAGTCCCTGAGCCCTGCTCAACTGTCCTTCCTATCTGAAAGAAGTCACATACCTCACACTCAGATCTTCCGACCAGAAGGCCTAAGCCATTGATTATGCTCACTGACAAGGGCCAGTTTCTGGATGTCTAACGCTAAGTAGCCTACTGGAGGTTCAGGCAGGCAAAGTCTAACTTTTTAAAAGTCACTTTTCGAAAAATGTATTAAAATCTCCGACTTCACCACTGAATTGGATTTTTAAAAATAGTGGTATAATTATTCTGGTTGCTTGTCCCAAGCCAAGATTAAAGAGTTATGACTTTATTCTGAACTTTAGTTTTTCTCAAAGGCAAGCAACAGCCCTTCACAGTGAAAATAGCTTTTGGGGGCTACTTACTATAGGTACATGGGAACATTAGATTCTTGCATTTACCACTTTTAAATACTACACATTCTACCTCATGAGCTACAAGGCCTATTTAGGGGAGACGTATTTAATATTTAAAATGGGGGTTCTTTCTGGTCAGAAAGGGTTATTTTAGCAGGTTTGCTGGCAAGTTTAAAAGCTGCAGTAGTCAGGTAGGCTTGAAACCATGTTTTCAATGTCACTCTAGTGGATGGCACAATAAGTCCTGCACCCAGAGGTGACATTTAGCTTTCCATGCCATTGGTGTATCCTGCACCATATACTATGGCCTTACTGTAAACATAAATATGTCAATTGGGGATTAGGCAAGTTTACTAGAGCACATAGCCTGGGGCCTGGACAGCAGTGCCCCAGTGTGCAGAGTTTAAAAAACTAGCAATAGCAATCAGCATAAAATGGGAATGACCATGCAAAAAGAGTCACTCTCTCACAGTCTCTTTATAGGGTTGGAGTTAGCCAAGACCGTTTGATTTTTATAAAAAAAATATATGTAGAATATGCTTAATTGTGGGGGCTTTCAGTCAGCTTTCTTCATCTATTGGTCTCTTGGTGTGTCATTCACATTTTGCTTTTGCCCACTACAGCATGAAGCATGAGGCAGGGGGTCAGCCCACTTATGACATTGGATAACTTCACTTTGAGTGGCTGCATCTTGTTCTTTCACAAGGAGCACATCCACACACAAGCTTGTTCCCATATGGGAAATATTTTTTTTATTTATTACTTTCATGTTGCTTTTGTGTTTAGAGTCTGATGTGACAGCAGGACACTTTACACCTGATGAGAGCACAGACCACATTCCACGCTTTATCAGTTCTTGTCTCCTGCCGATGCTGCTGTAAATTCCTTTTGGGAAAGTCCTTTGTTTGTCAGACTTTCTCAGATAAACAAAAGATTCTCCAAAAAGAATTTCACAGCAAAATTGATTGCATCAATTTGAAAGTGTTCTATGTTAATTTACTGAAAGTTTCAATATTATACATGTACTGGACTCAATTTCACCAGTGGTTCTTTAACAAACTGTAACCCAGGAAGAAAAAAGCCTTTATAGTGCTATAATTGCAGCATTTGTAACACTTTTTTCATTCCTTCTTTCTTTTCTTCTTTCATTCTTTCTTTACTTCTTCCTTCTTTCTTTGTTTCTTCCCTCTTCCTTGCTTTTTCTTTCATTCTTTCATTTCTCTTTACATTTTTCTTTCATTCCATCTTTTTGTTTTTCTTTCTTACCTTCTTTCGAACCCTGTCCACCAAGATGATAATTAGGCCTCTAGTAAAATATATGGCATTTCAGCCTTTCCTCATACATCTGTCTGTAGTTGTGTCATTCACATTTTCCTCCAACTCACTCGAGGGGCAACAGGTCACCCCACTTCACTATGAGTTACGGTGGCATACCGCCCTTTCACAAGGAGCACATCCACACACAAAGTAGTTCCCTTCAGTGACAGGGAGTACTGTGGTAATGAATGCTTTTTTGAGACCTAAAAACATTTTTGCCTGTGATCAATGTTTTTTTTTTAGATTGACAATTGCCTGGTAGCTTCTCAAACAATAAAGTTTTGAAAAAGCCACGAAAAAACAAAACATGAATTGCTAAAAGGCTGGCGGATGAAGCCAGATCTATTGGCTTTGCCAATGCTTGGTTTCATTTCAGCATTTTTTTAGGTATGGCTTAACAATGCAGCTGTAGTTAGACCTTCTGTGATCAACAGAAAAATAACTGTTAGAAGTACCACTGAGAGAGAGGCTTAGGTTCTAATCACAAATTGGTTTACTTGAATACCACATTTGGTCAGAAATTGTGTGTTTCCACTGAAAAAGAGTGCTTGGATTACACTTTTAGCTTTGTGGGAAAAGATACGCTCAATACAGTAGAACTAATTTGTTCATCAAGGCTGTAAGTCTGATGTGTTTCTTATATAAGGTTATGATAAAGGAAGGAGGTATATATTGTGAAAAGCATATGTTAAGGTCAATAGGCATTTATGGATGGATTGATAGTGCTCTGAATTAAAGCTTAACAGAAGTATATTGTTACGTAGAATCTCACAGATTTCCATAGTATGCAAGGATTTTGATGTTGGCTACCTCCTCTGACAAACCTTGGTGATAGAAGATTCACAAAGTGGCAGTGCTTGTTAGTCCCCCTTAGGAGAGATCATTTATTTGTGAGAAAGTGGTTTATTAGCTGGAGTGGATGGTCCACCACACGTAATAATGTCACTATTCTTGTTAAGGCCATTAAAGGTTGCAGAAATGTGAGCCTGAACCCAACCCCTGGTAGCTATAGCACAGTGCAGACAAGCTTAACTCAAGAAAATGTGTAAAGCATTAAGAAGTGCCAAAACAGCTCAAAACTGAAAAACACGACACAGTAAAAATCCTATTCCAATTTTAGAAATAGAGAATATTTTAATTAACAAAATTACAAAAAACCAACAGAAATCCAATAAGAGGACGCAAAGATATGAATTTTTAAAGTTGTAAATAGAAATTAGCTCCAAATAGTGTTAAGCGCCAATCGTGGACATCTGGTTGCACTTGACCGGTATCTAGACATGATTTAAGGCTGACCACGATGGAGTGTGGGTCAGACACAGAGACCAGGGTTGACTTAGCAGGATGTTTTACCTTCTGACTCAATCTCTGAAATGAAAGTCAAATATTCTCAGTGGAACAAGACAGCCCTTGTGGCCAAAGAGGGTTCATGAGGACAGATAGCCATCGGACAAAGTCCTTATGAAGCCGTTGACTTTTGGTAGAAAGCGGGAGAAATTTAAAATTCGCTCCCAAGGCAGGTACCTCGCTGATGGATACTTTTTGCGGCTATGCCAGGTTAAGGTTTATCTGTTCGGACGTAGTCACTTTTTTTGACCTCGGATTCTTCCAGTGGGGTGAGGCTGCAAACTGTAGCTGGACAGGTCTCCACAAGGCCAGATACCTTCTACGCAATGTCCTGCAGAACCAATTTGCTGCTGAGGGAAAACTACAAGCGGGAGCAACCTGCATCTTTGGTTCAGCAGCAAAGCACCTTTGTTAGATTGACTTGGCAGGTTTATCCAGTTCCTCAAGAGGTCTTTGGAGCCAAAAAGTTTCAAAGTTCCAGGTTTTTCAGGATGTTAGGAGGTATACACTTTGGCACACCAAAGGGACTCAGGATCTCAGGAACATCACTTGGAGCTCAAAACTCACTCCAGCAAAAACCACCAGCAAAGGCCAGGGCAGGTCCACTCGGAATTAGTCAACTGGGTTCTTCAGGAAAAGGGCTTCTAGCAGCTGTTTGTGTCCCGGTTGCATAACAGGTCAGCCAACTGACCCTTGGAGTGCACTTCTTTGCCCTGGGTACAAGTGGGAGCAGATCCAGCCTTTCAGGTCCCCTCACAGGTCTCAACAGTAGCTTAATAAAAATATGGATTGACTCCACTTGCGAGTTTGTTGAATTGTACAAGACAAAGTTATTAACTTCTGACAAACACACAGTGCACAAATGTTGTTCACTACCTACTCACTTCCTCTACTCTGTGGTCACATTCTCTTCACTCGGGGTACATCACGCCTTCTTTTGAAGAACTTTACAACAGCCATGTTGTTATTACCAATTGCATACTGTATATTAAATCAGTTTACCTAAAATATGCTGTATGTCTGTATTCTATATAAGTATTAAATACACACAGTAATTTCACTGGACAAACTGCATAATTGGTGTTAAATGAGCTCCAGGTGAACCATTGTTTTTTAATATAATTGTATACACAGGTTCCTACTAGCATAAGGGTTGCTCTTGTTGTTTTAGAATAGAATAACCATACCCTTGTTTAGACAGCAGTATAGTTTAATTTGTCTACTTTATTTCTTTCGTTTTATATTGCATATGTTGAATATGTGTGTATGTTTTTTATGATTGTGTAAGTGGATGAATCTACAAATGAGTCAGTGGGTGGATGAGTAGATGCATGAGTGCAAGAATCAGTGACAGAGTCTCTATATACCATGACTTTTGAGTGCATAAACACATCAATAACTGAAGAAACACTTTCATTTTTAAGCCAGACCAATTGGAAATGGCAACACTTATTACAGAATTATAGATAGTAAAGAATCATATGGAAGTTAAAATGTTGCTTTTTTACCCCACCACTTTTTTTGCCCCACACTGTATGGATCTGCATGAAAATTGCAATGCCAAATCCAAATTAGATGGACGTTCTTTTTGGAACATTGTGCAGATTCATCAAACAGTGCCAAAAGAAAGTCTTACCTAACCCCTCTGTGATACATATTTGCATAGTTACGTACAGTTAAATATAATTATGGTTCTGGTTCAAACACGACAAACCACTAGAAATCACCAGTTATGGTTGACAAAGCACAGAGCACACGCCAAAACACAGTGTGTTCATCATATTGATCTAATGATAACCGTAATTGTGTTTCTTTAGCATTGGCTAATTGGTGTTTTGAGAACGGTGAATGCCATGAGTTATGGCATGTGTTGTGTGCTTTGTTAACCATAACTAATGAATATTGGTTGTTGCGTATGAGCCAGAACTATGACCCAGTTTTTAATTGAGCTTTTAAAGTGAATTTCAATGGTTTTTATGCTGTACTTACTTATCAAATCTGCAGCACAAGGCCTTTGGCAGTGCACGGCGGGGGCTGGGTACAGAGTTGGCCCTAGTGCTTGGCCTTTCGCCAGGCCTTTATATTGATATTAATATGTTTACCAGATTTCTAAATCATTTGTAAATCCTGCACAAGCTTCACACACTAAAACGTGCCCTTAATTGCTAGTCACCTGTGACTCACAAGTGAAAGACGCCTAAAATGGCAGCCAGGAACCACAGTGCGACTACTAGTACGCCACCATTTTAGGTTTTCCCAACTCACATGTCACAAGTGACTTGAGAGTACTGTGACTTGAATTACTTTTTTTTTTAAATGTAACCAAAAGGGGTGCCCCTTGGGGATTACCCAACTGCGGCTGGGGATCAGGATGTCCCTACACTGCTCCCTTTTGTGACCTTTTTTACAACACGGAGTCTGTGCTCTGTGTCCTGAAATGGCTGCTGCAAGAGAAAATATTCTCTTGCAGTATGTTTTGGATCTGTGATCCGAAAGGGAGAATGGGAGCAATAGGCTCCTCATCCAATAAGAACCTTTCTTTTTTAAATTGGTAGGCTAGCAAGTTATTTCTGAATACCAAACGGCAGAAATATACAATAGTGTTAACACTTTAAAGCCTGCTCTGGAACTTTTTAAACACTTACATTTGAAAAAATATTGAAAGGATTTACTCCAAACTGAAAAAGAATCACCTTAATTGAAGTTCTACTTTCATGCCATGTTTCGTGTAAACCTGCTCAGGCATCTAAGCTGAAGCAACATTTCCTATGGGAGCTACAATGCGAAATCACTGTTTTTCTCATCACACACCTTTAATTTTTTTTCCATGGATGGATCTTCATGAGACTTTGCATGCCAAAACTTAGCTGAATAAGTTTATATATCTATAGTATGTCCAGGTATTTATATGGGTAGTTATAGTTAGGATTGTTTTTCCATAGGAAATACCTTTGGTTTTGTTGCTAAAAACTTATCACGCCATTTGATGAAACTCCACAAAACTTTCCAAAAAAGTGCTATTTTTTGACAAAATTGCACATGGAAAGTTTCAGGGTGGTCTGTCACATGGGGGAACAAGAACAAAGGAGGTCCCAAAACGCATTTTCCCCATTCATTTTTCTATAGAAACATTAGACACAGATACAGTCCAAACTGCTGAACAGATTTACACCAAACTTGGATGAAAGCTAGATCTTGGTCCAGAAAGAGTGCTTTTTGGTGTTTTGGTGTAAATCCATTCAGTACTTTTGGAGAAATCAAGGTTAAAACATTTATATATCACGCTGCAGAAAATCAGCGGAGCCGACACAACTCAAACTGAGATCTGATTGGCTGCAACCACCTCAAACAGAAAGTGATGGCAGCCATCTTAAGACTCGAGACTCATTGTGAGCCCTAAAAAAACATTAAAAAAGACATAAAGGGGGAGGGTAGAGATCCCCTGATCCCCTAGGCCTAGTGGTGGGGTCCCCTCCCCAAGCCTTTTTCAGCCCAGGGGCCCCATCTCCCAAAGTATTTTTTAAGAAGAAGAGGCACGTGGTCCCCCTCCCTGAGCCGCTTTTAGCCCCAGAGACAACATCCCCAGGCCATGCACCCCCCTCCCTGAACCTTAAAAAGGCCCAAAGGAGCCCATTCTCCAGGGCTGTTACTCAATTAAAAGGGAGGGGGCACACAGCCCCCCTCCCTGAGCCTTTAATGGAACCAGGGACCCAGCATCTGAGGCCGGCTTACTAGCTGTGTCCCGAAGAGCCTACCCTGATACACAGCAGTTTCCCTGCCCGCACTGGCGCAAGCAGGGACATTTGTGTTTGGTCCCTCCTGGCAGTAGCATTTTTATAATGGAAGAGAACATAAAGTCTCCTCCAAGCTTGCAGGAGCTTTAAAAATGCTCCCGCCTGCTGGGAGTAGACTTGAGTTCTGTTTGCCTACCTACACTGAAGCGGGCAGGGACACAGATCACAGGCTTACTGGAGGTAACAGGTAGGCTAGTTGGCCCCTATGGACCACCAGCACCGAAGGGGACTTCATCCCCCAACCAAGAGCGCGCCAGGAAGGGCTTTGGTAGACTGGAGGAGAAAGGGGGCGTGGCCTGCTGTCAGAACTTTGCAATCCTGCTGTGTGGGACTTACTGGAGGTAACAGGAGGGGTAGTTGTCCCACAAGGACGTCCTTGGGGAAACTACCCTTCTTGTTACCTCCAGTAAGTCCCACACAGTGGATTGCTAAAAGGTCTTCAGAGGCCATGCCCCCTTTCTCCACCACTCTGCAAACACACCTCCTGGCACACTACTGGTTGGGGGATGAAGTCCACTTTACTCCAGAGGGACCTTGGGGGCCAAGAGGCCCTCCTGGTACCTCCTGGAAGTCCTATGCAGCAGAATTGGAGGCGAAGACCCTTTTTTCCATCACTCTGCAAACGTAACTGCTAGTTAAAAAACCTTAGAAATTCACTGAAAAAAACAAAGGTTTCATGGATGTTATAGTTAGAACTTAGCATTTAATAAACCTTAGAAATTCACTGAAAAAATCACAGATTACAGGAACATTATAATTAGGCTGACAACTCACTCGTACAAAACCAGAGAAATTCAGCTGTTATAGTTAGGTGACCTAACTATAACTCGCGCCCAGCAATGCACTGCTGATGACGTCACATATTACATCACTCATGACATGGTCAGTGACATCACTGATGACATCTCAAATGGCATCACAGATGACATCATCCACATAATATGTAATGCACTTACTCACACCCTAATATAACCTTTCATAAACCAACTCCAAACTTCAGACTACCATTCTCAAAACCATAGACACGCCAATACCAGTTAGTACGTACACACTCACTGATTCATAGGTCTATACACACATCCACTCACTCACCCATACAGTCACTCATACACGCAGTAACTCACCAATACAGCCACTGATATATGCACTCATACACCCATACAGACACTCACACACCACCACTCACCAATAGAGCTCACACACCTAGTCAGACACCCAAAGAGTCAATCACACTGCCATTTACTCACCCATACAGTTATACACACATTACCTCACTTATTCATACAGATACTAGCATACACTTACTCTCTTATACAATCACTGACACAAGCACACACTCATCCATACAGCCACTCTCACAATCACTCACTCTCACATACAGACACTTATATACTCTAATACTCACATATACTGCCTTTCACATGTGCAGTTACTCACCCATATACCACTGAGACATCCATTCACTCACTGACACAGCTATACCCATACAGCCCCTCACAGGTACACTCATGAACCCATACAGCCAGTGATTCACCCACTCACATATCCATGCAGGGAGTCACAAACCCCCTCACCCACCCACACAGATACTCAGGCACCCATACAGGTACTCAGACAACCAATCAATAACCCATATAGACACTCATGTAGCTACTCACCAACCCATTCAGCCACTTACACACCAACTGACAGACTGATACAGATTCACATAGATTAGTCACTCACCCATACATTCACTGAGACACGTATAATCACTCACTTATACAGTCAAACAGTCATACAGGCTTGACAAAGACTGTGTTGTCGAAACGCGTCAAAGTCAATAAATACTTTTTTCCACTAATCGTATATCCTGAGTGCGACTTTTTCTTGTGCTCGAGTAGCACGAGGTGATTACAATATATATATATATATATATATGCCGAAACGTTATGTCGGCATTGAGAAATAAATAATCATTTGCACTAACCATTTTGGTCCGTGTCCGTTGTTGCAGGGAAGAACCTTCAAGTCCAACGCGGAAAAGCAGTGATATATATATATATATATATATATATATACATACATACATATATATATAGATACATAGATAGATAGATAGATAGATAGATAGATAAAATTCTTAAACTTTTTAGAAACACTAACAGTCACTGGATGATGTCATCTGCGATGCCATCAGTGATGTCATTTGAGATGTCATCAGTGATGTCTTCAGTGATGTCACTGATCATGTCATGAGTGACGTAATATGTGACGTCATCAGCAGTGCATTGTGGGGGCATGAGTTATAGTTAGCTCAGCTAACTATAACAGCTGAATATCTCTGGTTTTGTACGATTGAAATGTCAGCCTAACTATAACGTTCCTGTAACCTTTGTTTTTTTCCGTGAATTTCTAAGGTTTTGTAATTGCTAATTCCTAACTATAGCATCCCTGAAACATTTGGTTTTTTCAGTGTTTTCATATATATATTGCCTACTGGCAGTCGCTTCCCATGTTAATTCCCATAGACTCTTTAGACACAGCTGCAGCCTGATCCGCTGAACGGATTTACACCAAATTTTGTAGAAAGCTAGCTTTTGGTGCGCAGATTGGGCTTTTTGTTATTTGGTGTAAATCCGTTCAGTAGTTTGCGAGATATTAAAGGAAATTCAAATTTGTGTATCTATGACCACAAAGTCGTCGCTAATAATGACGAGCTCGTGCAGAGAATTGCAAACCTTTGATTGGCTGCTTGAAGCGGAATCTCTTTGCCTAATCACAGTCATGCATGCATTTCCAGCAGCTCCCTGTGTGCAATAGCAATGCTGGCTCCCGCAGGAGGCTGAGGCCACAATGGCCTGAAGTCACCCCCTGCGGTCCCCATCCTGCACACTGGGTGCCCTGGCTGGGACGAGTATAAAAAAAAACAATTGATGTACAGAATGCTGAGCAATGTCAAACATTCACCCCAGTACAGAGATCTGGGCCTAAATCTATTATTTTTTGCTCCCATGCCATTTAAGTTTAAACCCAGCCATATGCAAATCAGTCTTGACCCTTTCCCTTGTGGGAACAGTCCGGCCCGAACTGCCAAGCCAGGTTCTCTCTGGACTGGAAAACAAGTATCCGAGGACCGGTTTCCCACGTATGGACATACACATCCCACTCGAGGTGACAAATGCAAAAAGAACAATTGATGGACAGAATGTTGAGCAATATCAAACATTCACCCCAGTACAGAAATCTGGGACTAAATCCATTGTTTTTTTGCTCCCCATGCCATTCCAGTTTAAACCCAGCCATATGTAAATCAGTCTTGACCCTGTCCCTTATGAGAACAGTCCAGCCCGAACTGCCAGGCCAGGTTCTCTCTTGACTGGAAAACAAGCATCCTAGGACTGGTTTCGGGGTTCCACCCCTCATCAGCCAGGCTAGCTTGACTCCAGTGGCATGGAGATCACGGGACCCACGTCTGGCCATACCCGTCCCCCTCGGGGTGACAAATGCAAAAAGAACAATTGATGGACAGAATGTTGAGCAATGTCAAACATTCACCCCAGTACAGAGATCTGGGCCTAAATCCATCCTTTTTTTGCTGCCCATGCCATTCCAGTTTAAACCCAGCCATATTCAAATCAGTCTTAACCCTGTCACTCATGGGAACAGTCCAGCCCAAACTGCCAGGCCAGGTTCTCTTAGAACTGGAAAATAAGCATCCTAGGGCTGGTTTCGGGGTTTCACCCCTCATCTGCCAGACTAGCTTGACTCTAGAGGCATGGCGAGCACTGGACACACGTCTGGGCATACCAGCCCCACTCGGCCCCCAGGTCTATTTATGGCTCCAGGAGGGGGGCCATGTGGCCCCCTCCCATTTTTAAAATAGCCCGAGAGGTGGTGTTCCCCGGGACTGCGTGGGGGTGCCAGAGCCCCCCACGCTCCTTATTTCAGTATAGCTACTGGGAGGTGGCAGTCCCCGGGGCTATGTGGGGGGGCTGGAGCCCCCACGCATCTTTGTAAATTTAGCCCAAGGGAGGTGGCGGAGGGGCCGTGTGGCCCCCCGCATTAAAAAAATGAGCCCCGGGGAGGTGGTAGTCCCTTGCGCTGTGTGGGCGGGCTGGAGCCCCCATGTATGCTAATTCAAAATAGCCCCAGGGAGGTGGCAGTCCCAGGGGCAGTGGGAGGCCACACCTTTATTAGTTATTGCCCCCAGGACCTGGCCCACCGAGGGCCTAAAATAAACTAAGCGCGGGAGACCGCACTTCATTTTTTAAAAACATTTCTGCTGGATTTGCGGATCCACCGTCCCTATGGGACCCCTTGAACAGGCCCATGGGGTCAGGGTGTTTCTACCCTGCCCCCTTTTCTTGTTTTTTTCAAATTTTTGCTTGTGACTCAACTGAGTCACTAGATGGCTGCCAGCACTACCTGGTTTGAAGTATTGGTAGCCAATCAGATCTTAGGCACAAAATCGGGAGGGTTCGCGGATCCACCGCAGCCACAGTTGTATATCTGAGATTTATTAAAATTTCTCAGGAACTTTTGAACGGATTTACACCATTTAACAAAAAGAGTGTTTTCTGGACCAAGAGCTACCTTTTTGACAAATGTGGTGTAATTCTGTTCAGCAGTTCGGGCTGTAGCCGTGTCTAAAGTTTCCTATGGAAATTAACATGGAGAAAAAGAAAAAGCGTTTTGGGCCCCCCCATTTTCTCGGTCCCCGCTTGAAGAATCACCCCAAAACTTTCAACCCAGCAGCTGAAGTAAGTGGCTCATTATTTCTGAAAATTTCACGAAAATTCGGGAAACTGCGCCAAAGTTATAGGCAAATCAAAAAACCCTTTTCCTATGGAAACTAGGTCCTAACTTTAACTACCTACTGGCGAATATATATGTGTGTATATATATATATATATATATTATCTACTGGCGGTCGCCAGTAGATAGTTATAGTTAGGACCTATTTTCCATAGGAAATCCGCGACATTCTATTTGAAATAACTCTTGCGTCGGTTGACGAATCTTCGCGAAATTTTCAAACTTTATGGCCCGCTCCGGTCCGCTCCTACCCTGAAAGTCTCAGGGTGATTCGTCAAGCGGGGGCCGAGAAAAAAGGGGGTCCCAAAACGTGTTTTCCCCATTCATTTTCCCATAGGAAACTTTAGACACGGCTACAGC
Source organism: Calotriton arnoldi (assembly GCA_963921515.1). Classification (NCBI taxonomy): domain Eukaryota; kingdom Metazoa; phylum Chordata; class Amphibia; order Caudata; family Salamandridae; genus Calotriton; species Calotriton arnoldi. The sequence goes on from CAWUFW010011062.1 coordinate 428,244, forward strand.
CCGAACTGCTGAACGGAATTACACCAAATTTGGCAAAGAGGTAGTTCTTGGTTCAGAAAGAACCCTTTTTGTTAAATGGTGTAAATCCGTTCAGTAGTTCCTGTGAAAATCAAAATGAAAATCACATATATATCTATGGCCGCGTCGGATTCGCGCACCCTCCCGATCACGAGCTGCATCCTAATTGGCTGTCAACACTCCAAATCAGGAAGTGTTGGCAGCCATTTTGTCCCTCGGTAGAACCGAGGGACAGAAACTAGTGCGCAAAGCGCAAAAAGGGGGCAGGGTAGAAACACCCTGACCCCCTAGGTCTGCTCAGGGGGTCCCACAAGGACCCCCTGGGCAGAAAAAAGCATTTTTTTTTTTTTTAAATCGGTTGGGATGCGCTTAGGGTGCGCGAATCCCGCCGAGAAAAAAAAAAAATCGCAAGTGTGCAAACGCTCAAAGGGGGCAGGGTAGAAACACCCTGACCCCCTAGGTCTGCTCAGGGGGTCCCACAAGGAAAAAAGCATTTTTTTAAAAAAATCGGCAGGATGCGCTCAGGGTGCGCAGTTCCTGCCGAAAGAAAAAAAAAAACGAAGCGCGGTCTCCTGCGCTTCGATGTTTATTTGCCCCCGGGTGGGCCAAGTCCCGGGGGCATGGTGGGGGGTTTAAATTTAATGTGGGGGGCCTCTAAGGCCCCCCAAACCCCGGGGACCGCCACCCCCCGGGGCTTCTTTTTTTAAAAATTTTGTAACCTGTGTGGGGGACTCCAGCCCCCCCACACGCCCCGGGGACCGCCACCTCCCCGGGGCACTAAAGATTTGAAAAAAGCCCCGGGGACCACCACCTCCCCGGGGCTGTGCACTGGATGGGAGGGGGGCCGCGCGGCCCCCCTCCTGGAGCCCTTGATGGCCCTGGGGACCGCCACCCCCCAGGGCCGGCTCCTGCAGTGTCCCGGGGTGCCTACCCCCGGGACACTGTAATTTGCTATGACAGGATGGGAGCCTCGTGGCTCCCGTCCTGTCATAGCAAACTTGGTTTGCATTTTGAAAGAGAGACAGGAAACCTGCTCTCTCTTTCAAAATGCAAACCAATTGCTTTCCACATGGGGAGCAGCATGTTAGCTGCTCCCCATGTGGAAAAGCAATAGCCGGCTCGCGCAGGAGGCGGGGAGCCGGCTGGGACTGTGGGGGAATTGGGGACCCCCCACAGTCTCCAACGAGAGGCCAGACCCCGGGGATAGGGTCCCGGGGCCATAGTGGCCCGGGAGGGGGCCACGCAGCCCCCTCCCCAAATAAAACATTTTTTTTTAAAAAGGGTAAGGCCGGCCCCGGGGATGGGGTCCCCGGGGCCTTAAATGGCCTGAGGAGGGGGGCCACGCAGCCCCCTCCAAAATAATAATAAAAAAACATCGAGGGCATGCCCCGGGGATGGGGTCCCCGGGCCAATACAGGCCCAGGGAAGCAGGGGCCACGCGGCCCCCTTCCCGTTTTTTGGGGGAATTTAAAAAAAAATGCACAGGCCCCGGGGGATGGAGTCCCGGGGCCAAAGTGGCCAAGGGAAGGGGGCCACGCAGCCCCCTCCCATTAAAAAAAGAAAAACCACCGGCATCGTGCCGGAGGCCCCGCCCCTCCCTGCAGTACTCTGCAAACGCGCCCCTGGCGCGTTTTAAGAAGGGAAGTAATTCCCTTGAATACTGGGGGTCCCTGGGGCCAACCAGCCCACCAGGAACCTCCAGTATGTGCTAGGGGCTGCGTTGCAGAGAGGTGTACAGAGGCCACGCCCTTTTACACCTCTCTGCAACGCAGCTCTGTGGCGCTTTTAGAAGTACATGGTGGGCTAGTTGGACTCCAGGGACCCTCAGGATTCAAGGGGACTTAATCCCCCAACTTAAAACGCGCCACGGGGCGCGTTTGCACAGTGGTGAAGGGAGGGGGTGGGGCTTCAGGTGACATGTGTGCAAACAGGCCCCGTGGCGCGTTTTAAGATGGGGAATTAAATCCCCTTCAATCCTGAGGGTCCCTGGGGGCCAACTAGCCCAACAGGTACGTCCAGAAAGCGCCACAGAGCTGCATTGCAGAGAGGTGCAAAAAGGGGCGTGGCCTCTGAACACCTCTCTGCAACGCAGCTCCCTGGCGCATACTGGAGGTACAGGGTGGGCTAGTTGGACCCCAGGGACCCTCATGATTCAAGGGAACTTAATCCCCCAACGGGGCGCGTTTGCACAGATGTCACCTCAGGCCCCGCCCCCTCCCTTCACCATTGTGCAAATATTCCTCTAAAATCAGCCGAACTACGAATTCCGATTTACTCACCTGTTATCAGGAGAGACCTCAGTGCTGCATCTTTCAGCCCAGTACTGATCCTGAAAAGTAATTTTAACCGTACTTACCAGTAACTTGAATTTCCTTCCATAGGATATCATTGACTGGTTTCACTTGGAAATTCTTCTAAGTGTGGAGTTTTGGAACTTTATAATATTCCTCTAAAATCAGCCGAAATACGAATTCCGATTTACTCACCTGTTATCAGGAGAGACCTCAGTGCTGCATCTTTCAGCCCAGTACTGATCCTGAAAAGTAATTTTAACCGTACTTACCAGTAACTTGAATTTCCTTCCATAGGATATCATTGCCTGCTTTTTGCTGAAAAAGTTTCTAAGTGTCGATTTTTGAAACATACAAATATTCCTCTAAAATCAGCCGAACTACGAATTCCGATTTACTCACCTGTTATCAGGAGAGACCTCAGTGCTGCATCTTTCAGCCCAGTACTGATCCTGAAAAGTAATTTTAACCGTACTTACCAGTAACTTGAATTTCCTTCCATAGGATATCATTGCCTGCTTTTTGCTGAAAAAGTTTCTAAGTGTCGATTTTTGAAACATACAAATATTCCTCTAAATTCAGCCAAAATACGAATTCCGATTTACTCACCTGTTATCAGGAGAGACCTCAGTGCTGCATCTTTCAGCCCAGTACTGATCCTGAAAAGTAATTTTAACCGTACTTACCAGTAACTTATATTTCCTTCCATAGGAATCCATTGTCTGGTTTTCAGCAGAAAAGTTTCAAAGTGTTGATTTTCACAAACTACAAATATTCCTTAAAAATCGCTTGTAAGACTTAAACGCATTCTTTCAACTGTTTACAGGAGATGCACCAGTGCTGGATACAGGATCCACCACTGAGTAAGAAAAAGTAACGATAACACTACTTACCTGCTAAGTGAATTTCCTCCCATATGATAACATTGGTGATTCTATGTGAAAAAGTTTCTAAGTGTCAACTTTTAAAATACAATAATATTCCTTAAAAATCACTACTGTAACCAAAACGCTTTTACTCAACTGTTTACAGGAGATGTCCCAGGACTGAATCTAGGATCCAGTCCTGTGGTTAGAAAAGTAATCCATAAAGTAACTAATTGCATTTAACTAGAAATTCACATTGAGCTCAATGTTGCATTGTGTTTGAAATTGTGTTGCCCATTGCAACAACTGTAACTACTATACTTAAAAGTCTATTGCCTATTTGCAAAGTATTTAAACTAAAGTAATTCATTCTGAGAAAGTATATTTTGTAATGTAATGTATAATGTAATTACAATGAAATTTAAAAATAAAATATCTAAAAATAAATAGTTTAAAAAAATGTAGTAAATCAGTATCAAAAAAATAAATATAACAATTAATACATTTAAAAATTGTCATTTACAAAACCTTTGAAATTCACTGAAAAAAACCATAGGTTTCAGACATGTTATAGTTAGGAATTAGCATTTAAAAACCTTTGAAATTCACTGAAAAAACCATAGGTTTCAGACTCGTTATAGTTAGAAATTAGCATTTAAAAAACCTTTGAAATTCACTTAAAAACCATAGGTTTTAGGGACAGTTATAGTTAGTTGGACATTTCACTCGTACAAAACCATAGAAATTCCCCCGTTATAGTTAGTTCAGCTAACTATAACTCGCGCCCCGCAATGCACTGCTGATGACGTCACATATTACATCACTCATGACATGGTCAGTGACATCACTGATGACATCACTGATGACATCTCAAATGACATCACTGATGACATCACTGATGACATCATCCACGTGATAATCTGATGCACCTCCTCACACCCCGATATAACCTTTGATACACCCACTCTAAATTACAGACTGCCATTCGCAAAACCATAGACACTCCAACACCAATAACTACATACCCACTCACTGATTCTTAGGTCTACACACACATCCACTCACTCACCCGTACAGTCACTCATACTTACGGTCACTCAGTACAGGACTATCATATGCACTCATACTCCTATATAGACACTCAAACACCGCCACTCATCCATAGAGGTACTCACACACCTAGTCAGTCATGCAAATAATTAAACACACTGCCATTTACTCACCTATACAGTTATACACACACCAGCTCACTTACTCATACAAATACTAGCACATTCTTACGCTCTTATACAATCACTGATACAAGCACACACTCATCCATACAGTCACTCTCACAATCACACACTCTTGCTTATAGCTATTTAAATACTCCAACACACATATATACTGCCTTTCACATATGTAGTTACTCACACATGTACCACTGGGACATACATTCACTCACAAACACACTCTTACACACACTTACCCACCCATACAGTCTATCACAGATGCACTCTTGAAACCATCCACCCAGTGAATCACCCACTCACACATCTATGCACAGAGTCGCACACACCCCACCCACACAAACACTCAGGCACCCATACAGATACTCAGACAACTAATCAATAACTCATATAGACACTCATGTAGCTATTCACAAACCCATGCAGCCACTTACACAGCAATAGACAGACGGATACAGACATTCACCCAGTTTAGTCACTAACCCATGCATTCAGTAAGATACGTTTAATCACTCACTTATAGAGTTAGTCACGCACCTACTAAATCATCCATACAGACACTTATACACCCACTCATTCTTCAATACGCCTTTCCCTATATATATTAAACATATTTAAACTTTAAAGAAACACACAGTCACTGGATGATGTCATCAGTGATGTCATTTGAGATGTCATCAGTGATGTCATCAGTGATGTCACTGACCATGTCATGAGTGATGTACTATGTGACGTCATCAGCAGTGCATTGCGGGGGCGCGAGTTATAGTTAGCTGAACTAACTATAACGGGGGAATTTCTATGGTTTTGTACGAGTGAAATGTCCAACTAACTATAACTGTCCCTAAAACCTATGTTTTTTTAAGTGAATTTCAAAGGTTTTTTAAATGCTAATTTCTAACTATAACGTGCCTGAAACCTATGGTTTTTTCAGTGAATATATATATATATATATATATAAATATATATATATATATATATATATATGTATATATATTTCCTCCAAAAAGTACTCTCCGAACCTCCACACAGGCGAACAGAGCGACACAGACCCGGGGAATGGTGGCAGGCAAGTTGTTTATTCTCCTCTCACTTTGTGACGCGTTTCGAGCACCCTGTGCCCTTGTTCACACATAAAGAATACTATCCGCCATGATCTTTTTGAATACTAGGTGTCCACCCCTTGTGAGTCACATGGTCAATGCAATAGAAGAAACACTATGTTATCAGCACTTTAACGCATTAAACAATACATTACAGATTTATATTTCTTCTTGTTGCCGGTAAAGATTAATGACATTATTACATTATTTTTATCCCATGGAAATACATTGTAAATCTTAAATGTATTCCACCTGTACAAAATGGAAATTTCTGAAGTATACATGATAAAGTACAATTGTGCACAAATATTACGTATAAAAGCAATAAATAAATAAATAAACATTGCAGAACTCCTATATAAATATTAAAACTTCATAAATTATTTGAGAATATAAAGACCACATAATCGATCTTGTATTACCTATGTTAGGTAAAAAGTTGAGTTGTATTGTTTTTTCCCCACTTCTAGAATCTGTGGATCCCTGCCATGCTCAGCATGGCCCCCCGAATTTGATGCACTTTCAGACCCACTCGGACACCCACACAGGTACTCTCACACTCATTTAGAGACCCACACAGGCAGTCACACACCCACTCACAGACCTATGCAGGCATTCACACACCCTCTCATAGAGCAATGCAGGCACTCTTAGACCCACGTATAGATCAACATAGACATTAACTCACCTACTCATAGACCTAAACAGGTATTGACACACCCACTCATAGACCCATGCAGGCACGCACAGACCCACTCATATGACCACATAGGTACTCACAGACCCACTCACAGACCCAGACAGACACTCATACACCCACTCACAGACCTACACAGACACTCACATACCTACTCACAGACACTCAGATTCCTACTCACCCACTAACACACCCACTCACACATCTACTCACAGACCCACACAGGCACTCACAGAGCCAATCACAGACCCACACAGGCACTTAGACACCCACTCACACATCCACTCACAGACCCTCACAGGCACTCACAGAGCCACTCACAGACCCACCCAGACACTCATACACTCATTCCACAGACCAACATAGGCATTCACAGACCCAGTCACAGGACCATGGAGGTACTCACACACCAATCCACTCACTCACCCACATAGGCACTCACACCTCTACTTACATACCCAAACAACCACTCACATATTCACTCATACACTCACACATTCACTCTTGCACCCACTGACAGAACCACACAGGCACTGATAGACCTACTGACAGATCTACATAAGCACCCACACATCCACTCAGAAATCCATGCAGGCACTAACAGACCTCCTCATGTACCCACACAGGTACTCACACACCCACTCACAGTTCTATGCTGGCACTTTCACACCCACTCACACACCAAGACACAGACCTATGCAGGCACTCATAGAGACACTCACATATGATTCAGGTACTAACACACCTACTCACAGACCCATGTAATCCACTTACAGGCCCACACAGGCACTCAAACACCCATTCACAAAGCTATGCAGGCACTAACAGACCCACTCACAGAGCCACACAGAAACCCACACATCCACTCATATACCCACAAAACCACTCACACACCGATTCACAGACCCAGACAGACACTTACATACCTACTCACAGATCCACCCACACACCCACTCAGAGACTCACTCACACACTCATATACCTACTCACAAACCCACACAGAAACTGACACACCAACTCATAGACCCACTCAGACACTCATACACCCACTCAGAGACTCACTCACACACCCACTCATATACCCAATACAGGCACTCTCACACCCACTCACAGAATCACACTGGCAGTCAGAGACCCATTGAGAGAGCCACACAGGTATTCATACATCCACTTACACATACATCCACTCACATATCCATACATGCACTAACAAATCCACTCACAGACCCACACGGGCACTCAGAGATCCACTCATACATCCATGCAGGTACACACACACCCACTCACAAACCTATGCAGGTACTCATATACCTACTCACAAACCCATGCATCCGCTTACACACCCACTTACAGACTTTGACAGGCACTTGAACACCTACTCACATACCTATGCAGGCATCACAGAACCATATAAGCAGTCACACACCCACTTATAGACTACACAGACACTCACAGCCCCACTCTGAGACTCACACACCCACTCACAGATCCACTGAAACACTCACACACTGACTCACAGACCCACACAGGCACTCACACACCCACTCACAGACCCATACAGCCACTCATACACCCACTCACAGACCTATACAGCCACTCAAACACCCACTCACAAAGGTTACAGGTTACATTTGGGAAATAAAATATTTAAAAAACCTTAGAAATTCACAAAAAAATCCAACGTTACAGGGACATTATAGTTCGGAAATAATATTTTAAAAAACATAGAACTCACTGAAAAACAAAGGTTACATGAACATTATAGTTAGGAAATAGAATTGGAAAAACCGTAGAAATTCACAGATACAAACCAAAGATAAAAAGGGACGTTATAGTTAGGCTCAGATTTAACTTATACAAAACCCTTGAATTTCAGCATTTATAGTTACTTGAGCTAACTATAACTTATGCCCGCAATGCACTGCTTATGACCTCACATTTTACATCACTCATGACATGGTCAGTGACATCACTGATGACATCATCCATAGAACCACTCACATACCCATACACCCTCTCATACAGCCACTCACACACCCACACAACCACTCACATACCTATTTATAAACCCAGTCAACAACTCACACACACACACCCACTCACTCACTCACTCATACAGACATAAACACAGTCAAATCACCCACCGACCCACTTTAACCCTTTTACCGCGGTGCGAATTCCGCTGCGGTGCGGGTAAAATAATGAGTGGGCGTGGTTCGGACGGCCCCCGGCCGTCCTCCGCACACGCACACCGTGACGTCGGACGGCCGGGGGCCGTCCGATGCATGAAACGGGTTAAAAAACAATATCAAGGGGCATATTTACAAGCCCCTTGCGCCACCGGTGCATCACTTTTTGTGATGCACCGGTGGCGCAGTGTGGTGTTCCATATTTACAAGGACACGTAAAGCCACCCTGCGCGGCTTTTAGTGTCCTTGAAAATACGGCCCCTTTTCATGCAGCACTTTGCGTGAAAGGGGTGTTCATGGGTGTTGCTGTGGGTGTTCCAACGCAACACCCATGGATTCTGCCGCATTGCCAGATTTACAACCTTTTGTAAACCTGGGAATGTGTCAGAATCCTATGCCTCCCAGGGAGGCATAAGGAGGCACAACAAGGAGAAATACTTTTATTTCTTCTAGTTTTTACCTCTATCTATGCGTGCGCATTCTGCACCACATTTAGAAAGAGGAAAACACCTCTCAAGATTATTTTTGTGCAGGAAGGTGTTCCTTCCTGAGATAAAAACAATCATCCCTGCAATGCAGGCACCCATGCACCATCGTGCAAGTTTGCCTGCGTTGGAGCATGGCAGCCAATTGTGTCCAGCACAGGGGAGAGCTCAGGGATATGTCATATTGTTGTAAATATGACACATCCCTTTGCTTCGGAAGTAACACAGTGGGCTGCAGCCAAATGGATTGTGGCACCGTGCTGCATTACTTCCTTGTAAATATGGACCGAAATGCTTAATGGAGGTGAATTCATCATTGATCTATTGGAGCACAATCTGATGTGTAGTGACTGTGATGAGTGGCATTTTTTTGCTGTCTCCTGGTGAGAGCAGAATCCATAGTTCTCCCTTTTAAACACCCTTAAGTATGCAAATGCCCAAGATACATAGCACCACTCACACACCCACTCACAGACATATACAGGTACTCACACACCCACTCACAGACCCACACAGGTACTCACAGATCTACACAGGCACTCACACACCCTCTCACAGACCCACTAAGACACTCACACACCCACTCACAGACCCATACAGCTACTCATACACCCACTCACGGACCTATACAGCCACTCACACACCCACTCTCAAAGGTTACAGGTTATAGTTAGGAAAAATATGTAAATAAAACCTTAGAAATTCACTAAAAAAAACAAAGGTTACAGGGACGCGCAGCCCCCCACCTGACGATTTGGGCCCCAGGGACCTCATCCCCCAGGGCCCAGCCACAACTCCCTGGGTGCCCTAGAGCCCCCCCAGGGCACCCATTATGCTAGGCTGGAGACCTCAGGGGGACCCTCAAGGCCCAAGCAGTCCCAGCCGGCTCCCCACCTTCTGCAGGAGCCAGCATTGCTATAGGACACAGGGAGCAGTTGGAAATGCAGCTCCCTGCATGCAGGAGCAATTGTTACATCTGTTTCCCTGCCCTCATGACAGCGGTCAAGGAAACAGATGAAAACTCTGCTCCCAGCAAGCGGGACCAGTTTGACAGCTCCCACTTGCTGGGAGCAGAGTTAGAGCTTGCTCTCACTTGGTGGGAGCTGTCAGCTCCCCCCATGTGAAAGCAAACTGCTATGTCTCTGGGGTGGGCACCCTGGGACATAAAAGAAGCTGGCCCTGTGGGGTGGCGGTCCCCAGAGACATTGATGGCTCCAGAAGGTGGGATGCATGGTCCCCTCCTTCTGTTTCCATGGGCCGGCCTCCTGAGGTGGTAGTCCCCGGGGTCATATATGGCCCCCCTCCCACTATTCTTGCACACATGCCCCAGGGAGTTGGTGGTCCTCAAAGTGTTGGGGGCATGTGGTCCTCCGCACTCATTTCCATTTGGTGCTGGGGAGGTGGTGGTCCCTGGGGCTTAAACAGCCCCAGGAGGGGGGTCCCCATGGCCCCCCTACTATATTTAAATAAAGACCTGGGGAGGTGGTGGTCCCAAGGGCTCAAAAAGCTCAATGGAGGAGGGTCTGCGCAGCCCCTATCTCATATATAAATAAAGCCACTGGGAAGTGGTGGTCCCCAGGGCTCAAACGAACCACAGGAGGGGGCTGTGTGTGCCCCCCTCCTTTTCTTTTTTATGCCCCTGGGATGTGGCCCACCCGGAGTCTATACAGTAAACACGTTTTTTTTAAATTATTTTTGCTCTGGATTCACGACTCCGTTATGATTTTGTGGCAATGTTGTTTATAAAAAGAATTCTTTATTGCCCTGGAGGGATCCCAGTGGGACCTCAGGACCAGGGCTAAGGGGTCAGGGTATGTGTACCCTACCCCCTTTTTTTTTATTTAAGGTTTTTTTTGGGACTCGGCTCAGCTGAGTTCCAAGATGTCTGCCAACAATTCCTGGTTGAAGTGTTGGCAGCCAATCAGATATCAGCACAGGGACTGTCGGATCCTCAGAATATCTGCATCTATATATATATATATATTTCTCACGCTGTCCTTCCCAGATGGAAAGGAAAAATGGGTCGCACTCTCGTCGAGTTTTGCAATTTTTGTTTTATTTTCTCCCTTTCATTGGTAGGAACACAGGCCTGTGTTCCTACCAATGAAAGGGAGAAAATAAAACAAAAATTGCAAAACTCGACGAGAGTGCGACCCATTTTTCCTTTCCATCTGGGAAGGACAGCGTGAGAATTGTAAGCGGCGTGGTTCTGCCGCGGGGTAACGCACCCATGAGGAGCGCTGCAACAAACCGGCAACCTTTGAACCGTCTTGGATGATGTATATATATATATATATATATATATATATATATTTACATTTGGATTTATTTTCATAACTCTAAAACTACTGAAAGGATTTACACCAAATAACAAAAAGCACTCTTTCTGGACCAAGAGCTAGCTTTATGCCAACTTTGGTGTAATTCCGTCCAGCAGTTCGGGCTGTAATCGTATTCAAAATCCCTTTGGGAATTAACATAGGAAACACACTTTTTGTACCCCCCCTTTTTCTCGGCCCCCTCTTGATGGATCACCCGAAGCTTTCCATAAACAACTAGAATTAGTGGCGCACCTTTTGTAGAAGATTTTGTGAAGCTTCGTCAACCAGCGCCAAAGATATAGGCAAGTCAAAAAACACTTTTCCTATGAAAACATGGTCCTAACTATAACTACATACTGGCTACAGCCAGGCATATATATAGTGGTAGCCACTGTGTAGTTATTATATATATTTATATTACATGTTTGCTTTTATTGCACAATAGGCATTGTTATAAAAAACACAATTCACAGGAACCCTGAAGTATTGGAAATATCACTGTTCCCTGTGAAATATGGATTTTTTTATACCACTTAATTTTGTGCAATATAAACAGTGTTAATGTTATGAGCAAATCAAAAACACGTTTTTAATTCTGAAAATATCTAGAAAACTTACCCATTCAAACCATTCCCACATCTTTTTCAAATGCTAATATGTCAAAAACAACTGAATGGATTTACACCAAACCAAGCAAGGCACTCGTCTGAGTAAACTTATACTTTCATGCCAGGTTTGGTGTTATTCCATTCAGAGATATAGGAGTCAAAGTGGAAAACGCTCATTTTGACCTCCACAACCTGTGTATACTGGTGGAACTCATGTACTTATTGCGTCAAATACTTGAACATGAGACTTACATGTGACACTTTTGCTGTCTGCCCGTTGCAGGGTCTTTTTTCTGCCTGTGTCTTTACAATCCATACATTTGCCCTATAGAATCAATGCCCAGGTCAATCCCACATTCCGTTGCCCCCATATTCCAAGTGGTATTTTGCTTCTTGATTTCTTGTTTGTCTTTGGTTAAACCTGCTGGCATGTACTTATTACATGCAGATATTTGCTTTAACAGTTGTTTATGCTTGCATGAGGAGCTGTTTTCTGAAAACAGTTATCGTCTTGTTTCTGTTTGCTGTCATTGTTTCATTTCCTTCGTAGGAAACGATCAAAATCCTATTTGAAGTTACAAAAGAACATTGTGTGAATGCAATATCTGTGAAATTCTATTCTGCCGGAGGTTTTACACCCACAGCGTGTATGCTCCAGCTTAACCTTAAAGGCAATAACAGGAAGGCTGGTTTCATAAAATCAACTTGTTTGAGAGACAGCTTGGTTTATCAAACAAGATGAAGATATGATGAACGAGACTTACAAAGTAAGCTAAAAAAAAAACACACAGCTCAGCAGAGGTGAAAACTTTATAACAAATTGGATGCTGGAGAAAGCAAATGTTGAAACTAAAGTCTTGTAGTGCATTTAAAAACCACAATGCATTCCTCTATCAATCAATATATTTGTTATGCTTAGGCACATATTTTTCAATTAGATTTCAATCAACAATTTGTATTTTAAATGTTTGCAATTGTAGTGGTGAAAGCAGTCAACAGAGCAATGCCATTTTTGAACTTGCAACGTGCTACAAATCACTTCATAAACCAGGGAAGCCCCTGGATATAGTGACTTAATATGTGTATTAATAACTTAAGACCTGATTTAGAATTTGGCGGCAAGAATTTCCTCTGTCACGGATGGACTGATCTATCCGTCAGGCTGATGGATATCATTCTGCCCCATTTAGGGTTTGGCCTGACGGACCAACGTCCATCATGCTGGAGGATGATCCATCGGACAAACCTTAGTCGTCCAACATCAGTCCCCCCATCATCCAACGTTGAAGGATGCAACTCAGTTAATGTTGGTATGGGAGACATCTGTCGGCTATATTTAGAGTTGTCCATCATCAGAGTAGGATGGAGGGACCTTCACAACGGAGCACAGCAATGGCAGACAGGGTTTCACATGGCGGAAGCGTCTATCAAGGTTTACACACACATCTGTCAAGAAATATCCACATATATTCCAAAACAACACCTGCAGCTCACACCAGAAACGACAGTCCTCAAACCATATAATCTATTTACCACACTCAACATGATGCACCAGCAGCATGCCTTCTTCATCTTTCCTTTTTACAATGCCTGAAAGAAGACAACTCAGGCTCTCTAAAAATGAGCTATTATGACAGATGAGATAACTAGGACTGAGCCACTATTGTTTGGAGCACTGGAGCCAGAGAAGGGAAATGTAGAACAAAATCATGGATAAGGTGAATGCTGTCTCCATACACTAAACACTTCAAGGAGTGTATCCGTGAGCGGCAACATGACCTGCAGGGAGAGTCCATTCCATTGCTTCCAGAACACACTAAGAGGCCCTGGCAACTGGTGGTGGTCTTTCCAGGCCCCTCAACATCATGGCCTGGGAGGAGAAAGTGTTGTCTATACTCCACAGTGACGGCATCATGGGAAGTCCAGTTGAAGTGGAAACTGGTAAGTACAACACTACCTCTCAGACAATAACTATTTCACTTTCTTTAAACTCTCACAACCTATGTTATGTTAACTGATGTCAGTCACAACTCACTGCATTCTCAATGTACTCATATTTTCCCGCCTATCACTGTGGAACAATATTCTCACTATCGCAACTCACATATGAAACACTATCATACAGATGTTATACAACATTTGGACGTCATATCACACAACTCATATACATAGACAATATGTATCAAATTGCCCCTAACAATGTAGGCATTACCAGATATTATGATCTTAACTTAACACATACTATCTTTCTTGAGATCTTATAATATGAAACACAAAATTGTGGTAGTAGAAGTTTGAACAAATGAATCCATGTCACTAGAACTACAATGTCCCAGTACAGATTCTGGAAATCGTGTGTCACTGTATTCTGAGAATTGATTTGTATTAATTTTTTAACGTAGTCTAATAACAAACATATTTTATTAATAACCATAAACTAAGTAATGTAAAAGTGGCAACAAAATTAAATTAAGTTAAGCAATTTTGTGTAATAAGTAGCACTGTACCTTTACACATATTATCAATTTACATAAATGTGATTTAGTTGTCCCTTTAAAAGTTTAAGAACACTCATTTTGATATAAACAACAAACCCAAATCCATAACCTCATCTACATAGAATTTGAACTAAAGTGTAAAGGGACCAGTATCTGCTGCCCAGAGTGGCCCAGCTGTCTCACTAAAGTCTCACTTTCATTATGAAAATAATATAATAGTTAGTATGTCATAAAAGAGGCATCATGCTCCGCCTCCAATGTGCGTCTAGCTAATAATCCGAACCCTACAAAAGGATAATGTGAAAGACCAACCTGATCCAACAGGTTTGTGTGGCCAGTGTCCTATGCCTCTCCCTCAGGACACTTGAGGACAGATTTACTAACATGGTGGATGCACCACTTTTTTGGCACAGCCACACCGTAAAATGTTATTTCTGATTTACAAAGCCATGCATGCGCTGCCTGCGGTATCTTGCTTTGGAAGTTCGTCCACGAGTGCATCCACCCATTAATTATGATGCATTTCCAGATTTATTAAAGCTAGCAAACCTGGCAATGCATCAAAAGGCTAGGCCTCCCTGAAGCAAGGGTAATGAGCAATATGTTTAATTCTCCTCGTTACTATCTCTTTCTATGTGTGCAGCATTCTGAGGTACACAAAGAAAGAGGACTATACCTTTAAGGATAGGTTTTGTGCAGGAAGGTATCCCGTCCTGCACAAAACAATCCTGCCTGTAACGCAGCACATTTGCACTATGGTGCAAGGGTGCCTGTATTGGTGCTAGGCAGCACATAGTGCCCTAGCACTAAGAGACAGCAGAAATTAACCATATCATAATTGATATAGCACATTTCTGCTGTCTTCCTTTCACGCAACAAAGAGCAAAAACTTTGCTTGTTTTCCTGCATTGCATGACAAATTAGTAAATCTGCCCCTAGATGTATTTTATCCAGCAGAGTCCCTTCCCTATTACGTAGATCATTGCCCACACAATCTCCCTGTGGCCCCATGGCCCCAACAACTGTAACAACTTTGGCCATCCCTATCCTGGCTCCTATGACAATGACAGCCATAACATCTGCTGGGCAGCCAAGATACATTACAAATGTGGCCACCCAGTCAAGTTCAGAGATTGGTTTTGAAAGCGCTGGGACAGGCACATGGGATGAAACCTGATGGGTACAGCTACATGGCAAGTGGTACAGCTGGGGCAGAATATTAAACTTATAAGGACCCAGAATGAGATCCAGAGGGCCCAAAATGATCTCCTGGAGCGTCACCTGAGTGTCTACATTTTACATTCTGGAGTGGTGCAGGACAGGTTTAGAACATTGCCTGCAACCGGGTGTAAATTTGGCAGCCACTTTCTGTTGTCAAACAGCATCTGCTGCCAGAAAGGTTCCAATTACATGTACAGCTCACAGCTCCACAGAAAGTGGGACACTGTTACATATGGAGTCACCTGTTATCATCTACCCTGTTGAAACTCAGGTCATGTCAGTGGTCTTTAGGAGGGGCTTTTCATCTAGCCCAGTTGAGGACAACACCAACAAGACACCAGCAGGAGACACAAAATGTGATTGTCAGAACCCCTTTCAGAGGACCATGGGGCAAGCAGAAGATACACGGCCCAACTGTGGGGGTTATTGTCTTTTGCTCCTAATGTCCTAGGGCCAAGTATTACTGCTTCAGCACTTGACTCTCTGTGATAACACGGGTCGTGCAGCCCACAGCTTTTCAGGGATGGGGGCAAGTAGATGCAAGGTATACACAAACTCACAACTCAAAACATGCTCAGTAACCCCAATAAATAAATGCCTAGTCAGATACTTGAATTTATGAAAAAAGTAGAATTTATTTAGAAACATAAAGTAAAACATGGCACAAAACAAATAATACACAAATTAATCATAAGATTGGCACTTTAGCATTGTCCCAGTATGTCTCTGAGTCCCACTCCCTTATCTAAGGTCAGTGGTTATTCCTAATTTATGTGAGGTGATCATCGAGGTTCGGCATCTCTAGAAAGTACAAATCTTAGAAGGTCCAAGATGGCTTCTTAAAAGTCCAAGAGTTCCAATGCCGTAGTACTGTTAGTCAGAGCAAGTTCCCCCAGAGTTCGATGGCCCAACAATCAGTCTTACCCGCTCTTGCTTGGAGCTGTGGTTCATCAGTCCTGGGCGTGCATCAGCGGCTTGGTGGTGAGAAGAAGTCTGGATGCTGCAGCGAGGTAGCAGGCATCCACTGCACTCCTTTAATTGTGTAGTAAGTCTTCCTGAGTCAAGCACCGGTCTCAAATGCTCTTGTGGTCCAGTGATGAATTCGCTGCTCTTCTCCATAGCTCAAGTGCATGCTGTTCCAAGGCAACAGCCCTCTTCTTCACCACGCCCCCCGGCAACTGGGGTCGCGAACAGAGCACTCTGGGAAATGGCCATCTTTGGGTCACAGTACTGCACAGGGGCTACAACCCTTTTCGTTGTCACAGTGATGTACCAGGGCATTAGCCCTTATCTTCACTGCAGCCCCACCTAGCATACTGGGCGACAGTCCCTTCGATCACAACACTGCACAGATGACAGCCAGATTTTTACTGCTGCGCTGTATCCGGGGAATGACCCTTATCTGCACCACGGCCACCACCTGGCAATGGAGGTTGTGAACAGAGGACTCGGGTAGACAGTCCGATCTTTGCAATGGTCCTCATCTCAGACCCAAAATCTCACACTCTGTAGGGATCCACTCAACATGATCCCTACTGAACCGCACTCTTTCCAGGTGCTCTGCTTCTCCTCACAGGGTCCCCAGGACTTGGCGGGCAGGCCGATACTGGTGCTACAGGTTCCAGGGCGAGTGATCTTGATTAACCTGGGTGATGTCCCCTCACTCAACAGGGAGACTAGCAGACCTTAGTCCCCAGTCCTGTACACAACAGACAGAAGTCATGCTGTGCTTCTCCACACTGATGTGCAGCTCCAGTTTGACTATTTTGGAGGCTCAAGCTCATCTTTATAAAATCTGTTTCTAGACAAAGATGTGATTTTGTTTCAGAGTCTTTGAAGTTCATGATGTGAGGTTGCCCTATTTGTCCAGGAACCTGTTTGTCACAGTAGGAGCGACTCCAAACTTGATAGCCCAGTGGCGTATCTACCCCTTTGGCCGCCCTTGGCGGCCCCCGAGTTTACCGCCCCGCAGCAGCCGGAGAGAAGAGCGGGGGCATGGCATGCTGGTGAGATCACTGTTCCATTTGCCGCCCCGAGGCAGCCGATTTTAGAGCAGGGGGTGGTATGCTGCCCTCCCCAAGACTGCAAGTAAGAGGGGGGAGGCCACCGCCCCCAAAACTCGTGCCGCCCGGGGCAGACCGCACACCCCGCGCCCCCCCCTTGGTACACAACTGTGATAGCCGCATACAAAGGCTATGGGATTGACTAGAGGATCACACATGGATGTCAGCCTCACTGGTTGTTTTAAACTCTGATATCAGCAGTAGCCTCTGTTGTGTTTCTGGGCACCTATAATGTGGCGTAGAGCTGGGAAACCCTTGGTTGGGAAGCCATGCACTGTACAAATCTGAATAACAATAATTATTAAATGTTTGAAATGGTGTTTCTGGTTGGCTAGGGTATACACCTAAGCCAGGCAGAGCCCACCACTCTAGTCAGTCAGTCACTGCATCTTTATTTCAGGAAAAGTGCCATAAAAAGCATGTAACACATAACATGAATAAAATTCAAAATAAAAACAGTAATGATCAATAAAACACATGAAAATTACATTAAATAATATCTCTAAAATTCAGGAAAATGTTAATTCTCATTTAGGACAAGGCTTCAATTGAAATTACAAGCTTATAACGGTTTCTAATCCGGATCGCACTCTTAATGAAATTTAGCACTGCATGGCACATGTCTATCGTGTTAAAATTTTACAAAAATTCTATTGCAGGCCAGTATTGCCTGATCTCAACCTGGCGCAACAAAGGAATCAGAAAGGTACTTCTTGGGCCTGCATAAAGTGGACAAAATAAGATAAAGCGACGTGCTTTGTTTGGTGGCGTTATCACAGTGACATGAGGGTAATTCCCGCTGCCAAGCGCCTTGTAACGGAAAAGCCACTTTCAAGTGAATTCAATTAACTCTGAAATATGTTAAGAGAAGTCGGTGATTTGTATTCTCAATCCGTCCCAAATATGCCTCAATTAATTTGACTGTGGAGATTTGCAAGTAATGTTCAACTGTTTTCATATCCAGAGGCCCAACTCCTCATGACATATAAAATTTGCAGTATTTTTTGGAACTGCAAGCAACCTGTGTGTGAAATTATTCTCGATATATTGAAGATAGTCTGTTTTTTGATATCCCCATAGCCCTGCCCCGTATGTGGTGGCAGAGATACATTTGGCTTTATACAGGTCTATCATCTGTGCCAAAGTTTTGTGACTTAATGACCTTGCAAAGCAAAAAATACCCTCCACATTCCTTCCCAATTGTTGGGCTTTCATAAGAAGGTGTGATTTCCAGACTAGGGATGAGCTAAAAACAATACCTAAAAAAAAACAAAAATAATGCTATTTTAAAGTGCATTGATTTTGTGCGTAATCGCCCCCACGTCATAGTGTACAATTTTAAATAATTCACTTTCAGGTCCAGGCCTTCCATGTACTCAGTAAAAAGATCCAGCTACTTCTGCGGTACGTTTGGGGTGTGTGTAATCAGGACCACTCTAGTCAGGGCAAGTAAGTTACATACCAAAGATAACCTGTGCTCATCCTCTGGTAGTTTAATGCAGAGCAGGCAGACTTATCATCAGAGGTAATGTACACCTGCACTTCCAGATCCACACCGATCCCAACACCACCCTCAGAGGAACCCTCGTCTACAGACCCCCCGGACCCCGACCACAGTTCAGCGACTCCATCGCCGACTTCGTCAGCACACACGCCCTCGCCTCCATGGACTACATCCTCCTTGGGGACCTGAACCTCCACCTCGAGAACAACAACGACACCAACTCCACCACCCTGATCGACAGCCTAGCCAACCTCGGACTCAGACAACTCGTCACAACACCCACCCACTCCGCCGGTCACACGCTTGACCCCATCTTCTCCGCAAGCCCCCACGTCTCCTTCATCCACACCACCGAACTCCACTGGACCGACCATCGCTGCATCCACTTCACCTTCAAGAAACCCACCACGCACCACCGCACCCAACAGATGCCCCGCCGCTGCTGGAGCAAAGTCACCGAAGACCAGCTAACCACCACCCTCGCCCAGAGCCCACCCGCCGACCCCACCGACCCCGACACCGCCGCCCGCAACCTCAGACAGTGGATCAACGACTGCACCAACACCCTCGCCCCGATCAAGAAACCCTCCAACAGTCACACCAACAAGAAAGCCAGCTGGTTCACTGAAGACCTCCGGGCCTCCAAGCAAACCTGCCGAAAGCTGGAGAAGATCTGGCTCCGTGAACGAACACCGGACAGCCACGCAGCCCACAAGAACGCCACCCGCAGACACCATCACCTCATCAGATCCGCCAAAAGGGCCTCCTTCAAAGACCGCCTAGACAACAACGCGCACAACAGCAAAGAGCTCTTCAACATCGTGAAGGAACTCTCCAACCCCAGCTCCAACACCAACGACGTCCCACCCTCGCAAGACCTGTGCGACTCGCTGGCCACCTTCTTCCACTGCAAGATCGCAGACATCCACGACAGCTTCAACGCCACGACCGCCCCGACAACCACTGAGACCTCCGCCCCACGACCACCATCCGCACCAACCGCCTGCTCTCCTGGACCAACATCAACGACGACGACACCATCAAGATCATGAACACCATCCACTCCGGATCTCCGTCAGACCCATGCCCACACCACATCTTCAACAAAGCCAGCACAGCCATCGCACCCCATCTCCGGAAAGTCATCAACACTTCCTTCGAGACAGCAACCTTCCCGGAGAGCTGGAAGCACGCCGAGATCAACGCCTTACTCAAGAAACCCAAGGCGGACCCCAAGGACCTCAAGAACTTCCGGCCCATCTCCCTGCTCCAGTTCCCGGCAAAGGTCATCGAGAAGACCGTCAACAAACAACTGACCCGCTACCTCGAGGAGAACAACATCCTGGACCCTTCCCAGTCCGGGTTCCGCAGCAACCACATCACCAAAACTGCCCTCATCGCCGCCACCGATGACATAAAGTCCCTGCTGGACAACGGAGAAACGGTGGCCCTCATCCTCCTGGACCTGTCAGCCGCCTTCGACACGGTCTGCCACCACACACTATGAACACGCCTCCACAACGCCGGGATCCAAGAGAAGGCCCTGGACTGGACCACCTCCTTCCTCTCCGGCAGAACACAGAGCGTCCGCCTTCCCCCCTTCCGCTCCAAAGCCACCGAGATCATCTGCGGCGTACCCCAGGGCTCTTCCCTCAGCCCAACTCTGTTTAACATCTACATGGCACCGCTCGCCCACGTCGCCCGTCGGCACAACCTCAACATCATCTCCTACGCCGATGACACCCAGCTGATTCTCTCCCTCACCAAGGACCCCCACACTGCCAAAACCAACCTTCACAAAGGAATGAAGGCCGTCGCTGAATGGATGAGGAACAGCCGACTGAAGCTGAACTCGGAAAAGACGGAGGTCCTCATCCTCGGATGCACCCCTTCGGCCTGGGACGACTCCTGGTGGCCGACCGCACTGGGAACCGCCCCAACACCCACCGACCACGCACGCAACCTAGGGGTCATCCTCGACTCCACCCTCTCCATGACTAAACAGGTCAACGCCGTCTCCTCCGCCTGCTTCAACACCCTCCGCATGCTCCGCAGGATCTACAAGTGGATCCCCACTGAAACGAGAAAAACGGTCACCCAGGCCCTCGTCAGCAGCAGGTTGGACTACGGAAACGCCCTCTACGCAGGAGCCTCGGCCAAACTCCTGAGACGGCTCCAACGCATCCAGAACGCCTCTGCATGCCTGATCCTCGACATCCCTCGCCGCAGCCACATCACACCCCACCTGAGAGACCTGCACTGGCTCCCGGTCAACAAGAAGATAACCTTCAAACTCCTCACCCACGCACACAAGGCACTCCACAACACCGGACCAACGTACCTCAACAGACGACTCAGCTTCTACACTCCCACCCGCCAGCTCTGCTCCGCCGACCTCGCCCTCGCCACTGTCCCCCACTTCCGAAGAGCGACCTCCGGTGGCAGATCGTTCTCCCACCTCGCCGCCAAGACCTGGAACACCCTCCCCATCCACCTACGGCAGACCCAAGACCTGCTGACCTTCAGAAAACTCCTCAAGACCTGGCTTTTCGAGCAGTAGCAGCATTCCCCACCCCAGCGCCTTGAGACCCTCACGGGTGAGTAGTGCGCTTTACAAATGATATGATTGATTTGATTGATTGATTAAAACATTTGCGCAACACACTCACACAGAAACACAATGAACACACCACAAAAGAGACTCCACACAGGATTATATAAAAAATATTTAGTGCATATTGTACATAAAACATAGACCAAAAATGACATGAATCATGAATACTGTGAAGATTATGCAAATCTTGGGATGATACTCATTATCCAGACAAAGCAAGTCAAAATGACATATATTAGAACATTAGGGCATGAAATGCAGCAGCTTATGAAAAAGCACATGAATCATAGCTGCCATACATGTAAGGCCATTACTTAGATAGTGCTCGTTATCCTGTACAAAACTACATGGATTGCATGAGTAGTGTAAATCAAGGATGTTTGTCAGAGAAAACACATGAATTCCCATAGGCAATCATTTACCACAGAAGGGATGCATAGTGCAAGTATGCCAGTGGGTTCAGAGGCAAACACATGCACCATCAGGACTCATAGGGTACTGTGCAGCTGTGCTCTTATTAAATCTGATACGGCAATCAGCTCCCAAGCGTAGGCACAGAGACACCTGTGTGCCTCTTACACGAAATATGGTGACCTCAGGCAGTGTCCCTGGATGCGGTAAAGTGGGGGAGACTCTGTTGAGGTCTCACCTTGGTCGGCTACTGTGAATTAGGAGCCCCCAAGGTATGGTCCAAAGGGGGGGGCACACACACTAGAGATGGGTGTGGGGAGGCGGCCTTGGGTCCCTCCTAGGTGCAAGCTTGCAATGGGCTGCTGCCCGCAAATGCGCAGTACAGCGGCTGAAGGTGCAGGGATATTCCCTTTCAGGATGGCTCTAACCCAACTGGTGTGGGTTAACAACTAGGAGTTGCTGTGCGGGTACCAGCCGGCCCAAGGGATCCTGCAGGACTACGCACTGAGACACTGTACCTCCTTTGAAGCAGAGCGGTCCACCCGCTGCTGGGGTCCGCCAGTCAGAGTTGGTCCAAGTGTAACCAGGTGGCAGGCGTTTTGCCTGTCATAGTGCAGTTCTGGATCTCCGAGCCAGAGGTAGTTGTTCAGCGCTGGTTTCCCTTGGCTGCCTTCTCATTGCGAGGGGCCATGCTGAGGGGGGTTTCCGCTTTGTGACATTGATGAAAAGGATGCGAAGTAATGTTGGTTCTGTCGGGTTCAAAATTGCTTTAACACTTAATAAATAATAAACAATAATGAAAGAAATTCAATTACTCCAACACTTAATCAATGAAGATTTCAATAAAGAAAAGAACACACCAATTATGAATAAATCAGAAAATAATGTATTGAAAGCTTAATCACTTTTTGTTCTTTTTTTACATTTTTTGTGGTGTAGAAATGACACGATAAGGCTGTCACAAGCAATCAACAAAGCTTTTTGAAAAACAGTGTAAGGGTGATTAAGTGATAAAAGTGCAAAAAAGTGCTGGACGTGATTGAAATATATACAGTGCTGTACAAATTATAAAAATGCTCATTCAAAAGACATCCGTCCCTAAGTACATGAATATCCAGCCCGACTAGGACTTTGTTTGCCTTTCACGTGGACTGGAGAGAATAGGGTATGGATTTGGACAAGCACGTCATATTGATGAAAAGGAGCCAGCAGGTGGGGCATTTCCACAGGATTGCAGCTCTGGCCCTCACGTCTCCCCTTTTGGGAGGGGGCCACGCTGGAAGAGGATTTCCCTTGCGGAGCGACAATACAGTGACTACACACAAATTGGGGGTGCTCAGTACTGGTTAAAAGGTGGTTATGGCCTGAGAAAGGACGCCAAGCCCCTGTACTTATACTCAAAATGGTCTATGAACAAGGGGGGACGTCAAAGAAATCCTTTTAACCCAGTCCTGGCTCCAGATATCAGTAGGGGGTAAATCAGTACTTTGTGTGAGGGCAGGACACAGTCTATACAAATGTAAAGTGTGAACGCCCCTCTCTCTCCCAGCCCAGGAAGACCATCAGTATGCAGATGAATTCAGATGTAACCCTGTCACACCTAACTCTTCCTGTGCGATGACTGTCTGGGAAGTAAGCACAAATTGTAGCTGTCACCCAGGCCCAGACGTGGATTGGAGTCAGGCTGCAAAGCACAGAGTCATAAGCACAGAGAAATTCCCACTTTCTAAAAGTCGTATATAGGAAACAAGGGCAACCCTACTCACAAGGAAACAGGGCAATAACATGTATTAAAAGGACAGTGGTTCATATGTACAATGTACAGGATACTCAATATTCACGGTGCACAATGGCAGTTAGCATTGGTATAGGGATGCTGAAATAGAAAACCAATCACATAGATTGCAATACACAGACCAATAACGTTTGTACAAAATGATGTATTTGTACTGTAATATCATAGAAAAAAAGGGCTCAGTGTCCCAACTGAGCTTAGAACCTATATAACCAGAGCGGCAGTTTATAACATATATGGAGGTTTCAAAATTAACAAAAACAACCATTGTTCAATACATAATAATTATTCCTTGCTTTCTACCACATTTGTGAAAGCTATAAATTAGTTCGTTTAAATATGTGTCGACGGCATTTCGACCCAACAACCAGTAAGGGGTCTCATCAGGACCTTTAAATGAGGTACACCTGAAATTAGATGGATAATGAATTGTCAGAGAGTAGTGCACACCAGTAATGTGAGTGAAAAAAGAGGAGGGAATTACTCACATGGGGCCCAGCCAGGCACCCAGTGAGGGGCATACTGACAATTTCTATGGCGTGTTTCACAATTGTCCACTGCCAAAGTGCTTATACATACAGGAGCATTATTGAAAGTTCCTCTTCATTTCACGACAGACAAGTACGACAATGAGTCATCGTCAGAGGGTAAAGAGCTGCAATAAATCAGCTGCTTGCTGTGGTAATATGAGTCTTCTATTATCCCCGTCAGCCTGTTGTATTCCTCTTAGGGTATCCATAAACGGGCTTTCCAGTATCATGTCCTTATATATGCACAATTCGCCCTGCCCTTATATAGGCATAAAATCCCAGCCCTTATTTAGGCATTAAACCATGCACTCCAAATACAGGCATGGTCTCTGACATCCGTCCACCCTAACGTCACAACGAGTTCATGAAGAACAGACCCTTAGGCTGCGGGAGTTTCCCTAGTCCAGGACTATTGATTTCTTCAAGGACTCATATATTATGCATGAACCATTATTCCTTAGGGGTTCATTCATGAGCGTCTTTCGCTGTCCAACTCACGTCAATACTAACATTCTTAGGTGGTCTCAGGTATAAATATACCTTCCCTAGCCCCTGTAAACTAGAGGAGACCTCGACTTCAGAGGAGCCCGTTTCCCGGCCGGACGCACTGAGAAGACGCTGCCATTCCCTGCACGCAGAGAGCCCAGCTTCCAGCTTCCAGTGATCTGACTTCCCTTGCGGGGTGTTGGAGTTCGATACTGGCAAAGAGATTCCTACCTCTCTCATTCTTCAGGTATGGAGCTGACTAGAACCTAGAGGGACTCTTGGCATACTAGGCATACTAGACTTAACATACTCTTAGTATACCATAGTAAGGAATACTTCACCTACTTCTTCCCTCTTCCTACACCTAGGTTAGGTTAGGTACATTGGGGTAGAATTAGCTTAGCAACGCATCGTATGAGTACTCGCATTTTTAGTGTGTTATTTATGTAACAGCATATGTACTAAAAGATAATGCTATCGCAGTATTATTTATTTCTACCTCTCACCCTGTACATTATTTATCTTCCATACTGTCTTGTGATCGTAACAGCACATTTTACTTACACCAGAAACAAGACTGTTCAATAAATCCTTTATTGAAATGCCCGTCTATTTCTTTCTGTGTAACTTGGAGAAAACTAAGCATGCAAGACTGAGCTGAGTGAAATAGTTATCTATTGTTTCCACGACTCTGGGACACGTTCTGATTCTAAAGGGAAACACAGTGGTCATGTTTTGCGGATGCCAGAAACTACTCCCTTCTTGTTGTCAAGGAGTTTCTAGTGGCCTCTGAGCTAGCTGGCACAAGTAATTAAGTTTAATATACTCGATAGGGACATACCGACCTTAGTCCTATGTCAAACCTATAGGATATATTATTCCAATGCGCAGAGCCTATTAGGGAAATAGGAGCTACACTACAAGCCTCTTTCAATCGATGTCGGAGTGACTCCTTCCTAGGCTTCTGGGCTGTGGCCACACCCTGTATTTCTAAACTTCCTGGTCTGATATCATCATTCTGCACCCAAAATGCCACTGTTCCTAAATTGCAATTTCTTATTTGGAAATTGCAATTTTACAATTTCCAAAATATTTATTTCCTATTTGCGATTGCGAATCTGTAGAAATCACTATTAGAGGAATTCACTCCTACGTACATTTCATTTTGCGATTCCCTGATAGCTATTTCTACAAATTTGCAATTTGGAAATCGCAAAGCCAAACTTTTGTTCATATGGCCTTTAATCTATAACATACACATGTATGTTTCTGCTTATAAAGAGTTACATCAATTTACCCGGAACTTATATCTTCTGTTGCGATAAGTCTGCCAAACAGCAGTTGGATAACAATTACATGATTGTGGAGAAAATAAATACAACATCTATACATGTACAAAAATGTATATCCTTTAACATTTTTTCCTACTTTGTCTGCTACAAAAAGAAGATAATGGAAATGATTTGCTGAGGTTGAAGTGGGCTTTAATAATTCATTTGTACTCTGACAGAAAGCTATCACTTTTAAGCAGATGTCACCCAACTGTAGCTAAATATTTCCTCCTGCAATAATGTTGAATTCATGCCAGGGGTTTGAAGGGCATTGAAGGCTGGATGTCACATCATAGCTTAGAGCTAAATGTTCTTGAAACTAACAAAGTTGCTCCTGTTATCACCCCTTGTCCACTTGGACAAAAACATTAACCTCATGTTCATGTTTATGTTTATGTTTTGTAAAGCACATGGCTACGCGAAGCCTTCCCCGCGCTGGTGAGTACGGTGCTGAGAGTAGGGCCTCTGGTACATTAACGGGGAAACAGCCATGTCTTAAGTATCTTCCTGAAGGAAAGTTCATTTTCCAGTGCTCTGAGACTGGGTGGAAGATTGTTCCACAACTTCGGTACTACGTGTGCAAACGATCTTCCTCCCCATCTCATCCTTTTTACCCTGGTTGTACTGAGGAAATGAAGATTCGAGGATCTCAGGTGTTTAGTTGGAACATAAATGGTTACCAACTCTCTGAGCTTTACTGGGCCCTTGTTATTTATGGCCCTATGAGCAATACAGAGGGATTTAAACTTAATCCTTGCCTCAATTGGGAGCCAATGCAGCTGTTTGAGGGGTTTTCTTGTGGAGATATAGCTAGGAACCTTTAGAAGGAGCCTTGCTGCCACATTTTGCACAGTCTGAAGTCTCTTTATTACATATTTGGGTGCGCCCACATAAAGTGAGTTGCCATAATCCAGACGAGAAACTATGAGGGATTGAATGACCGTTTTCCTTAGATGCTCTGGGATCAATATCAGTATCTTCCTGAGCATTCGGAGTAATGAGAAACAGATGCCAGACAATGTATTTGCTTGGTGGTCCATTGCTAGCAAATTGTCCAGCCAGATTCCCACATTTTTTATCACCTGTTTGGGAGGGCGGGGGGCATGTCCACAGGCCAGCTGAACAGAGGTCTGTGTATGGCCTGGTTTCCAAAGATCATTATTTCCGTCTTATCACCATTCAGCTTTAGGCGGCAGCTTGACATCCAGTGGCGCAGTTTATCCAAACAGGGTGCCAAATGTATATTTCCTGGATTAGGGCCTTCTGTAAGAGAAACAACCAGCTGGGTGTCATCCGCATGGGAGACCGCTGACAGGTTAAAGTCCTGCACTAAGGTGGCAATCTGACGCACATATATATTGAACAACGTGGGGCTGAGAGACGATCCCTGAGGGACACCACAAATCATTGATAAGCTGTCAGAGAGGCAGCTTTGTCCATGACTTGGTAGGATCTGTTTTCCAGATACGAGGTGAGCAAATCTAATGCTTTACCCTGAATTCCCACCTCGCAAAGTCTATCTCTTAGGATCTTGTGATCCACTGTGTCAAATGCTGCACTTAAATCCAGTAGTAGGATGGCGGCTGAGGCTCCATTATCCAGTATAGCTTTGAGCTCCTCTGTGACCATCAGAAGTGCTGCTTCCGTGCTATGGTGGGTACGGAAGCCCATCTGGGCTGGATGAAGAATCTTGTTACTTTCCAGAAAGTTTGCTAATGTCCGATTGACATGTTTCTCTAGTACTTTTCCTAGAAGATGAAGTAATGAGATGGGTCATAAGTTGGCAAGGATTTCTGGATCTAGCTGAGGTTTTTTCAATAGTGGTCTAATTACTGCATGCTTCCATTGCTTAGGGACCAAGCCCGCCTCTAGTGAGAGATTAAGAAGCTCCATAAGTGACGGTAATATGACCTCTGCCACTTTGAATAAGGTATGTGGGGAGCAGGATCTAATGGAGATCCGGATTTGGTTGCCTTTATAAGACTATGTATTGTCTCTTTGTCAAGCGTAGGGAATTTTGCTATAATTGGAGGCGGTGGTAGATCCCTGCCCTTAGTTACCTACCCTAACGCAGGTTTGGGATTGATCTGGAATTGATCATAAATATTGGTCACTTTTTTGTGGAAGAAGGATGCTATATCGTTGCATCTTACTTTTGTGGCTTGGGGAACGGTGTTACTGTCAAGTGGAGTGGATAGGGTTTTAACCACTCTAAATAGTTCTTTTGGGGAGTTCAAAGCCTAAGTGAATTTTTCCTCATAGAATTTGGCCTGCGCTTTCTTCATTTTGTTGTGATAGGATCTGATTGAAGCTTTATATTTTATTTTAAGTGCCGGTCTAATTCCTTTCTCCAGTTTCTTTCTAGTTTCTTGCAATTTTTTTTATTGCAAAGAGGTCGTCATTGTACCAAGGGGCTTGTTTTGTATGTGTTTAAGGTCTGGAGTTGGTTTGGGAATGCATACATCTAGTGATTGGGTGATCCAATTTTCCCATTGCTGATAATCCTCTTCTAGATTACCTACAAACTTAGGAGTTGTGTCCTTCAGGACGGTTTCCCAAGTCCTAGGATTTAGCTTCGACCATCTTCTTATGGCCGTCATCTGGGTCCTTCCCTTGATCTGTTGGGCAGGTTTGGGAAGTTTAAAGAGAATAAGACAATGATCGGACCAGGGGACCGGGATTATTCTAGAAAGAGTAACCAGAGGGTCATTGGAAAAAATGAGGTCCAAAGTATGCCCTTTCTCATGTGTGGGGGTTGATGCGCGTTGGATTAGTTGCAATGCCTCAAGATCTGCTTTTAGCTTTTTGATGGAGGGGTCGTCCTGTATGTCAAAGTGCAGGTTAAAGTCACCCAAAATAGTCATGTGTGTTTTTTGTAGAACTAGGCTGGCCAGTATGTCTGAGATTGCCTCCAAGAATTTATGTATAATGCATTGGCAAAGAGAACACAATTTCAACATAGACTCCTCTGGGGAATCAAGCATTTTACCCAGACTTACATTTTGGCATTGTTTCCCCTGTACTGATAAAATGAACCATGATAACTATCTAGGCACAGGTATTCCCAAACTGCTCAGTTTTACGACTGCATCAATATTTTACAAAATATCAGATTCCTCCAGAAGATTTTAAGATTGGAGAAGGAAGCAATGCATGTGATATCAAACATCATACATTAAGAAATCAGCAAAAATTAAATTATTAATCTGTCATGTGAGAACAAGCTCCGATAGTTGTTCTCTATGCAGTTTCTCGCTGATAAATATTAACCTTATTTTGAAATTCAGAATAGACAGATGAAATTGAAAGTGCCAGTGCCAGAGGAGATCAACAGCAGGACACAGCCCTGCTCAACACACTTGAGTGGCAAGCAGTGGCACAGTTCCCGAGTGGGAGACCCCTCCCCATCTGGGCATGAGTCCTGGAGGTATCAGATGATGCCAAGAGTGCAATGCCTAATTCAGTTAGACGTAAGTGGCTGGTCGATTAGAGAGTGGTAGTGCTGTGGCTATAAAGGAATACCCTCTCCCAGATGTTCATAGCCACGAACCTGCTAAAGGAGACCATACATATTATGGCTTATACAGGCAGAGGTTCTTAGTGTCATGGTTATCTGAGCTGGTGCCCATTAAAGAACAGATCTATGAGAAAGTAGCTGGAAAAGAAACTATAAGTAAATCAGAGGGGAGTGAGCACACTCTATTTGGGGACAGTGGTTACAATGTACTCTACCAGACAATAATTCTTATGATTTTTTTAAGGACTCTCACCCACTGTGCTTCATGTGTTTGTGACAACACAAGTCAATGTTCCCTAGTGGCATACTTTATCATCGTGTCCATGCCCAGATACAAAGAGGTATCAAGGAAGGCTCAACCTTGAAATTCAAGGGAGGTCATTGTTGTCTTTCAGAATGATCTATGGGTAAAATTGCTTTGGGGTGACCTACAATAATTCTACTTAATTTATTTGGGTTTAGCTACCCTGGCAAGGTTAAAAATATTGGTCGATGATCTTTCGGAGGGGATTATGTGTTCCTGCATCCATGGTGTACATGTCTCAGCCTTAGTTCATCTAAACTGCTCAATTGGCTTTCATCAGGACAGAGTAATCAGATCCCTACTTGCAACACTATCTGGAAGTATTGAATCAGTGCACCATACGAAGTTCCACTTCATTCACAATCATGGATTTCTTCTAGCATGCCACACTTCGTATGAACTCTTCTGAGGGATTTCCTCAGTATTGCTCTTTTATCTATCTAAAGTCAGGCCCCATAGGAATGCAGGGAGGGGTCTGCCTTGTTGTCACACATTCTTCAAAGGTCAGAAACCGCAGCACCACAAACATGCTCTCTCCGGTATCCACTAAGAAGTGGCAGGAATGTCCATTACTGTTAAAGCAGTATGGTCATCAGTGCTTAAACTGCAATCAAGGCACAAATTATTGGAAGTGAGACTAGAGGATGTAGAGGACAGGGGAGAGCCAGGTACATACTATACAAATAGTTGGGGTCCCAGAAAAAGCAGAGGAACCAAGTATTGTAAGGTTTTTAAAAAACAGGATAATCTGGTTCAATTACACCAGATAGTGGTAAACAATTTTGGTGACAAAAATATTGTGCCCAAAAAATTGTTTACCACAGTATTGTGTGCCTATACTTATAATGGAAATGATAAAAATATCAAAATAAAATGCTAAATATTATAAAACATAATGTTTAAAATTAACATAATGTTATGTAAAGAAATTCTACTAATTATTTAACACTATATATAAATATATATATTTATATCAAAACTGTTAGAAATTGGGTTACTGGTTGACTGGGGTGTGAGTCCTGGTCAAGCAGCAACCACAATCCTATTCAGGGTAAGGCACAAGCAAGCCCCAAATTAACCTGTGCTAACCCTCTGGTAGCTTGGCCCTGAGGAGTCAGGATTAACTTGAAGGCAATGTGTAAAGTATTTGTGCAACACTTCAAACAGCGAAACAATTATCAATTCATAAATTACAGATGAATATCAATAATCTAAATACAATTATATAATTATTTTCCTTCCATCAACCTACTCATCTAAAAACAGCACAGCGTTAACAAATACATGTGTAATAAACATATAAAAACTAAAAGACATATTAAAAGAAATACAACAGCACAAATACACGATAATTAATACATTAAGCAATATACATAATTGATAATCAAATAATATTCAATATTAATTTAAAATACATTTAATTTGATTTAACTTCCCACCCTATTCCCTTACAAACCCTGCACGGCACAACTAAAATATAAATTAAATAAATCAGTATTAAAATATTTACCTAATTAACAGTCAATTAAATAATAAATCAAACAATATTTTTTAGGTATGTATAACTTATTTAACTTCCCTTCCTATACCCCTATAAACCCAACAGCCTGATGGTAAAATAGAACTTAACATTACTAATAATGAAACAAAACAAAATTACATTTACATTTTTAATTCAAAATATAATATAACACTTAAAATATGTCCATAATTAATAATCAATAAAAAACAAATTAACATTAAATTAAAAAAACTCTAATTTAAAGGACATCCCACCTTTTCGCCCTACAAACCCTATGACTCTGTACAACACTATACATTACTAATATAATTTCAAAAATAAATACATGGGACCCGATTAGGATGGCAGGCGGACTTACGTCCGCCCACCACCCTATCGAAAACGGGACCGCCCGACTAGCCATTGGCGGTCCCGCCATAGGGATTATGATGCGACCGCCTGCAAGGCGGTTGTACCGTGCATTCTTTGCATTGCCGCGGATGCTGCTGGTTGCAGCACCCGCCGCAATGCAAAAAATGCACACTGTACATATCCCTGCACTACGTGGCAGGCGCCAAGCGGTGTCTGCCACATGGTGCAGGGATATGTAGGGGGGCACCATAGGTGCCCCCCAGTGCCCACATTGGAGGGCCTGGGAGGAAGGGGGGCCCGCTACGGGCCCCAAAGTCCCTTTCCGCCTGCCTGTTCATGGCGCGTTAACCGCCATGAATTGGCGGGCGGAAATGGACATCGTAATCCCTACCGCGGTGCCTGGTAGGCACCACCAACATTGTAGGGAATACGGCCCCCTTCGCAGCACCGGGGGGCTCAAGGAGCCCATAGGATGCGTGGTGGTTGGTCTTTCCGACCGCCACCCATCCGCCCGCCATTGAAATGACGGGTCCGGTGGCGGTCCCACCGTCGTCCAAATCGGGCCCTAAATCTCTTAAAATTCCAACTATACGTTATAAAATTAATACAAATTATACCAACAATACTAACACCTAAAATCTATTTATTAACTTAAATATATTAAAATAATTAAAGAAATGATATTTTTTACAACTATATTACTGAAAAATATATTCTTGAAAACAATAATATTTACCAAAAAAACAATATTATATACTACAATATTTTTGAATCATGATATTTTCTCTGATATTTATGTTTCTGATATTTTAAACTTTTTATTTTGTCCAAACACTGGATAATGTAAGAATTGTCCTTATTTATTTTAATAGCAATTACACACTTATAGCCAATACTGCTTCCTTGGCCAGACACACCACCAGAGCACAACTTCTCAACTATCAAGTCTGAGATGCAATACTCTATGCTTCTAGTAAGAAAAGACCACTGCTCCATTGCTTCCAGATTTCACATTAGAGAGAAGTGCATTAGAGAGAAGTGCAGAGGTTTTGATGTGGTCACAAATTCTCTTCAGGGCAAAGGGCTGCAATATATGATGCAATTTCCTTATCAACGAATAGGATCTCTTTCTTCTGGAATTCTATTCCATACAGAATCATGGAATACTATATTTGATGGGGTAGGATCTTTAATTATAGGCACGGTACCAGAATATTTTAAGCAAAATATCTTCTGGTAGAAATATTGGGCCAGATGTATCAAGCCTTTTACAAAAAGTTGCAAAAAAAAAAGTTTACAAAAAGGTTGCAAACGGGCCGATTCTCATTTGCGAATGGTAAAAAGTATTTTGGGATGTATCATCCCAAAAGGCATTCGCAAAATAGGGAATCGCAATTTTTGTGATTACCTATTTTGCGAATGCATTTAGGGAATCGCAATTTGTGATTCCCTAAATGCAATGCAGGAAGCATTTAAAAATTGCGACCTTGCTTTAAGGAATCGCAAATTACCACCAACTTCAAGTTGGTGGTAATTTGCAAATCCTTTGAAAAATGCACCAAATTGCATTTTTCCTAGTGCCGTGTGGCGCATACACATGCCCTTAGGGCATGTGTGTGCGCCACATGTGCACACATGACATTTTGGGGGGTGCATCAGGGTGGCCTTTTGGCCCCCTTGCGCCCTTGAATTGCATTCGCAATTTGCGATTACCAATTTGGTAATCGCAAATTGAGAATGTCTTCCCATTCATTCCTATGGGCCTCTAGGCCCATAGGAATGAATGGGAAGGCATTCCTTAATAGCAAATCGCAAATTGCGATTAGCTATTAAGGAATATGTAGGATTCTCTATTTATTTTGCGAAACCTACATACATTGCATTTTGCGATTCTATATTAGCGAATCGGTAAAATTCGCTATTATAGAATCGCAAAATGGAATGTTGATTCATCTGGCCCTAGAGTGCCCTAAACATTGTTTACAGAAATATAGTTCCATTGATATAGATTTTCTTTTTTTTAACTCCAATGAAGTTATACTTTTGTAAATGATATTTAGGACACAGTATTTCTTTCAGACAGTATTTTCCTTTAATATATTCTGACATACAACCAATTTATAGAAGTAAAGTGACTAAAGAAAAAGCTAAATAACATAGCTAAGACATTGGCAGATCTAAAAAGCAAATTAGTGAGTTTGATTGTGAGGATTAAAATGTTTCAAATGGAATTTCAGTGAAAAACAAATAAGATAAAAATGAAAGTAGTGATGAGTAAGTTAGGTCAGAGGGGTCAGAGGTTGTTTTTATGTAGAACACTATTTTAATGGGCAATAGCTATCATTCTATTTCGGAGGGGTAAATATAATCTGCTCTATCATTCCAAATGCACTACAGGATTAAGAGGGGGACTTATAATATTAAGAAAGTTTACTACACTCCACATGGTGAAACCATGTACTAATGCTTACATGCATAAATATCCTCAGGAATGCGAATCACCATGTTAAATACATTATATATCAGACCACCTTAGTACTAGAGGGAGAAATTATATATATCAGACCGTCTTAGTACTGGAGGGAGACTTCAACATGTTGATGGTTGTTAGACCTGTCAGCCTTAGAGTTGTCGATCCCGAAACATTTTGCCTTCCACCTGCATTTTTTTCGCTGACCTCGTTTTTGCTGGTCTTAGGTCTGTGCACTTCACCACTGATAACCAGTGCTAAAGTATGTGTGCTCACTCCTTAAAACATTGTGACATTGGCTTCTCCCCAATTGGCAAATTTAATTTACTTATAAGTCCCTAGTAAAGTGGCACTACATGTATCCAGGGCCTGTAAATTACTAGTGGGCAAGCAGCACTTCTTGAGCCACCCACATGAGTGTGGAGTTTTAAACTGACATTTCAATCTGACTAAATAAACCTTTTGCCAGGCCCAAACCTTTCCCTTTTAATATATATGCCACCCCTACGGTAGGTCCTGGACAGTCCAGAGGGCAGGGTGCAGTGTATTTAGAAAGTAGGACATTTACTTTTAAGTTTTACATGTCCTGGTAGTAAAATACTATAGCCTCCAAATGGGAACAGGTAACCAGTTCATGTTTGGTGTCTTTGGAATTGTAATGAAAAATGTTCTCTTATGGTGAAGTCGGATTTTAAATTACGATATTAAAAATTGCACTTTTAGAAAGTTGGGACTTTTCTGGCTAAGCCATTTGATGCTTGTAGGCTGTCATTGGGTCACCTGACTGGGTGCATTTGCCAATTGAGCTTTTTGCATTCCTCCTAGACAGCCACACACAATTGAGAGCTTAGGTGTTCCTGGACGGGCCATCACCGGAAGGATGGGAGGGCGGAGCTGGACACAACCCTGCTTACGCTTGAATAGGCTGTGTCCTGCCTCCATACAAAGGGCTCTATACACCCTGTAGTTAGTCTGGAGCTAAGGCAGCGGAGGCAGGAAACATGGGCACTTCAAAAAGAAACCTCTAGAACCACTTCAAAGGAGGCAACTAGACACCAACTCTTTAGCACACATCGTGACCAGTGTAAGACTCTGCCAGGAAGAAGGACTGCTGTGCTGCTGAAAGGACAATCACTCTGCTGGACTGCTGCACTGCACTGAGGGACTGTTGCCTGCTGTGTTGACCTGCTGCCTGCTGCACTGTTGCCTGGGTAAGAAGGACTGGACCTGCAACCTGTGTGCAGGACCACCAGAGTGACTATAAGCGCTAGTCTTTTGTAATCAGCACCTGGATTCTGCAACTGTGAGTTTTACCCTGCCAAATGGTTCCACCCCAGTCCTGGGCCCTTAGAAGTGTGCCTGAAGGTGCTCTGCCAGCCCATCTGTGGACCCAGCAATACCAACACATCTACTCTGCTACGTGGAACCGAAGCATCACCTCTGCTTCGAAAATTATTCCAACGCAAGGACTCTGCGTCCACCTCACAGCCTGCATCGAAAACGTCACATCGCAATGCATCCCCAACGTCGGCCTTTGCATCACAAATCTCTCATTGACGGCAGCCTCGACAACAACGCAGTTTCTTGGAACACAGCCTCAAAGCTCTTCGGAACCGACATATCTCCCCGACTGCGCAACATATCCTTGCTGACTTCGCATTGCAAGCCCTCGTCAATGGGATCCTTGAAGATGATGCAGGACCTCGCATCCCAGCTTCACAGCTCCTCGGAAATGATGCATCACCTTGGCTGCCCAATGCTTTCTTGACGCGGGACATCGCAACCCTTCACAAACAGAATTTAAGGTACTCTTGCTCAGCGGGTCTAACTGGGTCTCTTTAGCCAGGCCATGCTCCATCGAGGTTGGCCTGAACTTGTGACTTTTTCATGGCCTGGCGTGACCAGATATCCGTAGTTGGAGCTTTGTGCTTTTTGGCACTATTTTTACTGACATCTTTAAAATGGCATATCTCTCGTTCTAATGATTGGAGTTTTTGTCATTTTGGTCTTGTTTTATTGATTAAAATCTACTCTAATTCTCTAAATCTGGTATGGGATCCTTTGTGGTGTGTGTTCACTTTGATACGGTTTGACTTGTTGCACAAATACTTTATACATTACCTCTAAGTTACACATGACTGCTCTGTGCCAAGCTACCAGAGGGTTGAGCATAGATTAATTTGGGGTTTGCTTGTGAATTCACCCTGACATGGATTGTGGTTCCTGCTTGAGTAGGGTTTTACCCCCCTCAACCAATAACCCAATTTCTTACAATGGATAAGTCTAATGATAGATCTTTAACCAAAAAACCTGGAAACACATCCCAAAGTAATTTGGGGGAATTCACTAAGGTACTATGTTCATATTATATTTAGAAAGGTATTATTATTCATGAAGCCTCTTTACATTACTTTAAGCAAGAAGTGTCATTACAAAAAAAGACTCACCTATATCTTGAATTGGGTTTCTCAGACATCCTCCAATGGACTAACTGTCACAACCCTTACACTCAGGCCAGACAGCAAAGTTAATCCCTCCTTCTCCCCTTCTCGGTGCTCCTCCTTCCTGTGTCACACTCTACGAAAGTTTACAACACCTGATTCTAAATGGGTTAGAGGGGGAGAAAACATTTGTTCAAGCAAGATGGTTGGTAGGAGACCTGGACTGCACTCTCTGAGATACAGGATAGCATAGCATCACAGAGACACATGCAACTCACTGTCAATAGAAAAAACAGAAGACAGTGAGTGTTGGATAAAGGAAGAAGGATTCTCATAACAGACAAGTACTATAGAAATACTTGTGGTGACTTACCTGGTGTGAGGTGCAGCATGGTTGTAACTTGTCCCCAGTCAAACATAGAAACGTGCCCGAGAGCCAAAGACAAGTAGCACTCCACTTGACCAGAAAGCTGAATCATAGTGACCCAACCAAACCAAATCTGAAACCAGGTCAAAAACCATTTCCAACTCGACTAAGCCAAATCACAGGGGATAACTGGCGCAAGGTCAAAATACAGTAGCTGAGTCAAAGTACCAAGATCTGTCCAAAAACTAATAAAGGGGTCAGTACAAGGAAGCTGAGAAGGGAAAACGAGGGAACCGAAAAGGTATAAAACAACAAAGGTGTGGGAATGTAAATAGGAGTACTAATTGTAACGTCAAGTGAGGAAGTCAAAACAACTGATGTTGCCGGGCATGGTCTTCCACAAATCTATGAGTATAAGTCACCCCTAAGGTCTGCCCTGGGTGCCCCAAAGGTAGGGTGCCTTGTTATAAAAAGCAGGGCCATTATAAAATATGGTTTTTTATGCTCCGGTTGGGTACAACAGCCAATGTCGGTTTTCCCCATTGTAGTGCTGTTAGCCCCATAGGCTAACATGGGAAGCTTTATTAAACTTTAATAACGTCTAACTTTTGATGGGAGTTAGCTATCAATATGATTCAAAGTATCAAAATAATGGTTACAATAAACCCAACAACATGCTACGGTCGGATGTATTATAACTATCATAGGAAAATAGGTATAGAACTCACTATCCTGAAGTTACCTAAAGCAGCCTGTATCAGCCTCTTCTGATTGGGCAGCCTTTGACAGACTGAGCCAAGCTGCTCCCTGAGTAGGTGTGAAGAGGCCTGTGGCTGAAACAATACAGCCATTTTTTGGGAGGATATTTGTTCTCTGGAGAAGCCAGGGAGAGGAAGGGTGCTGGGAAGATAAACTGGACTTCAAAGGCAGGAGAACAAATGTCACATAATCCAGGCCTGCCCCCACTTCCTTGAGCCCCAGCCAGATGGGAGTCACCCAAATTAAATAAGAGGAGCAGCTGGAAGGGGAGTGTATTGAATTGTTAGCCACACCTGTGGGTTGGGTTAGCCAGACACACACTCTAAGGAAACCTTGATTTTTGGAGAGCAGTGCATTCTGGGTCAAATATATACCACACTTTGCAGGAAGTGGTCATAGAAGAGGGTGACAACTTAAACCCTATTGGTTGGGGTGTACCCCCTCTCTTGCCAGCCCAGAATAGAGAATAAATATGGGAGATCTGCAGGAGCCCCCCATATCCCTGCTTGAAACATCACCAACGACCCCACCACCGCCAGAGCCAACCTACACGACGGGATGAGAGACGTCGCCGACTGGATGAGGAACAGCCGCCTTAAACTGAACTCAGACAAGACGGAAGTCCTCATCCTGGGCTCATCACCCTCCGCCTGGGACGACTCCTGGTGGCCCCCGGCCCTGGGCACCGCGCCCAAGCCAACGGACCACGCACGCAACCTGGGCTTCATCCTGGACTCCTCCCTGTCGATGACCAGACAAGTCAACGCCGTCTCATCTTCATGCTTCAACACCCTGCGCATGCTCCGCAAGATCTTCAGATGGATCCCCACTGAAACCAGGAAGACCGTCACCCAGGCACTCGTCACCAGCCGACTGGACTATGGGAACACCCTCTATGCCGGAACCACAGCCAAACTTCAAAAAAGACTCCAGCGCATCCAGAACGCCTCCGCACGACTCATCCTGGACATCCCCCGACACAGCCACATCACCGGACACCTGAAAGACCTGCACTGGCTCCCCGTCAGCAAGAGAATCACGTTCAGACTCCTCACCCACGCACACAAGGCCCTCCACGACCTGGGCCCAAAGTACCTCAACGACCGCATGACCTTCTACACGCCCACACGCCAGCTACGATCAACCAGCCACGCCCTCGCCACCGTACCACGCATCCGCAGAACCACCGCCGGAGGAAGATCCTTCTCCTACCTGGCAGCCAAGACCTGGAACTCCCTCCCCACTCACCTTCGGCGAACCCAGGACCATCTCTCCTTCAGGAAGCAGCTCAAGACCTGGCTGTTCGAGCAGTAACTTACCCCCTCCCCCAGCGCCTTGAGACCCTCCCGGGTGAGTAGCGCGCTCTATAAATGCCGTGATTGATTGATTGAGTAGAAGGACTGCCCTGCAGAACCCTTGGACTGCACTTCAGAAGGCTTGCACTCAGAAAGACTGCACCTGTTGCACTCTCAAGGCTCCACAAAAGAAGGACTGTGCCTGTTTGAAGGAAAAAGGAGTGGACTCTATGAGCAGCAACAGGTAGAAAACTGCTGCAAGAAGCCACCTGCAATATCCAAAGAAAGGACTTCTCCAGCTAACCAACTACAACTGGAGTTTTCTGGACTGACCAGGTGCATTGTAGGAAATTGAGTCCCAGGTCCCAAGAGGCAATCCAAAGCTTCTGAACCCTTGGCTAGTGCTGCTGGACACTTTCAACACAAAAGAGACTACTCAGAAGAAGTTCTGAAAGTTTGGGAACTTTTTGCAAAGTTTTGGTAAAATGCTCCAGAAGAAGACAGGCTCATTGTCGACAGTCAAGCCACCGTTGTCGACTCGAGAATCAGCCTGACCACGCTGGTTTGTTCTGCTAAAAGCTCTGGAGCTCCTCGCTGTCGACGCCGAGTATAAAGTCTTCCAGGGGCTCACCGAGGCATCACACTGCAGCAGGCCGCCGTTGTTGAAGCCAACTCTGGATCCGAGGAACTCGAGGACTCGTTGTCGAGAGAAAAAGCTCATAAAAAGTGACTAAGTGTGAAGGTAAAATCTTGACCGGGACCTAGCGCTCAACCTATTTGACTCGGGCTCCATCGCGGTCGGCCAAAAACTTTTACATTGTCCCGGTCCAGTGCAAACAGATAGCCGCGAGTGGCGCTTTAAACCTTTTGGCGTTAGAATGCACTTTTTCGTAACTTTAAAAATGCATATCTTCGGTTCCCTACATTAGAATTTTGTCATTTTGGTGACAATTGAATGATACAAAATACTCTCTATTTGTTTAAATTGGTGTTGGAATTTTATCGTGTTGTGTCATTTACTTATTTACTGTTTTGGTGATATTAAATGCTTTACACACCTGTTTCCTAAGTTAAGCTTGACTGCTCGTCTGTCAAGCTAGCAAGGGTTGAACAAGGATTAATTCATGAGACTTGGCTGGACCTTATTAGTGATTGTGGTATTATTACCATCTGAAGGTACCTACCTCCACCTACTAATAAACCACCTTCCTAGAAGAGCACACAATAATTTTTAATACAGAGTTAGCCAGTAGCAGCAAACACTATTCTTTACAACACGTGTATTATAAAGAAAGTGCAATTAAATAAATTAAAGCAATTTAGAAAGATCAGAAAAAGAAGACATAAGGAAAATATAGGCATTCATTAGAAACTTTAAGTACTATCAATTCATTTCAAATACAAACATGTTTTTGCTGATTATGGTAAGTAATATTTATATTTCATTTGTATTTTAATCACTATGTAGTGGTAAGGTCAGTCCAATACAAGACAGATTTTTATGATTTTAATACATATATTTAGTATTCAATATGTTTGTTACAATGGCTCATTCGGTTATATTTCTAGTCAGTCTCTCATAAAGGAGTGTCATGAATTGTAATTTCTTAATTAGTCTATAAATACATTTAGAAGCAGGATATAATCAAGTTACGTTTCAATGTTAGCTGTACTGTAATCGCTTTAGAGAGCATTATTTTTTATCATTATCCACTAGCTTCATCATTGATGCATCTTTCATAAATTAATATTTTAATAGGCTAAATAAAAGCTATTGGGACCTTTATTTGGTCTATTTTTATTGATTATGACTAAATTATTTACCTGTTAGGTAAAGCTGGTCCGAATGGGGAGGATCCTCTGGGAGTCTGAACCTCCCACCCATTCTATGACAAGCAGCTAGTCCAGTAATAGGAAATCTAGAGAGGCAGGAGGACAAGGAGCTAGACACAGAAGCTGGTTATCAGTGTGAACCAGTTCAGTCACAAGGGCTTCTGGCACAGGGTCTTCAGTATCAGATGTAGCAATGGAAGGAAAATAGAGCATGAGTTTAAATAGACCAGATAATAAAGAAACTCCCCTGGAAATGGATAATCTGACTTTATTGGTTGATGATTGCTGTTTAAGAGACCAATATGAAACATTAAAGGTTGTCTACGCTGTGCGTTGCATTACAGAAATTCTTGACGCATCCTATGTCCCAAATGTAACTTCTACACAATTGGCAGAGCTGGTTGCATTAATAAGACCTTGTTCATTGTTTGAATTTTGAAAGTTTGAATGCGACAATATATACAGACAGCCAGTATGGTGCATGATTTTGGTCATCCTCTGAAGCTGCCATAAAAAACTGACTCTATATACTCGATCTGTTAAAAAGTAATAAAGCAGCCAAAAGAAATTGCTGTGGTCCAGTGCGCTGGTCATAAGGTTTGAAAAGATTTGGTCACTCTTGGAAATAACTATGCTGATCAGGTGACAAAATATTGTGCACTTGAGGATGAAACTGTGGTTCAAGAAAATGAGAATGATGAATCAAGAATAAATACTATGCAACACTCAGAAAGTGTAAATTGGTTCTTGTTGACTTCAGTCCAAACTTCACTAAGGGCCTGATTATGAGTTTCGCGGTCCCACCGCCGCGGTCGTGTTAGATTCTCCGCTGCTAAGCGGTCCTCCCCCCATATATTACGATGTTGTCGGATTCCAAAATGAAAGACTGCCAAAGCACCGCCGCCTCAGCCAGCCATTCGCTGACAGCTGCAGCGTCGGTCGGGAAAAAGCAGCTGCCATATGGCGGTCCAGAGAAGTTTCTCCGCCGTCTGAATTACAAGCAGGCTTTCCGTTGAACCGGCCATGTCGATGGGACTGCCTGCTTCGAGTCAGCGGAAACAAAGAATTTGAGGTGCATACTCACCCATTTCCCTTTCTTCCCTTCAGTCTCCAACGTTGATCGCTTCCTCGAGGTCACCCATTCACTGCAGCATCTTGACCCCAAAGAGAGTAACTGTTTTGGTGCCAAAATCCAGGTAAGTCCATTTTGTAGTATTTATCCATTGACTGCACTGGGCACATATGGTCCAGGCTCCAGCAATGGGTAGCAGGTATTTTTTCACAGGTCAAGCATATGTGTACATTCAACACTTGTGCAGTCACAATATACACACATGCACTGTGAAATATGAAAAAACATTCACCGCCTTCAGAAATACCGCTGCCGGCCCATCGGAGACATTATAATGCGGCGGGTGGGAGACCGCTGCTGCAGCGGACTTCCTTGGACCGCCACCGCGGCGGTATGGCAGTCAGACCACCCAACTTATAATCAGGCCCTAAGGGAGTTAAGACACATTTCAAAAGGAAGCTATAGATGATGAGATAAGGACATGCAAAAAAATAAGTGATAAGAAGAATCATAAGGATTTGTATTTCACTTTTGGACACAACTACATCCTACCGGATGCTATGTTGTATCTAGAGGTGGGCATAACATCCATAATTCCGTGTAGCGTAATCATGTGGAAGTATCTAAGAATTCAGTGAGATTACGTGGAACTATGCAAGAAGAGTAAATCTGCGTTTATCTCTATTTCTTAGAACAAAAATGCCCCCTTGCGTCCAAAATAGACGCAAGGATGCAGCTCGCACTCACTAAAATTAGACCTTGGTGGCGAACTCCGCTCCGTTCGCGGAGTTTGCAGAGTTTTCTGCACTTCGCGCTCCGCGGAGCTCGCGGAGTGCAGAAAACTCCGCTTCGCGTAGTGCAGCGGAGTTTTTTCCTTGCGAACGGTAAGTTAGCGATCGCGAGCTGCCGCTCGGGTAGAGTTTGTACCCAAGCTGCAGGAAGACCAGCGTGAACGGCAGTTCGCACTACACTCCGCCACTTGAGGAACTTTGCCCAGGCCTGCTAAAAATGCTCTGGGGTAGGCTTTTCCCCAACTTACTCACAGCATTTAGCGCTTTTTCTTCCTTGCATCGCAAGGATACATTTTGCACTAAGAAATGGTGCCTAATGCAACAGAACACGAATAGCAAGCCCGAGTGGC
This sequence comes from Calotriton arnoldi, assembly GCA_963921515.1. Classification (NCBI taxonomy): domain Eukaryota; kingdom Metazoa; phylum Chordata; class Amphibia; order Caudata; family Salamandridae; genus Calotriton; species Calotriton arnoldi. The sequence goes on from CAWUFW010011062.1 coordinate 471,576, forward strand.
CATATGTACTCGCTAAATGTGTTCTCACAATAGGATTTTTTCCCCCAAATTACTCTTAATTACACAAGCAGGAGTAATCGCATTATTATCAGTAATTCTGGGTTAAAGAGTTATGCAGAATTACTGAAATTACTCCCATTACTCAGGTAGAATTTAAATTCTACCCAGGCCTAGTTGTATCCATTTGCAAGGAATTTTCATGAGTAGTCTCATTCAGGGCGAGTCTCTGTAGTCGGAACATGTGGAAAATAGAAATTTTGGAAATGTTGCTAAAAGTTAATGACCCAGATGTTTAAAATGCCAGAAAAATAACCAGGTAAAATGAACAATAACTTTTATGAACCACATTGGTAAATCAAATGGCCCATATAGAAGACTGCAGTAAGATTTCAGGAAGATGCCATTTTGCAATGCCTTAAATTATATTCTCATGACTCTCTGCTTGTTTTCTAAATGGGTTGAAGCCTGTCCCACCTGAAATGAAAGACAGCCTTAAAGTCACCAAACTTTTGTTGGGAGCCTGGATTCCATATTTTGGACTTCCAACTTCTAGATAGACAGATCATGGCTCACATTTTAAAAATATTTTTTTGCAAATAATTTGTACTGCTCTCAAAATTGATCAGAGTTTCCATTGTAGTTATCATCTTCAATATTCTGAAGCTCTCAAGAACAAATTGGCCAAATACTATTCTTCTACTGGTTTAAAGTGGTCGGATGCTCTTCCTCTTGTTTTGACGAGCATCAAATGTACTCCTGATTAAAAGACTGTCAGACTGACATTGCTCTGTGCTTCTCTCAATATCTAATGACATCATCCTATGTTACTGTAAAAGTCTGGCAGATATGGTGAAGTCTGTTTCTCACCTTGTGAACTTATCAACAGTAGCAACAAAAGAAAGACAGTGCCATGGAGTGAAACCTGGAGATAAGATTGTAGCCCAAAAGTACATGAGGAAAAGTTACCTCGCGGAGCATTGGAGGGGCCCACAGTGGGTGATTTGGCGACAAACACTGCTGTAAGTGTGCCATAATTCTACAGTGGATTCACACTGCTAACACAAAAAGAGTGAAGGAGGCATATGAAAAAGTGGTTAAAGCAAGCTCAAGCTAACGTTTGCAGCGTGGATCTAGGGGCGGGTGAAAAGTTTGAAAATAAATTGGGGAGGAAAACAGAATCAGGGAATTTGAATGTTACGGTGATGATTCTGGTACCTCTACCAGTAGTGCTGCAGTCCAGTTTCAAGGTGACGATCAGAGTGAAGATCTGTTGCAATGTCACAGTCAAAGGCATGACTGGGACCAAGAAGAAGTAGTCTCTTCCAAACAATGAAAACGTCAATTGAAAATTCAAGTCACAAGAGGAAGAAAGCAGTACATAGTGAACCGTGCAGTTGACATTGATCAGGTTCAAGTGCGTCAGTTAGTGAAAAACACTCAACAGTGACCAAAGGTGAAAAAGAAAGAACTGAACAAAATATCCCACTGAAAAGAACCTGCAAAAGAAAGCACTGTCAACAAGAGAAACAAAAGAGTCTAAAGCCAATCAATGGACTTAGACTCAGAAAATAGTGAAAGTGAATCGTGTAACTAAAAGACCAGCTAGAAGGAGCACACCAAATAGAAAGTATGCATCACCTAAATGTCAGAAGAAGAATGTCAGTCCAATAGAGTGTTGCTAATATACCTTTGAAAGTGAACTTGAAAGTGAATCAGATGTAGAAGAAGCACCTTCAAAGTTTTAAAAGTTTGAAAAGACTAAGATAAAGTGAAACTTCCTATTGAAAAAAATTAAGAATTTTTTTTTTGATTTTGGATTATTGCTTTAAAAGAAATAAGAAAATAAGAAACCTATTACTATTTTAAAGACATTTTTGTTGATTTAAATTTTGAGCCTAAAAAATGAAGTTCAGCAAATGTTGTAAAATTGCAAGCTTAATTTTCCCTTTAACAATACTAATAGTTTTAGCTGGTTTGTTGTTGTGCTTACTATCACCAGTGGGATATGTCTCCACAAGAGTTTAATTAACTGCAGTATAAAATGAAGAGAAAGATAAGACTCTGTTACATAGGGAACATTATACTAAAATGACACAGGAATACTCTGATATTACCAGAGTTAAAACTTATAATTTACACTTTCCTTTCCTCTTCTGCAGGCAAGGGGGCTACATATACGCAACTACCTATCTCCTATGGCCTCATTTGCACTGTGTTTCTTTTTTTTGTTAAACTATTTTATTGGGTTTTCAATGTACAAAAGAAATAAAAAGGAGAGAGACAAAAGCATAACATATTCATACAAAACGGAAGTGTAGACATAACATAGTGGGTGCATGACTGGTGCTGAGGCAACATTGCATACAATAATCATAAGAACCGATTTCGTTGAAAGTCCATGAAGCACCTTAGAGGGGCGAGCCACTCCCAAGGAAGGTGTGTATTCTTGTATGCGTACCCAAGAGAAAAATGATAGGGGGAGAACTAGTTACTAACATGGGGTACTAAACCAGGGTTAGTGACGAGAGGGGAAAGGAGAGGGGGTAGGTGGGTGTGTGTTGATGTTTATTGAGTAGCTAGGCTATAGGCCTAGGCGAGGGGGAGAGCATAATAACTCTGCAGGGGGGTGCTGGCGGCACGCAGTGAGGGGAGTCTCGAGAAAGAAGGCTTACCACGGCCCCTAGGGAGGTCGCTCAGTGAGACACCTCAGGTGGACCTTGTGACTGCGGGGGTGTAGTTTCATGATCGATAGTCTTACGGAAGCGCAGAAGAAACATGGCCCATTCAGGGGAAATCGGGCGGCGACGCACTCTACGCACCTCATCATATCGAAGCCCATCTTCCTCTGCAGTGCCCCACTTATATAACACCCCTATACAGGCCGCTAAAGGGAACCCTTCAGGCGCAGGCCAGTGCAGCGTGAACAGTGTTTCTTAGTATATATTTAATAATAATTCATTTTGTCTCATTATTTGTTGGATTTCAACGTGTTGTTGGAGAACTTGACAATCTTGGAAAATGAAGAATCTGATAATGGTAAATTTCTGAAAATTATTGCACAAATGAATCATGAAACTAAATCTATTAAACAGGGGTATGTGTGTGGTGTGAGCAAGGAGGGACATGATTTTATTAAGAAATACAATGAGAGGAAAGTAAAGATTGTGAGATAGTGGAGAGATGAAAAGGCAATAAGAGAACAGATAAAAGAAGAGGAAGAATTTAGATTGTCGAAGCTACATTATAGATTGCAAATAGATCAGGAAAAGAGAGGTGAAATATGTATGGTTCGTCATGAACCTTTGAAAGATGGCAAGGCTGCATTTGTGGGAAAGAGTGAGTGTAAGAAATTGGGTAATTAGTTGGGCAGGATTTGAGGACTGCTCAAGTAATAGGTCCACAATTTCTCCTAACTGGGAAACAAGCACCCCATTGTAGGACTTTACTCTTTTAAGGTAGTGAAGCAGAGCAGTTAGTGCTTTTTATTTGAACAAGGAAAAGTACACTTTTACACAATTTACTAAATGCTATGCATTAATTTACAGATATACATTGGGAAGATAGAAATAACTTAAATGACATTCTGACATCACATTTGACCGCCACTGGGTCATGACCCCCAAAATCACAGTGACCACCCACGTATACCAGATAGAACATCACAATATAGGGGGGTATTATTTTAAAACAGGCTTATTAGCTTTGTCACAAGTCATCACATCAATATACAAGGCAAGCCCATTGGCTTTGTGAAGGGGTTGCCACAACAATAAAGAAGCCTATGGGTGGTGTCAAGGGTCGCCACATTAATAGACCAATAATCCACATGTTAAAAAACACCATCTTTTCAGTGGAATGAATAACCATGTTTAAATGCAATCATTATTGTCAATAAAGCATTGAAATGTTTAATACAAATCCCTTTCAATAATATATTGTAAATAAAACATTTAAAATGAACATACCATGTCCCCGAGTCTTTCTTATACACCCTTAGCTCACATTACATGCAGCTACAAAATCAACCTCTAGAGGTCGCTGCACTCTCAGGCTGTAGAACAAAAGTACCAGCCTTAGGAATATTTAGAAAATGATGGAAAAATCTCCCTAGGTCAGGTTCCCCAAAACTGGGAGACTTATGGTTAGGTTCTAATTTTTTGGGTGGCTTCTGCAACTCCCTGCAACTCCCCACAGTACTTGTATTTTGTGTTGGTGCCCCTGACTTCCTGGGGCCACCAAAAGCAGAGTACAACAAATGCTAAATAAGCCTTGCTGGGCTTTATGGGGCTGTCTCTCATTGTTCATGCTTATTTTATTAGCGGCACTAGTCGTGCGTTTTTCAGACACGCAGCCTCGTACAGCAGGTCTCTTTTTCCTTTCTTTTGTTTCTTTTATGGAGGTGCCCATTCCCACGAAAAATACCCTCAAGGCAGGTTTCGGTGGTAGTAGCTGCAAGGAGAGCTGCAAGCCCCGCGACCCCGGCTTGATCCCAGCACACAGCTCCATGCTGAGCGGAAGCCGGCACATCTTTCCTCCTGCTACCACTGTGCAGGAGCATTTTTCTTGTGCATGTGTGGTGGGGGGGCAGTCATGTTTTTTCTGGGTCCCCTGGATCTGGTCCCGGGACTTGTCTTCGGGGCCTTTTATGTTTATGCTGGCCCGAGGGATGGGGTCCCCAGGCCAAGAGAGAGACTGGGGATCGGGCCTCACCACACCTCTTCCCTTGAAAATAATTAAATAATGAATTGCCTATCATAGGGTAAAGTTCAGAGTGGAGCCCCATATGCTCCATGGCTCAGAAAGGTCTAAGGACACCAAACATTAAAAGCACCATAACTCGAACTTCAATGGGCCAATTGAGACGATCTTGGGGTCATTTTACTCCTGGTGGTGAGCTCCAGCCACCAGGAGTATTTTCAGCAGGTCCCGTGGCCTCAAAAGGGTTGCAATCTGTGGAGAGCTGGTTTCTCCCTAAGCCAGCCTTCTCCTCTGCTATCCCCTCCACAGAACCCTGGGCCTCCTGGCCGACCTGCAGGGGATCTTGGGGAGAATGAAGTCCAAGTCTACCCCCAACCTGTCCGCAGGGGATGTAAGGAAGCCAGCATCACTGGCCCTGGAGAGACCCGCTGGTCCTGGGGGCATCTGTAGACAGAGCCTCAGTTCATTAGGGCATCAGGGGCTTGTCTTTTCAGCTGTCTATGGTGTTGCTGCTGTCGCAGTCCAGGACCAAACTCATTCTCTCTTGTAAGTTTTGGGATACCACTATTATGCCCAGCCCAGCTTGTGGGTCGAGGATTCCCTTTTTGTGTAACCTTTCCCCTTTCCTGTGTTTGGTTCTGACCAGCTAGTGATACAAAAGACTGGTGTCAGGTTGCTTTGAGTGCTGGGGAAAGACCCTTTGAAGTCTAATCAGGGCAGGGCCCAACTCTTCCCCAGACGTCCCGTCTGGGTGAACCATCCTGTCCACACCTAAGTCCCTTTGTGTACTCTCTGACTCCAATACGCATTTACCGGTGGGAGAGCCATCACCAGCCTAGGCAGCTGGAAACTTTCATACACTTTAGGCAGAAAATTGATAACTTTCTAAAAGTGCCATTTCTAAAATAATAATTAAAATTTCGACATCACCATTAAAGAGGACTTTAAATTACAATTCAAAACTGTATATGAAGCATTTTTCTAGCTGCTATCAATTCTAATGTAGCATTTAATAAACGTAAAGATGTAGCCCAATGATTCTCAATGGCAGTAGCCAGCCATGCTACAGTGAAAATCATTTTTAGGAATATTTCACTGTTAGGACATGTTCAACATTAATTCCTACATGTCCTGCCTTTAACTATCGGCACTTTGCCTTTATGGACAATAAGGTCTACTTAGGGATGAATTATTAATATTTAAAAAGGAAGGTTTAGGCCTGAAAAAGGAGTATTTTGTAGGCCAGGGCGGAACTCACAGAGTGTCTGAAAAACTCTGCCAAATTCTGCGGAGTCTGCAAGCAAGCAGAGTATTGCTCGGCCACCCCTACTGATGGTTTCTGTCCACTTGCCAGCTGTGACACTCCCAGTGCAACGCAAGGAATGGGCGAGGCACAGAGCAAGTGTGGTTTAAACAGATCTGTAGGAGCTGTTCTTTGGGAAGAGCATGCGCTCCCTCTGGGTTGCACTTATTGCTTTAATGTTTAGGAGGCTCATGGCAGCCACTGTTGCCGGAAGCCCGTGGGGCGCTGCGGAATGATCTGGGTAATTATTAACATCTTACATTCAGAGCAGCAGCCCTAATGCTCAGCAGCCCTCTCCGGTGCACACACCAATCGCGAGGGGTACAGCGGCTGCTCTGGAACTGGGACAAAGCACTGAGCAGACTCCCTTGCTACCTCACAGGAGGGTTTCAGTGTCAGCAGGATCCCCTCTAAAGGCGCACTGCTCTTACGTGACCCCCTGATCTCCAGAACCAGGTGTCAGTTTGGCTTTACCAAGCCATGGCATCCTTTTTCTGCTGCTCGTTTCTTCTTTCAGGCAGTAAAATGCTAACAAGCGCCCAGAAGCTTCGCATGTCACTTGCTGAATCTGTAACACTCACGACTGCTACAAAACATATGCTTCTAATTTACAGAAGCTGAATAAAATTGCAGCCAGGAGGAAAAAGACTCTTTCTTGCAGCCAGGTGCTTGTAATAGTACCGCGAACTCCCACACACGAGTCAGAACTTTGTATACACAACTGGGCAGTCGGTGAGCTACAATACGTCTGAAAGATTGAAAGAATGCAATGCGTTTGCTTTGACTAGAGAAATATCACCACAATTTTTGATCTACTCTGCTGATTACCTTTTTTGATTCTATACTCCATGATATATGAACTGAAGCCACCCAAGGTCTGCGAACCCTTTTAAGCAAATAACATTCTAGAGTGATTGCAATGTCCCATTCAAAGGTTGATGATTTATTCAGTATAATACCCCTCCCCCCCTCAAAGCCCCATTCAATAACTTGTGCTAATCTCTTCTAGGCAAGGCACTTTGCAGGTGAAGGTATGTATAATAAAGGTACACCCAATACTCAAGAAATGCATCAACAATATGCAGCCTAGACACCTTGTGAAATCCAAGTTTGAAACAGGTCACTGCAGCCTACTTTCAGAGCTGGATGTTGTTTCAAAGCATGAGAAGGTGGTTGGCCTCCTCTTGAGAACTACAGCAGTGCTCTGCAAGTATCTGGCAACGATCAGTGATTGTCTGAGCCAGAGCTAAATATGCCATGCTGCTACTGGAGGAGACCAGATGTCAGCAAAAATACCCCCCGCACAGGGGTGGGACACACTGCTCATGGCCTTCAAGATCTCATTAGGGATGACATATCCCTGGCCTGAAAGCATGACCCACACTGCAGATAAGATAACGCCCTAATGTCACCTGGCAATGCTAGCTGGAAAATGGGATCTTATCAGGGCACTGTCCACTCCTCTACCACCTGCTCCCCTGCCCTCGTCAGCAGAATTGTGAATGGCTGCATGTGCATGTCCGGCATTATGTAGACCGGACAGATGCCAGGATTTGGGGGTTGAATATTTGCCATTGAATCTCATGATAAATTACCCTGAGCCCGTCTATCAATCAATCAGATTTTTAAAATTGTGGATAAGCGACGCACGCTAGTAAACTCTGCTCTACTGGCGAACAGCGGAGTTTTTCAATGTAGATAACAATGACCCCCTGCAATAACTTGAAATTCCTACGGCAGGGCAATGAGAGAATTGAAGAAAGAAATCCTAGGCAACTAAAGGTCTATGACACTCAACAGACCATATACGTTAACAGCATGATATAGTAAACTCAGTGTCATCAGAAATAATGATTAAAAATTCATTTCTTTAATTCAAATTAGTTAAAAAGCGTTTCAAGACACATATCATAAAGGTCATTAATTTTAGACATGTTCTGATCATAACACAAAAAGACACCATGTATAAATACAGTTGAACGAAATACAGAAAATTGCTACAGTCAACAAAGAATACAGACAACAGATATTTTCTAGTTAGTGCAAATCTCGGAAAATATGTACAGAGAGATGATAAACAGAAAGTGGCTGTTAGATGGATCTTCTACGTGCGTTTCGGTGCATACTGCGCCTTCATCAGGAAAGCCACGAAGTTTCCTAAAAAAGTGAAATTAAAACCAAATAAAATACACTGAGTTTCAAGATAAACATTTAAGATGATCAACTCCATACCTTCACTAAATAAGATTTTATATTTACATAAAGCCACACATCTTGTTATTAGCTCCACAGGTAAAGGACAAGAATGAAAGAGAAAGATTTAGTGCTCATACCGTCACCCTGAGATCAGAAATCATAAGTGAAAGATAGTGATAGAATGATGCACATGCATGTTTTAGATCTCCTATAGATGGGGAAAAAGGAGAGAAGAAAAATACTTAAAATAATGAAGTGCACCAGCAAGTGAAATCTACCCTTCTCCCACAAAACGGGTTACTATCAGTAGTCTGTATGCTTACTCGGCAATGGTCATTGAACGGAATCCGTCTAGAGGACGATCAAAAGGCACTCAAATCACAGTAAATGTGTACCGGGGTCTACAGATAAGACACAGATTATTTAATGAAAATATGAAATGAGGCAGGGTATATTCCTTTTGCCAAACTCCATGCTCCACGCTGAGCGCAGAGTGGCAAAACCTCCACGAACCCCGCCGGCAGAGCGGAGTTCACCGCCCACCACTAGTATTATGGCAGGTCAAATTTGTAGTTTAAAACTGCCACAGGCAGGTCACATGTGTGAAGCTACCGGGCTGCTCACAACTGTAGTCTCTCATGTGCAACCTGTACCTGTTGACATGCAACCAGCCCGGTGCCCCTTACCCTAGCTGCATCACAGTGGCCTTATCTTAAAAGGCGGACACAGTTGGTAAACAGATGCAATCCAATTTCCATGAAATTACTAGGAGTGAGACTCAGGTAAGGAGACTCACCCACAATAAAGATACAAAACTGGGTGATCAAAAAGCAAATAAATGTGCATAGTAAATCAGCAGAACACATTTGCAACAGTGAGTGTGGGAGATGTTATGTTGTAAGTGGTAATTACTTAATTGTTGGAGAGCAAATAGATTCTGAGAGGAATTTATTATGTATGCGGTAAGACTGCTTATTTTAATTTGCTGTGTAATAGAGTGGGAGCTTGTTATCTTTCTTTACTGTTTCCTTAAGTCTACAATATGAGTGAAACGGAGGACACAGTTGGTTTGAGGAGAGTGAAACATGGATTTGGACAGGTAAATTTAGATATACTAAGAGCTATTATTCCCCTTGTAGGTGTGCTATGAATGATGTGAAAATTAAACGTTTATCTACACTAGTGGATAGATGTGCCAACATTGACGCCAAGTCCACTTCTTACCATAGAGTCACAGGATCTCCATCCACAAACTGTTTAATCTTCATTGGAGAAATATACTAATTATAACGAGAGTGGACTCTACATACATTGACTTATGGGTTTACAATATTGATTTCTAATCGATCTAGACAAGGTTATAGTATGTTTGAATTTTCTCTGCTGTCTACCCCTTAATTACATGTATAGAATATAAAGGGCCTAATTTGGATGTCGGTCAGAGTTGCCTCCGACCGATATCCATGCGGTTTCGGATGGGAGCTTGTGCATCAGTCGGAAACCAGCCACAGCACAAGCTCCCATAGAAAAATGGGAGTCAATGTAAATCCCTGCACCGTGTGGCAGGCAACTCCCGGTGCCTGCCACACGGTGCAGAGATTTACAGGGGGGCACCATAGGTGCCCCCTCGGCCCCCACCGGAGGTGGCAGAAAAAGGGGGGCCCTGCTAGGGGCCTCAAAGTCAATTTCTGACAGGCTTTCTATGTCGGAAAACCCAACATAGAAAGCCTGTCAGAAATGACATCATAATCCTGACGGCGGAAACGCCATCCGTACAGGAATATGTTCGGTTTCCGACTGGCCGACGGGCTACTTCAGCCCATCGGAAGCCAGACGGGTTGACTGGCCAGTTTCAAATCTGAACACCGTGATTGTAATACGCGGTCGGATTTGAAACCTTGGATGTTGGTCAGAAAGCCTCTGACCTGCTGTCGGAGGCTTTTCTACCAACATAAAAATTAGGTCAGGAGTGTTTTTTCATAATTTGAACATTGTATACACCTGGTTTGCTTAGATTCACTCATATCATAACTTTATGTATGTCTAAATAACTTGTTTTATTGTATTTGTCACTTTGTGGACAAGCAATTCATTTTTAACTTAAGAATATAGATTTTCAAATGATTACCTTGTTAGCCATTTACCTCTATTGTAGTTGATACCCAAACTCACAAGGGGTTACTGGTTTGTCCTTTTCTTTAACTGGTCTTAGAGCAGACCTTGGTCTGCTTGGGCCATATCCAAAAAAAGTGTTTACGTTTTTCATCTTTTGTTCTATTTTGTCCTTCATCACCAATGTCAGATTTGGAAATCCTATCTTACTCCGTTTAATGTATTTACAAGATTGCCAGTGGACCCTCATTATTAGGTGCCAAGAGCCCTGCTATCCAACAACAACATGATCAGACTTTTCTCACTTGAAAAGATTAAAAAAGAAATTGATACATACTGAACTACATGCAAACTTTCTAACTGATTGTCTCAATTCGAACATCATCCTTGTGGGTCTTCAGGTCAAAAACATTCCCATTATATTCACAGAAGATGAGGATTTCAAAACTAATTTCAGTTTTTCAGGTTCAGGTTAAGTTAGTTGATGGTTTTACTTTGTCTCAAAAAATCAAAACCTGTAATAGCCTTAAACAAGGCTCTGTACTTGCCCCCTGTCTTTTTAGCCTTTTTATGTCAGACCTCCCACAGTATTTTGAGTCCTCTGAAATTTGCTGATGTACATCTTAGTTATTTACAATATGCTGACGATCCGATTTTGCTGGGTCTAACTCCGATAGGTTTACAAAGACTAATTACTGCATTTGATGATTGTATTTTAGTCAATGGTCTGGAGCGGAATGTTAGAAAAACTCAAATCATGAAAATTTGAGTCTTGCCTCTAGGCCCATAGGAATGAATGGGTAGCAATTCCTTAATTGCGACTCGCAATTTGCGAGTCGCAATTAAGGAATGTTTAGGAATTGCACATTTTTTTGCGATTCCTACATGCATAGGCAATTGCGATTCTTTAATTGTGATTCTTTAAAAATCGCAATTAAAGAATCGCAATTGCCTATCTTGCTGCATGTGCCAGTTAATCTTTAGTTAGCTTCATTCAAACGACAAATTGAAAGTAATTGAAATTATAAACATTTGCTGCTAGAATATATACATTATTCTTTAGGAACAGAAGCTTATGGTTTACACTCTAATGTAAGTAACCACTTCTTGCTAATTTTAGTCCAAATTTAGATATTACTGCTCTCTGTAGAATGCATGCTTTGGAATGGTGCATAGACAGAATATCAAATCACAAATATCGAGTTGCACAAATATCGATTTGCAAATATTGTGGGTCAGAAATATCAACAGCAAGAATATCGTGGTCAAGAATATCGACTTAAGGTAAGTTATATCGATTTTAAAAATATCGAAGTGTTTAATATCGTTTGCAAAAATATAGTTGTTAAAAATATCGTTTGTTTATTAATGTTATGTATTTTAGTATATATTTTATATGTATGTGTTGTATGTTTTTTTGTATAAGAATTGTTTGTATTTTTAATATATGTGTTACATTTTTAAAAGTTATAAAAAAATTTTTTTGAATTTTGCGTTTTTAGTTCTGTAGCGGGTCGTGGGTTTATAGGGGAATAGGGTGGGAAGTAATTTAATTATATTACATTTATTGATTATTTTATATTTATTAATAATTGTTTAATGATATGTTATAGTGTTAAATGTGTAAGGTAATTTATTATTAATTAATTGATAATTGGTTGTTAATTAATTTAAATTAATTAATTGGTAATTAATCATGGTAATTGTGTAATAAATTTTAGGTGTGTGTTGTGGTGCTTATAGGTGTTAAGGGTGGGAAGTAATTTATTATTAAATGATGAATTAATAATTGGATGTTAATACATTTGAATTAATTAATTGGTAATTAATAATGGTAATTGTGTAATTAATTTTAGGTGTGTGTTGTGCTGTTTATAGGTGTTAAGGGTGGGCAGTAATTTATTTTTAATTGATGAATTAATAATTGGTTGTTAATTAATTTTAATTAATTAATTGGTCATTAATTATGGTAATTGTGTACTAAATTTTAGGTGTGTGTTTTGGTGTTTATAGGAGTAAAGGGTGGGAAGTAATTTGTATTTAATTAATTAGTATATAGTTGTTAATTAATGTTAATTATTTGATATGTATTTTGGATAATTGTTTATTTTTTTGTCTGCTCTTTTTACTTTTAAAAGGGTAAAGGGTGGGTATTAAATACACTTCAATTACTTTTTTATTAGTTGTTAATAGTAATAGTTTTTAATTTATAAATAAGTTTGAATTGTGTTTTATTATTTTAGAGTTTAATTTAGGTGTGTGTTGTGGATATATTAGTGTTAAAGTGTGTGCAGTCAATTAATGTTTATTAGGTTTTTTTTTTAATAATATTTTTTAAACAGATTATTAATTAGTTACTTTTGGAAAAACTTTAATAAAAAATGTTGAAGTGTTTTGGTATTGGTGTGGTGTTATAGGGTAGGAAATATAATAAATACATTTATGTATTAATTAATTTATTTGTTTGTAAATATTTTCCAGTTTAAAAGATTTATTTTAATAAATGTATTTATTATTTTATATTATATATTATTTGTAGGATTTTTATATGTAATTAATCTTATAATATTTTTCTTTTTATATATTAAATATATTTGTTTTTTCATTTCTAAATATTGTTTATTTATTTTTATGAATTTTAATGTTTTTTATTTTTGTTTTAACTGTTTGAGTGGGAGTAGTAATTTTTACCCCTCCGCTATCCAACACTTTCCCTACTGTAGCACTCACTGGAGTTGGAATAGTAATTTTTACACCTCCGCTATCCAACACTTTCTCTACTGTTGCACTCACTGGAGTGGGAATAGTAATTTTTATAATATATCAAAAATGAGAGAGAGGATACGAATACTAGTTCTGATCCCCTGGGGTAATGTATCTAATCAAGAAGAACTAGTCTGTCTAGACGTGGTAAGGGTCACAAGGGTGTATGTTTGATGATGTTTATTTTAAAGAAAAAATCTTATTTCTTTTTATAAAGCCCTCACCCACCAACCTAGTTGGTGGCATGCTTCATAATCGGGCCCACCCGATGACACCGAGTGTGTCCCGGGTGTGCTACAACGCCTGTATTACAGCAGAGCAGGTGTGTTACTGAGTGTGCAGTGTAGGTGACGTGAAAGGTGATAGGTTAAAAAACTGTCCAGTGGTCCCACTCCCCGGAGGTTTTTATTTTAATGTTTGGGCCCTGGCAGTAATAAAAACAAGGCATAGGATGTAAGCGGAGTGTTATTTATGACATTCCTGCATCCGGTGAGTGGTCTACATGTTTCAGCCAGGCCTTAATATGTAAACTGGCTTTCCTCAGGACCTTAGTGATGTGCGAAGGTGGTGACTAGGCTACTGGTTTGTGTCCTAGATAAAAATGTGTTGCACGCGCTAAGGTGCACAGTGTGTGAGGGGGGGCTTCCCTCTCAAAGCATTACTACAAATAAAACATACAAAACAAAACAAACATACAGAAAGTAAAGTTAGCAAATTTTGCATCATCACGTCATATTTTTATGACCAAGCCGTCCGTGTGAATTACGGAGCTAACGGCGGGGTGAACTATTTACAGTGAAAGAGACCGATATATGCGGTAAAGTGTGTGGCGATAATATCGGTACAGGATGGTGAGAAGAAAGAAAATGTAAATTGGTTCTCACGCTAGCGATTTGCTGCGAATGCCCCATGAGTATCCGGCAGGGGTGCTGGCTCTTTAGGAAAGAAAAGGAAAAAAGTGGCGCATTGGCCAGTGATGATCACTGAAAAGGAAAGGTCTTACCCGATCTGTCGCGGCGTGGTAGTGCCTCTAGATCGACTTACTGCGTGTCAGTCCAGGACCCTCCTATCAACCTGTTGTTGCTGTTACGGAACTCCGGCGGTAGTGAGGCCGGGTTCGCGGGTGTCTTATATACATCTCAGGCCTGACCCGGTGTGTTCAATCAGTGCAAGAGGAGAGTAGCGTCTCCTAAAAGAGGAAAGAAATAGAAATAGAAAACAGGCATAATCTGCGCGCCCCGCCCGCTATGATGACGAATAGTCAGGGGGGGAGGGGCCTGTGTTGACCATAAAGGCGGTCGATATATCCTGACGTGCAGTTGCCAGGGTGATGTGGTACCGCTATGCTGTATATGAAAGGATAACGCTACATTGTCTGTAAAGAAAATGAATAAAGCAAAAACGCATAAGATACCATCAGTAAGGTTACAGCAAAGGTTATGGGTAGTTGACTGCAAACACTAGGCGGAGCTCGTGTTCAGTCAAAGACATGCCGGTGTTAAGGCAACAAGTGTAAGTGGAAGGCCCATCAGTGTGGTTATACAGAGTTACTGCAAATAACTCGTTATTAATTTAATGCTGATGGAAAAAGGGGGGGTGAGGGCCCATGTTAGGGGAGGGAAAGTTTGTGCAAACAACAATTGAGAAAAGAGAACAGACGGTTCTGGGTGGCATGGTCAGTGACCGGCCATGTATGGCGGCCTGTCAGTTTAGTAGTTCAGGCTGTGCCACGGAATAGAATCATTGAGTCCGTGTAGTTGGGTGGACAAGCGATAAATCCATTGTTGTTCCTTTGTCAATAAGAACTTTTCATTGTTCTGTTTCATCTGATTGAATTGCTCGATTACTGTCCATGACATATCGTTTGGTGTATGTCCTTGTTGGAGGTAGTGGTCAGTGAGACGGCTGATGTTTTTCTTGTACCGTATGGTGCTTCGGTGTTCCACAATTCGTGTCCGTATTTTGCGAGTGGTCATGCCCACGTAGCGCATGCCACATGGGCATTCAATAAGGTACACTACGTTGGTAGAATTGCAATTAGTGTGTTGTTGTTGCGTCCAGGTTTTTCCAGGCTCCAGTGACAGTGTCTTGGTTGTGCGTGTTAAGTGGCACACGCTACAGTCATTACAAGGGTAATGTCCAGTTATTCTGGGGAGGCCCCATGTTGTTAAAACTGTGTTAGGGGTAGATTTTTGTTGTGTCCTGGGGCGTGTTGACACCAGGCGATCCTTTAGGTTACTATTCCGTTTGTAGGCAAAGAGAGGGAGTTCCCAACTTCTGGTGCCTGAATTGATGATTCGCCAATTTTTCCGAATTATATTGGATACCTTGTTAGAGGCAACATTATAAGTGGTTACGCATGTCATGGGTTGGTTGGATGCTTCCCGTGTGATGTCTTCCAGGAGTGCTTCCCGATTTTGATTGTGTGCGCGTTTCATTGTTTTCCTAATGATTTTCTTAGGGTAGCCGCGTTCCTGTAGTTTGGATGAACAGGTGATAGATTGTTCTTTGTAGTCTCTGGTCTGGCTACAGTTCCTGCGGATGCGGACAAATTGCCCAAATGGGAGATGTTCTCTAAGTGTCCTGGGGTGGAAGCTTTCAAACCGGAGGAGTGAGTTCCTCGCTGTGGGTTTGTAGTATGTTTTCGTGTTGAGTATACCCCCTTCAGCTGTTATGAGAAGGTCCAGAAATGCCAGCATGTTGGGGCTGCATGTGCTTGTGAAACGAAGATATGGGTCTCTTTCGTTGAGCCATGAGAGAAATGCTGATAAGGTAGTGGGTGTGCCTTCCCAGATCATGAAGATGTCGTCTATGTAGCGACGCCATATGCAGATTTTAGAGAGATATGGGTTGGTGGGGGAGGTTATGTGTGTCTGTTCAAAGTGGTGGACGTAAAGTCCTGCCACGCTAGGGGCGAAAACGCTCCCCATAGACGTCCCATTGGTCTGTAGGTAGTAGTCCCCCTCATATTCAAAGTAATTTTCTTTGAGGGCTAGCTTGGCGCATTCCAGGATGAACTCTCTGGGTGTGTGGTATTCCCAAGGAGTTTCCATCAAGATGTCGTGAAGTACCTGTAAAGTGGCATCCTGGGGAGACTGGTGTAGAGGCTTTCTACATCCAGTCCCACCATGAGTTGACTGGTAGGGTCAAAACTCAAGTCTTTGATGATGTTTAAAAGGTGTTTTGTGTCCTTGATGTATGTTGGGGTCTTCTGAACCAGGGGATTTAGAAAGAAGTCGCAATATCTGGAAAGGGGTTCCAAGAGTGAACTGATGCCAGACACAATAGGACGTCCTGGTGGGGGTCTTGTGTCTTTATGAACTTTAGGCACTGTATAAAAGTATGGCACCTTAATGTTTTAGTGCATAAGTAGTCTGCCTCTTGTTTGGATATTTGATGTTCGGTCTCTGCTCGCTCCACTAGGTTTTTGATGGATATTTGTAATGTCTTGGTGGGGTCATTTCTGAGGCGTCTATAGTTCCTTTCGTCCATCAGGAGTCTGCGGCATTCATTATCATAATCAATTTTATCCTGTAGGACGATTCCTCCGCCTTTGTCGGCTGGTTTGATGATAAGTGAGGGATTGTCTTGCAGTTTCTTAATAACTTCCCTGTCCTTTTTAGACAGGTTATTATAGGTGCTGGTGGTTTCCAATTGATCGACTCCATGGTGAACGGCCTGTTCGAAAGTGGTTATTTCAACTGGGACAGCGGCCGGAGGGGGTATGAAAGAGGATTTTAATTTGAGCCCCGTTTCATTGGTCTTGATGTGATCATCCACTGTTAGATGTTTTTCGAAGAAAGCTTTAAGCTTCAGTTTTCTAAAGAACTCGGCTAGTTCCGTGTGCAGTTGGAACTTGTCCAGTCTGGTGGTGGGGACAAATGAGAGCCCCTTATTGAGTACATTTTCCTCATCTGCCGTAAGGGGAGTACTAGATAGATTAAATACTAGAGCGGGGGCATATTGGTTCCTATCGGTGCCCATTCCTCTTGGGATTCTAGAGGTATCGATGCCCGTTCCTCTTGGGGTTCTAGAGGTGCCCGCTGGGTCCCGGTTGTGGTTCCCGCTCCTTGTTCCGGGTGTTGGCACTGACTGGTTCTTCCTCTGTGGCCCAGTGTACTTGCTGGTTGTTTCGTCTTCGGCCCCGTGATCTGTGGCCCTGTCCTAAAAAAGGAGGTCTGGAATTACCTTGGAAGAACGTGGGTGGTCCGAATTGGTACATCGGGGGCCAACGGAGGTATGGGTTGTGAGGGTGCTGGGCGTATGGTGGTGGTCCAAAGTTTTGTCCTTGTTGGTGTCCGCGCCATGATTGTGGCCAGCGTTGTTGTCGTCCCCTTCCCTTTGTTTTAGAGCCTGTGCTGGAGTCGCTGGAGACTGAGCTACTGTCCCCTGATGTGTCACTTGATCTATCAGTTTTTTTTGCAGCTACATAGTTGTCCTCTGTGTAGGCGTACGTCTTGATATAGGAAAACTTTTTCAGATCCTTTTGAAATTTTGTTATTTTAGCCTGAGTTAAGTATTCTTTGTATTCCGCCATCTCTTTGTTTTGTTCGTCCAGTTTCTTCTTGAATCCCGTTATGGTGGTTTTGAAATGGCTTTCTGTGACTTGGATGTCGATGATCATGGCGTCAGATAATCGTTTGGCCGTCTTAATGATAAGTATGAGCCAGTCCCTCGTGCAATGCCATGCGATTTGAGCCCAGTCCTTCCTGAAGGTGGCATCCTCCAGGAAATTTCTGGGGGCATTGGTGACTAGCAGGCCACGTGGGGCTGTGTTGGTACGTAAGTATTCTGTAAGAATAAGGCCATGTAGGATGGTTCTAATGCGGTTGCGGTTTTTTTCAGTGAAGTTGTCCCAATCAGTAGATTGGGCTATTGTATTTGAGATATTGAAATCTGCCAGAAAGGAGGGGTCTGCAAGTATTTCACTGACATCAGTCTCAGTGTACGTTAGGCCTGTGTTCTCCCCCATGGCTGAGGGTAGGAAGTATGCTCTCACAGCTGTGCGCTGCTTGGAATTATAATATATCAAAAATGAGAGAGAGGATACGAATACTAGTTCTGATCCCCTGGGATAATGTATCTAATCAAGAAGAACTAGTCTGACTAGACGTGGTAAGGGTCACAAGGGTGTATGTTTGATGATGTTTATTTTAAAGAAAAAATCTTATTTCTTTTTATAAAGCCCTCACCCACCAACCTAGTTGGTGGCATGCTTCATAATCGGGCCCACCCGATGACACCGAGTGTGTCCCGGGTGTGCTACAACGCCTGTATTACAGCAGATCAGGTGTGTTACTGAGTGTGCAGTGTAGGTGACGTGAAAGGTGATAGGTTAAAAAACTGTCCAGTGGTCCCACTCCCCGGAGGTTTTTATTTTAATGTTTGGGCCCTGGCAGTAATAAAAACAAGGCATAGGATGTAAGCGGAGTGTTATTTATGACATTCCTGCATCCGGTGAGTGGTCTACATGTTTCAGCCAGGCCTTAATATGTAAACTGGCTTTCCTCAGGACCTTAGTGATGTGCGAAGGTGGTGACTAGGCTACTGGTTTGTGTCCTAGATAAAAATGTGTTGCACGCGCTAAGGTGCACAGTGTGTGAGGGGGGGCTTCCCTCTCAAAGCATTACTACACATAAAACATACAAAACAAAACAAACATACAGAAAGTAAAGTTAGCAAATTTTGCATCATCACGTCATATTTTTATGACCAAGCCGTCCGTGTGAATTACGGAGCTAACGGCGGGGTGAACTATTTACAGTGAAAGAGACCGATATATGCGGTAAAGTGTGTGGCGATAATATCGGGTACAGGATTTTGAGAAGAAAGAAAATGTAAATTGGTTCTCACGCTAGCGATTTGCTGCGAATGCCCCATGAGTATCCGGCAGGGGTGCTGGCTCTTTAGGAAAGAAAAGGAAAAAAGTGGTGCATTGGCCAGTGATGATCACTGAAAAGGAAAGGTCTTACCCGATCTGTCGCGGCGTGGTAGTGCCTCTAGATCGACTTACTGCGTGTCAGTCCAGGACCCTCCTATCAACCTGTTGTTGCTGTTACGGAACTCCGGCGGTAGTGAGGCCGGGTTCGCGGGTGTCTTATATACATCTCAGGCCTGACCCGGTGTGTTCAATCAGTGCAAGAGGAGAGTAGCGTCTCCTAAAAGAGGAAAGAAATAGAAATAGAAAACAGGCATAGTCTGCGCGCCCCGCCCGCTATGATGACGAATAGTCAGGGGGGGAGGGGCCTGTGTTGACCATAAAGGCGGTCGATGTATCCTGACGTGCAGTTGCCAGGGTGATGTGGTACCGCTATGCTGTATATAAAAGGATAACGCTACATTGTCTGTAAAGAAAATGAATAAAGCAAAAACGCATAAGATACCATCAGTAAGGTTACAGCAAAGGTTATGGGTAGTTGACTGCAAACACTAGGCGGAGCTCGTGTTCAGTCAAAGACATGCCGGTGTTAAGGCAACAAGTGTAAGTGGAAGGCCCATCAGTGTGGTTATACAGAGTTACTGCAAATAACTCGTTATTAATTTAATGCTGATGGAAAAAAGGGGGGGGGGGGGGGCCCATGTTAGGGGAGGGAAAGTTTGTGCAAACAACAATTGAGAAAAGAGAACAGACGGTTCTGGGTGGCATGGTCAGTGACCGGCCATGTATGGCGGCCTGTCAGTTTAGTAGTTCAGGCTGTGCCACGGAATAGAATCATTGAGTCCGTGTAGTTGGGTGGACAAGCGATAAATCCATCGTTGTTCCTTTGTCAATAAGAACTTTTCATTGTTCTGTTTCATCTGATTGAATTGCTCGATTACTGTCCATGACATATCGTTTGGTGTATGTCCTTGTTGGAGGTAGTGGTCAGTGAGACGGCTGATGTTTTTCTTGCACCGTATGGTGCTTCGGTGTTCCACAATTCGTGTCCGTATTTTGCGAGTGGTCATGCCCACGTAGCGCATGCCACATGGGCATTCAATAAGGTACACTACGTTGGTAGAATTGCAATTAGTGTGTTGTTGTTGCGTCCAGGTTTTTCCAGGCTCCAGTGACAGTGTCTTGGTTGTGCGTGTTAAGTGGCACACGCTACAGTCATTACAAGGGTAATGTCCAGTTATTCTGGGGAGGCCCCATGTTGTTAAAACTGTGTTAGGGGTAGATTTGTGTTGTGTCCTGGGGCGTGTTGACACCAGGCGATCCTTTAGGTTACTATTCCGTTTGTAGGCAAAGAGAGGGAGTTCCCAACTTCTGGTGCCTGAATTGATGATTCGCCAATTTTTCCGAATTATATTGGATACCTTGTTAGAGGCAACATTATAAGTGGTTACGCATGTCATGGGTTGGTTGGATGCTTCCCGTGTGATGTCTTCCAGGAGTGCTTCCCGATTTTGATTGTGTGCGCGTTTCATTGTTTTCCTAATGATTTTCTTAGGGTAGCCGCGTTCCTGTAGTTTGGATGAACAGGTGATAGATTGTTCTTTGTAGTCTCTGGTCTGGCTACAGTTCCTGCGGATGCGGACAAATTGCCCAAATGGGAGATGTTCTCTAAGTGTCCTGGGGTGGAAGCTTTCAAACCGGAGGAGTGAGTTCCTCGCTGTGGGTTTGTAGTATGTTTTCGTGTTGAGTATACCCCCTTCAGCTGTTATGAGAAGGTCCAGAAATGCCAGCATGTTGGGGCTGCATGTGCTTGTGAAACGAAGATATGGGTCTCTTTCGTTGAGCCATGAGAGAAATGCTGATAAGGTAGTGGGTGTGCCTTCCCAGATCATGAAGATGTCGTCTATGTAGCGACGCCATATGCAGATTTTAGAGAGATATGGGTTGGTGGGGGAGGTTATGTGTGTCTGTTCAAAGTGGTGGACGTAAAGTCCTGCCACGCTAGGGGCGAAAACGCTCCCCATAGACGTCCCATTGGTCTGTAGGTAGTAGTCCCCCTCATATTCAAGGTAATTTTCTTTGAGGGCTAGCTTGGCGCATTCCAGGATGAACTCTCTGGGTGTGTGGTATTCCCAAGGAGTTTCCATCAAGATGTCGTGAAGTACCTGTAAAGTGGCATCCTGGGGGAGACTGGTGTAGAGGCTTTCTACATCCAGTCCCACCATGAGTTGACTGGTAGGGTCAAAACTCAAGTCTTTGATGATGTTTAAAAGGTGTTTTGTGTCCTTGATGTATGTTGGGGTCTTCTGAACCAGGGGATTTAGAAAGAAGTCGCAATATCTGGAAAGGGGTTCCAAGACTGAACTGATGCCAGACACAATAGGACGTCCTGGTGGGGGTCTTGTGTCTTTATGAACTTTAGGCACTGTATAAAAGTATGGCACCTTAATGTTTTTAGTGCATAAGTAGTCTGCCTCTTGTTTGGATATTTGATGTTCGGTCTCTGCTCGCTCCACTAGGTTTTTGATGGATATTTGTAATGTCTTGGTGGGGTCATTTCTGAGGCGTCTATAGTTCCTTTCGTCCATCAGGAGTCTGCGGCATTCATTATCATAATCAATTTTATCCTGTAGGACGATTCCTCCGCCTTTGTCGGCTGGTTTGATGATAAGTGAGGGATTGTCTTGCAGTTTCTTAATAACTTCCCTGTCCTTTTTAGACAGGTTATTATAGGTGCTGGTGGTTTCCAATTGATCGACTCCATGGTGAACGGCCTGTTCGAAAGTGGTTATTTCAACTGGGACAGCGGCCGGAGGGGGTATGAAAGAGGATTTTAATTTGAGCCCCGTTTCATTGGTCGTGATGTGATCATCCACTGTTAGATGTTTTTCGAAGAAAGCTTTAAGCTTCAGTTTTCTAAAGAACTCGGCTAGTTCCGTGTGCAGTTGGAACTTGTCCAGTCTGGTGGTGGGGACAAATGAGATCCCCTTATTGAGTACATTTTCCTCATCTGCCGTAAGGGGAGTACTAGATAGATTAAATACTAGAGCGGGGGGCATATTGGTTCCTATCAGTGCCCATTCCTCTTGGGATTCTAGAGGTATCGATGCCCGTTCCTCTTGGGGTTCTAGAGGTGCCCGCTGGGTCCCGGTTGTGGTTCCCGCGCCTTGTTCCGGGTGTTGGCACTGACTGGTTCTTCCTCTGTGGCCCAGTGTACTTGCTGGTTGTTTCGTCTTCGGCCCCGTGATCTGTGGCCCTGTCCTAAAAAAGGAGGTCTGGAATTACCTTGGAAGAACGTGGGTGGTCCGAATTGGTACATCGGGGGCCAACGGAGGTATGGGTTGTGAGGGTGCTGGGCGTATGGTGGTGGTCCAAAGTTTTGTCCTTGTTGGTGTCCGCGCCATGATTGTGGCCAGCGTTGTTGTCGTCCCCTTCCCTTTGTTTTAGAGCCTGTGCTGGAGTCGCTGGAGACTGAGCTACTGTCCCCTGATGTGTCACTTGATCTATCAGTTTTTTTTGCAGCTACATAGTTGTCCTCTGTGTAGGGGTACGTCTTGATATAGGAAAACTTTTTCAGATCCTTTTGAAATTTTGTTATTTTAGCCTGAGTTAAGTATTCTTTGTATTCCGCCATCTCTTTGTTTTGTTCGTCCAGTTTCTTCTTGAATCCCGTTATGGTGGTTTTGAAATGGCTTTCTGTGACTTGGATGTCGATGATCATGGCGTCAGATAATCGTTTGGCCGTCTTAATGATAAGTATGAGCCAGTCCCTCGTGCAATGCCATGCGATTTGAGCCCAGTCCTTCCTGAAGGTGGCATCCTCCAGGAAAATTCTGGGGGCATTGGTGACTAGCAGGCCACGTGGGGCTGTGTTGGTACGTAAGTATTCTGTAAGAATAAGGCCATGTAGGATGGTTCTAATGCGGTTGCGGTTTTTTTCAGTGAAGTTGTCCCAATCAGTAGATTGGGCTATTGTATTTGAGATATTGAAATCTGCCAGAAAGGAGGGGTCTGCAAGTATTTCACTGACATCAGTCTCAGTGTACGTTAGGCCTGTGTTCTCCCCCATGGCTGAGGGTAGGAAGTATGCTCTCACAGCTGTGCGCTGCTTGGAATTATAATATATCAAAAATGAGAGAGAGGATACGAATACTAGTTCTGATCCCCTGGGGTAATGTATCTAATCAAGAAGAACTAGTCTGTCTAGACGTGGTAAGGGTCACAAGGGTGTATGTTTGATGATGTTTATTTTAAAGAAAAAATCTTATTTCTTTTTATAAAGCCCTCACCCACCAACCTAGTTGGTGGCATGCTTCATCATCGGGCCCACCCGATGACACCGAGTGTGTCCCAGGTGTGCTACAACGCCTGTATTACAGCGGAGCAGGTGTGTTACTGAGTGTGCAGTGTAGGTGACGTGAAAGGTGATAGGTTAAAAAACTGTCCAGTGGTCCCAATCCCCGGAGGTTTTTATTTTAATGTTTGGGCCCTGGCAGTAATAAAAACAAGGCATAGGATTTAAGCGGAGTGTTATTTATGACATTCCTGCATCCGGTGAGTGGTCTACATGTTTCAGCCAGGCCTTAATATGTAAACTGGCTTTCCTCAGGACCTTAGTGATGTGCGAAGGTGGTGACTAGGCTACTGGTTTGTGTCCTAGATAAAAATGTGTTGCACGCGCTAAGGTGCACAATGTGTGAGGGGGGGGGGCTTCCCTCTCAAAGCATTACTACACATAAAACATACAAAACAAAACAAACATACAGAAAGTAAAGTTAGCAAATTTTGCATCATCACGTCATATTTTGATGACCGAGCCGTCCGTGTGAATTACGGAGCTAACGGCGGGGTGAACTATTTACAGTGAAAGAGACCGATATATGCGGGAAAGTGAGTGGCGATAATATCGGGTACAGGATGGTGAGAAGAAAGAAAATGTAACTTGGTTCTCACGCTAGCGATTTGCTGCGAATGCCCCATGAGTATCCGGCAGGGGTGCTGGCTCTTTAGGAAAGAAAAGGAAAAAAGTGGCGCATTGGCCAGTGATGATCACTGAAAAGGAAAGGTCTTACCCGATCTGTCACGGCGTGGTAGTGCCTCTAGATCGACTTACTGCGTGTCAGTCCAGGACCCTCCTATCAACCTGTTGTTGCTGTTACGGAACTCCGGCGGTAGTGAGGCCGGGTTCTCGGGTGTCTTATATACATCTCAGGCCTGACCCGGTGTGTTCAATCAGTGCAAGAGGAGAGTGGCGTCTCCTAAAAGAGGAAAGAAATAGAAATAGAAAACAGGAATAGTCTGCGCCCCCCGCCCGCTATGATGACGAATAGTCAGGGGGGGAGGGGCCTGTGTTGACCATAAAGGCGGTCGATATATCCTGACGTGCAGTTGCCAGGGTGATGTAGTACCGCTATGCTGTATATGAAAGGATAACGCTACATTGTCTGTAAAGAAAATGAATAAAGCAAAAACTCATAAGATACCATCAGTAAGGTTACAGCAAAGGTTATGGGTAGTTGACTGCAAACACTAGGCGGAGCTCGTGTTCAGTCAAAGACATGCCGGTGTTAAGGCAACAAGTGTAAGTGGAAGGCCCATCAGTGTGGTTATACAGAGTTACTGCAAATAACTCGTTATTAATTTAATGCCGATGGAAAAAAGGGGGGGGGGCCCATGTTAGGGGAGGGAAAGTTTGTGCAAACAACAATTGAGAAAAGAGAACAGACGGTTCTGGGTGGCATGGTCAGTGACCGGCCATGTATGGCGGCCTGTCAGTTTAGTAGTTCAGGCTGTGCCACGGAATAGAATCATTGAGTCCGTGTAGTTGGGTGGACAAGCGATAAATCCATCGTTGTTCCTTTGTCAATAAGAACTTTTCATTGTTCTGTTTCATCTGATTGAATTGCTCGATTACTGTCCATGACATATCGTTTGGTGTATGTCCTTGTTGGAGGTAGTGGTCAGTGAGACGGCTGATGTTTTTCTTGCACCGTATGGTGCTTCGGTGTTCCACAATTCGTGTCCGTATTTTGCGAGTGGTCATGCCCACGTAGCGCATGCCACATGGGCATTCAATAAGGTACACTACGTTGGTAGAATTGCAATTAGTGTGTTGTTGTTGCGTCCAGGTTTTTCCAGGCTCCAGTGACAGTGTCTTGGTTGTGCGTGTTAAGTGGCACACGCTACAGTCATTACAAGGGTAATGTCCAGTTATTCTGGGGAGGCCCCATGTTGTTAAAACTGTGTTAGGGGTAGATTTTTGTTGTGTCCTCGGGCGTGTTGACACCAGGCGATCCTTTAGGTTACTATTCCGTTTGTAGGCAAAGAGAGGGAGTTCCCAACTTCTGGTGCCTGAATTGATGATTCGCCAATTTTTCCGAATTATATTGGATACCTTGTTAGAGGCAACATTATAAGTGGTTACGCATGTCATGGGTTGGTTGGATGCTTCCCGTGTGATGTCTTCCAGGAGTGCTTCGCGATTTTGATTGTGTGCGCGTTTCATTGTTTTCCTAATGATTTTCTTAGGGTAGCCCCGTTCCTGTAGTTTGGATGCAAAGGTGATAGATTGTTCTTTGTAGTCTCTGGTCTGGCTACAGTTCCTGCGGATGCGGACAAATTGCCCAAATGGGAGATGTTCTCTAAGTGTCCTGGGGTGGAAGCTTTCAAACCGGAGGAGTGAGTTCCTCGCTGTGGGTTTGTAGTATGTTTTCGTGTTGAGTATACCCCCTTCAGCTGTTATGAGAAGGTCCAGAAATGCCAGCATGTTGGGGCTGCATGTGCTTGTGAAACAAAGATATGGGTCTCTTTCGTTGAGCCATGAGAGAAATGCTGATAAGGTAGTGGGTGTGCCTTCCCAGATCATGAAGATGTCGTCTATGTAGCGACGCCATATGCAGATTTTAGAGAGATATGGGTTGGTGGGGGAGGTTATGTGTGTCTATTCAAAGTGGTGGACGTAAAGTCCTGCCACGCTAGGGGCGAAAACGCTCCCCATAGACGTCCCATTGGTCTGTAGGTAGTAGTCCCCCTCATATTCAAAGTAATTTTTTTTGAGGGCTAGCTTGGCGCATTCCAAGATGAACTCTCTGGGTGTGTGGTATTCCCAAGGAGTTTCCATCAAGATGTCGTGAAGTACCTGTAAAGTGGCATCCTGGGGGAGACTGGTGTAGAGGCTTTCTACATCCAGTCCCACCATGAGTTGACTGGTAGGGTCAAAACTCAAGTCTTTGATGATGTTTAAAAGGTGTTTTGTGTCCTTGATGTATGTTGGGGTCTTCTGAACCAGGGGATTTAGAAAGAAGTCGCAATATCTGGAAAGGGGTTCCAAGAGTGAACTGATGCCAGACACAATAGGACGTCCTGGTGGGGGTCTTGTGTCTTTATGAACTTTAGGCACTGTATAAAAGTATGGCACCTTAATGTTTTTAGTGCATAGGTAGTCTGCCTCTTGTTTGGATATTTGATGTTCGGTCTCTGCTCGCTCCACTAGGTTTTTGATGGATATTTGTAATGTCTTGGTGGGGTCATTTCTGAGGCGTCTATAGTTCCTTTCGTCCATCAGGAGTCTGCGGCATTCATTATCATAATCAATTTTATCCTGTAGGACGATTCCTCCGCCTTTGTCGGCTGGTTTGATGATAAGTGAGGGATTGTCTTGCAGTTTCTTAATAACTTCCCTGTCCTTTTTAGACAGGTTATTATAGGTGCTGGTGGTTTCCAATTGATCGACTTCATGGTGAACGGCCTGTTCGAAAGTGGTTATTTCAACTGGGACAGCGGCCGGAGGGGGTATGAAAGAGGATTTTAATTTGAGCCCCGTTTCATTGGTCTTGATGTGATCATCCACTGTTAGATGTTTTCGGAAAAAGCTTTAAGCTTCAGTTTTCTAAAGAACTCGGCTAGTTCCGTGTGCAGTTGGAACTTGTCCAGTCTGGTGGTGGGGACAAATCAGAGCCCATTATTGAGTACATTTTCCTCATCTGCCGTAAGGGGAGTACTAGATAGATTAAATACTAGAGCGGGGGGCATATTGGTTCCTATCGGTGCCCATTCCTCTTGGGATTCTAGAGGTATCGATGCCCGTTCCTCTTGGGGTTCTAGAGGTGCCCGCTGGGTCCCGGTTGTGGTTCCCGCGCCTTGTTCCGGGTGTTGGCACTGACTGGTTCTTCCTCTGTGGCCCAGTGTACTTGCTGGTTGTTTCGTCTTCGGCCCCGTGATCTGTGGCCCTGTCCTAAAAAAGGAGGTCTGGAATTACCTTGGAAGAACGTGGGTGATCCGAATTGGTACATCGGGGGCCAACGGAGGTATGGGTTGTGAGGGTGCTGGGCGTATGGTGGTGGTCCAAAGTTTTGTCCTTGTTGGTGTCCGCGCCATGATTGTGGCCAGCGTTGTTGTCGTCCCCTTCCCTTTGTTTTAGAGCCTGTGCTGGAGTCGCTGGAGACTGAGCTACTGTCCCCTGATGTGTCACTTGATCTATCAGTTTTTTTTGCAGCTACATAGTTGTCCTCTGTGTAGGGGTACGTCTTGATATAGGAAAACTTTTTCAGATCCTTTTGAAATTTTGTTATTTTAGCCTGAGTTAAGTATTCTATGTATTCCGCCATCTCTTTGTTTTGTTCGTCCAGTTTCTTCTTGAATCCCGTTATGGTGGTTTTGAAATGGCTTTCTGTGACTTGGATGTTGATGATCATGGCGTCAGATAATCGTTTGGCCGTCTTAATGATAAGTATGAGCCAGTCCCTCGTGCAATGCCATGCGATTTGAGCCCAGTCCTTCCTGAAGGTGGCATCCTCCAGGAAAATTCTGGGGGCATTGGTGACTAGCAGGCCATGTGGGGCTGTGTTGGTACGTAAGTATTCTGTAAGAATAAGGCCATGTAGGATGGTTCTAATGCGGTTGCGGTTTTTTTCAGTGAGGTTGTCCCAATCAGTAGATTGGGCTATTGTATTTGAGATATTGAAATCTGCCAGAAAGGAGGGGTCTGCAAGTATTTCACTGACATCAGTCTCAGTGTACGTTAGGCCTGTGTTCTCCCCATGGCTGAGGGTAGGAAGTATGCTCTCACAGCTGTGCGCTGCTTGGAATTATAATATATCAAAAATGAGAGAGAGGATACGAATACTAGTTCTGATCCCCTGGGGTAATGCATCTAATCAAGAAGAACTAGTCTGTCTAGACGTGGTAAGGGTCACAAGGGTGTATGTTTGATGATGTTTATTTTAAAGAAAAAATCTTATTTCTTTTTATAAAGCCCTCACCCACCAACCTAGTTGGTGGCATGCTTCATCATCGGGCCCACCCGATGACACCGAGTGTGTCCCGGGTGTGCTACAACGCCTGTATTACAGCGGAGCAGGTGTGTTACTGAGTGTGCAGTGTAGGTGACGTGAAAGGTGATAGGTTAAAAAACGGTCCAGTGGTCCCAATCCCCGGAGGTTTTTATTTTAATGTTTGGGCCCTGGCAGTAATAAAAACAAGGCATAGGATGTAAGCGGAGTGTTATTTATGACATTCCTGCATCCGGTGAGTGGTCTACATGTTTCAGCCAGGCCTTAATATGTAAACTGGCTTTCCTCAGGACCTTAGTGATGTGCGAAGGTGGTGACTAGGCTACTGGTTTGTGTCCTAGATAAAAATGTGTTGCATGCGCTAAGGTGCACAATGTGTGAGGGGGGCTTCCCTCTCAAAGCATTACTACACATAAAACATACAAAACAAAACAAACATACAGAAAGTAAAGTTAGCAAATTTTGCATCATCACGTCATATTTTGATGACCGAGCCGTCCGTGTGAATTACGGAGCTAACGGCGGGGTGAAGTATTTACAGTGAAAGAGACCGATATATGCGGTAAAGTGAGTGGCGATAATATCGGGTACAGGATGGTGAGAAGAAAGAAAATGTAACTTGGTTCTCACGCTAGCGATTTGCTGCGAATGCCCCATGAGTATCCGGCAGGGGTGCTGGCTCTTTAGGAAAGAAAAGGAAAAAGTGGCGCATTGGCCAGTGATGATCACTGAAAAGGAAAGGTCTTACCCGATCTGTCGCGGCGTGGTAGTGCCTCTAGATCGACTTACTGCGTGTCAGTCCAGGACCCTCCTATCAACCTGTTGTTGCTGTTACGGAACTCCGGCGGTAGTGAGGCCGGGTTCGCGGGTGTCTTTTATACATCTCAGGCCTGACCCGGTGTGTTCAATCAGTGCAAGAGGAGAGTAGCGTCTCCTAAAAGAGGAAAGAAATAGAAATAGAAAACAGGCATAGTCTGCGCGCCCCGCCCGCTATGATGACGAATAGTCAGGGGGGGAGGGGCCTGTGTTGACCATAAAGGCGGTCGATATATCCTGACGTGCAGTTTCCAGGGTGATGTGGTACCGCTATGCTGTATATGAAAGGATAACGCTACATTGTCTGTAAAGAAAATGAATAAAGCAAAAACGCATAAGATACCATCAGTAAGGTTAAATCCGTATTTGTAAAGCGCGAACTACTCACCCTTATGGGTCTCAAGGCGCTGGGGGCCGTCGTGGAAATTAAGTGAGCTATTGCCCAGAGTCACATGGTGCTGAGCTGAGCTGCCGCCGGAGCCGGGGATCGAACCGTGAACCCTGTGCTCCGAAGTCAGCTGCCCTGGCCGCTGCACCACACCTCTCCACTGTTACAGCAAAGGTTATGGGTAGTTGACTGCAAACACTAGGCGGAGCTCGTGTTCAGTCAAAGACATGCCGGTGTTAAGGCAACAAGTGTAAGTGGAAGGCCCATCAGTGTGGTTATACAGAGTTACTGCAAATAACTCATTATTAATTTAATGCTGATGGAAAAAGGGGGCCCATGTTAGGGGAGGGAAAGTTTGTGCAAACAACAATTGAGAAAAGAGAACAGACGGCCTGAACTACTAAACTGACAGGCCGCCATACATGGCCGGTCACTGACCATGCCACCCAGAACCGTCTGTTCTCTTTTCTCAATTGTTGTTTGCTCAAACTTTCCCTCCCCTAACATGGGCCCCCCCCCTTTTTTCCATCAGCATTAAATCAATAACGAGTTATTTGCAGTAACTCTGTATAACCACACTGATGGGCCTTCCACTTACACTTGTTGCCTTAACACCGGCATGTCTTTGACTGAACACGAGCTCCGCCTAGTGTTTGCAGTCAACTACCCATAACCTTTGCTGTAACCTTACTGATGGTATCTTATGCGTTTTTGCTTTATTCATTTTCTTTACAGACAATGTAGCGTTATCCTTTCATATACAGCATAGCGGTACCACATCACCCTGGCAACTGCACGTCAGGATATATCGACCGCCTTTATG
This sequence comes from Calotriton arnoldi, assembly GCA_963921515.1. Lineage (NCBI taxonomy): Eukaryota > Metazoa > Chordata > Amphibia > Caudata > Salamandridae > Calotriton > Calotriton arnoldi. Next base: position 501,843 of record CAWUFW010011062.1, read on the forward strand.
GTCAACACAGGCCCCTCCCCCCCTGACTATTCGTCATCATAGCGGGCGGGGCGCGCAGACTATGCCTGTTTTCTATTTCTATTTCTTTCCTCTTTTAGGAGACGCTACTCTCCTCTTCCACTGATTGAACACACCGGGTCAGGCCTGAGATGTATATAAGACACCCGCGAACCCGGCCTCACTACCGCCGGAGTTCCGTAACAGCAACAACAGGTTGATAGGAGGGTCCTGGACTGACACGCAGTAAGTCGATCTAGAGGCACTACCACGCCGCGACAGATCGGGTAAGACCTTTCCTTTTCAGTGATCATCACTGGCCAATGCGCCACTTTTTTCCTTTTCTTTCCTAAAGAGCCAGCACCCCTGCCGGATACTCATGGGGCATTCGCAGCAAATCGCTAGCGTGAGAACCAAGTTACATTTTCTTTCTTCTCACCATCCTGTACCCGATATTATCGCCACTCACTTTACCGCATATATCGGTCTCTTTCACCGTAAATAGTTCACCCCGCCGTTAGCTCCGTAATTCACACGGACGGCTCGGTCATCAAAATATGACGTGATGATGCAAAATTTGCTAACTTTACTTTCTGTATGTTTGTTTTGTTTTGTATGTTTTATGTGTAGTAATGCTTTGAGAGGGAAGCCCCCCTCACACATTGTGTACCTTAGCGTGTGCAACACATTTTTATCTAGGACACAAACCAGTAGCCTAGTCACCACCTTCGCACATCACTAAGGTCCTGAGGAAAGCCAGTTTACATATTAAGGCCTGGCTGAAACATGTAGACCACTCACCGGATCCAGGAATGTCATAAATAACACTCCGCTTACATCCTATGCCTTGTTTTTATTACTGCCAGGGCCCAAACATTAAAATAAAAACCTCCGGGGATTGGGACCACTGGACAGTTTTTTAACCTATCACCTTTCACGTCACCTACACTGCACACTCAGTAACACACCTGCTCCGCTGTAATACAGGCGTTGTAGCACACCCGGGACACACTCGGTGTCATCGGGTGGGCCCGATGATGAAGCATGCCACCAACTAGGTTGGTGGGTGAGGGCTTTATAAAAAAGAAATAAGATTTTTTCTTTAAAATAAACATCATCAAACATACACCCTTGTGACCCTTACCACGTCTAGACAGACTAATAGTAATTTTTACCCCTTCGCTATTATTATTATTATTATTAGCGAATTTGTACAGCGCATAGCTGCCCCAGCAACGGGGCGTCCCAGCGCTACTCAAAACACCAGTAAGTAGTGACAGCCCAGAAAAAGGAGAGAAAGTTACACCGGAAAGAGCCAGGTCTTTATGGCTTTCCGAAAAGCTAGGTGATCTTGGAGCCCTCTAATAGCAATCGGAAGGGAGTTCCTGAGTTTGGCCGCTAAAACTTTAAAAGAGCGACCACCAGCTCTGGCTCTTAGAGCTCTGGGGGTACATGCCAACCCTTGGCCAGCTGACCGCAGGAGACGGCTCAGAACGTACGGTGTTAGCAGGTCTGCTAGGACTGGAGGAGCTTGTTGAGTCAAGATTTTGTGAGCAACGCATAGTGTCTTGAACTGGATTCTTTTTTCTACCAGTAGCCAGTGTAGCTTAGGTAAAAACTTAGACACTGAACATGATTTCGGAAGCGCCAATAGAGTACGGGCTGCTGCGTTTTGTATTCTCTGAAGGCGCTGAATACAGGATTTGTTGGCACCCAAATATAGGGAATTGCCATAATCCAGTCTAGATAAAATTGTAGCCTGTAAAATAGTCTGCCGAACTTTGGGCTCAAAGAAGCCAAGCAGAGGTTTTAACCCTCTTAGGAGCCCGAAGCAGGTCCCTGCGACTAATTTGGATTGAGCGTCCAAAGAAAGACCTCTATCGATCCAAAAGCCCAGGTTCTTGACCGCCTCCTTAGGCAGAGGTGCTGGTTTTAATTGGTCTGGCCACCATTGCTCTGACCACATATCGCTGTCTCTCCCGAACAGCAGAATTTCCGACTTACTGGCATTTAGCTGCAAGCAGTTTGTTGTCATCCAATTAGCGATCACCAGCATATCCTCCTTAAATTTGATGAGATTATTTTTACATTTCTTAGAAAAGGCGATGACTAATTTGGTGTCGTCGGCGTAGGAAACCAAAGACAGCCTGCTACTTTTTGCCACCACTGCCAAGGGTTGTACATAGATGTTAAAGAGCACGGGGCTCAGTATCGGTCCTTGCGGAACCCCATGTCTGATCGCCAACTCCTGGGAGTGGTAGGGTGGCACTATGACCTGGAAAGTTCTGCCCTCTAAGAAAGAGCTAAACCAGGCCAAGGCCGAACCCCCAATCCCTATCTCCTGTAACCTGCACAGTAATATTTCATGGGAGACAGTGTCGAAAGCTGCACTTAAATCCAAAAGAATTAAGGCCGCGGAATTTCCGTCGTTTAAGCTACTACGAATTTCCTCAGTCACTGCCAACAGAGCCGACTCAGTACTGTGACGGGCTCTGAAGCCATTTTGCGAAGAGTCCAGAATGCCATTTTCCTCTATAAACTCTGTCAGAATAGTATTGATTTGGGATTCAGTAGCCTTGGCTAGAAAAGGGAGCTAAGAAATGGGACGATAATTACCCGGTTCAGATGGGTCTAACGATACTTTCTTCAAAAGAGGTGTCACTTTAGTGTGCTTCCAGGCTGATGGTATAAGCGCTGAGGTCAGAGATAGATTAATCAATTCCATGGCCACTGGTAAAATGGGGTTGCGAAATTGGCAGAATTGAGCTGGTCTCAAGGAATCAGCTGGAGAGCCGGATTTGATTTTCAAGCAGAGAGACTCAGTCTCAATAAGGGATAGTTGGGGGAAGGAACACAGTGTTTTATCCGTAATGGGTCCCCTGTCCTTATGCCCTTCCCTCTGGTCAATATTGGTAGTGACCGGGGGAAAGCTTTTATAAATCTTATCCACCTTGTGTACAAAATATCCAGCCAATTCGTCGCACTGATTATTAGAGGTGACAGGTGAGTCGGCTTTCAAGTTTGCACATTTCATAACTTTAAGAAGGGAGAAAATCGTTTTGGGGGAATTGTTGCTGTCCGAAATTTTACCAGCGATATACTCCGCTCTGGCTCTCCGGACCAGCTTATGGTAAGCTTTAATGGATTCGCGGTATTTATTTTTTGCTTCTATATCATACGCGCGCCTCCCGGCCCACTCAAGTTGTTTACATTTTTTCTTTGCTTTAATCAGGGATTCGTTGAACCAGGGGTACGACTGTCCTCTTTTTTGTTTAAAGCTAAATTTAGCAGGAATACAGCTGTCCAGAGCTTGAGTCAGCCAATCCTGAAAGCATGTATTAGCTAACTCTATAATTGATGGCAGCTGTGGAGTGTGGTTTGACAGTAAATCAGAGAATTTATTAATCTCTAATTTGTGCCAAGGTCGTTTAGACACCGATAATGGATGGTTCGGCACTGGCTATCCAACACTTTCTCTACTGTTGCACTCACTGGAGTGGGAGTAGAAATGTTTACCCCTCCGCTATCCACCACTTTCTCTACTGTTGCACTCACTGTAGTGGGAATAGTCATTTTTACCCCTTTCGCTATCCAACACTTTCTCTACTGTTGCACTCACTGGAGTGGGAATAGTAATTTTTACATCTCTGCTATCCAACACTTTCCCTACTGTTACATGTACTGGAGTAGGAATAAAATTTTGCACCCCTCCGCTATCCTGTTGCATTCAGTGGTGAGGGAATAGTAATTTTTACCCCTCCGCTATCCAACACTTTCCCTACTGTTGCACTCTTTGGAGTGGGAATAGCAATTTTTTCCCCTCCGCTATCTAACACTTTCCCTACTTTTGCTCTCACTGGAGTGGGAAATGTAATTTTTACCCCTCCGCAATCCAACACTTTCCCTACTGCCGCACTCTTTGGAGCGGGAATAGTAATATTTACCCCTCCCCTATCCAACACTTTTCCCTACTGTTGCACTCTTTGGAGTGGAAATAGTAATTTTTACTCCTCCACTATCCAACACTTTCCCTACTGTTGCATTCTTTGGAGTGGGAATAGTAATTTTATTCCCTCCGCTATCCAACACTTTCCCTACTGTTGCTCTCACTGGAGTGGGAATAGTACTTTTTACCCCTCCACTATCCAACACTTTCCACTCACTAGAGTTGGAATAGTAAATTTAATTATTTTGCTATCCAACACTTTCCCTACTGTTGTATTGATTGTATTGGTAAATTTAAGTTTAAATATTTTTTAGTAGTTTAATGTTTTAATTTGCTATAGAATGTTTTTTCATATTTTAAATTATTGCTATATATATTTATTTTTATATAATTTTAAAGTTTTGAAATAAATTAAAGATAATAGTTTATTAATTATTTTAAAGTAAATATATATATATATATATGTATACATTATTATGTTTGTGTGTTTATCTTTCTTTTAATTAGGTTTATTTGTTATATTTTGTTAAAATGTATATTAAATGTAATTTATTTTGTTAAAATTAATATTAATATTTAATATATTTAATATTTATTATTTTATTTTATATACATATTTAAATCGATATTTTGTACATCTATATTTATTACATAGATATTTTTAATTGGATATTTTTGTACTTACCTGTTTAGGTATGGGAGTCGATATTTTTGTAGTCTATATTTTTTTCTCGATATTTTGAACATCGATATTTATGTCATCGTTATTCTATCAGTGAACCCCATTGGAATCTATCATTACTTATCATTGACTCACTTTAGTCTTTCATCTCTAAAGCACTATCACATTTGGTTTGTATGCAGTGCAACATGCGTGATTGCCACGGCATGGGCACTTTGTACAGGCATATATTTGTAAATAACAATTTTCATGTTTTTAATACTTTCATCAGGTCATGTGGGGTCCTCTTTGCATTTCCACTTAACTACATTTATCTTGAGGATGGTCTTGCATACTACAGACAATTGAGACCGAAAAGTCGACGCCAAGTCCACTTCTTACCATAGAATCACAGGATCTCCAGCCACAAACTGTTTATTCTTCATTGTGAACATGTACTAATTATAAAGAAAGTGGACTCTACATACCATTGATCTATGGGTCTACAATATTGATTTCTAATTAAAACTAGATAAACATGGTTATTGTATGTTTGGATTTTTTCTAATGTTTACCCGTTAATTACATGTATAGAATATAGAGTGTTTTTTATAATTTGATCATTGTGTATGCCTAGTTTCTATAGACGTACTCATATGATAACTTGATGTATGTCTTAATAATTGCTTTAATTCCATTTGTCACTTTGGGACAAGCAATTCATTTTTAATTTAAGAATATAGATTTCCAAAGGATTCCCTTGTTAGCCATTTACCCTCATTATAAGTAAGGTATGAGCACTAACTCAAATTAATTCAACTCGAATTGCTTTTAGAGGTATGGCGATGCAAAACCACTTAGCGCTAGATATCATTCTTGAGAAGGAAGGTGGTGTTTGCAGGGCACTAAAAGTGAAAAGGTGCTGCACTTTTATTTTTAATAATAATCCTGTTATATAATGACTATAACTAATATCTCTTGTGAACATCAATCTTTAAAAGAGCATGGCTACTCGTAAACTATAGGTTCCTGGTTTAGTGAGATAGGAAATTGATTTGGTACGGTTTGTGAATGGATTGATAAATTTGATGGTGCAACTTTGCGCATTATACTAAACTTAATAATTATAATGATTTGTGTAGTTGTTTTATTTCTTTTACAAGCATTTTCTGGGTGTCTGAATAAAAACTGCGGGTTTAAAAATGAAAATAAATCATTAAAAAGGAAGTGTGTAAAGGAGGATATGAAAGACAATGTTTACATTCAGCTGAAGATGATGGAGGAATATAACAAAAAGAAGCATAAACTGATATAGATTGAATAAATTCCTGATTACTAAAGTTGTATTGAATATTTTAGTGATGACAAAATAATCAGAGGGGGATTTGTGAAAAGTTTTTTCGAGTTTATGTTTTTCTGTACTAATAATAATGTATAACATACATTTCCGCACATAATTCTACATACTTAGGCAGAACTAACATCATTGCAATTGAAACAAATTTAATAGGATGTATAGACGTGAAGTTATAAATGTGTTTTAGTTAGGCCAAATTTCTGTATAAACCTCCATTTTGAACAAGATGGATGACATTTCTGTCACTCACGCCTGTTCCCTAACCCCGCATATATCTTTTCCCCACAGGCTCCACAGAGCACTGTCAGGCTGATGTTATAATGGTTTATTTCTACTGTAGTAATTGCCTTGCTAGTGCTGAGCCTTCAATTACGCAGATGTATAAATGATACAAGTATCCATGTTTTCCGTTTCTTCACTGACTTTATTCATTCAGAGAGCGTCTTATTGTTAAGTGTTTCATGTGTGTTCAAACATCGCTGAATTACATTAGCATGGAGGGTATTAAATAATAATTAACAGAAATGGAATGGTGCTTATGTCTTAAGGTTATGACATTTATTATTCTTGTGTTCTGATTTGCCAACAAAATTATACTTTTGCTGACACCATAATGTAACTGCTAAATTTGCTCATATTCTATGCAGGAATTGTGTATAAAACCCCTCTATTTTGGGGTGTGCCAGAAGACTTTCCTATTTTAACTGGGAGGCTGCTATTTACTGATTATGCTGCCTAATTCGGACGTACAATTTTTTGGATCTTACATACTCTGCATATTTCTGCTTATGAAGGCCTTTATGGCTTTTCATCTGTACCACTTATTATTGAAGTTTGAATTAAAACCCTTTAACTTTCCACTGATCTAGAACTTAATTGCTGAGTGGTCTCCATTATTTTTGAAATTGTTATAATCTGCTAAATTGCTGTTCAGGGAGGTGTCTTAATGTAGGGACGCATTGCTTCATAAAATTCAATTTAACACCTTCTCCGATACAGTACCCTGTATGAGAACTGAGCAAGCTAAATTTTGGGGTATCTAAATTTTGGGGTACAGTTTTGCCTGCTCAATGTAGTAAACAGTCAAATGCAGGAAAATGCACTTGTGGACAAGATGCCTGCTCAATGTATTGCACATTCATCTGCATAAAACGTTTACATGATATATGCACTGGAGTATAAAAATCAAAAATCAAGCAAGATACTTACCTAATGAATTAGTTGTCTGTGGAACAGTTTCTACTTAAACTAGTCTCCTTTGCAAAATTTATTTGAATAGCATAAGTGTAAGAAAAAGACAATGATATGTAATATTTAAAGCTCAAGAATCAGAATTCACAACACTTCTAACAAGACATGAGGAGGTGGAGACTTCTGTACCAGAGTACCTGCTGGGCACAATGGGGGTTCAGCAGGTACAGTGTTACAGAGCCTACACCTGCCTGCTTCAATTAGAAATGAGTATTAGCACCATGCTGGAGGCCAGGTGCTAAAGTGCGTGAGCTTACCAGAGTTTCAGACACTGTTGGTAGCTGGAGTTTCTGGTAGGAGGTTTGTTGGGTACGAGAAGTGTCCTACTCTGAAAGAACATCACTGGATGGCTGTGGCACGGCCAAAGGTGAATCTCCTGTTCACTCAAACCTTGAATAGGAAGATGGGCAGCTTTACAGTGATCCTCTTATTTGAACTTGGGATTAGCTGAAGTTTAGTTGCCTCCCAAATCCACAGAAACATCAATTGCTGGTAGCAAAGTCATGACTGTTAACCCCTAGTATGCTCGTCTTTCATATAAGTAGATACAGAGAACGTTTGCCAGACCTGTGTGACTTGCTAAATGAATTGCAACTCAAGAAGTGAAATGAGGGCTTCCCTTACACCACTCCCAGTGTTATGCGTTCACTTTCATATAAATGGGGGTTAATATTGTTGTTCCCCTGGACACTCATATCTTAGGAAACAAGTATATAACTGTTAATGATGACCATTCCACACAATACTTGTAAGTCATGTCTTCGGGGACTTCTACTGCTACTGTATTGGTGAGACCTGAGAACTGGAATCTTTCTCAAGTGTGGATCCCCAGTATTTTTATTGCTGAAAGAGTGAGCACCTTTATGTCCATATAATGTCCAGGCAATATGGGATAGCTTTAAGCAAAATTAATAATTCTCCATCTCACACCACTTCCAGACATATGGGATGATAAAACCTGCGAGAAGGGCAGTGAAACTGTTTCCAACAGATATAGCTTTAGAAGGTGACCATTTCTTTAGAGCACTTCCCAGCACCATATATACATCTTGGGGTCAGCAGGCATGATGAAGGCCCCTCTGAGAGTAGGCTTTATGCCAGGATCAGGAATTTGCATTGATGATCCCATAGGGCTGAGTCACTCAGTCAGTCAAACATATGTTTATTTAGACCTTGGTCTTTTAAACCACATATTATATGACACATATATAACATATAAAATCAAAGGATAAAAACAAGCGGCCTATGATAAAACATAATTAAAACCACAATGCATCCTAGAATAAGGGCAGGGAAGAATAGGTGTTGAACTGCCTGAAGTGGAGAGGAGCATCTGTGGCCCTTAAGACCAAAACCTGGCAAAACTGAATGCAACCTGTGCGAAGGATGGCTGCAGGAGGACACCACACGCATTTCCAGTTCAGACCCTAAAGCATCTCTGGAACAATTGTGTCAAGAGTGTGGTGGGGATGTCCTGCAAACATTGCAAGACTGTGCCTGTTGGTCAACCATCCCTACCCCTTGAACTGTCCCTTTACATCCACCCTACAGCCTGGTAGTCAGCACCTCACCATGTAAACAAGTAGTGCAAAAAGGTGTGTCGTGTTGGAAGTAAATAAACTCCCTTAATTTTGTTGTTGATATCATTTTGCCTCTCTCTGTTAATTTGTTTTCCATTCACTCTAGGCCACCGCTTCTTCACCTTTCGCACCTATGCAGGGGGTCAGCAGACCCATATGACCTCAGCCCATTATTTTCTTTCATTAAGCATAAAAACTGTCAGCTAAATAACTGTATAAAGATCATTCTCCCTACAAGAATTAAAGTTTTATCAAGTGACTATAATACTTACTTGAAGTCTGTTGTATTACCTACCCAACATTTGTGATAGAGGTATAAATACAATCTCTAGAAACATGGTTAAATCTATCATAGGCTGTTAGACTTGGCATCTTTGGTGTGGTTTCCCCTGACTTTTTGCCTCAAGCTCCTGTATTTTTGATGCTGTGCTGGATTTTGATTTTGCTGGCTTAGATGCTTAGGACACTTTGCCACTGCTAATCAGTGTCAAAGTGCAAGTGCTCCCTGTGTAAATTGTGATTACAATTGGTTCTCCCTGATTGAAATATTTCATTTAGTGATAAATCCCTAGTAAAGTGCACTGAAGTGTGCCAGGGCATGTAAATCAAATGCTACCAGTGGGCCTGCAGCACTGATTGTGCCACCCACATGAGTAGCCCTGAAAAGGTATCTCAGACCTGCCACTGCAGTGTCTGTGTGCAGTTGTTAACTGCCATGTCGACTTGGCAAGTGCACCCACTTGCCAGGCCCTAACCTTCCCTTTTCTTACATGTAAGGCACCTCTATGGTAGGCCCAAGGTACCCCCTGGGCAGTATGCAGTGTATGTGAAAGGTAGGACCTGTACTGGTGTGCGTGACATGTCCTGATAGTGAAATGCTGCCAGCTTCGTTTTTCACTGTTGAAAGGCTATCTTTCCCCATAGGATAGAATGGGAAATGCTTTGTAACATCTTACAAGTATAACTTCCCATTGGGACAAGATAGGGAAGTAAAGTTTGGGCTCTCTGAACTCAGCATTAATAACACATCTTTTAGTAAAGATGGTTTTTAAATTGTGTGTTTGAAAACGCCACTTTTAGAAAGTAGGCATTTTCTTGTTTAACCATTATGTATACCTCTGCCTGTTTGTGTATTGACCGTCTGGCTTTGGAGTGACAGCGGCTTGGGATGTGCATTCACTGTAGACAGCCACTGGGGGGGTTGAGGTGTTCCTGGCCCTTCCTGGATGACTCAGAGCTGAGCTGAATAGACTTTGGCTGAATTTAGAGTAGTGGGAGGAGATAGATTTCCTTGCACCTGAAAAGGGCCTGTCTTCCTTGCACAATGCTGTCTCCACCCCCTGTGGTCATACTGCACCAGTGAGGACAGAACTGGTTTGGACTGGGCTCAGAGACCCTTGTGCAAAGAGAACAAAGACACTTTGGAATATAAATATTAGACCTAAAACCCCAGAACTTTGGATTACTTCAAGGAACAAGAGGACCCTACCAAGAAGAAGAGCTGAAAAGCTGTGAGGAGGAGTACTGCCCCTTTGCTGTGTGCTGTGCGCGGTTGGCCTGCAGTTGCTGCTTCTGTCTGTGGTGGAGGAAAAGGACTGACCCTTTTTGCCCGGCTGTGGCATCCTGCTTGTTAAGGGAATCTCCAAGGGCTTGTGAGTGCTGGCCTCCTCCTGTTGGAAGACTCAGGGACATCAATGTCTTCCGGGTGATTTACCTTATTGAAATTCCTGGGGCTTTACATGCTGAAAGCATCCTTCTGCTGGACTTACTTGAAACTCCCTGGTGCTTCACTTTATTGGGGTTTCTGGTGCCGCTCTGAACCCCCCTGTGCAGCTGAGGAATTTGTGTACTGATCTCTACAACCACTGGGCACTTTTAATTACTATGAAACTAGCGCGTTGTGACTGCCTGTGGCCATCCCCCCTTTCTGTTCAAAGCCCAAGCGCGTGTTGAAGCGCTTTCATGGTGAGGACTCAGGGTACTGTGGCCAGCGCGCTGTGTATCTGGATCTGACACAGCGCTATGTGATTGAGGAAGGAGAGCTCTGGGGGAGCTCTTTTTGCGGGCCGTCAGGAAGGAGCCGCCTGCCTGGGGCGCAGCCCCATTCACCGCCTCGCACCTGGGATCGGGAGGTAACACCGCCACGTTCACGCAGCCAGCGCCAGCCAACCTGCAGTGTCTACATCGGTTGACCAGCAACGTCCCGAAGCACAAGAGGCGCAGCCGCCCAGCAGGAGGAGCCTCGGTGCGGCGTTGGGTGAGGTTGCTTCCTGAGTGAAGCAGGAGCCCCACAGTCACACCAGGCCAGGTCCCGCAGAGAAGGAAGACCCTCACGCGTCCCGTCTACTCAGCCGGGGAGGCGCAGCACAAGGTAACAGCTGGTTCCGACCGGGGCGCAAGTAAGTGCTGATCCCTTCTCTGGGATCGAGAATCTGCTCACCGCTGCGCCACCTGAGCGCGGACAGCTGTAATTTCACTCTCCAAGGGGGAAGCTTGGCGATCGCCCCCCTCCCCCCAGTGCTCATTAACACGAGCACACCAGGACTGTGTGCTCGTGTCAGGCCAGCACCGTGGTGTTGGCCCAGAGGAGAGAGATCCTTCCCGCGTTTTGCCGCATATGCAAGTTGGGGCCCTTGCCTGTTCTGCGGGGAATGGGGGAACGTCCCCAGGTGGAAGGAATGGCCTGGGAAGGGTGTAGAAAGGGGAAGTCCACTACCTGCTATGTTATGACAAAGTTCATTTTATTTACAAAGTGACTCATGATCTAGGTTATGATCCTGACAAGTGCCTAGTGGCACAGTGTTTTATGTAATTATGGTCCGATGTGATTTATGTGCATCTTGATGACAAGTGCCTAGTGGCGCAATTATTTATGTTATGTGGTCTAAATGTGTTTTACATGCTAGGCAGTGATTTATGGTCTAATATGTGTTATGTGTAAACAATACAAAGGATATTTTTGATATAACCTTGTGTGGAGTTTCTTTTTGTGGTGTGCCTAGTGTCTCACTGGTGTGTGTGTGTGTTGCACAAACACTTTACACATTGCCTCTCGGATAAGCCTGACTGCTCAGCCAAGCTACCAAGGGGGTGAGCAGGGGTTATCTTGGGTGTGTAACTCCCTTACCCTGACTAGAGTGGTGGTTTCTGCCTGGCTTAGGTGCATACCTTAGCCAACCAGAAACCCCATTTCTAACATTGGCATTTTAGAAATGCTTTTTAGTCAGAAGCTGCTAGTTCAGGAAAAAGCATGTGTGAAGGTGCACAGTCTCTGTTCACATTCTAACATAAACTAGCAATCAGTTGCTGACTTAAAACAATTATGAATTGCTAATGAGTTTCTAAAGAAACATAAGCATCCACTCAATTCAACAGCAAATGTTCTAAGCACTCAGTGATCTATGCATTTATACACAGATAAACTGCCCAAAAGGCCTTTCTGGGCTGAAAGTTCTCTCATCCACTTCATTACTTGGAAAGGCAAATATAAACGTCAAGAATTCACTCTTCTTGTATTGAGTAGGCACCCTTAGTCGCGCCACGAAATCGAGCTTCCCCTGGGGGGCTGGTTGTGCTCATGGAGGGATCTTATCTCTGGTGACGTGCACCACACTTTCGGAAACCGAAACTTACCATTATATAGACGCAACTGTGGCCGCAACTAATGAAGGACGCATTGTCTTGTTTTTGTCGATTCAGTGTTGTTCTGAAATTTCTTTTTCTTTGTAATTTCTTCTGTTTGCCACTTGTCTGGTTTTGTATTGTATAACAACTGTTATGTGTACCAGCAAATATTCCTGAGCGCAATGTTATAAATTCGTTTTTATCTATATATTGAATACATTTTGTATACTTTCCTAAAATATTTCTTATAAGGGCCTTCTCTTGTTTCTCTGATTCTCACTTTTTATATGTGCACTGGTAATGTTATTATTTGTTTGTAAAAAATTGAAATTTTCAATACCTTGGACCGTTGTTTGGACTAAATACTGATTGCCCCTGGTTCAGGTGTACAGGGCTGCCCCTGTGGTTGTTAATGATTACCATTATATAAGGCGGCGTCCCTGGGGTTTCATCCTCTTTGTCTCCTTGGACCCCAGGGAAGCTGCAGGAACGTTGGAAACCACCCTCCCACCCGGCAGCAGGGCAAGGCGGAGCGCTGACAGATAACAGCAAAGGGGGCATGCGCAGCTACGGAGGTTCAGAGACTGGATAGTCCCCAGGAGGGGGTAGAATAGAACTGTGCAGAGGAGAGGCGGGGAGGGGACTGACCTGCTGGTAGTCCTGGACTCTACAGCTGAGGGTAGACGGGCAGGGGACTGACCTGCTGGTGGTCCTGGACTCTTCTGCCCTAACCCGCAACGTATGGACTGTGTACAATTTTGGTGAGGATGCCTGGGTTCAGGTACCTCGGAGGGCCGGTGCGCTATGCGGTGCCCTGTTTATCAAGTAATGCAAATGTTTGCTGTAGCGCGTTGGGGCCTGCTGGCACAATGGGCGCAGCTGAGTGGGTCGGCCGAGTCGGCAAGAATTGAAGTACATATGTACGGCAAAGCTGAAGACAGTTGTAATGTTTGCCTAATTTCCTTTCTGCCTTTGACATGTCGATGTCGCAAAAAATCCGTTGCTGTGTATAATGATATATACCCAAGTAGAATACTTTACTTTCCTAGTGGTTGTGGAGATTTATATGTTTTGATGTGAATAAAAGTCTACGCCTTGGACAACATAACTGGTTTCCGGATATTCTTGGGCTGCCCCAATGGGCACTGAAAGGCATCAGAAGTGAGGGGAGTGAGTGTTACGTTGTGCGCGTACTATGGAAATGTCTACTCAAGGAACACCCATAGGCGCTGGAAGCAGAGGTGCAGGGTCACCCCCAGAAATAATCATGCTGAAGTTCAGAAGGTAATTGAGCAATAACGATGCCTTTAAATTTTGTGTTTATCTTGTCACATTTGGTTCAACATTTGTTCAAAGACAAAGGTCAAATGTCAGGTTATGTACTTTTATTTCTCCGACTGCAAAGTGCAGATTTTGTAAAAGTGATCTCGGTGACAATCCTGCTCGGGCACAAGAAGTGAATGGAAAGACTGTAGGATGCCAGTTTTTTCTAGAACACATATCAGTAAATGAACTATACACATATTTCACATTATCTCAGCAATTAGGAAACATAAATGAAGCACTTTTTTAAAAGTCTGATGGAAACATAGGGGCATATTATCAAGCCGGCGATAAAAAATTATCGCCGCTTTAGCGTCTGTTTCCGGACGTAAAGCGGCGATAATTTTATCGCTGTATTAGCAAGGTCACGCTATCGAGTGAATCCTTGCCCTATCGCCCTTTTCCATAACGCCCACCTTTGCATCTCTAATGAGATGCAAAGTGGGCGTTCCGTCCCAAAATAACTGGAGAAATGTCGTTAACCGACATTTCTCCAATTATCAAGGGAATCGCTAACAAGCATAGCGATAAGAATAGTAGCGCTAACCTTGGTTAACGCTACTTTCCTAACGCATGCTTTTAGTTCGACTTAGCCATGATATCCAATGGAAGGTGGATATCATGGTTAAGTATGCCCAGCCCTATCCACAAGCTATCGCCAAATGTCGTGCGATTATCGCTGGATTTCCAGCGATAATCGGACATTTGGCAGCTTGCGCCAGGAATTTGATCGAGTCTGAGATAAGCGTTGCTAATAGCACGCTATCTCAGTGATAAAATTCATCGATAGCCGGCGATAAATATCCTAGCGCTAAGTACGCTTAGCGATATTTATCGCCGGTTGTTGATAATATGGCCCAAAGATTTTAGTAAGATCAAAACAAATCTAGACATTTTACTTGGGGATGCGCAAATGATGAATATTCACTGAAACCCGATATCCACGCATTATCGTTTTTGCGTTATATAGTTTTATCAGTAAAACTGCATGTCTATGCAAATGCAGTGGACATTTCAACTGAAAATGTACTTTATGTAAATAACATTGCATTTTCCACACCAGTGCTCCAAAATGCACGCTGAATGGGCGTGAGACATTTGCTGCACGTGTGTTTTTTTTCTATGACACTTGGATTTTTCTCGGTGATATAACATTGATGGCAGCACCTCCACTCTGAAAATTGTTCCATCACCACTGGGAACACCTGTTCTAACTTCGGCACCAGTGCCTAGAAGCCCAAGGACAGTATAAGTGCTCTTTATAAAAACACTGACTCACTCATTCAGTCATATGCTACCACTCAAGCCATTCACTGTTTTGTGAATGGACATGCTCTGTTAATATTGTCGAGATCTTTCTCTTTTTGAAGATGAAACCTGTGTTTTCCTAATTCAATAGGTCGACGTATGTGTGCCGTGTTTCTCTGGTAAAACTTGCAGTGGCGGCTCGCATAGGGCGTGCTGCGGGGCGGCGGGTCGGGTGGGGGGGTAGTAAACTCGGACATACGACGGAACGGAGGAACGTAATAATTACTTTCCTCCGTTCCGTCGTATGTCCGCGTTTACTACCCCCCGCCCACCGTCCCGCAGCACGCCCTATGCGAGCCGCCACTCAAAACTTGTGACGATGTTTAGCACAAGAGATATGTGCATCACAGTATGTGTAGAAAAATACTGAGCTACAAAATATCGACCAGTACTAATATTGCTCGAGTACCACTGTATATTGTCAAGGTGAGTATATCTAGGTAAATACAGATTTGCTATTCTTAACTACACATTTATGTAAATTGATTACCTTCACAATATGGTGGAAATCGATATTCTGGAGTCGAAACTGCTGCGGGTCGATATAAAAAAAAATCTATATTGTCGTTGAACTCTGTGTATCACCATCAATGATGTCTCTTCCATGTTGTCCATAAGAGTAGATGCATTTTTAATTTCTTTTTATTTGTCATAACTCTAAAGTGTTCACAAAAGAAACTGAGATTGCTTCTCAGGGAAGATCTTCATTTTTTTTGTATGAATCAGAAAAAAACTTCAATCATGGCCGTATGGTGATAAAATTAAGATATTGACTCTAGCTGCTTGTAATTATGCGGAACAGTAACTTGCAGAACTTGTCAAGAGCAGGGTTCATTTGAGAAAATATGACTTATTTAAGTATGCAGTTTAATGGAGAGCAGAGAAAATGGCTGTAATGTTCACGTAGACTAATGGCTTTTAGAGCTTAGAACAAACATAGTGAAATGACTGAGAGTTAAAACAAAATGCTTCGTGGTATGAAATACATCTGGCAATTATCTAGGAGTAAGAGCAAACGTGCTCGCCCTGTGGCTGAGTGAAATATTCATCAGCAGTGCACTGAATATTTGTCTGAACTCATTAGGAAATTGGTTTTACTACAAAGTGGAGCGTGAATGGCGGTCTGATTTTCCATAAACCACAAAATATGTATCGGGTTGACCTGAATTATTATGAGAGCACACCAGTGCTATTTTTATTTTTTATATTTACTGTTTACCAGGCCTTAGTTGAATGTGTTTTATGCGTTGCTTGCTATTCCATTTGTTTCCATGTCTCAGGGCCGTAATTACCAGGGTGGCTATTATCCAGTTTATTAATAATCCATATATTGACGTGAGAAGGTTGCAGGGCTGATTTCCCCTATTGAGATTAGAATTTCTGACCTGCACGTCACACAAATATAAGAGGCAGGCACTTAATTCTACACTTTATTGACTCCAAATGCTACATATTTATTTCCCACTGCAAACGTTTGGCTTCACCACTCACTGGCTTTCTTCTCTTTCACTTCTATACCAAATTCTACTTGCTCCTTAGTTTAGATTTTTTGGATGGGTTACAGTGCTCACAACACGTAGACGTAGGTGGAATATGTCAGTAAGATGGTACGTTTATTCTCTCTGGATATATCACAGTGAACACCTATTTGCATGGGGTTGTCCCTTGTAGGGGATATTTCAGAACTTGGAATAGAAAGGTATTTCCTGCCACAAAAGAGGTCACTCAGAATGAGGCCCTCATCTCCTATATTAAAATCTGCTGTTAGCAAATGAAAGCAATTAATATCAGGGTGCCTTAAATGTGATTTGTGATATTCTTCACTGCTAAAGTCGCCACGACCGAAAGCATCAGCCAACAAGCACTGGCGGGATCACAAGGATTCACCGAAACCCTCAACTGGCCTATTTCAGGGCCTGTACGGTGGAAGGAACATATATCCCTTTCCCACTCTAACTGTGGTCGAGTGTTAGTGAATTTATAATCCTCCTTCGGTATCATATACTTTTTATTTATGAATCTATTTTTATTGTATCTATTTATTTAGAATAAAGAGATAACATTATCTATGAGCTGCTGTTGATTATTTTGATGTATATATAACATCGGAACACAATAGTATTAAGAAAAATACATAACTATTCGCTAGCTGTGACGTATTACAGATACATTGTGACACCATTTCGCATGCATTATGAAACAAAATGGTGCACAACCTTTGAGTACTCTGCCAGTGCACTGCCAGCCAGGAAACAAACTTTCGTCTCATCCAGAGATTGCAGTGACGTTTGCTCTCATTGTCTGCCCTAATAATCTTTATGGGAAGGTGGGCACCTGCTCTATCTATGGCCGGCCATTTAGTTTGTGCATTCAGAGTCTCAGTCTGAATAAGCAGCCGCCTATCCTGGTGCTAGACCTGGCCCTTTCTGCAGGGTCACCCCAGAGTTTTGCCTTCCTTTGCTGAACCGTTATTGTTGGCTCTTAAGACTCTGCACTTTATCCCT
Organism: Calotriton arnoldi; assembly: GCA_963921515.1. NCBI lineage: Eukaryota > Metazoa > Chordata > Amphibia > Caudata > Salamandridae > Calotriton > Calotriton arnoldi. The sequence goes on from CAWUFW010011062.1 coordinate 519,394, forward strand.
GCTAACCAGTGGTAAAAGTGCTTGTGCTCTCCTTTCGAAACATAGTACAATTGATATTCACCTGGTTAGTGCATTTAATTTACTTATAAGTGCCCAGTATGGGGTACAACATGTTACAGGGCCTGTAAATTAAAGGCTACAAGTGGGCTGAAGCATTCATTGTGTCGCACCCTAAAGTACCATTGTAAAACATGTCTCAGGCCTGCCTCTGCAGCCTGTAGTGCAGTTTTAAACTGATATTTTGCCCCGGCAAAACAAACATTTTGCCAGGCCTAAACCTCCCTTTTTAATACTTATAAGTCACTCATTAGAACTCCCAAAGTCATTTTTCACTGCAGCAACGCTACCTCTTTGTACACTAACACTTAATAAATGAAAACTTCAGTTTTGGAGTAGACAGAGAAATACAGCATCCACTCATTTGAATTGTAATTTTAAATCCTCAATAATGGTAAAGTCTAATTTTAAGTTACTATTCAGAAAATGCCACTATTAGTAAGTAGACATTTTTCTACCAAAACCAAATGTGCCTTTCTGGCACTGTCCAGGGTCACATGACTGTGAATGGCTCTCCTGTGGTGGGACTTGTATTCCTTCCAGACATGGGGACAAAAGGGTCTTTGGTGTGGGGCAGGGTGTGCCTCTCTTGAGCAGGATGGCCAGAGGGATTGTATTTAGCCCTTTCTGAGCTTCAAAGAGTAATAACGCAAGGGCTGTGCCCGTACCCTTCCTGGCTTCTAAGTCTGCCTGTCCTGGCACTGACAGCTCACACCTAGGCCTGCCTGCCTTTATCCCCCATAGACGGATTTGAAACAAACCCAGGAAAGGGGGACGGTAGGGGAAAGGGGGCATCCCTCATCTACAGGCTGGCACTGGGAATAAGTATGACACCACAGAACCTCTCATCAGAGCACTCTTGGACCTGTGTAATGCCCTGCTGTCTGAAGAAGGAAGACTGAACCTGCTTTCTTTGAACCCAGGATCCCCAGAAGTGACTCTAAGGGTCAGTTGGCTGACCTTCTGTTTGAGCTACAGGGATACACCAAGCTTCCAGAGTCCTTCTCTGCAGCTTCCAAGCAGACCAACATCAACTGGATCTGCATGAGACCTGATGCTGACCACTGCTGGAGAGAGCCCTGATCCCCAAGAGGTGCCCCACCAGGTCTTGGACCTTTCTCTCTGGTATCAGAGTGTTTATTCCTCCTGCTTCACACTGAGCTGCAGGTGAAAATTCAGAAGTTTAGGTTTCTTCGCAACTGTGACTGCGAGCGAACTTCTCACATCAGCAACAGTCACCACGATTCCTGCCAATGCGAAGTTTCGATGGCAATCTGCTCTTTGTGCCAAAAATGACCACCTGCATCTCCCACAAATGCGAAACTCCAGCGGCAACCTGCTCCTCGCACTGACAGTAATCTGCTTGCAGCCCCTGCAACACGAGCCTCCTGACTTGGACTGAGAGAAGGTAACCTCTACACCGGGGCAAACCTGGTCCTTGTATCAGACCCGGGCTCCATCGTGGTCGGCCTGAACTTATGACTTTGACCTGGTCATGTGCAACCAGGTAATACCAAGTGGTGCTTTGTGCCTTTTGGCACTATTTTCACCCGAAACATAAAAAATTATAACTCTGGTTCTACTTTTTGAATTTCTGTCATTTTGGTGTCATTTTCTTTATTAAAATAATTTTTATTTTCAAAATTGGTTTGGGATGGTACTTGTGTTGTGTTTTCACTTTATTACTGTTTGAGTGCTGCATACATACTTTACACATTCCCTCTAAGCTAAGCCTGACTGCTTTTGTATCAAGCGAACAGAGGGTTAAGCACAGGTTTATTTAGTGACTTTTATGGTTTACCCTGACAAGGATTGTGAGTATTATTTGAGGTGGGTTCTCAACTAAGACACCAAGACACCAATTTCCTACAAAAATATAATAGGGATAATGTTAGACCTGTCAGCCTTAGGATGGTCTTCCCCCAAACCTTTTGCTTGCTTGTCTCCAATTCTGCTGAATTAATTTTGTTGGCCTTAGGACTCTGAGCACTTTACCACTGCCAACCAGTGCTAAAGTGCCTGTGGTCTCTCCCCTGAACATGGTTTGATTGACTTAGCCACAGCTGGCATATTTTTTTAACTAAATGTGCCTAGTAGAGAACACTACCTGTGCCCAGGGCCTGTAAATTAAATGGTCCTAGTGGGCCTGCAGCACTGATTGTGCCAACACCCAAGTAACACTGTAAACATGTCTCAGGCCTGCAACTGTAGAGCCTTTGTGTGCAGTTTACACTGCCATATCGACTTGGCATTTAAAACCACTTGCCAAGCCTTAAACTCCCCTTTTATTACATATATGTCACCCCTAAGGTAGGCCCTAGGTGGCCCATAGGGCAGGGTGCTGTGTAAACAAAAGATAGGACATGTACTTTTAACCCCTTCTGTGCTCATGACGGAATGGTTCCGTCATGAGCACAAGTGCAAGTGTGCTCATGACGGAATCATTCCGTCATGAGCACACTTGCAAAACCTCTGCTGTAAACAGCAGAGGGATTTCCCTTTTTGTGCCTTGGGAGGTGGGGAAGAGCTTCCCCAACCTCTCAAGGCATGGTTTTGGTTTTCCTTGCAATGACGATCGCACGCATGGCTCACTGTCGTCATTACAACATAAACAAAACTGAAACTTAGTTTCAGTTTCACAGTTTTGGTGCTCGTGGGGCTATCTCAGCCCCCGAGCACTGAAACACATGGGAGAGGTATCGTTGGAAAGGGGAGAATCTCCCCTTTCCAATGGTACCACTCCCTAGTGGATCCACCCACTAACCACCAGGGAAGGGGGAGTGGCCCCTTGGCAAAGGGCCTTTGCTCCCCCCATTTCATTTTGCCCCAGACAGTCTTTCTTCCTCCCCTGGGGGGAAAATGGGGGCAGGAGCCCCCAATTGCCCCCAGGGGGACAGAAAGCACCCTAAATGCCAGGGATTTTTTTTATAGGCCAGGGGTGGGGGCTGCCCAGAATGGACATGCCAATGCCCCCACCCTGCCCCCCAAAAAAAGGCAAAAGACTTTCTGCCCCCCCAGGAGGCAGATGGGGGCAATAGCCCTTTATATGCCCCCTCTGCGGGCAGAAAGCCCACTAGGCACCAGGGATAAAAATAATCAAAATTCAGTGGTGGGGGCTGCCCAGAATGGGTATGCCAATGCCTCCTCCCCCCAAAAAAGATGCCCCAGTCTTTCTGCCCCCACCAAAAGGCAGATGGGGTGGGCAGAGAGCCCACTAGGCACTAGCGATTATGCTGGCTTTTTTAAACGTAGGGGTGGGGGCAGCCCAGAATAGGCATCCCAATGCCCCCACCCCCACAAAATAGCCACAGTCTTTCTGTCCCCCCTTGGGGGTATATCGGGGCAATAGCCCCTGATTCCCCCCTCCCCAGGGTGGCAAAAAGCCCACTCAGCTCTGACTTTTTTTCGGAATGTGCCTACCTGTGGATTTTGGGTCCTAGCGCAGCCGGCCCAATATCTGGGCAGGGAAACGATGGGGGATCCACGCAAGCCATACCTCACTGGACTCCCCAGGGTGTCTAGTTTTCAGAAATGTGTGGGTTTGATAGATTTCCCTAGATGGCCGCTGAGCCCGGGACCAAAAATCCAGGTGCCCCCCCCCCCTGCAAAACCAGGTCATTTTATGATAGTTAATTTTGAAGTCTCCACAGTACGATTTGGGCCATTTCCTGTTGCGGCCACTATGCCTACCCACACAAGTGAGGTACCATTTTTATCGGGAGACCTGGGGGCACACTGGGTGGTTGGAAATTTGTGTCAGCCCGGTGATCCTACAACTTTCCAACACAAAAATGTGAGAAAAATGTGATTTTTTCCAGCAAAATTTGAGGTTTGCAGGGGATTCTGGGCAGGGAAACGATGGGGGATCCACGCAAACCATACCTCACTGTACTCCCCAGGGTGTCTAGTTTTCAGAAATGTGTGGGTTTGGTAGGTTTCCCTAGATGGCAGCTGAGCCCGGGGCCAAAAACCCAGGTGCCCCCCTGCAAAACCAGGTCACTTTATGATAGGTAATTTTGAAGTATCCACAATACGTTTAGGGCCCTTGCCTGTCGCAGGCACTAGGCCTACCCACATAAGTGAGGTACCATTTTTCTCGGAAGACTTTGGGGAATGCGGGGTGGATGGAATTTTGTGGATCCACGCAGAGTCCAGAACTTTCCATCACAGAAATGTGAGGAAAATGTGTTGTTTTTTTACAAAGTTTGAGGTTTACAAGGGATTCTGGGTAACTGAACCTGGTGAGAGCCAGACAAGTCACCCCATCCTGGATTCCCCTGGGTGTCTAGTTTTCAAAAATGTACAGGCTTGCTAGGTTTCCCTAGGTGCCGGCAGATCTAGGGTTCAAAATCCACAGCTAGGCACTTTGCACAAAAAGGGTCTGTTTTCACTGTAAAAATGTGGAGTGCCCATGTTGCGTTTAGGGCCGTTTCCTGTCGCGGGCACTAGGCCTACCCACACAAGTGAGGTACCATTTTTATTGGGAAACTTAGGGAACACAGAATTGTAGAGCAACTGTTATTACCTATTGGCTTTTGATGCATTTCTGCCTTTCGAATGTAAGACAATGTGTAAAACAAAAAGTCACTTTGAAAAATGCCCTATAATTCACATGCACGTATGGGTACCCGCAATTTCGGAGATGTGCAAATAGGTACTGTTTCTAAACTCTATATTTTGTTCCCATTTCAGAAATACATAGGTGTCTTTCATACCGATTTTTCACTATTTATATTTTCCCAAATGAATTGCTATATACCCGGTACACAATAAAAACTATTGCAAGATGCTGATCAGTTATTGGCTCTGGGTTCCTCGGGTTCATGGTGAACCTACAAGTCCTATATATCCCCACAACCAGAAGGGTCCAGCGTATGTAACGGTATATTGCTTTTAAAAATCTGTCATACTTAGAAGAAGTTACAGGTGAAACCGTTCAACTGTTAGTTTCTATAAGAAAACCTTGAAGGATCTACACAAATGACCCCCTGCTGAATTCAGAATTTTGTCTAAGTTTCAGAAATGTATAGCTTTCCAGGATCCATTATTGCTTTTATACCCATTTTTACCATTAACTGTAAGGAGGTTGAAAGCACAAAGAAATAGGCTATGTCCCAGTAAAATGCCAAAATTGTGTAAACATTTTTGGTTTTCTGACAAAAGTCTGTCAGTCCTTGAAAGCTGGGAAGATGGTGATTTCAGCACCACAAACCTTTGTTGATACCATTTACAGGGAAAAAACCAGACGCTTTCATCTGCAGCACTTTTTTCCAATTTAAAAAAAAATTAAAATGTAGCTGTATTTTGGCTAATTTCTGGGTCCCCTTCAGGGGCATCACCTAACCCTGGGTACCTTTAAAATCCCCATGATGTTGGAAGAACAGGACACAAATTTGGTGTGGATACCTTATGTGGTCAAAAAGTTACAGGGGCCTGAGCGCGAACTACCCTAAATAGCCAAAAAAAGGCTTAGCACAGGGGGGACAAGGCCTAGCAGCGAAGGGATTAAGTTTTGCATGTCCTGGTAGTGAAAAACACCCAAATTTGTTTTTCACTTCTGTAAGGCCTACCTCTCTCATAGGTTAACATTGGGAATTCCTTATTACACTTTTAAGCTGCAATTCCTGATTGAGAAGAAGTAGATCTGTGATGTTTGATATCATTGGAATGGTAATGATAAATCCTCTTTACTGGTAAACTCAAATTTATCATTACTCTTTTAAAAATTCTACTTTTAGGAAGATGGCATTTTTCTGCTCTTAGCCCTGTGTGCCTGCAGCCTGTCTCCAATGCACTCCCTCTAGACAGCTGCACACAAAACGAGCTTGGGTGTGGCTGAGTGGCCATCCACATCCTGATGGGTCATCATGGGCAGCATGGGAGGGAGGAGCTGACACTTACACCTGAATAGGCTGTGTCCTGTTCCCACGCAAATGGCTGCATACCCCCCTAGAGTGAGTGTGTTGCTTGGGCCGTTGAGGGAGGATCACTGTGCACTTCAAAACCCCTCTTTGAAAGCTTCCCTACTTCAAAGGCAGCACGAGGTATAAGAACTGGACTTCTGACCCTACCTCTTCAGTGCACTAATAAACCTGTGAAGAACTCTACCAAGAGGAAGAACTGCTGTACGGCTAAAAGGACTACCACTCTGCTGAACTGCTGCTCTGGAAGAACTTATTTTCTGCTGTGCTGCCCTGCTGCCTGCTACCCTCTGCCCTGAGTGAGGGAGGACTAGAGCCATTTCACTTGAACCCAGAGTGACTCCACAGGCTTGCTGGCTTGCCCCCTTTTCTCAGGGACATCAAACACTTAAAATCATCCTGCAACAGCACCTGGACTTTGCTTGCTGCTAGTCTTGCCCTGCTAAGTGGTGCCAATCAAGTCCTGGGCCCTTGGAAGTGGGTATAAAATATAAAGGATCAGAAACACCGCATTGCCGACTGCGCAGTGCATCATCTACAGTTTCCAATGCATCTCTGACTTTTCGCCTTTTGCTTCCCGCATTTTGAATCTGTTGACGGTGCAGCTACAGTACTTTTCAGTGGGCCAAGGCTGGTCCCTGTATCAAATCCACGCTCCATTGCGGCGGGCATGAATGTTTGGATTTACGCCAGTCTAGCACCACCAGATAGCCACAGTTGGTGCTTTAAGTTTTTAAGCACTACAGTTTCATTTAATCCTTAAAAATTCATAACTCCGGTTATACTTATCCTCAACAAGATATCGGCCATCTACTGTAACTTTGAACTCCAGCCCACTGACCTCTACAACCTCCTCAAACCATCAGACGCTATCCACAACCACCCGCTCACCACATGGGAACAGCTCACCAAAGAGAACACCACAGCCATCATGAGCTTCATCCACTCAAGAACACCCAAAGGCCCTGCCCCTCCTCTTCTTCAACCTTGGGAGCAAAGTAATCAGTAGTGAACTCACCTACATTCTCAATGAATCCATCACCATGGCCACCTTCCCAGATGGATGGAAACACACAGAGGTCAGGCCCCTCCTCAAGAAACCCTCCACAGACCACAGCGAACTCAAGAACTACTGCCCCATCTCGCTGCTCCCTGTCCCTGCCAAAGTCCTCGAGAATGCCACCAACCACCAGCTCACCGAACACATGGAGAGAAACTACCTGCTGGACGCCTCCCAATCTGGCTTCCATGCCAACCACAGCATCAAGACCGCCCTGATTGCCATCACCAATGACATCAGAACCCTCCTCGACCGGGGTGAAACAGCACACTGATCCTCCTTGACCTCTCGATGGCATTCGATACTGTATCCCATCACACCCTCATCAAGAGGCTCCACCACGTTGCGATCCAGGGAGACACCCTCAAATGGATCGCATCCTTCATCACAGGACGCGTCCAGAGATTATGGCTACCACCCTTCACTTTGGATCTCAAGAGCATCATCTGCAGAGTCCCTCAAAGTTTATTTCTCAATCCCACCATGTTCAACACCTACATGACACCCCAGCCGAATTCGTCAGAACCCATGGCCGTAACATCATATCCTAAGCAGAAGACACACAGCTCATCCTCTCGCTCACAGAAGATGGATCCTCCACTAGAACCAACCTGCATAATGCCACAACGAGTGTTGCCAACTGGATGAAGACCAATTGCCTGTAGCTCAATACGGACAAGACGGAAGTGATGATTTTTGGGAACAACACATCCCCGTGGGATGACACCTGGACCAAACTTGGACCTACAACCTCACCGGCAGACCACGCCCACATCCTCTGCATCATTCTGGAAAGCAAACTCACCATGAAATGCCAGATCAACTCAGCCTCCTCTGCCTGCTTCCCCACCCTGTTGCATGCTCTGAAAGATCTTCAGATGGATCCCCGTCAGAACCAGGAAAACCATCACTCAAGCCCTTGTCATCAGCCGGCTGGACTATGGAAACATGCTCTACCCTGGAATCACCACCCAACTCCTGAAGAGACTCTAGATGATACAGAACTCAGCTGCCAGACTCATTCTCCACCTCTCCAAATGGGCCCACATTATCCCCCACCTCAGGAATCTCCTCTGGCTCTCCGTCCAGAAGAGATGTCAATTCAAGATACTGAGACACTCCTACAAGGCAGTGACATCTTAAGGATTTTGGGGGCCCTGGACCAAACGTATTGTGGGGGCCCCCTTTTCGAAAAACCTTTGAATTTATGAACCAATGTTAGCTCTTTCATGCCCTCTTTGGCCAGGCCACTTACAGTGCACAGGCACACTCATCCAATTTCTAAATATATTTACATCTAATATTCAGGGATAGTGGCATGCATTTTCAATATTGTAACACAGCAGCAGCTCGCTAATATTACTGCAAGGAATCTTTGTGCCACCCTCCCATTTCTCATTTGTGAGGTCCTGTATTTCATCTAAAAGAAACTTTTTTGTGGATGTTGCATGAAACATAAACACAACATTTCTCTGCAAACTGTCTGTAATAGACTCTCGCACATCACCCACATTACAAATAAATAAAATGAAAATTGTATTTAAAACAATCTGTTTAAGAATTATACAAGGTCATCAGAGTAAGATTCTGCAGAACAAAGTTGGTTCTATCAGGGGTCCCCTGAAAGGCTGGGTTCCTGGGCCAGAGCCCACTTTGTCTGGATACCCTCATGGGTGAGTAGCCCCCGCTCTAGAAATTCTGATTGATTGAGTGATTGATTGACTTATTGGATTTTTGTTGTTTTGGTCTTGATTTGTTCATAAAAATATAATCTATTTTTCTAACCTGGCGTGTAGTCTTTTTGTGGTGTGTTCACTACGTTACTGTTTGAAGTGTTGCACAAATACTTTACACATTGCCTTCTAAGTTAAGGCTGACTGTTCTGTGCCAAGCTACCACAGGGTGAGTGCAGGCTAATTTAGGGTGTGTATCTGACTACCCTTGACTAGGATTGTAGCTCCTGCTTGGACAGGGTGCATACTTCTGCCAACCAGAAACCGAATTTCTAAAATATTTTCTAGCAGGTAGTAATGTTGTCAACAACTCCTTACCCTGTGTGATACTACATTTTCATTCATACATAATTTGACTTATGTTTAGCAAAGACAATTCCTCCTTTAGCACAAAGAGTCTTGTGAAGTATAGTCTATTTTAACCATATGTGCTGTGTGTATTATAAAAACGGAAGCTTTTATGCTTGACCACCAAACTTGTCTACTTACGACCCCAAACTCTATCTGAAGGGTGACTGTAAAATGAAGTTAAATGTTTTTTCAGTACGGAACATCAGAATTGCAATAGTGCTTTTGTAAAAGATTTTCCTCTAAATAATTCAGATTACTGGGAAGGAGTCTGCTTGAGTCCCTGTATCTGAATGCTAAGTGCAGATGTTCTTTATTTCCGGGAGGTGAAATTTTAATATGTATCAAATGAGACGTGTATATAAGCAAACACCATTATATGTATCTCCCAGTTTTCTAATGGTCTGAGATTCAAACTCAAGAGAAGCATTTTAATGTAAGTATATGAGGCTCTTTAACTTTTTCATTAGAAAATGAGAGGCTGATATTGATTCTTCCTGTGTCTTGCTTTTCCAGAGCACAGTCAAATAAGCACTGTACCAACACAGTTCAAACACACAGAAATGGTATAGTGGGGTTGCTGCGGAAAAGATGTCATATCCATGGCTCCACTTTTGCAGATAGGATTTATTAAAACGTTTCATGTAGGTGACAACTAAGACGTGATTTTAAAAAAAATGCAGGAATCTATGCTTGTTTAATTCCACCTACAACTTTCATAGAGCTCAGAATTTTTGGGGAGTCACATAATGCCTCGTAGTGCGCTATTATAATCTGAACATGGGAGGCTGGTAGGTTCTATTAAAAATAATATTTATTCGTGATCAAAAGAAAGAAACCCTTTCGCATATATTCTAGGTCTGTGGAAAGTTGCTAAATTACAAAACTCACACCTTTTACATTGTTATTTATAGTTTGCCATCTTTGCAAAATGCGAAGTTGTGACAAGTTGTAAACAAGCACTGGCCAAGCCAATAGATCTGGCCTATAACTGCAGAGGGCGGTGGGATAATATTTAAACACTGACAAACAAAATTGCAGTCCAAGTTGTCAATGGAGGAAGATGAATTTGTTGTGCATTGGTGGGTATTGCGAGAGCTTGACGACAGAAACAGGTAACAACAGAGGGGTAGAGGGGGAAACTTGTTGCAGAAGAGAGGGATAAGAACTGATGACAGAAGAGGAGATGAAGAGTTGAGACCTGAGGGCAGGAGAGAGTAGTGGGACTAAGTGGCAGGAACAGTGAATGAGTGGACCTGGGGGAAGATCACTTACATAATATGAATCCACACAATATCGAAATACAAAATTAGCAGAAAATAGATATCAGTAACAAAAATATCACCTTCCTATACTTATCGGTTTTTACTTATATCAAAAAACAAATATTGGAAACAAAAATCTAGTTACCTTTAAAAAAATCATATGGTATGTCAAATATATCGCCTCAAAAAATATCGACTACAATAATATCGCCAAAATAATTACATTATCATTAATAAACATAAAAACTACTTTTTACGTTAAACAAATAATTAAACATTAAACAATATATACACATTTAAATAAAAAAAACTAAATTACATCACCAAAATAATTATCTCACCCCAATAATAAAATGTATAACTAAATACATAACAATTATAAGTGAAATAAAATATTTATATAAATTACAAACATGTATACAACGATCTAAATATTAACAATTAGGTACATATATATATATATATATATATTCCAACCATTTCCGACTTTCACTCGAAATCGGACTCCGACACAGGAGTTAGCTTGCCATTCAGTTTCGGTTTATTTTTCTTTCGCTTTGACGCGTTTCGGCACACCTGCCTTGTTCACATAGGCAATCACATAAAATACAATCTTATTTAACAGAGGAATTCTAGTCACATAATGTCTTCTACAATGAATATAGAAGAAAGACTTTGCCTTGACTTATAGGAGAATACAACAATCTAAACCCACTTAAAACTAATATGTTAAAAAGGTTTTAAAACATAGTTATAAATTGCCATCACACCACTTGATATTCATCTAACACTCCATCAAGAAAATTACACTTATTAAATTGATTAAATTCTCAATTTGATACCATAAAACTCCCTTCATTATCCATACTAAACTGCATTAAACTTCATGCATAAGTGCAACAATCTTATCATATTGGTGTTATCATTCTTATTATTCACTATGAATTCACACTATTATTGTTGTAAACATGATCATCCCAAAAAGTTGTATCACACAAATTTAAGTTGTATCACAAAAATTATATATATATATATATTATCTACTGGCGGTCGCCAGTAGATAGTTATAGTTAGGACCTATTTTCCATAGGAAATCCGCAACATTCTATTTGAAATAACTCTCTTGCCGGTTGACGAATCTTCGCGAAATTTTCAAACTTTATGGCCCGCTACGGTCCGCTCCTACCCTGAAAGTCTCGGGGTGATTCGTCAAGCGGGGGCAGAGAAAATAGGGGGGTCCCAAAACGTGTTTTCCCCATTCATTTTCCCATAGGAAACTTTAGACACGGCTACAGCCCGAACTGCTGAACGGAATTACACCAAATTTGGCAAAGAGGTAGTTCTTGGTTCAGAAAAAACCCTTTTTGTTAAATGGTGTAAATCCGTTCAGTAGTTGCGGAGAAATTAAAAAAATAAGAGTCAAAAAATCAATTTCCCATAGGAAACTTTAGACACGGCTACAGCCCGAACTGCTGAACGGAATTACACCAAATTTGGCAAAGAGGTAGTTCTTGGTTCAGAAAGAACCCTTTTTGTTAAATGGTGTAAATCCGTTCAGTAGTTGCTGAGAAAATCAAAAGTAAAAGTACATATATATATATGGGCGCGGAGGATCCGCGCACCCTCCCGATCACGAGCTGCATGCTAATTGGCTGTCAACACTCCAAATCAGGAAGTGTTGGCAGCCATTTTGTCCCTCAATAGAACCGAGGGACAGAAACAAGTGCGCAAAGCGCACAAAAGGGGGAAGGGTAGCAACACCCTGACCCCCTAGGTCTGGCCAGGGGGTCCCACAAGGACCCCCTGGGCAAAAAATTTTTTTTTTTTTTTTTTTAAATCGGCAGGATGCGCTCAGGGTGCGCGGATCCTGCCAGAAAAAAAAAATCGAAGCGCGGTCTCCCGCGCTTCGATTGTATTTTGCCCCCGGCTGGCCCAAGTCCCGGGGGCATGGTGGGGGTGGTTAAATTTATGTATGGGGGGCCTCAAAGGGCCCCCCAAGCCCCCGGGGACCGCCACCCCCCGGGGCTTTCATTTTAAAATGGTGCGGGAGGGCACTCGGCCCTCCCGCAGCCCCGGGACCACCACCTCCCGGGGCTTTTTTTTTTTTTTTTTTTAATTTCCTGTGTGGGGGGCTCAAGCCACACGCCCGAGGACCGCCACCTCCCGGGGCACTAACACATTTAAAATGGGGGTCCGTTTTGGACCCCCGAAGCCCGGGGACCACCACCTCCCGGGGCTGTGCTGATGTGGGGAGGGGGCCGCGCGGCCCCCTCCTGGAGCCTGTGGTGGCCCTGGGGACCGCCACCCCCAGGGCCGGCTCCTGCAGTGTCCCGGGGTGCCTACCCCCGGGACACTGCTGTTTGCAATGACAGGACGGGAGCCTCGCGGCTCCCGTCCTGTCATTGCAAACTGCTTTGGATATTGGAAGAGAGAGCAGGGAAACCTGCTCTCGCTTCCAATATCCAAAGACAATTGCTTTTCCACATGGGGAGCAGCATGTTAGCTGCTCCCGATGTGGAAAAGCAATGCCGGCTCCCTTAGGACACGGGGAGCCGGCGGGACTGTGGGGGGATGGGGTCCCCGGGCCAGGCCCCGGGGGATGGGGTCCCCGGGGCCATAAGTGGCCCGGGATGGGGGCCACGCGGCCCCCCTCCCCAGAAATAATTAAAAAAAATTTAAAAAAGGCCTGCCCCGGGGGATGGGGTCCCCGGGGCAAAAGGAGGCCTGAGGAGGGGGGCCACGCAGCCCCCCTCCTTAAAAATTAATTTAAAAGTGTGGCCATGCCCCGGGGGATGGGGTCCCCGGCGCAGGATTCAGCCACGGGAGGGAGGCCACGCGGCCCCCTTCCCGTTTAATTTAAAAAAAAGGGGGTAAGGCCCTGGGGGATGGGGTCCCCAGGGCCCAAAAATAGGAAAAAGGAAGGGGGGCCACACAGCCCCCCTTCAGGGAAAAAAGGCCACGCCCCTTTTTACACCTCTCTGCAACGCAGCTCTGTGGCGCTTAATGGAGGTAGCTGGTGGGCTAGTTGCACCCCAGGGACCCTCAGGATTCAAGGGAGTTAATCCCCCGACTTAAAACGCGCCAAGGGCGCGTTTGCACAGTGGTGAAGGGAGGGCGGGGCTTCAGGTGACGTGTGCAAACAGGCCCCGTGGCGCGTTTTAAGATGGGGAATTAAATCCCCTTCAATCCTGAGGGTCCCTGGGGCCAACTAGCCCAACAGGTACATCCAGAAAGCGCCACAGAGCTGTGTTGCAGAGAGGTGTAAAAAGGGGTGTGGCCTCTCTACACGTCTCTGCAACGCAGCCCCCTAGCGCATACTGGAGGTTCCTGGTGGGCTAGTTGGCCCCTAGGGACTCTCATGATTCAAGGGGACTTAATCCCCCAACTTAAAACGCGCCACGGGGCGCGTTTGCACAGATGTCACCTCAGGCCCCGCCCCCTCCCTTCACCATTGTGCAAATATTCCTCTAAAATCAGCCGAAATACGAATTCCGATTTACTCACCTGTTATCAGGAGAGACCTCAGTGCTGTATCTTTCAGCCCAGTACTGGTCCTGAAAAGTAATTTTAACCGTACTTACCAGTAACTTGAATTTCCTTCCATAGGCTAACATTGACTGGTTTCACTTGGAAATTCTTCTAAGTGTGGAGTTTTGGAACTTTAAAATATTCCTCTAAAATCAGCCGAAATACGAATTCCGATTTACTCACCTGTTATCAGGAGAGACCTCAGTGCTGCATCTTTCAGCCCAGTACTGATCCTCAAAAGTAATTTTAACCGTACTTACCAGTAACTTGAATTTCCTTCCATAGGATATCATTGCCTGCTTTTTGCTGAAAAAGTTTCTAAGTGTTGATTTTTGAAACATGCAAATATTCCTCTAAAATCAGCCGAAATACGAATTCCGATTTACTCACCTGTTATAAGGAGAGACCTCAGTGCTGTATCTTTCAGCCCAGTACTGGTCCTGAAAAGTAATTTTAACCGTACTTACCAGTAACTTGAATTTCCTTCCATAGGCTAACATTGACTGGTTTCACTTGGAAATTCTTCTAAGTGTGGAGTTTTGGAACTTTAAAATATTCCTCTAAAATCAGCTGAAATACGAATTTCGATTTACTCACCTGTTATCAGGAGAGACCTCAGTGCTGCATCTTTCAGCCCAGTACTGATCCTCAAAAGTAATTTTAACCGTACTAACCAGTAACTTGAATTTCCTTCCATAGGATATCATTGCCTGCTTTTTGCTGAAAAAGTTTCTAAGTGTTGATTTTTGAAACATACAAATATTCCTCTAAAATCAGCCGAAATACGAATTCCGATTTACTCACCTGTTATAAGGAGAGACCTCAGTGCTGTATCTTTCAGCCCAGTACTGGTCCTGAAAAGTAATTTTAACCGTACTTACCAGTAACTTGAATTTTCTTCCATAGGCTAACATTGACTGGTTTCACTTGGAAATTCTTCTAAGTGTGGAGTTTTGGAACTTTAAAATATTCCTCTAAAATCAGCCGAAATACGAATTCCGATTTACTCACCTGTTATCAGGAGAGACCTCAGTGCTGCATCTTTCAGCCCAGTACTGATCCTCAAAAGTAATTTTAACCGTACTTACCAGTAACTTGAATTTCCTTCCATAGGCTAACATTGACTGGTTTCACTTGGAAATTCTTCTGTGTGGAGTTTTGGAACTTTAAAATATTCCTCTAAAATCAGCCGAAATACGAATTCCGATTTACTCACCTGTTATCAGGAGAGACCTCAGTGCTGCATCTTTCAGCCCAGTACTGATCCTCAAAAGTAATTTTAACCGTACTTACCAGTAACTTGAATTTCCTTCCATAGGATATCATTGCCTGCTTTTTGCTGAAAAAGTTTCTAAGTGTTGATTTTTGAAACATACAAATATTCCTCTAAAATCAGCCGAAATCCGAATTCTGATTTACTCACCTGTTATCAGGAGAGACCTCAGTGCTGCATCTTTCAGCCCAGTACTGGTCTAGAAAAGTAATTTTAACCGTATTTGCCGGTAACTTGAATTTCCTTCATAGGCTAACATTGACTGGTTTCACTTGGAAATTCTTCTGTGTGGAGTTTTGGAACTTTAAAATATTCCTCTAAAATCAGCCGAAATACGAATTCCGATTTACTCACCTGTTATCAGGAGAGACCTCAGTGCTGCATCTTTCAGCCCAGTACTGATCCTCAAAAGTAATTTTAACCGTACTTACCAGTAACTTCAATTTCCTTCCATAGGATATCATTGCCTGCTTTTTGCTGAAAAAGTTTCTAAGTGTTGATTTTTGAAACATACAAATATTCCTCTAAAATCAACCAAAGTACGAATTCCAATTTACTCACCTGTTATCAGGAGAGAACCCAGTGCTGCATCTTTTAGCCCAGCACTGACCCTGAAAAGTAATTCTAACCGTACTTACCAGTAACTTACATTTCCTTCCATAGGAATCCATTGTCTGGTTTTCAGCAGAAAAGTTTCAAAGTGTCGATTTTCACAAATTACAAATATTCCTTAAAAATCGCCTGTATGACTTAAACGCATTCTTTCAACTGTTTACAGGAGATGCACCAGTGCTGGATCCAGGATCCAACACTGAGTAAGAAAAAGTAACGATAACACTACTTACCTGCTAAGTGAATTTCCTCCCATAGGATAACATTGGTGATTCTATGTGAAAAAGTTTCTAAGTGTCAACTTTTAAAATACAATAATATTCCTTAAAAATCACTACTGTAACCAAAACGCTTTTACTCAACTGTTTACAGGAGATGTCCCAGGACTGAATCTAGGATCCAGTCCTGTGGTTAGAAAAGTAATCCATAAAGTAACTAATTGCATTTAACTAGAAATTCACATTGAGCTCAATGTTGCATTGTGTTTGAAATTGTGTTGCCCATTGCAACAACTGTAACTACTGTACTTAAAACTCTATTGCCTATTTGCAAACTATTTAAACTAAAGTAATTCATTCTGAGAAAGTATATTTTGTAATGTAATGTATAATGTAATTACAATGTAATTTAATAAATAAAATATATAAAAATAAATAGTTTTAAAAAAGGTAGTAAATCAGTATCAAAAAAATAAATATAACAATTAATACATTTAAAAATTGTCATTTACAAAACCTTTGAAATTCACTGAAAAAACTATAGGTTTTAGGGGCGTTATAGTTAGAAATTAGCATTTAAAAAACCTTTGAAATTCACTGAAAAAACCATAGGTTTCAGACACGTTATAGTTAGAAATTAGCATTTAAAAAACCTTTGAAATTCACTGAAAAAAACCATAGGTTTTAGGGACAGTTATAGTTAGTTGGACATTTCACTCGTACAAAACCCGTGAAATTCCCCTGTTATAGTTAGTTCAGCTAACTATAACTCGCGCCCCCGCAATGCACTGCTGATGACGTCACATATTACATCACTCATGACATGGTCAGTGACATCACTGATGACATCTCAAATGACATCACTGATGACATCATCCACGTGATAATCTGATGCACCTCCTCACACCCTAATATAACCTTTGATATACCCAATCTAAATTACAGACTGCTATTCTCAAAACCATACACACTCCAACACCAATAACTACATACCCACTCACTGATTCTTAGGTCTACACACACACATCCACTCACTCACCCGTACAGTCACTCATACTTATGGTCACTCAGTACAGGACTATCATATGCACTCTTACTCCTATATAGACACTCAAACACCGCCACTCATCCATAGAGGTACTCACACACCTAGTCAGTCATGCAAATAATTAAACACACTGCCATTTACTCACCTATACAGTTATACACACACCAGCTCACTTAATCATACAAATACTACCACATTGTTACGCTCTTATACAATCACTGATACAAGCACACACTCATCCATACAGCCACTATCACAATCACTCACTCTCGCTTATAGCTATTTATATACTCCAACACACATATATACTGCCTTTCACATATGTAGTTACTCACACATGTACCACTGGGACATATATTCACTCACTAACACACTCTTACACACACTTACCCACCCATACAGTTTATCACAGATGCACTCTTGAAACCATCCACCCAGTGAATCACCCACTCACACATCTATGCACAGAGTCGCACACACCCCTCCCACACAAACACTGAGGCACCCATACAGATACTCAGAGAACCATTCAATAACTCATATAGACACTCATGTAGCTATTCACAAACACATGCAGCCACTTACACAGCAACAGACAGACGGATACAGACATTCACCCAGTTTAGTCACTAACCCATGCATTCAGTAAGATACGTTAAATCACTCACTTATAGAGTCAGTCACGCACCTACTAAATCATCCATACAGACACTTAGACACCCACTCATTCTTCAATACGTCTTTTCCTATATATATTAAAAATATTTAAACTTTACAGAAACACACAGTCACTGGATGATGTCATCAGTGATGTCATTTGAGATGTAATCAGTGATGTCATCAGTGATGTCACTGACCATGTCATGAGTGATGTAATATGTGACGTCATCAGCAGTGCATTGCGGGGCGCGAGTTATAGTTAGCTGAACTAACTATAACAGGGGAATTTCACGGGTTTTGTACGAGTGAAATGTCCAACTAACTATAACTGTCCCTAAAACCTATGGTTTTTTCAGTGAATATATATATATGTAGGTCATATATATATTTATATGAAAATGAAATACAGTATTTGTAAAGCGCACAATTACCCGAGGGTGTCAAGGCGCTGGGGGCCATTGGGAAGATTAAGCGAGTTATTGCCCAGATTCACATGGTGCTGGACTAACCTGCTGCCGGCACCGCGCATCGAACCGTGAACCCTGTGGTCCGAAGTCAGGCGCCCTGGCCGCTGCGCCACACCTCTTCTGGGTATATTACCTACCGGCGGTGTTTCTATGGAAAAAGGTTTTTTTGACTTGCCTCTATCTATGGAGCTGTTTGAAGAATCTTCACAAAATTTTCACCCCAAAAATGTAATACCGAGTCATGTTGTGCATGTAAAGTTATGGGGTGACCCATCAAGCGGGGGCTGAGAAAAAGGGAAGTCGAAAAAAATATGATTTTCCATTTTAATTCGCATAATAGCTTTGAACAAGACTACAGCCCGAACCGCTGGACGGAATTACACCAAATTTTGCAGGAACATAGATTTTGCTTCGCAGATCACACTTTCAGTTATCTGGTGTAAATCCGTTCAGTAGTTGTTGAGAAATTTAAGGGAAAGTTAATAAAAAATTCTGGGCGGAGCCTAAGCACAGATCTCAAAGTGAGATCTGATTGCCTGCCAATACTTCAACAAGAAAGTATTGGCAGCCATCTTGAGACTCCGCTTCAGCCAAGTCCCATAAAAAAATGTTTTTTTTAAAAAAGGGGGCAGGGTAGGAATACCCTGAACCCCTAGGTGCGGTGGTGGGGTCCCACTGTGACGCAGACAGGGCCCAAAAATCACTTTCTAAAATTGTTTTTCTGTGAAAACAGGATGGAGGCACAAGGCTTCCGCGCTTCTTTTGAATACAGCCCTGGGTGGGCCAGGTCCCTGGGGCATTTTTTTTTTTTTTTAAAAAGGCTCATTGAGCCCAGGGGATCACTACCTCCCTAGGGCTTTATTGATGAAAAGGACCGGGTTCACTGGGCCCCCATCTGTGGGCTCCATAAACCCTGGGGACCACTACCTCCCCAGGGCTGAAGAAATATTGATCCCCTGACCCACCCAAGCTCCAGGGACCACCACCTCCCCGGTGCTAAATAACACCTAATGGGGGCCTCAACGACCCCCAGGGCCCCAGGGACCACCACCTGCCCTGGGCCAAATATTGTTTTTTTAAATGGGAGAGGGACAGCGCGGCCTCCCTTTCGGGCCATATACGGCCCCGATGGCCACCACCTCCCTGGGGGCCAGCCTGTGCGGATCAAAGGAGGGTGGCTGTGCGCCCCCCTTCTGGAGCCAATAATGGCCCTGGGGACCGCCACCCCACCGGGCCAGCTCCTGCTACAGCTGTTTGATACGACTTGACGGCAGCTTTGACAGCCCCCACCATGTCAGAGCAAACACGAACTCCGCTCTCAGCAAGCGAGAGCTGTGAAACCACTCCCACTTGCTGAGAGCTGTGTTTTCATAAACAGACAAAAGGATTGCTCTGACAGACAGGGAGCTGCATGTTTAGCAGCTCCCTGTCTGTGCCAGTTCCCGCAGGAGGCGTGGAGCCGGCTGGGACCGCGGGGGCCTATAGGCACCTCCCACCATCACAGGGGGAAAAGACAAGAAAGAGGCAAAATAAAGGTCAGAAACAAGCAGAAAGAGGCAAGATAAAGATCAGAAATGAGCAGAAAGAGGCAGAATAAAGGTCAGAAACTAGCAGAAAAAGGCAGAATAGAAGTGAGAAAACGAACAGAAAGAGACAGAATAAGGTCAGAAACAAGCAGAAAGAGGCAAAATACAGGTGTGAAAAGAGCAGAAAGAGGCAGAATAAAGATCAAAAATGAGCAGAAAGAGGCAAAATAAAGGTCACAAACTAGCAGAAGAGGCAAAATAAAGGTCAGAAACAAGCAGAAAGAGGCAAAATAAAGGAGGGAAATGAGCAGAAAAAAAGGAAGAAAACTAGGGGTGGGCTGTAAACTCCATTCTGCCGGCAGAGTTTGTAGAGTTTTGCCACTCCGCGCTCTGCTTGGAACGCGGATTTGACAAAAACTCCACCAACCGCCGCCGGAGCTGTGTTTACTGGCGCACTCACCCCTAGACTTCATCCCCAACCAGTAGGGTGCCAGGAGGTGCGTTTGCAGAGTGGTTGAGAAAGGGGATGGGACACTGACTATGTCTCAGTAATCCCGCTGTGGGGGACTTATTTGTGGCAACAATAGGGGTTCTTGATACCCAACGGCCCTCAGCAGCCAAGGGTACTTCATCCCCCAGCCAGTAGTGTGCCAGAGGGGTTGAGAAAGGCGGCGTGGCCTCCGATGAGGTCTCAGCAATCCTGCTGTGTGTAAATAACTGGTGGCAAAAATAGGGGTTCTTGGCCCCCCAACAACCCTCAGCAGCCAAGGGGACTTCATCTCCCAACTAGTAGTGCACTAGGAGGCGCGTTTGCAGAGTGGTTGAGAAAGGGGGTGGGGCCTACAACGAGGTCTCAGCAATCCCGCTGCGGAGGACTGTCTAGTGGCAGAAATAGGGGTTCTTGGCCCCAACGACCCTCAGCA
Organism: Calotriton arnoldi; assembly: GCA_963921515.1. NCBI lineage: Eukaryota > Metazoa > Chordata > Amphibia > Caudata > Salamandridae > Calotriton > Calotriton arnoldi. The sequence goes on from CAWUFW010011062.1 coordinate 540,033, forward strand.
GCCGAGGGGACTTCATCCCCCAACCAGGAGGCCTCTTTGCAGAGTGGTTGAGAAAGTGGGTGGGGCTTCTGATGATGTCTCAGTAATCCCTCTGTGTGGGACGTACTTGTGGCAACAATAGGGGTTCTTGGCCCCCAACTACCCTCAGCAGCCAAGGGGAGTTCATCCCCCAACCATGTAGTGCACCAGGAGGCCAGTTTGCAGAGTGGTTGAGAAAGGGGGTGGGCCTCTGACAAGGTCTCAGCAATCCCGCTGTGTGAAAATAACTGGTGGCAACAATAGGGGTTCTTGACCCCCAATGACCCTCAGCAGCCAAGGGGATTTCATCCCCCAACCAGTAGTGCACCAGGAGGTAAGTTTCTGAGTGGTTGAGAAAGGGGACGGGGCCTCCAACAAGGTCTCAGCACTCCCGCTGTGGAGGACTTACTGGTGGCAGCAATAGGGGTTCTTGGACCCCCAATGACCCTCAGCAGCCAAGGAGATTTCATTAGGGGTGGCTGAAAAATACCCCACCCTCTCAAAAAACTCTGCAGAATTTGGCTCCACACATGCCTATATAAAAATAGCACAAAACAAGCAGAGCCAACTCAGACACTCTCACAGCCACTCACAGACCCATTCACTCATGCACCCACTCACAGGCAAACTCAGAAACGTACACCCACTCACAGACACAGTCAGACACTCATGCACCCACTTGCAGAATCACTCATACTCTCTCTCACCTACTCACAGATCTACTTAGTAGCTCACGCACTGACTCACAGACCCTCTCAGAGACTCACATAACCACTCACAGATGTACTCAGACACTCATATACCCACTTACAGCCCCACTCATACTCTCTCACATGCCCTTACAAACCTACTCAGACACTCATACACCCACAGAGGCACTCATGTATTCACTCACACACTCAAGGGCTTATTTATGAGCCCTTACAACACTTTTGTGCCGCCGGTGCGTCACTTTTAGTGACGCACCGGCAGCATAAAAAATGCGCCACATTGCACCTTATTTACAAAGTGACACATCTAGACAGATGCCTCACTTTGTAAATCCCTGCGCTACATTATACCTGCATCAGGTATAATGTATGCAGGGTGGGCATTCCCCCACATCTAAGCCTCGTAGAAGTGGCGTATTGAACCCTATAAGATTTCAGTGCGCCACTTCTAGGACACCATTGCGTCAAATCCTTACGCCTGCCTCATAGCAGGTGTAAGGGTGACGCAGTGCAATAATCATAGCCCTCCCCCCTACATTGCTGGAGTTGCATCATGCCTCCGACACAACTCCAGCAATGCGTCAGTTTTGCGCCGACAGATACATCAGTAATTCTGATGTATCTGCCATTCCTTGCGACATGATGCGTCATACAATAAATATGTCGTATCCATCGTTTCGCAAGGAGGGCACGCTGAGAAGTGTTGGCAGCGATACAACACTTCTCATAAATGAGGCCCTCAGTGTCAAAAGTTAGTGGTTGCAGTTAGGAAATAAAATTAACAAAAACCTTACAAATTCACTTAAAAAATCCAAAGATTACAGGGATGTTATAGTTAGGAAATAGAATTTAAAGAAACGTAGAAATTCACTGAAAAAAACAAAGGTTTCAGGGATGTTACAGTTAGGAAATAGAATAAAACAAACTTTAGAAATTCACTGGAAAAAACAAAGATTACAGGATGTTATAGATAGGCTCATATTTCACTCATACAAAACTGATGAATTTCAGCAGTTATAGTTACCTGAGCTAACTATAACTTAAGCCCCCGCAACCACTGCTTATGGCCTCACATATTACATCACATCATCAGTGACATCACTCATGACAACTCTAATGACATCAGTGATGACATCATCCACAGAACCATTCACATACCCACTCACACCCCATACATCTCATATACCCACTCACACACCCCCACAACCACTCACATACCCATACAAGTACCTACACAACCACTCACTTATCCATAGAGCCACTCACACAGCCACTCACTCACTCATAGTGCCTGATCATACAACCAGTCACTCACCCATACAGCCAGTCACATAGCCATACAGCTACTCACACACCAACTTATTTACCTACACAGTCACTCACAAACCCTCTCACTCAACCCATACAGCCTCTCAAAAGAGCCACTCTCTCACCCATATAAGCATTCATACACTTACTCGCACACCCACACAACCACTTACATACCCATTCATGCATCCATAAGAGCACTCTCATATCTGCTTACTCACCCATATAATCATTCACACAGAAACTAACTCTCCAATACAACCATTCTCACACCAACTCACTTAACCAAACACTCACTGAAACAGCCACTTACTCACCCATACAGCCATTTACACACCCAGTCAGTCACTCAAACAGTGATTCAGACACCCACTCACTCACCCATACAGTCACTGACACACCCACTCACTTACCAACATAGTCACTCACTCACCCGTACAGCTACTCACATGCCTACTTATACACCCAAACAGCCACTCACATACCCACAAAACCACTCACAAACCAATATAACCGCTCAGATAACCACTTACACACCCATATAACCACTCACACACCTACAGACCTAGTCAGAAAGTCACTCATTCACCCATACAGTCACTCATGCATGCATTCACACACCCATACAGCCACTCACACATCCACTCACACACTGATACAGACAGTCACACACCCATTCAGATCACACATGTTAGCGATAGTATCACTCATTAATAGTACAACTAAAGTTGCTCAACCAACAATGAAAGTCCAACAGCACAGCCTCCCCGGGCCGACGCTGGCCTTAGGAAGATAGAATTCACAAGACCAGCCCAATGGTCCGAAACAGGCTTCCAAGGCCATCCGCAAGACCTGAAAGGCACGTTTACACATGTTTCTAGAATGTCACCAACACGAAGGCCCTTCATAATGACTTAACCTTTGGAGCAGTCTCCTCAGCTCTCGGGGGAGGACATCCAGCCAAGATGGTCATGATCCCGTTATACACCTCGAAAGGCAATATAGACACTCTCAATAGATCAAATATTTTGAAATTACTTCAACACATTCAGCTGCTATCCCACATTACCAGCAGGGACATTGTCAGGGTGCAATCCGTCTCATCGACCTCGCCGCCAGGGAAAGAACAAACCATCATAACCTGGGGCAACTCAAGCACAGCAGCAAGAGTGCATAAAAAAAAGACCAATTTGCAGAATGGTGGATTGGCATCCGGATAGTAGAAAACTAAAAGTTGCCCATTCATTCTACATGCACCCGCAAAGCACACCACCATGGTTTGTGTCCTGAGGGGGTCAGCTGAGGGGAATGCTCCGTAGATCAAGCGAACATGAACATCAAGTGCAGAGTCGACGGCCAGCATGGGGGCAGATAGATTATGACCATCAACAAAGACCCAATCCCCTCGCACGTCCCCCTCCCCAAATACGGCCTATTGGGGGTGGGTGGCTTCCAACTTGGCCAACAACATTCAACCCCATCCCTAGCAAGGAGCTTTGCCATCATAGTAGCACAGCGGGAAGCACACAAGCATTAAATATCATGACATGGAATGTGGCAGGGATGCATAAGGTTCTGCAAAGCCCAACGGCGACCACATTTCTGAAAGGTGCCGATCTTATTTGCGTTCAAGAAACACGGGCAACCATACCTACTCCCTTAACAGGTTATGCTGAATTCTTCTAAACCGGCAACTGAATTCAATCTATTTGGGAGACCCTCCGGGGGCATTTCCATTTATATCAAGCACGCCTTAAAGTTGAGTTTCACAGAAATAAAAAATCCCTCCGACATGGTCCTAGCCGGCATACTGAAAGGCCTCAGGTCAGAGGATGGTCCACTATCCATACTCTTAATCAACGTTTACTACAATCCCCACGGACATGGGCCTAAGGACAAGCTCACTCGGCTAATTAAGCAGATTGAAACTTTGATACTTTCCGGTCCAGGAAAGACATGGCTTGGCAGTTCGGGCTGGACTGTTCCCATGAGGCACAGGGTCAAGACTGATTTGCATATAGCTGTGTCTGAAACGGGGTGGCGAAGTGAGCTAAAGAACGATGATGGATTCAACCCAGATCTGTGACTGGGGGTGAGTGTCTGAAAAGTTTCAGTGCTCCGTCCATCATCTCCTTGTGTTTGCTTTGTTTGCCCTAAGTTGGCAGGGTATGCCCAGACGTGGGTCCCTTGCTCACTTTGCCACTGGATTCAAGCTAGTCTGGCTGATGAGAACTGTTAGCCCGAAACCAGTCCCAGGATGCTTATTTCCACTCCAGGGAAGACATGGCTTGGCAGTTCGGGCTGGACTGTTCCCATGAGGCACAGGGTCAAGACTGATTTGCATATAGCTGTGTCTGAACTGGGGTGGCGAAGTGAGCTAAAGAATGATGATGGACTCAACCCAGATCTGTGACTGGGGGTGAGTGTCTGAAAAGTTTCAGCGCTCTGTACATCATCTCCTTGTGTTTGCTTTGTTCGCCCTAAGTTGGCAGGGTATGCCCAGACGTGGGTCCCATGCTCACTTTGCCACTGGATTCAAGCTAGCCTGGCTGATGTGGGCTGTTAGCCTGAAACCGGTCCCAGGATGCTTGTTTCCGGTCGAGGGAAGACATGGCTTGGCAGTTCGGGCTGGACTGTTCCCATGAGGCACAGGGTCAAGAATGATTTGCAAATAGCTGTGTCTGAACTGGGGTGGCGAAGTGAGCTAAAGAACGATGATGGATTCAACCCAGATCTGTGACTGGGGGTGAGTGTCTGAAAAGTTTCAGCGCTCCGTCCATCATCTCCTTGTGTTAACTTTGATACTCCAACACGCATCCATGGAAATCTTCATCCTGGGGGATTTTAACACACATCACCTAGGGGAATGGGAGTCTGAAGTCAGTTCACTTGGAAGCACAGGGAGACTCAACGCCCTCTTTCGGACGTACAATCTGGAAGCAGCAAATTCCCTATCCATTGCGTTGGAGCCTGGAATCACCCATGTACCTACTTACAATAACCAGACAAACATAGATTACATCTTACTGAGCAAGCAGAAACAAAAATACCCGCTTAATTGTGCAGTGCTCCCACGGAGTGAAAGTGACCATGCTGCTTTGCCTCGGCGGAAAGTCATCATATTCTACGCCCCATCGGAAACTCCACTGGGGAACAACAACACAGGCTTCTAAGTAGAATCAAATGAGGACGGATTACCATCGACAAATTTGTTGCTTGGCAGCACATATGGACTGGCTGGCTGGCCGGCGGGACCTAATACGCGGACCATTATAGGCGCCTGGGAAAAACTTGCATACGAACTAGGCACGCTGCTCCGAGGGACTATCACCCACAACAAAATAAGCACAACAATGCCCAAGCAAGGCCGAGCCCCAGCGATTGAGCAAAGCGCGCAGTAACTAAAAATAAAACAAAGGTCATATAAAAAAACAGGAACGGAAACAGCCAAAAAGCAGCTGAAAACAGCAGCGAAGACCCACACGCTCCTCGTTTGGAAACTAAAACAGGAAACGACAGAGGCAAAATGGTTAAAGATCTTCGAGTTGTTGGCGCCATGCAAGTACCAGCAATTTTGGCAATATTTAAACTACTTACTTCATGGGGCCTACAGTAGAGAGAACTTGGGGGCATATTACCAAGGATTTGCGATAATTATCGCAAAGCGCGCTTAGCGCTGTTTTTTTTATCGCCGGCTATCGCTGGATTTCATCGCGGAGATAACGCGTTATTATCAACGCTTATCTCCAAGGGGATAAAAAATCCAGCGATAGCGGCGAAACCCAGCAATAGCGCGAGAAATCCAGCGAGAAATTCACTGCGCCAATGGAAAGCTTGCTAATAGGCAGGTGAGGACTTAACCTTACAATCCACCTCCCATTGACAAGATGGTTAAGTCAAGTTTTTAGCAGGTGTTAAATTCCAGCGATAATCGCGGTTAGCGCAATTTTTTTTATCGCTTCGCGGGCATTGATAATAGGGGGAAGTTGTGTTTGCGACTGTTTGCAGTTGCTTTTAGTTGGGAATGCCTACTTTGCATGTCATTAGCGATAATTATCGCTGACATGCAAAGCGGCAACAAAACGGCCGCTATCGCCATTAAGCTGTCGCTAACAGCTGTTAGCGACAGCTTGCTAATAGGGCGATAAAAATATCGCCGCTTTATCGGCAAAAATTGCTGCTAAAGTGGCGATACTGCCTTTGATAATATGCCCCATGGTTCCTGCAGAGACATGGGTAGCCCATGTGAAGTCTCTGTACTCTGCCGCCCAGAAATCAATCTGTTTAAATGGTCACACCACACAGAGAAAGCCGGAAAACATCAGGGTGGCATCTTCTGGGCCATTGGCGGACCCCATAGTTCCAAGTGAGGCAGCTTTCCGCACCATCTTAAAAAGGATCCGGCAAAATGGAGCCCCAGGCCCCAATGGGCTGCCCGGCTCCCTTTTCAGGGAAGACAAATTTTTGGTCCTCCAATCTTTCATTAGTATATGCAGACGTCCCGGACTCATGAAGGGGCTCACTGCTGCAACCAATTTTCAAAAAAGGGACAAACACCGGTCCAAAGAACTATTGGATGATTGCCCTGCTGGACATCGAGGGAAAGGCGTATGCGAGTACGCTCCTGCAGGAACTAGAGGCCTGGGCACAGGCGGAAGCCTTGCTGCCATTTTATCATACGGGGTTCAGACCAGGGAGCTCAACTGTGGACAACATTATAGCACTTTCATACTTAACCCAACAAGCAGCAGTCCGTCTCTCTATACCGCTCTTCGCCTGCTTCATCGACTATTCAGCAGCTTTCTACGGGGTAGTTCTCAGCATCCTTTGGCAAAAACTGGCATGGTAGAACATATGCCCGAAACTATTATGAGCCATTAGTTCCCTGTACTCGGGAACCTGGGTAAGGGTCAAACTTTCCATGGAATCCACCACGGATCGGGGGCTAAAACAGGGATGCGTCCTCGTTCCACTTCTATTTAACTTGTACACTGCCGACTTGGGCTTAGAACTACACAGAGCCTCCCTCGCCACTCCAAAAATTGGGAACACAAAGATCCACTTGTTGCAGTATGCCAAGGATCTTGTTCTTCTGGATCATACCAAAATAGGGCTTCAAAAAGCTCTCACTGCCTTGTCGGATTATAACAACAAGAACAAGCTGGTAGCAAACGCAAGCAAGTCTAAAATTGTGATCTTTGGGCGTTACCCAAAGAAAAAACTCATTAAATGCCAGCTGGGGCCCCTGACCTTGGGCGCAGTACAAAGTTACAACTACCTGGGCGTCTGGCTCAGTGAGACTAGCCGCCCACTGCTCCATCTGCAAAAACTGCAGCAGAAAGGGAAAATGGTCACACACACCCTTTACAAATTACATGCCATCTTAGATAGCCCAACAACTATAGCAATCCAAAGGGTACTGAAGGCCAAACTACTACCATCACTCAATTATGCGCAACAAGCATTTCCGGGAATGTTCGCCCGGGACCTAGAAAAAATACACTGCTCTGTGTACAAAAAAATATTTTGCTTGCCCGCGTGTACAAGAAACACCCTGATTCGCATTGAATTAAATCTATTCTAGCAAAAATTAGAGGGGCTTGCCGCTTTGTCAAAATATTTTTACCTGCCAACCGTGGCTCCTGAGAATTCAATGAATGCCCTCATCAAAAGCATGTTTTTAACACCGAGCAATCTCTGGTCAGCCAACCTTTCCACAGCAAAAGAACAGTTACAATTAGTGACTGAGAACTGGGAGTCAAGCTTAATTAACTATGCAACCATCAAATCAGTAATAAAAAGGCAACTATGCTTCCGTTCTCGCACTTTGGACATGGAATCCTTGGTAGCCAGAGACTTTCATGAAACCTTATGCCTTCCTCAAATTTCACACGCTCATACGCCCCACCTTACGCTGGCCATGGGGAGATAAGCACTAAACTGGATCTTAGCCGCAAGACTACATCCGCTCCCTTTAAAAGAACTATATCCATCTTGGAAAGCTCTGTCTAACATCACAGCATGTTGTCTATGTAACTATAGAAGGGCGTCCCTGGCACATCTTTTGTTATGCTGCCGGGCCTTGCGGCATGCCCGTGCAATCTACCTCAGACCCATACTACTTCATCTAGACACCTGCAAGGCAAAGGAGGCTGTCTGCCAGCTCTACTCTTTGGACATTGTGAAGAATATGGCCAACTTTTGTAATTTTATACATCACACTTGAACACTGTTGAAAGACAAGTTGGCTGAGGCAGAGATTGACTAACAGCCTGATGAATCCAGGGAGGGCCCTCCTTATCCCCGAACAGTTGACTTGATCAGGGTAAGCATCGAGCACCAATTGTTTATCAATGATTTCAATAACTATGCTAATACCAGCAGTCTACATATCTCTCGACGGTCTGGTTCTAAACATTTGAAGTTTTTAACTCACTTCTCTTTGATCCCAATCTTTTGCCACATGTTTTAATTTTGTATATTGTAATGATTTTAAGTAATCAAACAATAATAAACTCATTCATATATTCATAGTACAACTAGTTTACTAATCTAACTTTTGTAGTAGGTTAGTATATATGTTTAACACCCATATATTCTTAAAAACACTTACACTCACTTGTTGATGTCATCAGTGATGTCATCAGCGATGTCATTTGAGATGTCATCAGTGATAGTACTGAACATGTCATGAGTGATGTAATATGTGAGGTCATAAGCAGTGCATTGCGGGGGCGTAAGTTATAGTTAGCTCAGATAACTATAACTGCTGAATTTCACTGGTTTCGTATGACTGAAATCCGAGCCTAATTATAAAGTCCCTGTAACCTTTGGTTTAGTCAGTGAATTTCTAAGGTTTTTTTTAAATTCTATTTCCTAACTATACTGTCCTACAGGGACGTTATAGTTAGGCTGACATGTCACTCGTAAAAAACTGTGAAATTCAGCAGTTATAGTTATGCACTGCTTATGACCTCACATATTACATCACTCATGACATGGTCAGTGACATCACTGATGACATCACGGATGACATTTCAAATGAAATCACTAGTGACAAAACTGAAGACATCATCCAGTGACTGTGAGTGTTTATAAAATGTTTATGAGTCTTAAATATATATACCAAGGTGCATTGATGAATCAGTGGGTGCATGAGTGTCTGTATGGATAATTCAGTGGGTGCGTGACTGACTGTATAAGTGAGTGATTAGGTGTCTCTCTGAATGTATGGGTGAGTGCCTAGGTTTTGAGATGTCTGTATCAGTCTGCCAGATGGTGTCTAAGTAGCTGCATGGGTTGGTGAGTGAGTACGTGAGTGGCTGTATGGGTGACTGATTGGTTGTCTGAGTATCTGTATGGGTGTGTGAGTGGGTGAGATGGTGTGTTACTGCCTCCATGGATGAGTGAGTCAGTGGCTGTGTGGGTCAGTGAGTGCATACGTGAGGGGCTGTATGGGTAACTGAGTATGTGTATGGCTGTGTCGGTGAGTGAATAGATGTGTCAGTGGTATATGGGTGAATAACTGGATATGTGAAAGGCAGTATAGGTGAGTGTTGGAGTATATGAGTGACTGTATGTGTGAGTGAGGGATTGTGATAGTGGCTGTAAGTGAGAGTTTGTCCTTGCATCAGTGACTGTATAGGTGAGTGAGTATGTGTTAGTATCTGTATGAATAAGTGAGTGGGTGTGTGTATAACTGTATAGGTGTGTTAATGGCAGTCTGATTGATCTATAGGTGAGTGGGTAGGTGTGTGAGTAGCTCTATGAGTGACTGACAGTGTGTGAGTGGCTGTTTGTGTGTATGAGTGGATATATCAGTGGCTGTATTAGTGAGTGAATTGGTGTATGAGTGGCCTTATGGATGACCAGGTGGATGTGTGTGTAGACCTATGAATCAGTGAGTGGGTGTGTAAGTACTGGCATGGGTGTATCAATGGTTTTGAAAATGTTAGTGTGGAAGTTGGAGTGGGTGTATGAAAGGTTATATGGGGTGTGAGTGGGTACGTCAGAGATTCTATGGATGATGTTATCAGTGATGTCATCAGTGATGTCATTTGAGATGTCATCAGTGATGTCACTGACCACATCATGAGTGATGTAATATGTGAGGTCATAAGCAGTGCATTGCGGGGGCACAAGTTATAGTTAGCTCAGCTAACTATAGCTGCTGAATTTCACTGGTTTTGTACGAGTGAAATGTCAGCCTAACTATAACGTCCCTGTGACCTTTGGTTTTTTCAGTGAATTTCTAAGGTTTTTTAATTTCTATTTACTAACTATAACGTCCCTGTAACCTTTATTTTTTCAGTGAATTTCTAAGGTTTTTTTAAATGCAAATTCCTAACTATAACATCCTTGTAACCATTGGTGTTTTCAGTGAATTTCTATGATCTTTTAACCAGTAGTCATGTTTGCAGAGTGGTGGAGAAAGGGGGCAGGGCCTCCAGCCAGCTCTTAGGAATTCTGCTGTGTAGGACTTACAGGTAGTACCAGGAGGACTTCTTGGCCCCCAAGGTCTCTCAGAAGAAAAGTGGAGTTAGTCCCCCAACCAGTAGTACGCCAGGAGCTGCATTTGCAGAGTGGTGGAGAAAGGGGGTTGGCCTCTGACGACCTCTCAGCAATTCAGCTGTATTGGTCTTACTGGAAGTCATAGGAGGGCTAGTTGGCTCCCCAAGAACCCTTAAGAGCCAAGGGGACTTCATGGCACAACTAGTAGTGCACCAGGAGGTGCGTTTACAGAGTGGTGGAGAAAGGGGGAGTGGCCCCCTTCCCTGATCCATTTTCGGCCCCGGGGACCCCATCCGACCCCATCCCCCGGGGCCTGACACTTTAAAAACAAAAAAATCTAAAAAAAAAAAACAAGGAAGGAGGGCCGAGCAGCCCCCCTCCCGGGCCGATTTTGGCCCCGGGGACCCCATTTCCCGGAGCCTGGCCAATCTTTATTTTATTTTTTTTAAATATAATTTTTTTTTATAATAGGGAGGGGGCCACGCCACCCCCCTTTCCAAGCCAATTTAAGCCCCAGGGACCCTATCCCCCGGGGGCAGGCCTTAATATATATTTTTTTTAATAGGGAGGGGGGGGCCTGTGCGGCCCCCCTCCCTGGGCTAACTTCAGCCCCAGGAACCCCATCCGCCGGGGCCAAGCCACTTTGTTTGGGACCACGGGGGAGCATCAAGGCCCCGCGGTCCCTGCCGGCTCCCCGTCTCCTGCGGGAGCCGGCATTGCTTTGAGACCCAGGAAGCTGCTACTCAGCTCCCTGGATCCCAAAGCAAAGTGTCTGTTTCCCTGCTCGCTGCACAGCAAGCAGGGAAACAGACTTGGCTCTGCTTTCAGCAAGTGAGAGCATTTTTGCTCTTGCTTGCTGAAAGCAGAGCTGGTTTGCTATGGCATGGCGGGAGCGGTGCCATAGCAAACTGCAATGTCCCAGGGTGGGCCCTTGGGGACATTGCTGGAGCCGGCCCTGGGGGGTGGCGGTCCCCAGAGCCATGTAGGGCTTCACGAGGTCCCCCTTAATTGTTGTATGTGTTGTACTACACAGAATCTGCTCCCTCCAAATCAACCATCGTGTACACTCTGAGAAATGGTCTCTACAGAGAGATGGGTTCATTACTAAAGTGTTTGCCCAGTAGAGAGATGTCAGCAGAGAATATATGTTCTAATAAAACTGAGCCATTCATTCTTTATGAAGTTGTATGAGAAAGAGTGAGGGGCTGATTACGACTTTGTCGGTGCGGGAGCGGGGCAGCATGCCACCGCCGGCACCACCAAAGTCGACCGCCGCCCGCCGGATTACAAGTTGTAATCAGGGCAGCCGGTCCTGCGGTGGCTGGCCCACAGCACTGCCTTTCCAAAGACTCATAGGAGAACCTTAGAAAAGCAGCGCTGTGGGTCAGCCACAGCACCATCCAGCACGGCATGGACTGCCGTGCTGGAACAGGGGGTACATGAAGACAGGGGGGCACCCTTTGTTGACTCTCATCCACCCTTTTCATGGCAGTCTCTCACCTAAATTTGCGACTACAGGGAACTAGTGTTTCTCTGGACCCTTCTCCACACATCCTTCACTCTGTTCAGAGCTGTCACTAGAAAGGGTTCTGTTTGTAAAACCAATGATACATGCTGTTCACTCAGAGAAAATACCTTTATCATGTAGTGAGGACTCAGCAAAGATGCCATGTTGTCATAAAAATGAAGCTTTTACCTTGTATGCAGTTATAAGAAAAGAAGCCACTCATCAAACTGTACCGTACAGAATCTGCACCCTCTGTAAATGTGATAATAGAAGGCCTGGTGTTTCTTTGGAGCTTTCTACACAGATCCTTTACCTTTTTCAGAGGTGTCAGTAGACAGATCACTCTTTGTAAACTGAATCAAACACCCTGTTCACTCTGGGAAAATGTCTATACAGAGAGATGGGTTAATTGCTAAAGTCTTTCACACCCATTCACACCCACTGTTTAGCCTGTCGAGAGGTGTCAGCAGAGGTGGTATGTTCTCATAAAACTGAATCATTCACTCTGTATGGATATGTATGAGAAAGAGTCCTTCTTTCATTAAACTCTATGATACACAATCTGTACCCTGATAAAATGTGCTATCACTGGGCCTAGTGTTTCTCTAATACCTTGTACACAGAGCCTTTATTCTGTTCAGAGATATCAGTAGAGAGTTTGCTGTTTGTGAACCCATTCATACATCATGTTGAATCAAAGAAAAGGTCTTTGTAAAGGGGTGAATTACTTACCAAAGCCGTTTACACCCAGCCTTACAGAGGTGACAGCGGAGAGGATATGTTGTCATAAAAGTGAGCAATTTCACTCTGTATAGAATTGTATTAGAAAGATGTACTCTTACTTCAAACTTTACCATAATTAATGTGCACTCTGTTAAACTGTGGTAGCATAGGGAGTAGTGTTTCTCTGAAACCTTCTGCACACACCCTTTACTCTGTTCAGAGTTTTCAGTAGAAATCTTGTGGTTTGTAAACCGATATAACACAGCAGCTAGTATTTCTTTAAATTCTTCTACAGAGAGCTTTAACTCTCTGCTGAGGTGTCACTAGAGAGGCTGCTGTTATAGAGTAGTACGAGATGCATTCACAGTTTTATCATACTCTACCATACAGAATGTACAGCATGTTAAAATGTACTAGCACATCACCTAGTTTTACTCTTAATTCTTCTACACAGACTGTTTACACTGTTTAGAGGTATCACTAGCTAGGGTGATCTTTCTGTACTGAATCTAACACCGTGTTCCCTCAGAGAAAAGGTCCTTACAGAGGGATGAGTTCCCCTGTAACGCCTTTCACACCCAGCCTCCACCTTGCAGAGAGGTCTGAGTATAGAGGGCATTTTGTCATAAAACTCAAGCATTCATCCTGTATAGTGGTTTTAGAGAAGGAGGCAGTCTGGCATAAAAGTCTGTCATAGAGAATCACAACCCTGTTATAATTTGATTGGGCATGGCCTAGTGTTTCTGTAAAGCACTCTATACAAAGTGTTTACTCTGTACAGAGGTGTCAGTATAGATGGAGCTCTTAGCATACTGAATGTACATCCCATTTACATTGAGGAAAGGTCTTTGCAGAACTGGGATTTTCTCACTAGAGGCATTGACACCTACTGTTCACCTTGTAGATAGCTATCACTAGAGAGGCCATGTTGTTGTAAAATCAAAATATTCACCCTGTATAAACTTCTAAGAAAACAAAGTTACTTTTGTATCAAACTGTAGCATAGAGACTGTTCACCTTGTTGATATGTGATTGCACAAGGTGTACTGCTATTAAAATTCATTATACACAAAGGCTTTACTCTGTAGACAGGTGTCACTAAAGAGCATGATCTTATGAAACACATTCATAAACGCCATGCACTTAAATATAACATGTATGTAGATGTATTTCATTCAACTTTACCATACACTTTGTGCACCCTGTTAAAATGTGGTAGGTCAGGGCCTAGTGTTTCTCTTAATCCTTCTACACAGACTTGAGACATGTTAGTAGAACTGCTGCTGTTAGTTAAGCAAACCATTCATTCTGTTTACTAGCAAAAAAGGTCTTTATAGAGGGAAGACTTTGTCAGTATATCCTTTGACGCCTAGCTTTCACTCTGTGAAGAGGCATCTTAAGGCAGACTATATATTGCCATAAAGGCTGTGAATTTAGTGTTTACAGTTGTAAAAGAAAGAGCCAACCTTTTATCAAAGTCTACCATACAGAATGTGCACTTTGTTAAAATATGATAACAGAGAGTGTACTGGTTCTCTCAACCTTCTACACAAGTCCTTTTTCTGTTTAGAGGTTTGAGTACAAAGCCTGCACTTTGTAAACACAATTGTTGATAGTATTGACACAGAGAAAATGTGGTTGCAGAGGGTTCAGTTCTTCAGTAAAGCTTACACCTAGATTTTACCCTGCAGAGAAGTCTCAGCAGAGAGGCCATGTTGTCAGAAAACTCAAGGATTTAAGGGCCATATGTATCAAACACCCCTTTTGCGAATCTCTAATAGCGAATCTTAGCGAATCGCTATTAGAGAATCGCAAAACGGTATGTAAACAAAAATTCGCAAAAACATAGCGAATCGTTAATAATCGCAAAATGATTAGTGAGTAGGTAAATAGCGATTCCTTATTAGCGAAAGCTATATTTTGCGAATTCGCAAAATAGCGAGTCGCAAAATAGCGAATTCGCTAAGTGCGAATCGGGGAATCAGGTGCAGGTGGATGACATCACAACCAGGAAGTGTGACTACCCATGCTGCACCTGAGTCCCAGGAGCAGAGTGAGAGAGTAGGAGTTGAGGCTGAGGCATCACTGCAGTGCTACACACATTGGAGAGAGTGGAGACATGGCCAGCAAGGACAAGCAGCAGGGGAGACCCCAGAATGAGGAAACAGAAGTTCACAGAAAGTGAGCAGGAGGCCCTGATACAGGAGATGGTTGTGAGCCATGAGCTCCTGTTTGGCAAGAAGTCCCTGCGTGTGCCAGAGACACGCAAGAGAAGGATATGGGCAGACATCCAGCGCAAAGTCAATGCAATTGGCGTCACACATCGTAGCGTCAAAGACCTACAGAAGCGCTGGTATGACATGCCGCGCGCTCAAAGGAGAAGGTCGCTGCCAGGTTGGAGGAGGCCAACAAGACCGGTGGTGGGACCTCCACTGCCACCGCTTCAACACCACTCGAGGAAATGGTTGAGGGGACCCTGCTTCCGGAGAGTGTAATGGGCGTGTCAGACCTGGACAGCTCCGACCACCCACAACCAGGACAAGGTAAGAAGCATGCCATCACACCCCTGATACCTCCCTACATCCCCCACACACCCAGGAGAGACCCAGGGGCACAACCAAAGTATAATTCCAGTGCAGGTGCACAAGCACACACAGCAATGCATTATGGGAGATGTAGTCACATGCACCTAACAGTGGAGCAATGACACCCAGCCAGGCTCAGACAGTATGTGTGCATCATGAAAGTCAAAATACAGACAGATAGGGCCCATGTAACTCCAAACAGTGAAATTTAATGCATGACAAATGCAAGGCAAGACAGTCAATTAATGTGTGCATTTATGTCCACAGCACCAACAGAAACACAGGGAACAATCAGTGGAGGGGAGGATGAATCCCCCAGCCCAGCGGCAACAGGGCAAGAGGAGGAGGAGGAGGAAGAGGAAGACGAGGGCAGCCCAGTTATCCCGCCAACACGCCGCAGGCGGATTGCAGTGCCACCATTGCCCCCACTGGAGGAGGAATCCCAGGACACCGATTCCAATGTCCAAACAGTCCAGGGACAGCCAGAGCCACAACCCCGTGCCCGAGCACGTGCAGCACCAATACCACCAATCCCATCCAGGCGCAGGGCACCACGGGCATCCACCAGTGCAGCAGTCACAGGAGACACAGTCTTCCAAGGGCTGGAGGGCCACATGTTAGAGGTCCAGCGCCTGCAGGCGAAAAACATACGGTCAATACAGAGGCAAATCAGGGTTGGCTTCATGGGCCTGAGTGGTGCCCTGGAGGCACTCTGTGCTGAACTAAGGGCGGACCGGGCTGCTAGGCGCAGGGAGAGGCAGCGCCTGCACACCCGCCTAGACCTCTACACCAGGGCGGTCAACCGCCTTTCCTCAGCGACCTCTGTGCTGTCAAGGCGCAGCATCAGTATGCAGCACGAGGTGGCACACTGCAGCCAGGACGTGGCCAGGGGTCTGGTACAGGTGACATGTGCTGTGGATCAGCTGCGTGCAGCTGCCACTGCTGGACCAGGAGTCCTCACTCCAACAGATGAGGATGCCCAATCCAGCAGGAGCAGCATTACCCCACCGCCCCCACCGGACAGGCGCCGTAGTGTGCGTCACGGCAGGCCTGCTGAGACAGGTGAAGAGGGCACTGTGCAGCCACAGCAAGGGGCTACAGGCCGACAGCGCCGCAGTTGAGGCGCCCAGACATAGACATGGATGTGGGTGCACCAACCCAGTGCACACGGACACTTGCTCAGGATAGTCAATTAGCACTGTGAATCACACATGTGCGGGACTCTTAATACATTGTGTGCCACACAGGCTGTGTGCCAATATATATCCTGTACTTAAGGAAATTAAACACAGTCTCGTATTAGATCTTTGGCATTGTGTCATCTTTTCTTACCTAGAAATAGTTGCGTGTGATCTCATCTCGCCTCTGGCGGCCAGCAGCTGCACCAATTACACCGGCTGGCATGCGTCCAGGAGCTGGCCCCTCCTCATCCGATGATTCCGATTCGGTGAGCTCCACTGGTGTGCCCTTCCTGGTGGCAATGTTGTGCAGCATGACACACACTACCACTATCTTGCAAGAGGTCTGGGGGCTGTATTGAAGTGCCCCTCCACTCTTGTGTAAGCATCGGAACCGGCTCTTGAGTATCCCGAGGGTCCTCTCGATGGTACACCTGGTCGCTATGTGGGCACTGTTGTACCTCCGCTCTCCAGCGTTGGCAGGATTAAGGTGAGGAGTGAGTAGGTAGTCCCGGACCGCATATGCACTGTCACCTGTGGTGCGAGAAAAATATGGTTGAACACTGTCCTGCCACTGCTGTGCATTACTAGTGTGTCCTTCTTTCACATGCAATTACCTAGTAGGTATCCCTCACCAAACTCCCCAC
This sequence comes from Calotriton arnoldi, assembly GCA_963921515.1. Lineage (NCBI taxonomy): Eukaryota > Metazoa > Chordata > Amphibia > Caudata > Salamandridae > Calotriton > Calotriton arnoldi. The sequence continues at coordinate 557,220 of CAWUFW010011062.1, forward strand.
TTGTGAGTCGGCGGTGTATCCCACTGTGGCGGAAGATGAATGAGTCATGGGTGCTGCCTGGGTATTTGGCGACGATGTCGGTGATGATGTGCCTGGCATCACACACCACCTGTATGTTCAGGGAATGGTAGGACTTGCGATTCCTGTACACATACTCGTTCTGGGAGGGGGGATATGGCGACATGGGTCCCATCTATGCATCCAATGACGTGGGGAATTGTGCAATTTGGTAGAACTCCTGCTTGGTCTGGGCTAGTGCCTGTGGTGTGCTGGGGAAGTATATGTGGTTATGCAGCCTCTGTACCATGGCATCAAGGAACGCGTGGAAGAAGCGCGACAATGCACTCTGTGAGACCCCTCCTGCTGTGGCTATCACCCCCTGAAAGCTCCCTGACGCTAAGAGGTGAAGTGAGCACAGGACCTGTATGTGGGTGGGGATTGTGTGTGTCCTGCGTGTGGGGTGTTCAAGTATGGGTTAGAGCTCTGCTATTAATTCCAGGATGCTCTCTTCATCCAGCCTGTAGTTGGTATGGACCTCCTCCTCAGTCCGCTGGAACAGGGTTATGCGCGCTCTGAAGATTCTTTCCTGGCGTCTCCTCCTCTGTGCAGCAGCTCTGAGTCGCAGCCTCCTGGCTATCATGTACGCAAACGTCAGTTGCATTGTGGGTCTCTTTAAATAGGTTGCACCTGGTTACCACCTGCTCAGACTTGGTGCTAATTGCGATTCTCTAAATTGCGAATTTCGTGTATTTGCAATTAGCGAATTTTTCATGCATCCCGTTTAGCGAATTCGCAAATTGCGAGTTCGCCAATTGCGATTTTCGCTGAATTTCTGTCTCTATTTGCGAATTCGCAAATAATTCGCTATTTGGGGATATTTGCTAATTTGCTACTCGCTAACTTAGCGATTCGCAATTTTGCGATGGGTGTGTGCCTCATACATAGCGGGGCTCTGTTTTGCGATCGCAAACACCGTTTTTTTGCGATTCGCAGTGTTTGCGATCGCAAAACAGCTTCATACATATGGCCCTAAGCTCTATAAATGTGTAAGAAAAAGAGGCAGTCTTTCATGAAACTCTACCATAGAAAATTAGAATCCTGTTTAATGTGATTGCACAGGACAGAGCGCTGATTTTACAATGGACAGAGCTGTCACTACAGAGATCTCTCTCCATAAAGTCAAGCATACACTGTATTGACATACATAACATGTGTATTTGTACTGCACATATTCACCCATAGGCATATTGGCGCTGAATAACAGATGTTTATTGTTCCCCAACGGTACTCATTTTATCGACCTCAGATGGATGAAAGGCTGAGTGCATCCACCGGGATTTGAACTTGTGACCATGAGGTGGACGCATTAGTCCATTAAGCCACCAGACCCGGTGAAAGGCTACACTGCAGAGTAGTGTGATTCTTTGTAAAGACTTTTATACCTAGTTTTCACAATGAAGAGATGTGTGAGCATACAGACTATGTTCTTATAAAATTCAAGAATAAAAATGAAGGATTCACCCTGTATACATTTGTATGGCAAGGATCCAGTCTTTCAATAAACTGCAGCATTTATGATCTGCATCCTGATAAAATGTGGAAGCACAGCGCCTAGTGTCTATCTGAAATCTGCTAGAGGGACTGTTTCCTGTGTTCAGAACGGTTACTACAGACTCAGTTTTAAATATTATTATGTGTAAAGTATTGTGAAATAATCAGATTTGTGGGTGATAACTCAGTGAGAAGTAGAAATTAATACTAAGTGTCTTTTATGTTTTATGTACAGTTTTCAATAGATTTAAGATGCCAACTGTCATACAGAACGCGACCCAGAACTAGGAAGGGAGGGCATTTTAGAGAATGAACCCTGGCATGTTCCCCATACTTCTAATAAAATCAATGGGCTTCTCTATTCAAGGCGCATACCTGCCAGTCCAGTTCACAGCTACCTGTCAGATAATTCATTCTTTGAGAACGAGGAAACTTTACGTGAATTGGGACTATATACCACAATAAAATCATATATTGCAATAACAACTAACTTTGTCAGGTTGATCTATCTCACCGATTACTAACACGACGAAAGAGCAGAATAAAAAGAAAAAGCATACCTACTACTGAAAAGATTCCAAAGATATAGTACAGCAAGAGGAAGGAAAAGTTGGTATAAAAAGACTGAAATCTGGTAAGGGCACCCAGAGTTTCATTTAAAGATTTATCACATCTTGTAACTTTTCTCATACAGGTGAAATCACTAAAGAGGATACATTGAAGAGTAAGAACAAATATTATTCTTTTCAATGGAAAATAGTAGTAGAAAAGAAACTGTGGAGGTAACAAGATTTAGGAAGAAGAAATTCAAAGAACGATGGTAGACGTTCTTCTGTGCTAGAGTAGTGAAAACTATTATGAGGAGCATGAAAGCAGTGATAAGGAGAAAAGCAATAATTCAACAGAAATAACTTGTTGTGTCACTAGTAGAGAAGGTATTTGTGTTAAAGAGAAAGTATTTTATTCTGATTTTAAACAGAATGAGATGTTTAGATAAACTGGTTAGTTCACTTAAAAATGAATGTTGTCAGAAGAAAATACTTCCAGTAGTGAGCCTTTTTTAATGAGGAATGTTACCTACAGGAGAACAAATTTGTTTTATTCAGTTTTATTCAGTTGATACAGATGGTCGTTGTTATGAAATGAATGAAGGGGTGCCAGTTGAGAAAGGCAAATTAGTGCCTGGAAATGTAGAAAATATATAACCAAGAAAGTATTAGGTCAACGTCCCCGAGGTCCAGTGTTCGAGTGAGAGTGTAGTAAAATTTGCAACACAAGGCAAGAGTTTATTGAAAAACTTAGAAGATTGTTAACAAAGTACAACAGAGGAACTATGAAACAAAAAAATCAAAATACTGCAATGCATTGATCTTTGTCGAGTTAGAAGACTGACAAATGTTCAAGGATATTCACTGGCTTGCTTATCACCACAGATTTGTGATAGTACTTTCCATCACATACGGATGCTGTCTGTGCACCACACTAAGATGCGTAACCTAGTAAGAAGATTATACTTTGTCAAAAGTCTAACCCTTCACCTTCAAAAATTAAATAACACTTTACTGGGAGGTACTCATTCTGAAGTATCATCTGTTATAGATGATTCACAGATGACATATTTTGGACCTGAAATGCCCACTGAAGTGAACAAGGAGATTGTCGAGATCAACAATGAAATACCAAAGGCTGAGAATGTTTTAGATAGATTTAAAAAGGAAATTGATGCATTTGCTATGACACCTGCAGAAATTCCAGACAAAGTTTGTGTGTGTTGAAGGCGAACCAACTGCAAAGCACCAAGAAAATTGATGTTTGCGAGAAAACAGAAGATACTGATTAGTGCAGTGGTTTAAACTATCTCTTTACCTAATAGCCGAAGATCGGTTTGACTTGTATACAAAGCAGATTGTATCTAAATATTGTATTGGTAAACTGGATGACAACAAAATGTCTGAAAGAGGTGTTCAAAATAAATTAGAAATGTGTCACATTCCTCATGAGCTTGAAGACCTCAATATGTATGAGAGCATCCTCATCCAGATAGTGCACTCATTCCAAGCAATTGCATGTCTTACCATTGTTTAAAAAGATTTCAATAAACTAATTTTATTGGATCTTAATCCTTTGCTTATGCTGAATGAATTGGCTTTTCAATATTAGTGTCTCAATTTGTTTCCTTATGTAGATAACTTTGCTACAACCTCATTCCCTCAACTATACATGTTGGTAATTTGTTGGCTGACCTTCTGGTACCACTTATTCGCAGCCATTCCTCTGTGATAGTCTTGGGTGATGTTAATTTATGGGCAGATTAATCCATAATACTGCTACATCCTCTTTGCTAAACTCCCTTGTTGGACTTAATTTGAATTAATTAATTATGAGTTGCACTCATTCGGCCAGACATTGCCTGGACCTTATTTTTGCCCCTGATGACCTGGTAGTCTATGCTACACCTGTTCCTCAGGCTCTGCCACTCATCCCTTATGGATCCTGGATGCCTCTTTTTATTCTGTTAATCAGATGGCTGCACCCAGGAGCTGGAACAACATCCCTTTATCCATCAGTGTCAGGATACCCTCCCCAATGATAGTGCACTCTACAAACCCGCATAACATAATAAAACATAACATACCATAACATCAGGACCACCCCAATGCTACTCCAATTTAGGAAAGGGTTGTAGACTCACCTCTTTAAAGAACTCTGTATCACAGTGCATTAACCATCCACAACTCATCTTCCTCTTCTATTACTCATTGACTTTAAGCTTGCCTTTGACCATTCACAGTGCTCCACTGCCTTTTGGCTTGGTATGCAGTATAGAAATACCATATACATACATACAACCATAGGATTCCTTGATTTGTCTCTCTGCCTGGTCTTCCATTTCTTAACTCCACTATAGATGAGTTTAATAATTAACTCAGATATACATGTAATACTTCCAGCTTCTTTTTGTCGCTCTTCTTGTCATTGTCTTACCACTCCGTGATATAACTCTGCTTTGAAGCAAACCAAAATGTAGTGTGAAAGACTAGGAAATGGTGGTTTGGTTATGCCCGAGCTAATATGGTCAAGTAGAAGCTTGCCTTCATGCAACAAGTTTTCACCATTGCTATGTTGGTTCCAGAGTCTTGAAGGAGTCAAGGGTAATAGCTCTTTTGAACAAAACTACTGCAGATCTACCATCTTGAGTAATTATTGGCCAAAATCATGGATGGATTTAACCCAGATCTCTTGACTGGGGGAGAATGTTTGAATCATTCAGCATTCCGTCCATCATTTGTTGCAGTTACACTTTTCGCCCTAAGTGGGACGGGTATGCCCAGACGTGGGCACCTTGCTCACTGTGCCACTGGATTCAAGCTAGTCTGGCTGATGAAGGGTGACAAACCCTGAAACAGGTCCCAGGATGCTTGTTTCCGGTCCAGGGAGGACCTGGCTTGGCAGTTTGGTCTGGACTGTTCCCATGAGGCACATGGTCAAGACTGATTTGCATATGGCTGGGTCCAAACTGGGGTGGCGTAGTGGGCAAAAGAACAATGGATTTAACCCAGATCTCTTGACTGGGGAGAATGTTTGAATCATTCAGCATTCTGTCTATCTTTTGTTGCAGTTACACTTTTCGCCCTAAGTGGGACGGGTATGCCCAGATCTGGGTCCATTGCTCACTGTGCCACTGGATTCAAGCTAGCCTGGCTGATGAAGGGTGACATACACCGAAACCGGTCCCAGGATGCTTGTTTCCAGTCCAGAGAGGACCTGGCTTGGCAGTTCGTTCTGGACTGTTCCCATGAGGCACAGGGCCAAGACTGATTTGCATATGGCTGGGTCCAAACTGGGGTGGCGTAGTGGGAAAAAGAATGATGGATTTAACCCAGATTTCTTGACTGGGGGAGAATGTTTGAATCATTCAGCATTCCGTCCATCATTTGTTGCAGTTACACTTTTTGCACTAAGTGGGACGAGTATGCCCAGACGTGGGTCCCTTGCTCACTGTGCCACTGGATTCAAGCTAGCCTGGCTGATGAAGGGTGACATACCCCGAAACCGGTCCCAGGATGCTTGCCTCCGGTCCAGGGAGGACCTGGCTTGGCAGTTCGGTCTGAACTGTTCCAATGAGGCACAGGCTCAAGACTGATTTGCATATGGCTGGGTCCAAACTGGGGTGGTGTAGTGGGCAAAAGAACGATGGATTTAACCCAGATCTCTTGACTGGGGGAGAATGTTTGAATCATTCAACGTTCCGTCCATCATTTGTTTCAGTTACACTTTTCTTCATTTAATGGCATTGGATGTTTGTGGCTTTCAGTTGATCAATAGTTTTCAGCACCACAACAACTTTTTGGAATCAGTGCATTTTATAAATTGCATTTCCATTACATTACATTAAAGGGGAGACTGGAGGAAATTACTACATTTACATTTTACATTTTTGTAAAAAAAGGACTGTTTGTCCTCAAAGAATCTCCCACTAAAGAGTTTTAATTTAATTGCACTTCCACCGTGTAGTGGGGATATGCCATCGACAATAAGCATCCGATCTGAGGATACACAGATGTCAAGTGTCTGTGATCCAGACAGACCTGAAAGGCGTGCCAAATTGAGGAATATTCCTCTAAATTTCCACCTTCTGTTCGGAGCCGACTTTGGTGAAAGTGGCACACATGTAACCCTAGTTATTCTTTGAGAGTAATGCAGAATAAGGATGGGGGTGGAGGATAAACGATAACAGATTAATAGACTGCAGTCAGCAGGGCCGGACTTGCCATAGTGGGCACTGGGCGTTTCCCCGGGAGACTGGAAAGATGGGGGCTGGTTTTTCAGCGGTGGGGGCCAGTTTTGTCACTGAGGGACGGTTTTGCAGAAGTGCTGCAATATCGGCTCCCAGTAACAAGAGCAGCAGTGCTTCACACTTGCCCCTCCCCCCCGCCGGGTAGGGGGGTTCGAAGCGGAGGGGGGGCAGGGCAAGTGTGAAGCATGGCTGCTTTTGTTACTAGGACTGGTCCAACAAAATTGCCAGGGCTGCTTTCGGTTCTCAGTCCGGCCCTGGCAGTCAGGCTGCATGTGAAGAAAAAAGGCATGTCACGGTTTCTCCTCCTCATCGACATGGAATGAGTGAAGATAGCAGAATTAGAGGAAGGGTTGGTTCTCCTCCATGTCCATGAGTAAGTCTAAGAGAATGGGCTGGTTCCTCCTAAGGCGAGTCTGTTAATGGGACAAAGCTATTCAGACGTGAGAGTCGGCAGATGCAATATGCAACTGTGATTGAGAACCTTGTCCTTACCAAGATTAATTCCGTCCGCAAAGGAAATAGGTGAATTATGCCAGGTCTTTCCATTAGAATGTGTGAATGTGAGTGAGGATGAAGACCCATAGCATTGGAAAATTCCCAGGTGAGACAAGGAGCAGAGTTTGTGGTAGCCCTTTGATTTGAAGCCATGGGTAAGTCAAATAGCAAAGGCAATTAGACAACCACCCCGCCCCTCAGTATTCTTGAATGTTATGTACAACCGGACTGATTACATTGACCCACTTCCACAGCAATACAGAGAACAGGAATTTGCCATAGGGGACTCCTCCGCTCAGCTGCCCATGTGGCCATGCTCCTGGGGCTGCCTTTAAACGACTGTGACAGACCTGAACTCAGTGCGTTTCTATTTCTCTTTTGAAACTGTGGGTTGTTTGTTGATTACTATATTGTCTTAGCGAAATAAAAATAAACAAAAGATGCAAAAGGGTAATTAGACAAGACACAGCCGCCCTCCAAAGAAAACGCTTGCTCTCAAAATGTTAGTTGATAAATGTAACACTGCATATATGTTTATGGTACAAAGAATGACATTAGCTCACAAAAAAGGATTCAAATTTGCAAATGGTTCTTTGGAATTGAAATATTTGAGTTATTTGCAAAGGTGTATGAATGAGCGAAAGAAATCAACCAACCTGCAGAAGTGGAGGTATTTAAAGAACTGTAGCAGCAAGCCTTTTGTGAAGGGAATGAGAGTGAGGTAAAACGAAAGGTTTGTAAGGTGTTGAAGAGTATGCAGAAGCAATAGAAACATTGGCGAAAGAATTTGCAAAAAAGACTACACTGTACCTCTCCATTGTATTTGCTTCAGCCCCGTCATAACCAGAGGATGATGAAGAATTTCGTGCGGAAGATTTCTTGAATGGTCACCCGCCTTCCCCTTATGTGCCCAGAAGCAGTGGCGGCTCCTCCGCAATGGTGGTGGAGCGTCGCCCAAATGGCTCAGAGTTAGTAGCTGAAAAATAAAACCATATTTTATTATCGGTTCATTTTTCAGCTGCTGGCTTAGCCAGCGTGTGTAGGGAGGGGCGGGCCATGCCATGGGAGGGAGGAGGAATGAAGTGGTATGTGCACTTCTAAGTGCGCATGTCTGTTTGGCCGGCCGTCTTAAGCCGGCCACACAGACATGTGCAGTTAGGTTTCTACAACCCAGCTGTATTGCACAGCTAGGTTGGAGAAACAGCACAGACTCCTTGTGCCTGAACGCGCGTTAAGCCCCACTCAGGCCAATCCCCGCGCTGCTCTCATGCTATTCGTAATAGCATGAGAGCAGCACGGGATTGCACAGGGAGTCTCTGATGCTCTCCCAGTGTCTGCTGGGACCAGGAAGCAGAGAAGCATTGAGGCGCCAGGTGGCCGGCAGCTTCAGGTAAGTGTTATTTTTTATTATTACTCCCCGCACTCCCCCTCTGTGCTCCTCTTCCGTGCTCCCCCGTGCCCCCTCCACCAGCCCCACCACTTTTTGTTTGTGTCAGCGGCCACTACCCAGAAGGCACATGAAAAGTTACCGAAGGAAAGGAGGAAAGAGTTTTACATCGGACAGCAAGCAGGACGGTGGGCATGGAATGGTATGAGCAAAAATGATTTGCTCTGACTGATACTACAAGCAAGTGGTCGAGCAATGGCAGAGTACCACCAGGTTTGTTAGAGTGGCAGGTAAAATGGGAGTGGATTTGCAGAAGAAAAGAATACATATGTCACATAAATTGTATTTGAATAAAGGAGAATTGAAGAAAGAAAGTTTGATGAAGTTGTGGCACTGGTTTGAGGATTTGTTTGAAACGATAAAGAAATAGGAGAATATCGAAGGATTGAAGAAACAATGGAGTAAAGAGGAATCTGAGGATCAAGTTGTAGCATCCAAGGATGAGAATGATGTCCAAAGTTATAACTGCTCACTAGGATGGAACCAGAATACCTGTCAAGGGAGGTTCTGAGACAAGATCGGCAACCTCTGCACATTCATGGGCCCTGCATAAGAGAGGATCTCTGGGCTTTCTCTAAGCACTTTCCAATTCTGCAGGGAGCTCCTAAGGACTGACTGATACACTGAAGTAGAGAGAATAATGAAATTGTCAAAATTGTTGTTGGTAGATTTGGATGCTTTGTCTTCCACTGCAGTACCAGAAGGATCTGTGGGCCACTTTTAAGGTTGCACAGAGATGGCGAGAGGCGGAGCCTCACATGCACTTACAACAAATGAGCCTTTGTCAGTGGTGATGGCTAAGTACAAGCAGGTAATCGGGTACATGAAGGAAGAACTACCTATACAACATGTAAATAGGTCCAAGATTATGCAGACCATGCAAGTAGTTATATAGAATATGCTACCCAACGCGAAATGCCGGTGCCAGTGTCAGCCTTTGTGTCTGAGCTGTGGCCAAATATTAGTATCCTGGTGCAACAGTCTGTGATGTGTTGGCAAACTAGGACAATTTAAGAAACGTTAGCAATGCATGCTATTGTAGTGAATTTCTTGATTGGTAATGAAAGAAAGACAAAGATAAACTGATAATAGTACACATTGAATTTTTTCAACAAGGCCCTCCGCCCGCCACCCCTGGCAGTAGGGGTACAAGGCTCGAGAGGTACTGGGAGGAGTGGTCGAGGAGAGAGAGGAAGGGGGTAGGGTAAAATGGGAAATCAACAAAATAGTTGGTTTAGGTGCAGGAAACTCAGACACTGGAAGAACGAGTGTCTCAAAGTAGGAAAGGAAGAGTTGTCAGGAGGACTATCGCATATTCAACTCGCTCCTTCTGGAAAGTTAACTGCCCTGACTCAAACTACTACTCTTGTCCCCTCAGTTGTGTTGCGACCTCAGTTCTGTCTGACAAATCTCCCCTGGCCATAATGCCTCCAAACCAACCAATGTCTGTATTGAGTGATGCATTTCCCCATTTTGCTGCAACTAAATGGGTTCTGTCAGGCCCTAGGTACAAACAATACGGCTGCCCAGGAGCGGTCGGTTGCTTGCAAGCTTCTATGCTTTCAGCTTATCAGGAAGGTCCTTACGTGCATGTAAATGAACATCTTGTGAATTTTCTTGTTGATACTGGAGCTGCTCAGGGGTTCTGTCCAAAAGGGCGACCGGCACAGTTGCACCATGAGGAGCTCCTCTTTGTCACCCCCTAATTACATAGCTTGACCATGTATGCTCCCTCTACCAGACGATCACAGGAACTGTAATGACTGTCAGCACACTGGCCCTATGGTAGGGTTGCATATCCCGGGGGACAGGGCCCCCCTCTGAGCTGCAAAGCAGCAGTGGAGCAGAATGGCCTGAGTGCAGCTGGCACGCGGCAGCCGCTGCACTTCAGAGGAGCGCAGGGAGCCGCGAAGGCAGAGATGGGGGCCGGCCCCTCCAACCTGCTGCTGAGTCGAGTGACCCTGGCTGCAGCAGCGGCAAAGGGGTACGTGGGGAAAGGCAGATGATTGGTGGCACCCGCCTGAGGAAGCCAAATTACCCTGAGGCAGCCTGTGCTCGGGGCCCCCCTCTCCACCCCGACCGATAAACAGGGGTCGCTGCCATGGCTCACCATCCAGGCCATAGAAGGACACCTCAGCACAGGACCTGCAAACTATGACTGTTTGGCAGAGGGCCTAGTGTTTTGCCTCCTGGATCAATGAAGGTCCTGGCCACTCAGGAGTGCTCAGTCCAGTTGGGTGGATGCTGGACAACACCCCAGGGGAGAGGGGCCTCAGGTATTAGGCGGTATCACTGAGGAGTCCCCCTCCATCAGAGCGACAGTATCTCTGTTGTGTTTCTGACCAGGAAAGGAGGTGCAGCCCACATGGAAACTGAACAACAACCTTCCATCATCCCCCTGTTCGACACTGTCACCGGCAGAGACTGGTTGCCAAAGGGCACAGACTGGAGGGTCCCCTTTTAGCTTCCATAGGGAGAGATGACACTCAATGTCGTTCTACACCCACCCCTTTGAGGCCTGAAATGAGGCCCAAAGGTCCCAAACCTGACCCCTCTCTGGGGCTCCAGGAAGCAAATGGCAGGCGTGAAAAGTTGACGCATACCCCTGTGCTATAGACACGTTGCAGGACCACACATCCAGGTTTGATACCCTCTTGCAGGAAGTGCGAGACTTGCAAGCGACCTTGGAGTGGTTAAATGCCCTGACCATCAATGTGGGTCTGCTTCGGGCAGACCATAGAATACTGAAGGACAGAGTGGACGCAACGGAATCAACTGTGTCTACACTCAGCCCCACTGTAAAAGAAATGAGCATCACAATACATGAATTGCAGGAGGAGGTAAGATTCCTGAGGTGAAAGGTGGACGATGCCAAAGGGTGCTCCTCCCACAACAATATACGGATTGTGGGCATTCTTGAGGGAGCAGAAGGCACCAGTATATACCTCTACTGGGAAGACTGGCTTGGTAATACAGTACTAGAGGGCAAATCCTCTACCTTATTCTCAGTCAAAGGTAACACAGGGTCACTGGCAGACCTCTGCTACCAGGTGCCCAACCCGTCCGGTGGTGGCCTGGCTGTTTAATTATGATAGAGACCCTAATCTGAAGGAGGCGAGTGCCAGGGGCCCCTGGAGAGTCAATAACAGCTGCATCACCATTTAGCTGACTACACTGCAGAAGTGAAAAGACAGAGTGAATCTTTTCTGGAAATCAAATCCCACCTCAGGCAATTGAGCCTTCGGTATGCTTTAATGTATCCGGTGAAGTTGAAAGTCATTGATGGGGGAACTACTGAGAGAGAGTAAAGATGGCCACCCAAGGAGAGGAGATCTCCTAGGACGCTCCAGGCTTGGGATAAACTTCGGTTTTAAATCCCTACCTAGCCTACCATTCCCTACCATCGCTTGTGGATTCAAACTTACTGACTAAGCTGCCACTTAGATTGCGTGCTCAGGGTTGGTCAGGAGATCTTTGTGCCCGTGATGAGTTGCAGAGCATTCATCGGGAGCCGTCGAGGCCCTGGGGCACAGTTGGGACCGGTTGGTGCAGAGGGAGCATTTCTAACGACCGGATCGCAGGTCGGTCCCGCTGCTGCCACACACCGCGACCACCTGTCTCAGCCGGGCCCCCTAGCTGCCGCACTGCTGTTCTTGGATGAGCGGCCGAGCAGCCACAGAGCGGGAGGGCTGTAAGGTCTTTTTGTGGAGTTCGTGTGCATAGTCCTGGGTCACCGGTCCTGCAGCCCGGCAGATGTTTGTTGCTGTCGGCGGGGTGATCGGACCCACTTTGGGAGCTGCTGACGGCTTGGTCGGACATCATGCATGGCCCCCTGTCCCCCTGCCGTGACGCTGGGGCCGCCTGCAGTGAGAGAGGCAGCCGGCCGCCATGCTACATTGGGACTGATCCTTACGAGCAGCCGCATTGCCGCTGCTGCGGGGGCATTTGTGGAGGGTGTTTGTTGGACCACGGTCGTGGGTCCTAGGGCCCGGCTGCTGTTTTTGTTCTCTAATCTGCATAGGTGACCAGACCCGCCTTTTGGGGCTGCTGCCGGCTTGCGGCTGGATCGGGCATCGTCTGATCTGACTAAGGAGCCTCGAGCTTGTCGACAATTAGTGTTCAGCAGAGAGGGGATGAGAGGGCCTTCCTGGAACTTACCTAGCACTAGGTGAGGGCCCTCCTGGAACTTACCTAGCACAAGGTGAGGCCTTCCTGGATCTACCTAGCCCAAGGTGGGGCCCCCTCACCCTTCTCCCTCCCTACTGGATGTTAAGCTTCCGATCACGCAATGTTCTTGTTCAGCCTGTTCCTCCATTTTGTACAGACCGCCCCTCAATAACTTCCCCCCCCTCATGGCAGCCTTCTTCCCTTCCTCTCTGCCACCACTCACCTCGCTGTCTCCTTCACCCTAGTCAGGTGACTCTGACTCATGTCTAAACCTTGAGGCCACAATAAGAACTGACGTTACCTAGTATGCTGGCTCTTTCTACATGAGCATGGAGCTACACTGCCTGTTTTGTTTCTGGTTGTAATGATGATGCTACTGCATTTTACTAGCTCCTTTCTACAGAATCATACTGTCTTTGCTCAATATTGCTATTTTTCAGACGAACTGAGTTTTGGTTCTTAGCTGAACATCCTAGCTTTTGCATCCTCATTGAATTATTTCCGTGAACCGCCCCTACTGATTAATTAGCCCTGTGTCTGACTGAGGGCCTATTACTTGCATACTGTGCTCGCAGTTGATGGACATATTGGTGACTTTCTCAAATAACTCTCATACACCTCAAACTGACCGCCTTGTTCTCTAGTTTTATCTCCGCTCTTTCAATCGTCCCCTACAGCCATCTTCTATGTCCTAACCACACCACTTCAAATTGCACTCCACTCTTTGTTACACCTTCACCACACCGGGTACTAGCCTTTAATGCGTTCCCGTACGTAGCACCATAAACTGTTAACCAGCCACAAAAATGTCGCTTACAATGTTCCCCCACAAACCTCTTGACACAACACTGGTTAGATATGGCCCTAACTCATGGACTATCGATTATCCTATTAATGTCTCCAAGAATGCGAAAAAGAATCTCAAACACAAACTACTGAAACAGCCCCCGGAAACTCTAATTGCTGATACCTACCATAATTTGACAAATGGCATCAAGAAAACAAATTTTGTCTTCTATTCCAAATGCCCGGCAAAATGGAAAAACATCTTCCTTATCCTCCTACAGGTGACCTAGACTATCAAGATATCATATGGAACAAAACTGACAAAGTCTCCCTCGTCATCTTTTAGCGGTGAAATTGATATATCCATTTTTAAGACAGGAAACATTCTTATACAAGTGACTGGCGCTCACCTCTCTTTTTTCAATCAACACTTTCTGTCATTTTTCAAACCTCTCACAATTCAGGGGGATCTGTCCCAAACACCTTTATCCCCCCGACCTCTGACACTCACCCTAGAACCTACCCGCCCTCTCCCCCCTCTAATTCACACTCCTGCTCTGAGTCACCCCCTGACTTGACTAGCAACCTTACCTCCCTCACCAACACACACAGCTCTCAACTGATCACCGGTGGGACTTCACCTGTGCCCACCCTAACCAGCAGTCTCTCGGTCTCAAATTGCAACGTTGGTCACCGTAAGCCTAGTTTCTCGAGCACCATCACTAGACCAGCTTCACCAGAACCCTCAGCCGACACACCCCTCCCTACCATTGCTGACCGTATTCAACCCCCTCGGATAGTCCACAAACCTAGTCCCAGTGATAAAGAGATCTCCCTTATCAAAACATGCTCTACTCCTCTCTACCTAGGACTGGAATCGCATCCTCCCTCTCGCAATGCTGGAATCTGCAATAACTCATTTACACAGATCTTGTCCCGAATCGAACAGAAACTTGACTCCCTGGTGAATGACATAGCACACCTAAGCCTTGACATCTCAAGACAGGCTAAGCTTTCCAGCTATCTCACCCCGAGAGTTATAAGTTACCTCCACACACAGGCTCTCCTACCACAGCATCTAAACACATCCCCTGGCCCTACACTCCCTTATGTCATCTATCCCACATACCCCATCGTGCCCTCCGCACCCTATCTGATCTTGAAACCGCTGCTCTCAGAGAATCCTACCTTACTAAGTCCCAGACTAGTTTTCGTAAACCCCTCTCCACAATCCCAGTAATTGTGAGCTCAAATAGAATCCCCATAACAATCAACGAGCCCAGACCGCCAGCTCAATTCACCACCATTCAAACACTACCTTCCTCTAAGAAAAAGCCCTGCCCTCTCTCTTGCATGCTCCTCAACTGTAGATCAGCAGCCAAACACACTACTGATATTGAGAAATCTATTCTCAGGTAAGAAATAGATATCGCTTTCCTCACGGAATCCTGGCTAAATGAACACGCCTCCCCTATACTTGACATGCTAACCTCTCCCGGGTACATCATCATTAGACAGGACAGACCTAAAAGATCTGGTGGAGGTCTAGCCATAATTCACAAAATAGGAATACAACTCTCCACACTAAGTAAGGCAGATTACTCATCCTTCGAATACCTTGGAACAGAATTTATAAGCAAAGGCTCCCCTCCTATCAAATTTCAGGCCATCTACCACCCTCCTGGTGATCGAGCCCTCTTCGCAGAAGAGTCATCTGACCTAATTACTCGGTTTTCCTTAACTGACACGAAGGATGTGTTCCTGAGCGATTTCAACATTCATTGGAACAACCCTGAAGACACCTCAGTCCGACTACTCACAAACCTTCTTGAAATTAACGACCTAAATCTACTCTGCAATAAACCAACACACATCAAAGGCTCCACTCTAGATGCGATTATCACTAAAAAGGACCTGATCTCCATCAGCTCCATCTCACCTATTGACTGGTCAGACCACCATCTAGGGCCAGATGTACGACCAACAAAATTGCGCCTCGCCTCGCCTCTTTTGCGAGGCGCAATTTGCTATTTACAACAGTGTGTTTAACACTGTTTGCGATTCCCAATGGGGTCACAAATTGCGAGGCTCATTAATATTAATGAGCCTCTCGCAATTTGCGAGCCCATTGGGAATGACAGACCCTCCCAGGTATGGTGGCCTGCTGGGCTCAGCAGACCACCATGTCTGGGACTGCTTTTAAATAAAGCATTTTTTTTTTTTAAATGCAGCCCGTTTTTCTTAAAGGAAACGGGATGCATTTTTTTTCAAAAAATGAAACGTTTTCGTTTCATTTTTTAAGGGCAGGTAGTGGTCCCTGGGACCACTGCCTGCCCTTAAAAAATATTTTTACCGCCAGTCACAAAGTGGAAGGGGTCCCCTGGGACCCCTTCCAAATTGCGACTGCATTACCGCCCTCTTGAAGAGGGTGGTAATTTGCAAGTGTTTTGCGACCGCAATTGCAGTCGCAAAACATTCATACATGGGTTAGAGAGTCGCTATTTGGAAGGGAACGCCCCTGCCAAATTGTGAGTCTCTAAACACTTTTTTGCGAGTCGCAAATTATTTGCGACTCGCAAAATAATGTAAGTACATGGCCCAGACTAAAATTGCATGCGCAAATGGGTCGCAAACCCGTTTGCGCATGCAATTTTACGTCGTACATCCGGCCCCTAATTCTTTTCAATATCAATATCCCAGTCAAACCCCTACTAGATATTACTAAGAAACCTAAGCAGTTAACCAGAAATATCAAACAAGCCCCAATTCTTGAACTTGAATCTAAGATTTGTGAACAACTACAACGTCCCCCCCTCTCGTACACTGCTGAAAACCTCACTACACACTACAACACATCGATTTTGGATGTTCTCGATCAAATGGCCCCGCCTAAACTAAAACAACTGAGATCAATAAAATCTAAATCATGGTTTAATTCTGATCTAAACAGCGTAAGAAGAATACTCAGACAAGCTGAAAGGACATAGAGACAAAACCTCTCGACAAAGCACCTAGCAATACTAAGAACTACTAGGCCCTCATACAAGAAACACATCTTTAGAGAAAAAGCCTCCTTCTTCCGCAACCACTTGGACCATACAAAGAATCAACCCGGGGAGCTCTTTAACATTGTCAAACGTCAAACCACGTCTTTACCCCCTCATGTTATAATCGTCACTAATGAACGTTGTGAAGAAATTGCTAGCTTTTTCTCTGACAAAGTCGCCAAAGTTGAGCAATCCTTCTTACAAGTCTCCACTCTTCCCTCCGTCCTCACCACCCGCATCAACCCACCTCCGCTCACGGCAGCTCCACTCCAGATCCCATTATTGACCAAACGACCCCTAAAGATACTAACGGCTAGCTCAGTCACTCCAAACTGAAAAATAACGCCGACTGGTCTGACTTCAAACTCTTGTCTGAAACAGAAGTCTTCAATATAATCACGAATTTAAAGCCATCATCTCACACCATGGACCCCCTCCCATCCACGATGGTAAAAAATCTCAAGCACATCATTGCCCCGTTCTGGACTCTAATCATCAACTCTTCTCTCACCATGGGCTGTGTACCGAACTCTCTCCAACTAGGACAAATCACACCCATTCCCAAAAATTCCAGGGCTGACCCTAATGATCTCAACAACCTCAGACCTATCTCCAACCTCCCGTTCCTAGCCAAAACGTTGGAAAAATGTGTCTTACAACAACTTAATCATCATATATGTAAATTCACCCTCCTTGACACCTTCCAATCCAGGTTCAGGAAAGGCTGTAGTACTGAAACTGCCATGCTCAATATATCTGATGACATCCACAGATCCTTAGACGAGAGAGACGCTTGCCTACTTATACTACTTGACCTATCTGCGGCTTTCAATACCGTTAATCATCCAGCCCTACTTGAATCACTGAAGTTTCGCTTTGGTATCAATGCCACCATCTTAAAATGGTTAACATCCTACCTACAACACCATTCACAACAAATCAAAATCAACTCATGTCTATCAAAACCCACATGGGTCACTCTTGGCGTGCCACAGGGCTCAATTCTCTCCCCCTCCCTTTTCAATCTCTTCATGGAACCCCTTACGGTCATCTTGAAGCAGGCAGGGATCAAATATCACCTTTATGAAGATGACACTCAACTTTACTACAAAATCAAATCACCCAGTGACATTCGACATCTCAACGCCACACTGAACAAGATACAGTTTTGTTTTTACTCTTATCACTTAAAGCTAAACCCCAACAAAACAGAAATAATTCTATTCTCCCCCAAAAGCAACCACCTACCAATCCACGAATGGCTCAGTGACCTGAATGCTTTAAATTGCTCTCTCATTCTATCCAACTCCGCAAAGTCCCTTGGCTTCTTCCTGGACAACAACATGTCAATGAAAGAGCACATCAAAAATTCGGCCAAAGGAGAGCTTTATGCACTAAAACATCTCAAGAAAATTAAACCATTCATTCCCTCAGATGATTTCAAGATTGTTATGCAATCTCTGGTCCTCTCCAAACTGGACTATGGAAATGCCATTCTCACTGGGACGCCAAAAACTCACTTCACTTCCCTTAGATCAGTTCTAAACATTGCAGCCTGGCTCATTACTGATGTCAAACGGTTTGAAAACATCACTCCTGCCCTCAAGAGCCTCAACTGGCTTCCCATCGAAGGAAGACGTACTTACAATACTGCCTGTGTCATCCCCAAAGCCCTTCACTCACATACACCCAACTACTTAGAAAATAAGCTTAAGAAAGCAGGGATTTATAGATCTTTGAGAAGCTCCAACACACTTTTGCTCCTACCTCCCAATCTAAAAAAAACATCTACCAAGTCTCCAGTTTTTTCTGGAAAAGCTCCGTGCATATGGTACTCTCTACCTAGCGATCTGCGATGCAACCCCTCCTTCCCTTGCCTCAAAAGAGACCTGAAACTCCTCCTCCTCCTCAACAAATACTTTAATTCTTAGTCTACTGATCTTGGTTATTATCTTGAGTACAGGACTAGACCCTCTGTCTTAGTCAGCTTTTTGTTTGTTTGCTTATGCTGTCTATTGATCCTCTCGAATTGTTCTCTTGTTTTGATTTTGTTACTGTGCTTTGATGTGTACTATTATCTATAGAGTAGAAGCTCTGTGGGCGATTGCAGGCGACTCTGTGGGGGATGGCCAAAGGACTACACTTCCCATCAGTCCAAGCGCCGGGTGGCGCTACAAAAAACCGATGCCGGCCCGTGGCGCAGTGTAGAAGCTCTGTGGGCGATTGCAAAGCGACTCTGTGGGGGCTGGCCAAAGGACTACACTTCCCATCAGTCCAAGCACCGGGAGGCGCTACAAAAGACCGACGCCGGCCCGTGGCGCGGTGTAGAAGCTCTGTGGGTGATTGCAGGCGACTCTGTGGGGGCTGGCCAAAGGACTACACTTCCCATCAGTCCAAGCGCCGGGAGGCGCTACAAAAGACCGACGCCGGCCCGTGGCGTGGTGTAGAAGCTCTGTGGGCGATTTCAGGCGACTCTGTGGGGGCTGGCCAAAGGACTACACTTCCCATCAGTCCAAGCGCCGGGAGGCGCTACAAAGACCGACGCCGGCCCGTGGCGCGTGTAGAAGCTCTGTGGGCGATTGCAGGCGACTCTGTGGGGGCTGGCCAAAGGACTACACTTCCCATCAGTCCAAGCGCCGGGAGGCGCTACAAAAGACCGACGCCGGCCGGTGGCGCGGTGTAGAAGCTCTGTGGGCGATTGCAGGCGACTCTGTGGGGGCTGGCCAAAGGACTACACTTCCCATCAGTCCAAGCGCCGGGAGGCGCTACAAAAGACCGACGCCGGCCCGTGGCTCGGTGTAGAAGCTCTGTGGGCGATTGCAGGCGATTCTGTGGGGGCTGGCCAAAGGACTACACTTCCCATCAGTCCAAGCGCCAGGAGGCGCTACAAAAGACCGACGCCAGCCCGTGGCGCGGGACGTGCCCGGGCAAAACCCGGACCAAGGGCGGGCCCGTCCACGCCCGTCGGAGCCCGGAGGAGGCTGGGCTGGGCCACCCCTCTAACTCTGAGGTAAGAATATGGGGAAAAGAAAAACACCATTGCGCGACCAAGGAGGGGATGCCGTAAATACTTTGGACTCTTTCCTCATGAAGGCAGCAGACGGCTTGTCAAAAGAAATTGAGAGAGCAGAGGAGAGACTCACAGGAGCTGAGATGGATCCCGTGTTGATAGCACCTCGTCACAACCTAGCTATAAATGATCAAGTGGGTGCAAATACAGTTCCTACTATGCAAGCGGGGTCCCCAGTACTGATTCCAGACTCCCACCCAAATGGTACAGTCTATTCAAACTCTACAGGTTCTCCTGTTGAACCCCCGGTGAAAAAAAAAGAGGAGGTAAATTACAATGTCAGCCAAATTTAACTATGACTGTAGGTAGGGGTAAGGGCCCATCTAAAAAGACTATTTTTGGCCCTGGAAAGCTTGGTAAGCCCCTGCAAGATCTTGAAACTACTCTGACCCGCCTGCTACAACCAGTCTTGAAGAGACTTGAATGTATTGAGGGACAGTTGGCAAAAATCATTGATAAAGGGGAAATTGTTTGTACTAATGCTAGTACTACTGTACAGAGGGTGAATTCAACATGTGTATGTGAATGTGGCAAACCTGTACCTAGTGAGGTGCAGTCAGTGGCTACCACTGAGTCTGACCGTCAACCAGTTACACTAACGTCCACTGCCCTAATTACCAAAAGTAGAATGGTAATGGACAGGGGGGGGGGTCAATATACCGACAATACATGTGATAGACGTGGGATGGGAGAACCCCTGGAAATGAGAAATGTAAACATTCGTCGACCTAACATAAATGTGCTACCGCCAGATAACACCCTCTCGTATCCCCCTATCAATTTGGCTAACATTGCTAATTCAGGTCACTGTGTAAACTATGGCAGTACATCGCTCCAAAATCAGCAAGGTATATACCCAGATAAGGCTACGGACAGTGGAATCTTGCCTCGAATTCAGACTCAGAGTTATACTGCTCAAGGGGAACTTCAGGGGGATCAGGGAGGATATCAACCACCCCATAAGTTTAATCTCCATCTCCCCCCAGCGTCATGCCCTTACGTAATGATCCTAGTAAACGTCCCACCTTTGAAAACTAACCAAACGGAAACCACCCAACAACTAATGAATAAAGCCATGTACTGGTTATCTACATTTGCTATGAATTCAGAATGTTTGAATATTGGCAATCAAATTAACATGGCTAGAAGAGTATCATGGGTGGGAAATACTCTAAAGTCAATCGAGGGAGATTGTGTAGTAATAAATTTTAAGAAACAGTACTACGTGAAATACCTCTTGGGTATGACTCCTAACTCTCCTGTGGCATCTACACAAATCTTTGCTGTACCTTTGGGCTTCTTTTACAGACCTCCGGGGTCAAATTTAATGATGACGACTAGGATGAACTATACCCCGGGGCCTGCTGTCCCCTCTTTCCCTATTTATGCTGCAGCACCCCCTCTTGTTAGAGAAGCAAATGCTTTAGATATACCTCTAACAAATAGATATGCGCCCTTGGAGGATTTAGAGGCATGCGATTGACATAGGGAAAATGGAGAGATTGTGTGCCCTACAATACATCAGGAGATAACCCGCACTAGAGTAGTTCACTTGCAGGCTAAAGAAAGGGATAATATGAAAGTATTGGTTTGGAATATAGTGGGGCTTAGATCTAAGAAGGATAACGAAGACTGGTTATCAATAATTAATGGGTATGACTTAGTGTGCCTCCAGGAAACATGGGAGGTGGGTACTGTGTTTTATGATGGGTTCCGTGCATTCCATACCCCCGCAATCCCGTCTCGGTCTGGAAGAGCGAGAGGCGGCATAATAACGCTGATAAAGAACACCTTAGCTATAAAAATAACTGATTTAAATGTGCTGTCACCGTATTATCACCTATTTGTTCTTAGTGGGGATCGTCAAGCAGATATTTTATTAGTAAATTTTTATAACAATTTCTTTGAAGGCAACATGGCAGATGTAATCCGTTCTCTTGAAAATGAAATAGAAAAAGCTACAGGAAGTCACCGCAAACATTTGCACATATTATGGGTGGGTGACTTTAATTGCCACAGCTGCCCAAAAATTCTAAGGCCAGTTTGTGGAATAGTAGATGAGGATGGGGTTATACCATATCATTTTATACATCATGAATATGGGGAGGAAATAAATAGACTTATGGTTACTAGGAATTTGGAGATTTGTAACCCTGCAGAGGAAGTAATTGGTACTCTGGTAAAAACTTTCGGGGATCCTAGTAATGGATCAACGCTTGACTACCTTGTAGTGGCAACTGCCTTCAAGAAATGTTTACGTCAGATAGGAACTTTTGTATCGAATTTTAGTGATCATGCCGCTCTGATTTTTACTTTGAAATGGAAGGACTGTTTCAGTAGCAAAATTAAAAAGGTGTGGCACCAAGTATAGCTAGAAAAAATGGTATAGTGCTTAAATGGGCAAAAATAAATAAAGCTACATTAATCCCTAAAGTAATCGGTCATACTCAGGAAGAAATTGATATATGCCTCGCTTTGCAAGGTGATCCACAAAGTATAGTAAAAGCTTTTGCTACTCTGTTGAATGTGGTGGAAGGTAACTTAAAATCTAACTTCAAGGCAAGTGTAGGAAAAGCTCCACGTTGGTTTGATAGGACCTGCACAAAAGCTCTGAGTAGACTTCTTAATGTATTAAAGGAAAAGCCAAGAAATATTGCTTTGGTGAGCCTCTTACGAGGCGAATACAAAAAATGTAGACAGGTGAGACTAGTGGCTCTAAAAGAAGAGGCATGGGAAAAACTACGGGCAGCTTCCTTTTTAAAAAGTTCTAAAGAGTTTTGGGGGATAGTTAACTCCCCGTTTCTGTGTGAAGACTCAGATCCCTCTATAAGTACGCATGTGGGAGAGGAAGCCTGGGTGGACCACTATACTGCAATATTTGGCTCGGTAAATCCGAATGATGATTATTCTATTAGCTCTAAAACAGATACACCGATCATTTTTACAATGACAGAGGTGGAAAAGGGATTAAAACAGTGTAGCAGTGCTAAGGCTCCGGGTCCCGATGGTGCTCCGATTGACTTTTTCTTTGAGCCATTGGGACTCTGGACTCCACTTTTAACTAATGTTTTTAATGCTATTGCAAAAGGCCCTATTCCGGTTTCGTGGAAAACTACGGTAATTATACCAATTTTTAAAAAAGGAGACAAAGCATTGCTGAAGAACTATCGACCGATTTCACTTATAGACGGCACCTGTAAACTAATGGGTCGTCTTGTTTTAAACAGAATTGAGGAATGGGCAGCTGGCAAAAATATTTTAATTTCTACCCAATATGGTTTTAAAAAAGGGATGGGGACATTAGACCAGTGTCTAAATCTAAACCTAATTGCGGCAAAATATACCTATGCGAAAGAGGGGAATATATTTATGGCATTTATGGATCTCTCCGCCGCGTTTGATTCAGTTTCACACGGGAAATTATGGTTTATTTTAAAAGAGATGGGCGTGGAGGAAATAATTATAACTTTTATTAGACAGCTATATTCTCAGTCCACAGCTTGAGTCAGATACGGATCCCAGGGAGAATGTACAAGGGCCTTCCCAATTCGCCGGGGGGTTAGGCAAGGCTGTGTTTTAGCCCCCCTTTTATTTTCTATGTATACTAACGGGGTAGAGTCAGCAGTAAATGTGGATGTTATCGATGTACCTAGGGTAAATAAGAAACAGCTTCCCATACTACTATACGCAGACGACGCCGTCTTGGTGGCAAGAACTGGCGTAGCCCTACAAAAACTAATAAATAATTATGTATCTTATATGGCGGGTTTAGACCTACAAGTAAATAAAACTAAAACATTTGTTCTAGTAGTGGGGAAGCAGCCAAGAAAATTACCAACTTTTTACATCGCTTCACGAAAAATTGAAATAACTAAAACTTTTTTATATCTGGGGGTACTTTTTAATAGTGAAGGGACTTGGAAGGACATGGTGGCGAACAGATGTAACGCCTTAGAAAAAAATGCCATGGCTATTCGATCTTTTGCAAAAAATTGGGCACTAAACCAGTAGAACCAATCAAAAAAATCTATGGCGCCAGAGCTGTTGCTTCTGCTACATATGGCGCAGGCATATGGGGTGTAGCTAATACTGACACACTACAAAAAAAGGAAGATATGTTTTTTAAAAAGTTATTTGCTATCCCCAAAGGGTGTTCCAATTATATTATGCACCAGGAATTACAAGTCCCTTTTATATCTGATTTGACATTTTTAGCCCCAGTTTTACTTTGGCATTCAATTTGGACGAGAGATACAGTGGGACTTACCCAAGGTATCATCCAAGATTGTATACTGCTTGATAAGGTAAACTGAGTCCCTTGGTTGTGTTACGTTAAAAACACATTGACGAAGTTGGGTTTAGAGACCCTGTATTTAGATCCATCTGCCTGCAGGGGTACACCCAAAAGTGTAATCAAAGCACGTGCTAAAGAACTTAGAGAAAAGGAAAGAGATAATTCAAATCGTGCTAAACCTACAGTGGTACTATATTTAACCCTACCGTGTATTTTAGGAGAAATGAATTCATACCTGACATCTGTAACAAATCCCCGACATAGATTTATATTGTTACGGTTCAGATTAAATTTTATCCCCTGTATGTTAGGTTATCCATCAGGGACCTACTCAGTAAATGAACTCCCAGTTTGTCCCTGTGACAATATATCTATACAATCTAACTTACATTTGTTATTTTTTTGCAAATTTTACTCATGTATTCGGAAAAAGTATATTCGTCCATAGCTGCTAAAATATAACTTTATCCAATGCCGTCCTGCCCTGTTTTTCCTCAAAATGCTCCCTAATCCATATGTCAACTACTGTGTAGCATCGTATTTATGTTCGGCTTTATCAAAAAGGAGGTTAGTGAGGCATTAGACTGTTCAAAAAAAAAAAAATTGCATTAATTAGCACTTTATAATAACTGTTTGAGAGGAGTCTAATTTGATAAGTATCCAAAATGTTTTTTATATTTCATATATTCGCCATTGCAATGTATTTTATCAATTTAATGGTATTGTTTACAAGGGGGACTGTTAGCACTTTAAGCACTATGCACTTTACGAGCTACTGATAACTCAGTCTGAATAACCCAACGAACGGTATTACTATTTTAAATGGTTCCTATCTGTTCTTTTTGTTTGTACACCTTCGTGATGTTTTAATTATACTGCTTGTGATGTATTTTTCTTACACTTTGAATAATGCATGATCTGTATACTTTTATGACCTTATCAATTAAGATCGAATAAAGTTATTAACCAACCAACCAACCTATAGAGTCTCGCTTCATATGTTATTACGTTCCTGATTTACTGTATTCGTTCACGATCATGTAAAGCGCTCTGATACCTTCGGGTCTAGCTAGCACTATATAAAACTGATAAATAAATAAATAATAAATAAACTACTAAATTCTTCATGACACCACATGAGTGGCTGGAGGTAAAGGAAATCCCTGTGGCTCCTGATGCAGCAACCAAGATGCCGGAGATCGTGAAGTCGCCCAACTAGAGAGCAAGGAGCCAGAGAGTGAGCGATAGCAGAGCTGAAACAGTGTAATGGCTCCACTGAAGACTTGAGATCTTCTCTATCTGATCCAACTGAAAGCTCAGATTATGACTTGTTAACCACCATAACATCAGACCTACATGTGGGTCCAGTTGTCACCCCAATGACCACTGATACACTTATATGAGAGCATCTGCTACCACAGGTTTGGATGGATAAGGGGACACAGATCATGGCAACCTCTGGGGAACCCTTCAACTTCAGTCATTCCTTGGTCGATCAAGAGGGTAGATTTGTGGTAGTTGAAGTGATATTGGATGGTGCTCCAATGTAGTTGGTGGCACTCTATGCCCCAAGCAGGAAATTAGCATCCTATTTAAATGAGATAACCCTTGCCTTGCTTCGGTTCATTGTTGCACCCTGCTTATGGGAAGGAGATTTCAATGGGGTACCTGGTACACTGCTAGATCACTCGCTTGTGACACATATGCAGCAGCGGCCTCTAAAGTCCTGCACCAGTGGGCCATACAAACTCAAATAGTGGAGCAGTGACAGGCCCATCACCCAGCCAATAGGACCTTCTCCTTCTACTCAGAACTAGATGCTCTGCATACTAGAATTGACCTATTCTACTGCAATTGGGAGGCAGGGCAGAGAGTGGTGGACACGGAATACCGGAGGCGCACATTGTCGGGCCATAATATCCTGAAATTTACACTCTCCTGGGGCCTTTTGCATCCGTGCATTCCCACATGGCGGTTGCATGTAGAGGTGCTGAGGGACCCAGGCTTCAGGGAAGAGGTGGGAAGTCGCATTGACCAGTACTGTGCTGAGAACAAGGGAACTGCCTCGGACCCTATAGTAGAATGGGACACCTTCAAAGTGGTCATTAGAGGCCTCTGCCTTGGGACTACATTTGGCATGAAACAAACACTGGTACTAGAGCTCTGTGCAGCCAAAAACGAGATCAGAAGTCTCAAATTGGGGGGGATACAAGACTCGGGCCTTCTGCAAAAATTGAGTGACTGTAGATGGGGATATAGGGAGCTACTAGAGAAACTAAGTCGCATTGACTATAAGCAGGGCCACTGGAATTATGTGATTATGTGGCCATGGCAATTTTTGCATAATTATAGACTTGCCACATTTGCCACATAATCCATCATCTGCCGCATAATCTGTGGGCCCTCTAAGGAGGGCCTCACAGGAACCTCTTGTTCCTCCTATGGTGAACACTTGCAAAAAAGCATAAGGGACACAAATCATTTGATAAATAGCACATATGGCAATGTACGTTCCCTCCCTAGACACACCACTGAAAAATGGGATCTTATAACTATGCATCAGCCAGATATATGTTTTCTTACTGAAACCTAGCTTCACCCAGCAGCTATTCCCTGTATCCCCATAGCCATTCCGGAAAGCTATAATTTTCTTAAACTTGTTACGGAGACAAAGTAGGGGGCAGAGTAGCTATTGCTTTCTGCAACCCTGTCAGAGTCACCCTAATTGACACACTTTGTGAGGAATGGATAGAGATCTGCATTTTTTATTTAGAAACTCGAACTGTTGATCTATGGAAAGTTGCTCGAATATATCCCCCCTCCCTAAAACAAGATTTGAGCCATAAGATAACGGAATTCCTTGCCCCTCGTCTGTCGCTTCCAAAAAAGTCCTAGTAGAAGACTTTAATTACTATGCAGAACTGAGCTCTGATCCCAAAACGCAATTATTTCTCTCCAACTTGGAGATGTTGGGAAAATCACTGGCCCCACTCATACTGCTGGGCACACGCTAGATCTTATATTCACAAACATCCACACTCTAGAGGTAAATGCCCCATCTCCCTTAACCTGGTCAGACCATTCCATGATAACCCTTCGGCTCCCAAGTGAAGGGAAACAGTTCTGCTGGAAGAATGACCCAGACAAAAAAATTAGTCCCTGGAAAAAAGTCTCAGACCCCTCTTTCTCATCAATTTTCCCCACCTTTAATATCTCCGACACTCCTGAAATCTCTAGTGCGCTCACAGCTTTCCAAGAATCATTTTCCCAGACCCTAGATCAAATTGCCCCTCCTAGATTTAGCCGCTGTAACCATGTGAGACGTCAGTCGCCTTGGTTCTCAAAAGAAATTAAATGAGAAAAAGGAAATTGGAAAGTAAGGTGGCGCGTCTCAAATTCCCTCCATGACAGAACCTCCCACAAATCAGCCTGAAATTCCTATCAGAAAAACTCAAAGCTGCCGGGAAACTACCCCTCATTAACAGAATTGACAACATAGGCAACTCATCTAAAGAACTATTTAAAGTTATGAATGAGTTTATGAAGCCCACTGCCTGCTTCTCACCAGTACAGGCCTCGCAGGAGCTCTGCAACATACACAAGAATCTTAACCTCTGTCCTCCCCTTTCTCTCTCCGCTGATTCCTTTGCTGTCATTACCTCCACCCCTCACCTCTTGTGTGTCCTGGAATACTTTGAGCCCATCACCTCGGAACTTGTGCTGAAAACTATGAGTAGAATCAAATCAGGACCCTGCTCCTCCTTATATCATGATGTCCCTAGCTAACACCTTGCTCCCAGATATTACAGGATTGTTCAATCTTTCTTTGAACACTGCAACTGTACCTCAGGCCTGGAAAACTGGACAGGTGTTGCCAATAATAAAAAAATCTATGTATATCCTCTAAAACCCGCTAATTACAGGCCCATTTCACTTCTCCCATATCTCAGCAAAAATCTAGAATGTCTAGTGAACCAACAGCTATTTAGACTCCGATTTCATTCTAGATATTTCGCAGTCCAGCTTCAGAGCCTCTCATAGTATAGAAACTGTTCTAATAGTGGTCTTAGTTGACATTCGACTCTCCCTTGATGATGGCTACCCAGCCATGCTAGTGCTACTTGATCTGTCTGCCGCCTTTTTCTCCATCTCACACTTGATCATGGTCCAGAGACTATCTAAGATTGGTGTCTCTGGCAAAACATTGGCATGGCTACATAGCTTCCTTAATGATCCTACTCAGATAGTAAACTTAAGACAATTTAAATAAAGTGTCATGTCGGTAGACCCTTCAGCCCCATGCTGTTTAATATATACATCGTCCCCTTGGCCAGAGTTGTAAGATCCTGCGGTCTGGAGATCATCTCATAAGCAGATGACACACAGCTGTACAAATCAATGGGTCTTAATCCTGAACTCACAAAAACGAAATTCGGAGAATGCATGAGAAAAATTGCCTCCTGGATGTCTCAAAATTGCCTGCAGATAAACAGCGGAAAAACCAAGATTTTACTGCTAGGCAATGCTTATTCCTACTGGACAGACGATTGGTAGCCGCCCGAACTGGGTCCCCCCCTGCAAAAAGGTTGTAAAAAACCTAGCATCCTGATAGATGATAACCTCTCGATGAAAGAGCAGGTTGAGTTTCAGAACCATGCAAATGCTCAGGAAGGCATTTCAATGGCTACCTCCCCACACTAGGAAAACTCTCATGCAGGCCTTGGTAGTCAGCCGCTTGGATTACGCAAACTCCATTTTGGTTGGAGCAAATTAAACCCTCTTATCAAAGCTTCGGGTAGTCCAGAATACAGCAGCACGCCTTCTTTGTAAACTGCATCCCCACACTCCAGAGCCCACCCTCAAATCCCTGCACTGGCTCCGAATCAGGAAGAGCAACATCTTCAAGTTATTATGTTTGATACATGAACCCTATCAGGGAAATACCCTCCCTACCTCCAAAACAAAATTCACCCTTATCATCCTATAAGAAACTTGAGGTCCAAAGACAAGCACCTGCTCTGCCCCCCCGTATTCATACAGTCAAACACGGCAGCCGCTCTTTCTCCTACCTTGGTCCCGATCACTGGAACAAACTTCCCCAGCACATTTGCGACTGTTTTGAATTAGCCCACTTCAAAAACCTTTTTAAAACTTGGCTATTTTAACCTCCTGTTTCCCTTCTTTTCATCATACCTGGATTGTGCTGCACACCGATAAACCCCTATGGGGTGATTTGCTGTACTATATAAAGTCCATATAACATAACATAACATAACATATTTTAAGAAAAAGTAAAATTTGTTTGTATCTTAAACGGTTCAAAGGTTACTAAAAATGCAGTGATACTTGTTGCAGCATGGTGGAAGGCCATTTTCAAAACTTGACTGGTCAGCTTTCTGTTGCTTATTGCTATATTTGGGTGTCAAACTGAGACTAATGAGGTGCAACTAATGCCCAGTATTGCCAAGTTTAAAAATGATAAAATAATGAAGTAATACTATTACAAAATGTGCTGCATTATGCCGCATAATTTGCCTTTTCTCGCTGCATAATTTACTCAACCCTGCCATATAATTTGGCCCTCTCTTGCCGCATAATTCCAGTGGCCCTGACTATAAGAAATTTATAGAACAGCAACAAGGGGAGGGCGACAAAGCTGGCAGGCTGTTGGCTTTGCTGCTCCGATTGGAGAAAATCACATTCCCTATTGAGGCCATACGCACCAGACAGGGTGGGATGGACAACAACCAAGAGGAGATTAAATCTACATTTAAAGAATACTACAGCACTTTGTATTCTGCGGCAGAGAGGCATAAAGAACCTCATGGGGGACTATCTTGACAAACGTACGTTATCTAGGCTTAGCGAAATTCAGGGATTCAATCTTAAGGCACCAATCTCCCTAGAGAAAGAGGAAATTAAACAGGCACGCTAACAACTGGCCAGTGGTAAGACACAGGGAATTGATGACTTGTCAGTTGAATTTTACTCTACATATACCACACAACTGGCTGTGTGTTTTCTCTCAGTACTGGAGTCATCGAAACTTAAAGGACTATTACCCTCCTCTATGAGAGAGGCATTAAGAGTAGTTCTCCCTAAACTGGAGAGAGATCCCCTGGAGGTCGGATCCAACCGCCCATTATTCCTACTTAATCATGACTGCAAGATACAGGGAAAGGTAACTGGTGAATTATTTATTACCGCTCATACACCTTTTGGTGCATAATGATCAGAATGGTTTTATAACTGGTTGCATCACATTTCTTAAACTACGATGGCTTTTTATGGTCATGGGTTGGGCCAAAGCAGAGAATCAAGATCATTGGGTGGCCTCCTTGGATATAGAGAAGGCCTTCGATAATACCCAAAATTGGCCTGACTTGATGGAGGTCCTCCACCGGATTGGAATAGGACCGGCATTTCTGGGTTGGATGCACCTTCTTTAAATGCAATTGGCGATACGCATCTGCATGGGGAAAGTGATCTCTGACAGCTTTCCCAATGCAAGGGTACACAGAAAAGGGTGTCCACTATGGTCACTTGTTTGTACTTTGGCCATAGAACCCTTGGTGTGTATGCTAAGAGCCGAGGCCCCAGGCATGGGTTTGAATATCGCAAACCAGTGGCATATCATATCACTATATGCTGATGATTCCCTAGTATATCTCCGATATGACCTCTGTATCCTGCAACTACTAATGCCTTTACTAAACTAATTTGGGAAAGTGTCTGGCCTGCATTTGAACTGGGGAAAATCATGCCTCTTCCCACTCCTACTGCTAACGGAGTGATGCAGGAGGTCGTTGCCAGAGGCTGAGATGCAATTGTGGTTTGACACCTTTGTCACGTCAGGACGAAACCCACACGAAATGAATGAAATCTTGAAGGAGCGAGATGAGTCTTCAGTAGCCAACTTTCTGTGTCTCCTAAGACCTGCTACAACCAACAGGATTATGTTTCTCTCTAAGTCACATCAGCCCTCATGTGGAAAGGGGAACTGGAGAGGAAAAAAGACACATGTGAAAAATCCAAATCCGTGCAGAGGGTCCAGGAATCTCCCTTTCCAATGGTACCCTTCCCTAGTGGATCCCTGCTTGAGGATTGCCGAACGAGGGCAATCCTTAAGCAGGAATCCACCCACTAGACACCAGGAAAGGAGGAGCAGCCTCTTGGGCAAGGGCTTTTGCTCCCCGCTTTAAATTATTGCCATATTCAGTCTTTCTGCCTCCCACGGAGGCTGAAAGCCCACTATGAAACAGGGATTTATTTTATATATATATATCTAGGGATGGAGGCTGCCCTGAATGGGCATTCCCCCACCCCTCCCAAGAATTGCCACAGACTTTCTGCCCTCCCTGTGGCGCAGATGGGAGCAATAGCCCCCGTTCTGCCACCTGCAGGGGCAGAAAGCCCACTAGGCACCAGGATGTATTTTTTTTGTGATGCGTAGGGATGGGGCTGTTCAAAATGAGCATGACAATGCCCCCACCCCTAGACACAAATGGCAACAGTGTTTCTGTCACCCCTGTCGGGCTTATGGGGGCAGTAGCCCCCGATCTCCAGCCCGGGGAGCAGAAAGCCCACAGGAACCAAGGATTCATTTTTTATATATATTTAGGGGTGGGGGCATCCCTGAATGGGTATGCCAATGCCCCCACCCCTTCCCAAAAATAGTTACACTCTTTATGCCCCCCTAGGGGGCAGGTGGTGGCAAAATCCCCCGATGGGCCCCCCTGTGGGGCAGAAAGCCCACTCAGCACCAAGGAGTATTTTTTTTTTAGGCAGAGTAGGGGTGGGGGCTGCTCAGAATGGGCATACCAATGCCCCCAACCCCCACAAAAACAAACGGGCACACTCTTTCTGCCCCCCAGGGGGGGCATATGCAGGCAATAGTCCCCGATCTGTTCCCTCGGGGGCAGAAAGTCCATTAGGCACCAGGGATTATATTTTTCATAGTGTACGGGTGGGGGCTGCCCAGAATGGGCATGCCAATGCCCCCAATCCCCCAAAAAGAAATGGGCAGAAAGCCCACTAGGCACCAGGGATATGTTTATAGGCATGTCAGGGAGTGGTCTCATAGGCAAGGGTCACTGTCCTTTTTTTTGGGTACACAATTTGTCCATTTCTGCCCCTTGGAGGCAGATCAGCAATATTTTTAGGCTTATCTGCCTCCAAGGGGTAAAGAAAACCGCTAGACACTAGGGAAAGTTTCTGTGCATCAGTGAACTGGAGTTCGGCTGACGGTCTCCATGTACTGGGGTTTGGCTGGCTGTGTGTGTGAACAAGCACTGAGCTGGCAGTGTGTATAGACTGTTGATTGGCTAGCAGTCTGTGTGGATGGCGCTTGGCTGGTGGTGTGCATGGATTGTCGCTTGGCTGGTGGTGTGCATGGACTGTCGCTTGGCTGGTGATGTGCACAGATGGCGCTTGGCTGGTGGTGTGCGTGGATGGCACTTGGCTCGTGATGTGCATGGATGGGGCTTGGCAGGCAGTGTGCTGGTGGTTTGCGTGGATGATGCTTAGCTGGCAGTGTGTGTGGACTGTCGCTTGGCTGGTGTTGTGCTGATGGTGTGCGTGGATGGCACTTGCTAGCAGTGTGTGTGGATAGTGCTTGGCTAGCGGTGTGGCTAGCATGGATCCTCCAGCATTTTCTTACCCAGAATCCCCTTGCAAACCTCAAATTTAGCTAAACAGTCACACTTTCCTCACATTTGTATATGGAAAGGTTGTGGGATCACCAAGCTGGCACAAATAACCCACCACTCAGTGCTCCCCTCAGTCTCCCGATGAAAATGATAACTCACTTGTGTGGGTACCCAAAACAGAGTCAGCCTAAAAACATATAAAATGAAAACTGAAGGGGAACCAAAGTGGGTCCAGAAGGTAAGTTGTTTTTCCAAGTTTTTAGGCTGACTCTGCTTTGGGCACCCACACAAGTGAGGTATCATTTTCATCGGGAGACTGAGGCGTGGTGATCTCACAACTTTCCCACACAGAAATGTGAGGAAAATGTGATGTTTTAGCTAAGTTTGAGGTTTGTAGGGGATTATGGGTAAGAAAATGTTGGGGGATCCACGCAAGCCACACCTTCCTGGTCTCTCCCAGTAGTATCTCGGTTTGGTAGGTTTCCCTAGATGGCCCCTGAGCTTGGGGCCAAAAGTACAGGTGCCCCCCCCCCCTTTCTGTCACATTAAAACCTGTTTTACAAGGGGGCACTTCCGCTTTTGGTCCCAAACTCAATTGCCATCTAGGGAAGGCCAGACATTTCTGAAAACTAGACACCTGGGGGAGTCCAGGGAGGTGTGGCTTGTGTGGATCCCTCAATGTTTTTTACCCAGAATCCCCTGCAAACCTCAAATTTAGCTAAAGAAAATAAAATGTTCCTCAAATTTCTGTTTGTCAAAGTTGTGGGATCACCGGGCCAGTGCCTATTTCCTACCACCCAGCGTTCCTCCAGGTCTTCCAATAAAAATGCTCCAACACTTGTGTGGGTGGGATAAGTGCCTGCACCAGGGAAGGGCCCAAAACAGATTGTGGAAGCATCAAAATTATTGATCACAAAACAACCTGGTTTTCCAAGGGGGTCACCTGCGTTTTTGGCCCCAGGCTCTGCGGTTGTTATGAACCCCAATGTACCCCAATATAATCAATCACTCAAGGGTTTATTAAGTGAAGCTACTCACCCGAGAGGGTCTCAAGGCGCCAGGGGGGTGCAGGTCCCAGATATTCAGGGCGATCCGTCGCAGAGCCAGGTCTTGAGGTCCTTCGTGAACTTGGAGAGTGTTGGCATCTGTCTGAGGTCGAGTGGGAGTGTGTCCATGCCTCGGCCGCTAGGTAGGAGAAGGAGCGACCTCCTGTTCTGGTCTTCTTAATGCGGGGCACTGCTGCCAGGGAGAGCTGGGCTGAGCGGAGGGGTCTTTGGGGTGCGTGGAAAGAAAGGCAGTAGTTCAAGTATGCAGGTCCGGTGTTGTGGAGGGCTTTGTGGGCGTGGGTGAGAAGCTTGAAGGTGATTCTCTTCTCGATGGGGAGCCAGTGTAGTGTCCGCAGGTGTTGGGTGATGTGGCAGTGGCGTGGTAGGTTGAGGACTAGTCTGGCGGAGGCGTTCTGGACATTCTGGAGTCTGCAGGTGAGGTTCTTGTTGAATCCGGCGTAGAGAGGATTACCGTAGAGGAGTCTGCTGCTGATGAGGGTGTGGGTGACGGTTTTTCTGTGTTCGAGGGGGATCCATCTGAAGGTCTTTCATAGGAGTCAGAGGGTGTGGAAGCAGGAGGATGAGACAGCGTTGATTTGGCGGTCCATTTTGAGTTTGGAGTCCAGGATGATTCTGAGGTCGCGTGTGTGGTCTGTGGGGAGGTGGGTTTCTGAGGGTGGGGGGCCACCAGGTGTCCTTCCAGGCCTCGGGGTGTGGGCCCAGGATGAGTACTTCGGTTTTGTCCATGTTGAGTTGTAGGCAGATGTTCTACATCCACTTGGCGACTGCTTCCATTCCCTCTTGAAAGGTGTGTTTGGAGACGTTGGGTTCGTGGGATAGGGAGAGGATGAGTTAGGTGTCATCTGTGTAGGATACAATGTTGAGTCTGTAGAATCTGGCGATGGGGGCGAGCAGGGGCATGTAGACGTTGAACAGGGTGGGGCTGATGAAGGAACCCTGGGGTACTCTGCCGGTGGTCGGTGTGGAATCTGAGAGGAAGGGTGGGAGTCTGACCCGCTGCGTTCTGCCGGAGAGGAATGAGCAGATCCAGTCGAGGGCCTTGTTCCGAATCCCTGTGTCGTGGAGTCTGCGGGATAGGGTGCGGTGAGAGACTGTGTCGAAGGCTGCGGAGAGGTCCAGAAGGATGAGGGCCACAGTCTCCCCTCTGTCGAGGAGGGAGCAGATTTTGTCTGTTGCAGCAAGGAGGGCGGTTTTGGTCCTGTGGTTTTTCCTGAAGCCAGATTGGGAGGTGTTGAGGATGTTGTTTTCTTCAATGAAGGATGTGAGCTGGCTGTTGACGTCTTTTCGATGACTTTCGCCAGAAACGGGAGTAGAGAGATGGGTCTGAAGTTTTTGAGGTCAGTGGATCCACCGAGGGTTTTTTCAGGAGAGGGTTGATCTCGGCGTGTTTCCAGTTGTCGGGGTAGGAGGCGGTCTCGAAGGAGCGGTTGAAGATTCGGCGAAGCTCAGGGCGATGATGTTGGTGGCTCTGTGGTAGTTGTGATGGGGGCAGGGGTCCGTGGGGGCCCCGGAGTGGATTGACTTCATGGTCTTAAGGGTGTCACCTGGGGTGAGAGCGGCCCAGCTGTCTAGTGTAGGCGGCGTGGTGTCGAGAGTGGGAGGTATAGGTTCCACATGTAGGTTGTCGTCGTCGAATTTGTCGTATATGGTCTTGATTTTGTGGTGGAAGAAGGAGCTGAGTTTGTTGAAGAGGTCGTGGGAGGGGGGGATGTCTGTAGTCTCACTGTTGGGTTGGGTGAATTCTTTGATAATACTGAATAGTTCCTTGCTGTTGTGTGCATGGGTGGAGATTCTGTCCTGGAGTGCTTTCTTTCTTGCGTTTCTGATGAGCTTGTGGTGAGCGGTGGTGGCTGCTTTCAAGTTGTCATGGTCTGCTGTTGTTTTGGAGTTCCTCCAGATCTTTTTGAAGCGTCTGCGGGTTCGTTAGGATTCGCGGAGTTCGGTGGAGAACCAGCTGGCTCGCTTCGCGTGTGTGCTGGTGGTTTCCTTGAGCGGGGCGATGGTGTTGGCGCAGTCGGTGATCCAATTGTGCAGGGTTCAGGCTGCGCTGGTTGGGTCTTCGTCCCTGGTGCTTGGAGTGGGGCTGCTGAGTGAGGCGGTGAGCTGCTCATCAGAGATCTTGTTCCAGTTCCTGCATGGGAGCTGGTGTGGTGGAGGTTTGCGGGGGATGGTTGTTTTGAAGGTGAAGTGGATGCAGCGATGGTCCGTCCATGGGAGTTCGGAGGTGTGGCCGTAGGTGATGTGTTCTGCTGAGTGCATGTGTTCTGGTACGATCTGTTTGAGTCCAATGTTGAGGAGGTCATCCAGGATGGAGGAGGAGTTGGGGTCTTGAAGTTTGTCAAGGAGGAAGTTGAGGTCTCCCAGCAAGGTGTAGTCGGTGGAGGTGATGTCTTGCGGGGTGATGTTGTTGGTGATAGAGTCGGTAAAAGGTGCACGGAGTCCAGGGGGTCTGTAGACGAGGGTGTCCTGGAGGGTGGTGGTCGGATTGGTCTGTATCTTGAAGTGGAGGTGTTCCATCAGGTCTGTGGGCCCGTCGGTGTGGGTCCTCAGTTGGAGGTTCGATTTGTGGGCGATGCCGATGCCTCCTCCGGGGCGGTCCTTCCGGGTGATCTTGTATCCTTCTGGTCCAGAGGCGGCATTCATCCAGGTTTCCTGAAGAAGGCGACATCAGAGTGGTGCTGTCGAGGAGGTCCCAGATTTCTGCTGCGCGTCTGTGGAGGGAGCGGACATTGAGGAGGATGCATTTCAGGCTTTGGGGTGCAGCGGTGTTGTGGTGGGAGGGTCGTGGTGGTTCCTGGTTCTCGGTGAGGGCGAAGGAGTGGCTGCAGCGGCAGCAAGTAAAGGGTCCGTGGGTGTCGATTGGTGAGGACCACTTGCAGTTGTTGTCCTGGCCTGTGTTGAGTGCGTGTAGGGCTGAGGAGCTGAGGAGCTGTAGCGCTGGTGGGTCCGAGGTCCGGGGTTCCTGGCACTGGTAGCGGTCAGGTCGCGGATGGGTGCAGACGTGCTTGCCTTTGGCGCACCATCGGTGCACCAGCCATGCACACGCTGCGCACAGCCACGCAGCGACTGCCATTAAGTAGGGATCGGGGAAGGGCTGGTAAGCTGGGAGGTGAGAGCGGGAAAACGTGGGGGGAGGGGCTGTGGGGGCAGCAGCGGCAGGAATTCGATCGAAGAGCGGGAAGGAGAAATAAAGGAAAAAGGAATAGGGAGAAAAAAAGAGGAAAAAGGAAAAGGAATAAGCAACAATAGAGGAAAAAGGAATAATCAACAACAGAAGAAAACTAAAAGGCACAGCGGAGGAATGCATGAGAGCATGGGGGAGGGCAGGGCCTGAGCAGGAGGCGGCAGGCCTCAAACACCGACCTGAGCAGCACTGGGGGCAGTCACTCTCTGGTGGAGCTGCGCGAGGGGAGAGAGCAGTATTCTGGTCAGGAGGCCTAGGTAGTTGCACAACCTTTTACCTACATTTGTCCTACCTTGCTCTACATAACGGTTCTGGCACCGAGCTTTCACCTAGTTAGGTGCTGAATAAATGTCATGTGGTTTTCTCCGAAAACTAGCCTCATTTATTATGCATGAGGAGTCTTAGTATCACAGCAAGATTACCATCTTTCGCATAATAACTCTGTTAAAGGGTCACCGCTATTGTCATCCTCGGCCGACATGCCCTCAGTACCATGACACATCTAGGTAGAACCCCTGAGGGTACCTTTTGGGTATATATGTACCACATCTTCGCTGGGCAAACCAGAGGAGAACAAGCTTCCATGCTGACACGAGACGCTGAAGTCCCTGCACGCAGACACTCCAGCACGCAGTGGTCTGACATCTCTCTTGGGGTGTCCAACTCAAGACCAAGATGGGGTCCTTCATTCTCTCACATCAGGTAATGGGGTTGGCTCTTTCCTATGGTTTTTAATCCTGGCACAGGCTATACACCTACATACATGCTAGGTACACTTAGGTACATCTAGTTAGGGTTTGCATCGTGGGAGTACTCATGATTACTGCCATGTATCTATATGCCTGCATATATTCATTGATTTAGCACCATGGTAGAATTCTACATTTGATTTACTCTGTTGGTGCATGTAATCGTATATATCTGTTTCTATCTCATGGTTGTTGCAGCACACGTATTTTATACTAGATTGACCCTGGTTCAAGAAATGCTTATTGAAAACGTCCCCATCATTCATTCTGTAGTGGCACTGTGAGCTAGCTGGTCTACAGACTAACATATCCTTTGGGAGTGTCTGGAATCAGTCTGCACACCAATCTCATAGTTTATGTTGTCTAAACACGCACATCCCATATAGATTTATAGGAACTACATGACATGGCCAACTAGGGAATCCTCCCAAACCCAGACATTTCTGAAAACTAGACACTCGGAGGAGTGGGAGGTGTGGCTTGCGTGGATCCCCCAATGTTTTTCTACCCAGAATCCCCTGCAAAACCTCAACTTTAGTTAAATAGATCATATTTTCCTCAAATTTCTGTGTGAGAAAGTTGTGGGATCACTGGGCCTGGCACAAATATCCTACCACCCAGCATTCCCCCAGGTATCCCGCTAAAAATGCAACCTCACTTCTGTGCATGGGCCAAATGCCTGCCACAGGGAAGGGCACAAAACATATTGTGGAGGCATCAAAATTATCGATCACAAAACAACCTGCTTTTACAAGGGGGCCACCTGCATTTTTGGTCCTGGGCTTGGCGACTATCTGGGGAAAGCTACCAAACCCGGCGATTTCTGAAAACTAGTCACCCTGGGAAGTCCAGGGAGGTGTGGCTTGCATGTATCCCCAACATTTTCTTACCCAGAATCACCTGCAAACCGCAAATGTAGCTAAAAAAATCACGTTTTCCTCACTTTTCTGTGTGGGAAAGTTGTGGGATCACCGGGTCGGCACAAGTTTCCTACCATACTCACCAAAAGAGCCCACGGGTCCTACTGGTAAATGACCTGGGTGCGTGGAATGTGCTTACCATGCTTGAGGGGGGGATCCCTTTTAAAGGACGGTTCCCCTCACACACCAAAGGTGTCATGCTTCATCATAGGGGTTAGCATAATCAATCTCATGTCCAAATTCGGCTTTAACCCTCTCAGCCGTCCAGTTAGACTACGTTTCCCCACATCCTAACTGTTACTTGGAAATCGAGTCCTGCCGGACTACACTTCCCAGCTTCCCTTGCTTCCACCCCGGAAGTAGTTCACGGGAGCCCCTACTTAATCCGGTCGCGCTCCACACGTCCTCCCCCTGTCTGTGGACGTACGCTGAGGTTCACCCTGACCGCGCATCAAACGGTTTAGCAGCCAGATTCACCCCCGGTACTGAACGGCTCGTCATTACGAGCGCACTTTCCACTGCGTGCATTGCTGCTCGACCCACTTGTACAATGGCCCTTTTATGCATCCGGCTCCTCCAGCACAGACAGTGCCGACTACCAACAGGTTCCGGTCCCTGTACGCTCGCACAGCGCAGGACTCCCGCTCTCTCTCCGCGCACTTGCAGGCATCTTTTCACCTGTATTGCCATAGGCGCGTTGCCGCCCTCACTGCACATCAAAGGCTGCAGTTATCTTTTGGCCAGTGTGCCAAGTGCAGTGGTTTCAGTATATACCCCCCCTACTCACACATGCCTCCTGGTGTGCAGCCCCCACCGTCAGCCTTTGCCTTCCTTTAGTCTGCCTCAATATGGGATCCCCGATGAGGCTGTGCCCTCTCCCACAGAGTAGGCACCACCATCCTCGGCCTGCTCCAGGTTAGAGATGAGCTCCCTTGCATGTCCACACTCCACCCTCTCTTTGCCATTAGGTGGTCAAAACCGACCTGATTGGCCCTTTTCAACTCAGTAATTATACTGTTCCACATGTCATTATACCAATATCAAGTGCACTTACCCCCATTGGAGGTATACCTTCAGTACAAGCCTATCCATTGGCACTGACACTGCATCGCGGAGCAGTTGTCCATCAACCCCCCCATTTCTCTTTTTTCTTTTTCTTCTCTCTGCTCTCCCCCTCCCCTCCCCCCTTCCCCTCTTTTCCAGCCACTGGCATGTCAGCTCACACTTTGCCTTCTTTGTTCATACTTTGGTTGAACATAATCTGTAGTATGTGTAACCACACTATCCTTTTTTCTTCGCTTGACCCTAACGCCACCACTTTATCCATTAGGACGGTCGGCGTATGTACCTTTGGCTCATAGCCCAGGACAGATGCAGTATATTCCCTGACTGTTGTAGGTGAGTCCCGCATTGACATCCACTCACTAATATTTTGGGATGTTTTGATTGTTCTATCTGATTGTTTTAATTAAAGCAATATCAAGGTATGTCTAGTGTGTTATGGTCTTACCATGTGCTATATGCTTGTGATTAAATTATTACAGGTATGGAACACAATTTGTTTATTTCACCACAGGTTCCACCGATGAATCTACCGAACAACAGGACAACTGGTGTAGTATCACATACCAGTGCCCTTTGTTTTCTATTTCACTTTTGTTGTTTCACACACTCACTATCTCTGCAGTAGCTTTACATTGATCCTGATGAAGGACACACCACTTTTATAGGTCCACAGGCCGAAACATGTCGATCGTTTTCGTATGCAGCTGTCTCTAATGTCGGCAGCTACATTACAAGCTATTTGTTTTTAATCCTGGCACAGGGTAGTAGAATAAAGTTTGTCTTAACTAACCTTGTAGGCAGTTTTAACCACCATTCACTCAGCACTGCACCTTATCTTAAACACACCAAGCTGACGTAGGGTTTTAGGACCATCCTCTCATAAAAAAACATCCCTGAGCTCCTCCCTCGTAGCGAGGGGGTTGTATCCCGCGTCACAACTAGATTCTTGACGCGAGGAGGCACCCCTATGATGAAGCATGACACCTTTGGTGTGTGAGGGGAACCGTCCTTCAAAAGGGATCCCCCCTCAAGCATGGTATGCACATTTCACGCACCCAGGACATTTACCAGTAGGACCCGTGGGCTCTTTTTGTGAGTATGATTGTGATAGTGGGGAGACAGCCCACGCAGGTCCTTTAAATCTCCTCGTAGCCCCCTTGTGTGTAGACAAATTTCCTACCACCAACATCTCCCCTCTCCTGATAAAAATGCTACCTTACTTATGTGGGTGGGCCAAATGCCCATGACAGGAAAGGGCCCAAAACATATTGTGGAGGCATCAAAATGATCGATCACAAAGTAACCTGGTTTTGCAAGGGGGTCGCCTGGGTTTTTGGTCCCGGGCTCGGTGGCCATCTAGGGAAACCTACCAAACCCAGACATTTCTGAAAACTAGACACCCGGGGGAGTCCAGGGAGATGTAGCTTGCATGGATCCCCAATGTTTTCTTACCCAGAATCCCCTGAAAACCTAAAATTTAGCTAATACAATCACATTTTCCTCACATTTCTGTGTGGGATCACTGCGCCAGGACAAATTTCCTACCACCCAGCGTTCCTCTCTATCTCCCAAGTAAAAGGATACCTCACTTGTGTGGGTGGGTCAAGAGCCTGTGACAGGGAAGGGCCAAAAATGTGCAGGCACTTGGCCCACCCACACAAGTGAGGTACCATTTTTATCGGGAGACATGAGGAACGCTGCGTGGTAAGAAATTTGCCCAGTGATCCAGTAGCGGTCCGTGGTAGGAGTGCCGGCCGTGCGGTGACGTGGGGTGGGGGAGGGGCAAGGTGGGGGGTAGTAAACCACGGATTACGGCCGAATACAGGTAAGTAAACATTTAAATAAATAAAACGAATTTCGTTGTGAGCGCTGCATCGCCAAATGCGATGCAGTGCGCGCAACGAAATTCGTTTTATTTATTTAAATGTTTACTTACCTGTATTCGGCCGTAATCCATGGTTTACTACCCCCCACCCTGCCCCTCCCCCACCCCACATCACCGCCCGGCACTCCTACCATGGACCGCTACTGCAGTGATCCCATAACGTTTCCACACAGAAATGTGAGGAAAATGTGATTTTTTTTTTTGCAAAAATGTCTGGGTTTGGTAGATTTGCAAGGGATTCTGGGTAACAGTACCTGGTGAGAGCCACACAAGTCACCCCCTCCTGGATTCCCCTGATTGCCTAGTTTTCAAAAATGTACAGGTTTGCTAGGTTTCCCTAGGAGCCGGCTGAGCTAGGGCCCAAAATCCACAGCTAGGCACATTGCTAAAATAGGGTCCGTTTTCAGTGGAAAAATGTGATGCGGTCACGTTACTTTTTGGGCCGTTTCCTGTCGTGGGCTCTAGGCCTACCTACACAAGTAAGGTCCCATTTTTATCAGAAGACTTAGAGGAACGCAGAATCACAGAACAAGTGTTGTTACCCATTGTCTTTCTATGCATTTCTGCCTTCCAAATATGACAGTGTGAAAAAAGAAATAATTTTAAAAAATGCCCTCTAATTCACACAAATTCAAAGAGATGTGAAAATAATCACTATACTCCATATCTTGTTCCCATTTGAGAAATATATAGGTTTCCTTGATACCTATTTTTCACTCTTTATATTTTACCAAATGAATTGCTGAAAAACCATTGCAAGGTGCAGCTCAGTTATTGGATCTGGGTACCTCGGGTTCTTGGTGAACCA
Organism: Calotriton arnoldi; assembly: GCA_963921515.1. Classification (NCBI taxonomy): domain Eukaryota; kingdom Metazoa; phylum Chordata; class Amphibia; order Caudata; family Salamandridae; genus Calotriton; species Calotriton arnoldi. The sequence goes on from CAWUFW010011062.1 coordinate 599,201, forward strand.
ACAAGCCTTATATATCCCCAGAACCGGAAGGGTCCAGCGGACGTAACAGTATATTGCTTTAAAAAATCTGCCATAGTTAGAAGAAGTTACAGGTGAAAACATTTCACAAATGGCTGTTTTTTTCAACTCAGTATTTTGTTATTTCAAATGTTACTTTCTATAGGAAAACCTTGAAGGATCTACACAAATCAACCCTTGCAAAATTTAGACTTTTGTCTACTTTTCGGAAATGTATATCTTTCTGGAATTCATTATTAGTTTTACACCCATTTCTACCTTTAACTGGAAGGAGGTTGAAAGCACAGAAAATTGGAAAAATAGGCTTCGTCCCAGTAAAATGCCAAAACTGTGTAAAAAATGTTGATTTTCTGAAAGCTGTGAAGATGGTGAAGATGGTGATTTTAACACCATAACCCCTTCATTGATACATTTGCAGGGACATTTTCTTCAGCAGCACATTTTTCCTAGAAAAACTAAACAAAAGTTACCTGTATTTTAGCTAATTTCTCAGTCCCTTCCAGGGGGATCCACAAACACTGTACCTTTAAAATCCTCAGGATACTGGAAAAAAGGGCGCAAATTTGGCGTGGATACCTTAAGTGAACAAAACGTTAAGGGTGCCTAAGCACAAACTACCCCAAATAACCAATAAAAAGGCTTAGTGCAGAGGTGACAAAGGCCTAGCAGCGAAGTGGTTAAGGATGCTGGTGTCTAATTTCAGAGTAACTGGGTTAACACTTTACAAACTTTAGATGGTCCCACATATTTGGGCTGCAATTTATGTTTACTCTTCAAACACAAATATTTAGTAGACAGCCACATTGAGTCTTCAATATTCTAAACTTTTATAGGGGTTCTGTTTTTATCAGCATCTCTTTTATATCTATCATAGCATGGTGTAGGTTTTCTTATGCCTTTTAATATAACTTACTTAAATGATCATGGAATTCATGAGCTGCTGGAACAGTCTGAGGTACATGTATTTCACAGTCCAAAAGTTTTAGGTAAAAACCATAGGCCCGATTCACAAAGGTAAACTTAGACATTTGGTCAAAATTTAGACCAAACGTCTAAGTTTACGAGTTTGGAAATTCACAAAGGGTATTTACGAGTACTATCTTTATGTCCGCACTCGGGCAGATCTCCGAGTGCGGAACCCCAGATATTCAAACTCCTCTACATAGAAATTAAACTTCTCTAACTTTTAACATGATCTACATGGTCTTCCTTAGTCCTAGAGAAGATCAGAATATCATCAATATACACTACTGCACAGATGTCAATGAAGTTGCGTAATACCTCATTGATAAAAAACTGAAAAGCTGCAGCGGCATTACAGAGACCAAACTGCATCACAAAATAACCAAATGAACCAACCCTAGTACGGAGAGCAGTCTTCCATTCATCCACCTCTTTAACTCGTACAAAATGATAAACTACTCTAAGATCACGCTTGGTGAACACAGTGGCATTTTTGACTTGGTTCAATAAGGATGGAATAAGAGGTAGAGGGTATCTGTTTTTAATTTTCACGCAAGTGAGAGCTCTATAATTAATTAAGGTTTGTAGCTCTCCCCCTTCTGTGGGACAAAAAAACAGAGGAGAAGAAACTGGGGGACAAGAGGGACGAATAAACCGGATCTCTAGAAGTTCATCTAGATCCTTTCGTAGATATTCATTTTCTTTTTCGGTTAGAGCATAGATTCTACTGCAAGGCAATTGAGTACCTGGTTATAAATCTATTCTACAATCATAGGGTCTATGTGGGGGGTAACACATTGGCCTTTTTCTTGTCAAACATATCTAAAAAACCTTGATATTTTTTGGGAACCATTGCACTCAATTCCCCTAAAGCACCTATGGATTGTTCTGCAAGCCCAGTAAATGCTCTAATGCAATGTTGTTGACAATAGGAAGAGGGGATGGTAAGAGAACCATTAACCCAATCTATACTAGGGTTGTGTTGGTACAGCCACGTTACTCTTAGAATTATCTGAAATTGTGTTATGATATCAAAGTTTATCAACTCATAATTTCCATTTTCCATGAAGAGTCTTATTAGGGCTGTACAAAATTTCACAGGGCAAGACAATATTTTCCTTTCCTCAATTGTACGAACACTCCACGATGAATCTAGATATAATAGGAATACCCAATCTACGAACAAATTCTGTCTCCACAAAATTGCCTGTGGCTCCAGAGTCTACAAAAATGTTAATGAAGCCTTGGAATTGGGTTCCCATTCTAAACTCACTGGAATGTGAACATGCTTAATGGGATATTTCCCGTTGGTGTTGCCTAAATCAAACACCTTCGTATCAGCAGAACCTGGCAATTTGGTCTCCTAAATTACCGGTTTATGCATTTCCCGATGACTTGGGAGGAGAGAAAGGTGTCTTAACTCCCTCTTTGGGTTCTTAGGACAATTTTTTAAGAAGTGGCCTGCTTTTTCACAATATAGGCATGATCTCTAGTCCCTTCGCCGTTGCTGTTCTTCAGAGGAAAGAGAGCCACGAAGACATCCTATCTACATTGGTTCGGACTCATCTATTTTATTTTTGGTTCGATTCTCCCTAGGGACTATTAGTCTTGGTTCACTTCTTCCCTTATCTTACTTTCTTTTGCCTAATCTATGATCTAATCGCACCACCAAATCAATTAATTCATCACAATCCTCAGGTGGTTCCACCACCTCCTGAGCTAATAAATCCTTTAAATCATCTTTAAAGCCTCTTGAAAAAAAAGAGAGATTACTTTTTTCCTTAGGCCAACCCGACTCCGCTTTCAACCTATTGAAGGTGGTTAAGTAAGTAATTAGGTCTTTATTATCTTGTTTCAAGTTTAATAATTCTGTGTCTATTGACTGCATAAAAGTGTGTCTGTTGAATAACTTTCTTATTTCCACTTTAAACTCATCATAATTATATAACATTGGATCTTTTTTCTTCACGAGAGTCATAGACCACGGGGCTGTGGTTCCCCCCAGATTCAAAAGCACAAACACCACCTTTGATTGATCATTGGGGAAACAAATAGATTTGCACATAAAGTGCAACTGGCACTGGTTAAGAAATGTATCAAATTTAGATGGCTTCCCAAAGAAACACTCAGGTGGCACAAACGGAACACTTTGAAAGGTGACTACTTGCACTACCGGACTCACTGATACATCCCGACCAGAAGCTCCCTTTTCTAATTCTGACACTTGCAACTAGGTCTAAACAAACGTCGGAGGCTTTAATAACAGTTTTTTTGTTGTTGTCCCTTTTCAGAAGTCAATATTTTAGGTTGTGCACCTGGATCAACCATACCCCATTATAATTCATCTAATCACTGGGTTAATTTCTGAGTTTCACTTTGAGATAGTTGAATTGCCTGTCTCAAGTCCCGAATCTCATTTTGTAAAGCCACAAGTACTGCAATGACATCACACAGTGAGTGGTTCTGGTACTCCATCTTGCCCGGACAAGAATAGTATTCAGCGGCCTGCACTTCTTTCACGTCAGGATACAACCCACAACAATTGAATGGTCACATTGAAATCTTGTGGGAGCGAGATGAGTCTTCAGAGCCAACTTCCTGTGTCTCCCAAGCCCCGCTACAACCGAGAGGATTATGTCTCTCTCTAAGTCACAAGAGCCCTCAGGGGGAAAGGGGAATTGGCGACGAGAAAAGACACATATCAAGAATCCAGGTCCATGCAGAAGGTTCAGGAATCCTGAAGAGATTCACAACCTCCTAAGCATCAGTAATCTGAAAGAATGCAAAGTCAATACTATTATTCTTCCCAGTTATATGTGTAATCAGTTGTCAAATGATTCATACATCATTATGAACACTTACCCAAAATTCCCTCATTCCCCACTGACACCACAGAGCAGCCAATAAGTATTATGTCCAGAGCATTCAAGGAAGGGGACCCTAAGGAACAATAGTTAAGTTTAGTACTAATATATATATAGAGTCATTTACTGGCATTAGCGGATGCCAAAGTAATAAATAAACACACATGTAGTCAGACAGAGTGAGTAATACAGACCCGCAATGGTACGAAATAGCCATGCAGTTGAGGCATTTTTGGACACAGGAAGTAACATGTATTAAAATTAGAACTGTGAGTCCCATAATGCATCAGAAATGTAACAGAGTATGACAGTATCTAAAGTAACAGTGAAAAAGGACTTTCTGACGGTGACAAAGACCTGTGTGTCGGAAAGCATTGGTTGGAGCCTAACATGGGTGCTGGATTCATTAAAATAATCGTTCAAAAGACCTCCCTGGAGTTCAGCATTTTTTCCTTCTTGTATGTATAATTAATGGGGAGTTGCGGTCTTACTCCCAGATGCTGCACCAGCAGACAGAGTGCACCGGCATTCTGACCGCTTTGTGCATATATCTATATATATATATATATATATATGAATTTCTTTTTTAGGAATAGACCGGACACAGAACAACAGGAAAAGACCGCATCAACAAAAAGGAAAAATCCATCCAGAAAACGCAAGAACCGAAGAGGAGGGAATGGAATTAAGGTCGGGAATGAAAACCAAAGAGAGACACAAAGGCAAATAGAGTGTGACCCTACCACCGTTATAAATTTAACCAACATGGTGCTATCAGAGGAAGAAAGCAATAATTTAGCATTGGGACACTATTTTTGCAGGAAAACGAACTTTGATTATTGTCAGACACGAGTAGATCTCTTCAAATTTGTAAGAAAATTAAAATTATGCAAATACTTTTCACAAAAAAATCAAACAGGAAACCGACATGAATTGGTACAAGATAATTTGAATCTAGAAGTGGGAGATTTACAAGGATTGCAAGAAATTCGTGAATTGGAACTAGAATGTGAAGGAGAAGAACCAAGTACGATGCTAGGTCACACATTTGAATTTCTGGGAATTGATACATGGAAAGGGGTAAAAACATCGTTTAAACCAGTATCTACTTTTATACATAATGCCCCAAGAGACCTCATTGACTCATTCTCTGAAGCCGTGATCAAAGACCTGAAGGATCTAGCTTTGCTATCAAACAGGAATTTTGGCAATGAGAATAACACACAAGATCGGAAATACATCAAAGTTATCAATAAAATAAAAGATGATAAGAATATAGTGGTCCGCGAATCGGACAAGGGAGGAAATGTGGTCCTCTGGCCACTATCTATGTATAATGGGGAGGCAAGACTTCAACTCAGTGATAATAGTTGCTATAGAAAGATCCCACATAGCAACTTGTTGGAAATCAAGAACAAATTGCACAAAGAGTTGGCACGTTGGAGAGGTTTAGGGTTGTTATCTCAAGAAGAATACCAATACTTAAGAGTAGAAAATCCTGTAACACCCATTCTATACTTAATCCCCAAAGTGCATAAAGACAAATTGAGACCGCCAGGAAGACCTATCATTTCCGCCATTGGAAGTCTATTTGAGACAATCTCAACTTATCTAGACGATTTTTTGAAAGAATTTGTGATGGAACTCCCAGCGTATATACAAGCCACGCGAGATTTTTTGAATAAAATAGAAACAGTAATTTGGAAGGATACTTACCTGTTGGTCACATTAGATGCCACATCTTTATATACTAGTATTGAACATGAGACAGGATTAAATGCAATGCAACATTTTCTGAACAAACGCCATATCTCATACCATCAGCACTCTAGGATGCTAATAGAAATGGGTAGAATGTGTTTAGAGAACAACTGTTTTTTATTTGGAAATGATACGTATAAACAGATTCGTGGTACGGCGATGGGCACCTGCTTCGCCCCCAGCTATGCTAATTTGCATATGGGCTGGTGGGAGGAGCAGGTACTCGAGTCAACCATGTGAAGGAATGGAATGAAAATGTGATTTTTGGAAAAGATTTATAGATGACCTGTTTTTAATCTGGGAAGGATCTGTTGAATCTGTTAAAGAGTTTATTGCACAATTGAATAATAACTCAATACATTTAAAACTCACAGACACAATAGACAGAACACAAGTAACATTCCTAGACCTTGAGATTTATGTAAAAAATAATACACTTCACACTCGTACGTTTAGGAAAGTCACAGCGGGAAATTCCATCCTCCATGCGAACAGTTTCCACCCCACTAAATTGAAAATGAGCATACCATATGCCGAACACTTAAGAATGAAAAGGAATTGTAGTGAGAAGGAGGCATTATTGGAAGCTCAGAACAGTTTGACAAAAAGATTTAAGGCCAGGGGTTATAGAGATCAGGTCCTGAGCCAGGCATTGCAAAAAGTCAGTGGCATTGAAAGGGAAACTTTACTAAAAAGTAAAGAAAAGAATGAAAAAGATGAAACCAAAAAGCAGGACAAAGCAGAAATCAGGTTGATCACAGGGTACAGTGCCTACCACACAAAAGTGAGAGATTGTGTGAGTAGGCACTGGCATTTAATAAAAAGTGATCCAGTCATGGGTGCAGTTGTAAAACGGAGACCCCAAGTTACGTTTAAAAGAGCAAAATCTATGAGACAAGAACTAGTGGACAGCAGCGCAAAACTAATAAAATCCGAAAATTGGCTTAAGGCGAATCCGGGATTTTATAAATGTTTGAAGTGCAAAGCATGTACAATTGCACTAAATACCAAACAAGTACCATCCCCATTAATGTCAAAGCCCTGGAAGATAAAAAAATTTAAATTGCCGTAGTGACTATGTGGTATACGTTTTAAAATGTTCTTGTCTGAAGATGTATGTGGGAAGTACTATTCATATGGCCCATGTCCGCATTTTACAGCACATGCGAGCAATAAAAAACAATGATAAAACATATCCGGTGGTACGCCACATTAATGAAACCCATAAAGGCAACCTAAAGGATCTAAATTATTTTGTGATAGATCAGGTGCCTAAAATGAGAAGGGGTGGGAACAGAGAAAGAAAATTGAGGCAGCTAGAGTCCAAATACATAGTTCTTTTTAACACTAGAATTCCGTTTGGCATGAATACTGATGAAGATCTGTATGTACATCTTAGCCATTAGTTGTATCCATATTAGGGCTGATTTTTAATTGACTTCTTAAATAAGTTCCCGAAGAAAATAAGAATTAGAACATTAGATTAATGAATTTACTGTGTTTAATTATGAAGTGACCGTGTAGCATATAGTTATCAATATGAAGTAATATTGTCACCAAGGCTAAATATTTTGGAACTTTAAGGTAATCTGTACATGCACTATGACACATTCTAAACACTATAGGATATTATAGAATCTTAGAGAGGTTTTTAATGAATAATGAATTATGTGATAAAAAAGGTCAATATGCACTTGCATTTTATTACAAAATTGCACTATGTGGTAATATAATGTACTGTATTTGCTATATTTGCACAAATGCTTTATTGCACATTGCGTGATTTGCACAATGCATTATTGCACACTGCACTAGCACTTTCAGAAATTGATTTTATGTACATATATTTATTTATTTATTTACACCTCTCTATTCATCTGATAATGATTTTTAGTGTGTTTTAGAATCAAATATTGTCTAATTTTAACTTGTTGCATGTAATTTGAATAGCTCGTTAGCTTTAATAAATGTGGGAAACTTAGATGATATCAGTATAAGGAATGAAAATATATATAATGACGTTTTATAATAATGTTCATTTGAGAAATAATATTTGAATAATGTTTCCTAAAATATTTGATAAGATGTAAGAAAAATAATGATATGCTAAGAAATTATTATCTTCATCAATGAACTAGGTTTTAACAAGGTAAAAATGTGCGTATGTAATTCTCTTTCGATATGCTGTGTGGTGGAGTCTGTTTTCCATTGTTATGGTTGCAGCAACCCACGTGATCGGGAACTGTTATGTTTTAACTAAGCGAAAATGGAAACAGCGTTATTGGTGAGAGCAAGCCTGCTGACGCAGGCGAAACGCGTTACCAAATCAAGAAATAGAAATAAAGAGAATCTCTTCTTTATTAAACTGATGTCCCGTGTTGGTGTCCAGGTACCGGATGGGAACTGGAGTTGCTGTTCATATATAGATATATATAGATATATATATAAATATTAACCAATCAAATGCAAAACATCAAATAAATTACCAAATTAATTAAATATAAAAAAGACATTTAATAAAAAAAAATGGAAAATTATATTAATAAATATATATATATATGTATATATATATATTCGAACCAATTCTGAACTCCATACAGATCAGACACCGACACAGGGGAATCATTGCTATTCCATCCTTCTATTTATTTCGAAATTTCCGCTATGACGCGTTTCGGCATACCTGCCTTGTTCACATTGGCAGTCGTCAAAAAACAGAATGCTTTATTTAAACAGAGTACTGCGGTCACATGACCCAGTCATTGAATAGCTATGGAAGACAGACTCACATTGCTGCTTTAAATTAGAAATATATACTTTCTCCTTACCAATGTTTTTCAATTGTTTTTTTTAAACAAACATAACCACAATTGCATCATTGTCATTAGTACAAAAATTATTATTATAATAGCAACATCATATCTGTTGATTAAATACTTTAGACAATAACGTCTCAATGTAATGCTCATTTCTCATTACAAGATGAGGCACTATTATTCAGAACAAGTGCTCTACAGCTCTCCACTTGTTTATAAATTCTCACAAGAGGTGCCTGCTAACTTAGCAACCTTTACAATAAATTACATATCATCATTTTATACATTAAAGTCATATCAGTAAAAAAATCATGATGTTTAAAAATATGATGTTAAAAAATCAATATATATACATTAGTAAAAGAGTTAAAAAATGTATTTTACTTTTTCAGCAGCATCAAAAAATAAAGTGCAAGTGCAAGTTTCATTAGTCAATTTTTCATCAGAATTCCTTTTCATTCTACTGATTAAGAGGTGTTCTGAAAATATCTTCTTTTCACTTTCCACCATTTCATCCACCAATATAAACCAAAATCATATCTCATTTAAATATACAAGTAACCTCTTTCATAATGCAAATCTATTGCAGAACTTGAAAAGATAGATTAATTAAATTTAATTAAAGTGCAAGTGCTTTACAGTACTTAGATAATAATCTTCTCTACCCTCATTGTGCAAAATTTGCTTTTGAAAGTGCAAGTGCATTTATTTAAAAATTTTCATTGGTTCTTGGTGGATTATTCATGATGGTTCTTAAATTCAACTTTAAAATACCTCATCTGTTAAAGTTTAAAATTTATAATCCCATTTAATTACTTGATCTTACCAATCTGTCTTCCATTCTCTGTTCTATATTAAAAATTATTTTAAAAACAATCTTACTGCAATGGATAACTCTTTTATGACAAATGGACATGCAGATCCTCTTCAGCATTTAATCCATATGGATTTTTTGAATTAAACAGCATTATGTATTTTGATTCAAGCTGGCGGAGTTTACCTTCTCTATTTCCACCTCTTTTCATTTTTTGTACTTGATCAATAGCAAAATACAATAAATCATTGATATTCCCTTTGTGCACCTCATTAATGTGGCGGGCTACCACATAACTTTTATCATTATTCTTCACTGCCCTAAGATGCTGCAGAATACGCACGTGTACCATATGAATTGTGCTACCAACATAAACTTTAGGGCAAGTACATTGAATAATATATACCACATAATCACTTTTACAGTTTAGTGAACACCTTATTTTCCATGGGTTGCTCATCAATGGAGTTATAACTTGTTTTTCGTTTTTTCCAAACCTGCATGCTTTACATTTAAAACATTTGCGAAAGCCAGGACTGGCCTTTAGCCATCCTCCCCCTCTTACTTTTTCTGGGTTAGTATTGAATAAGTCATTTTTCATAGATTTTGCTTTATTAAAAGTCACCATGGGTCTACGTGGTATCTTCCCCTGTAATATGGGGTCTTGTTTCACTAGATACCAATGCCTACACAGGCTATCTCTCACTTTAGCCTGGTAGGCATTGTATCCAGTGATCATCCTAATCTGATTTTCAGTATTCTTCTTCTTTTCCTTTTTCTCTATGTCAGATTTCAATAATGTATCCCTTTCTATCTTATCAACTTTGTTTTTAGCCTGCTTCAATACATTATGTTTGTACCCTCTTTGCAAAAACCTCTCAGTTAGGGCATCTTGTGCTTCATTTAAGGCAGTATCTTCACTACAGTTTGCTTCATTCTTAAATGCTCCGCATATGGGATACTTAATTTCAACCGTGAAGGGTGAAAACTCTGAGCATGCAAAATTGTATTCCCAGCTGTGGGTTTCCTATATGTGCGAGTATGAATCATTCCTTGTTTCACATAAACCTCAAGATCCAAATATGTAACACTAGACTTGCTAATGTGTTCAGTAAATTTCAAATTTAGATCATTGTCATTTATATCTTGTATGAACCCTTCTGCCAATTCTTTTGATCCATCCCATAGAATGAAAAGATCGTCTATGAAACGAATCCACATAACTATGTGATCGTCCCATATCTTGCTGTATTTGGTTTTGAGCACCTGCTCCTCCCACCAGCCCATATGCAAATTAGCATAGCTGGGGGCGAAGCAGATGCCCATCGCCGTACCTTGTAACTGCCTGCATGTATCTCCTCCAAACATGAAGTGACTATTTGTCAGGCACAATCTACACATCTCAACTAACATGTTTGTATTTTGATATAAATTGATAGGTCTTTTATTTAGAAAGTGACGTATCGCTCGCAGGCCGTCTTCATGAGCTATGCTAGTATAGAGACTAACAACGTCCAAAGTAATCAAAAGGTATGTTTCTTTCCAGCCCATTGTATTAACCTTATTCAAGAAGTCTCTTGTATATATGCAGGTAATGCTTGTACATATATTTGTAAGAATGAATCAAGGTATCTCGAGGTTGGCTCAAATAAACTACCAATGGCAGAAATTATCGGCCAACCAGGTGGTTTTTCTTTATTCTTATGAATTTTAGGGATCAGATATAGGATTGGTAATACTGGATTTTCTACATTTAAAAACAAATATTCTGCTTGTGTGAGTAAACCTAATCCTCGCCATCTTACTAGATCTTTTGAGTATTTTTGTTTAACCTCAAATAGGTTACTTTGTGGGACCTTAAGATAGCATTTTTTGTCCTTCAATTGAGAATTTGCTTCAATATTATATGCTTCTAATGACCAAAGGACAAGGTTCCCACCTTTATCGGCCTGTCTAACCACTATATCTTGTCTGTCTTTTATTTTGGTAACTACCGCTTGATATTCTTTTTCAAACTGGCTTTCATTTTTTAAAAAGTCTCTACTTGACTTTAAAGATAACTCTTTTAAATCTTTAATAACTAGATCTGAGAATATGTCTAATGCATCTCTGGGTGTATTGGGCGTAAATGTAGATTTGGGTCTAAATGGCGTTTTAGTACTATCATATACATCTAAACACAATGAATCTGTCATTTGACTCACAGTTTCCACGCCTTGCAATCCCTCACCCTCCCGATGCAATTGATGCAAATCAAGTAATAATCCCATATCACCAACCTCAAGATTATCTACTCCTTCTCTTTCTTCTGGCATTCTTTCTACATTGCTTTTATTGTGAAAGAATTTTTTGAGCTTCAATTTTCGTATAAAATTAAAAAAGTCAATGCGCGTTTGAGCATAATTGAAATTAGTGCGCTTACAAAATGAGAGCCCCAACGATAGGATCTGTGTCTCTTTATCCGTTAAAATCAAATTTGTCAAGTTCACTACTGTCACTGTTGCTTCTTCCACCCTCTGCGTTGGTATGAGTCCTTTTTCCTCGTCCCTGAACGAAGTTCCATTCCCGCTCCGTCTGTTTTTTCGTTTCCTTGGTTTTCTTTTCTGTATCCCTGCGGGTTTGGTCTGGTGTTTTGAGTCCGGTCTATATATAAAAAACCGAGTTCTTCAATTACCGATGGCGGGTTGTCAGGGAGTCCCGTATTTGGATGTCCATCTTCAGAGGCAGTATCGACATCCGAACTTGCCCGAGAGCTCATATCTGAACTTGTTTCTCCTCCATCTAGGCTTGCAACATTTATAACCTGTTTTCCAGCTGCTTTAGTTGATTTAGATAATCTTTGTTTACGTATACTGTCAAATCGGCGAGCGAAGGTATATATTTGCCCCCGCATATAATCCAGCCTGTCTCTTTGAAACTTTATTGCTTTCCGGTCTGTAATAACTTGTTCATGCTTTTTAAGACGGGCGCTTAAATCCAATTCAAATTTAGTAATAGCATCTTCACTCATTAGTTCCTTTAGTTCTGCCTCTAATGTGGTGATTTCATCTATAATTTTCTCTCGATCCTTAGATGCATATTTGATTAGTATTTTCATCATATTCTCTGATGAAGACGCATTGTTAGCTGCCCATTCTCTAAGCATCTCCGGATCTGGATTTTCATAAGTGGGGGCTGTTAACACTCTTAATCCACGAGGTATTCTACCCACATCGAGATACTTGCTCAGCGATTTAACTTCCCACCACTTGGAGATCTCATTACGCTTTAGTTTCTCTAATTTCCGTTTTAAAATTTGAGCGTCATTTTCCTTTGTAATTGATTCAGATACACGTTTTTGTTCCACAATAATCGTACTCTGTTCACTGAATACGGAGTCTGCTGTTTCCTCCCTTTGTTTAGTTAAAATATCCATTGTAGTATGTTCGATTGCAGGAACGACTGCCTCACACACCTCTCGAAAGCTCGTTGTAAATAGCGGACGCGCTCTGATTCCCCGCCGGGTTTTCTTCCCAACTCCTCACCCCGCTTATCTAAGTTTCACGTACCGTATCAACAATGGCCAGTTTCCTCGGCATCCGGCTTCTCTCGAAACTTTGAACCAAAGACTTCGCCACGTTACGGTTAAGGTTAGTGTCTCTTGCTTACATCTGCGGGGGGCGTCTCCGCTTGTGCTGAAAAACACTCCTTCCACCATTTGCCGAAATGTCGGAGATGCACCAAATCAAGGTCGTGTCGATGCAGCCGCTCTTCCAGCGTTAGCGGCTAAACATTCGAACCAATTCTGAACTCCATACAGATCAGACACCGACACAGGGGAATCATTGCTATTCCATCCTTCTATTTATTTCGAAATTTCCACTATGACGCGTTTCGGCATACCTGCCTTGTTCACATTGGCAGTCGTCAAAAAACAGAATGCTTTATTTAAACAGAGTACTGCGGTCACATGACCCAGTCATTGAATAGCTATGGAAGACAGACTCACATTGCTGCTTTAAATTAGAAATATATACTTTCTCCTTACCAATGTTTTTCAATTGTTTTTTTTAAAACAAACATAACCACAATTGCATCATTGTCATTAGTACAAAAATTATTATTATAATAGCAACATCATATCTGTTGATTAAATACTTTAGACAATAACGTCTCAATGTAATGCTCATTTCTCATTACAAGATGAGGCACTATTATTCAGAACAAGTGCTCTACAGCTCTCCACTTGTTTATAAATTCTCACAAGAGGTGCCTGCTAACTTAGCAACCTTTACAATAAATTACATATCATCATTTTATACATTAAAGTCATATCAGTAAAAAAATCATGATGTTTAAAAATATTATGTTAAAAAATCAATATATATATATATAGTGATGTCACTGACCATGTCATGAGTGATGTAATATGTGACGTCATCAGCAGTGCATTGCGGGGGCGCGAGTTATAGTTAGCTGAACTAACTATAACGGGGGAATTTCACGGGTTTTATACGAGTGCAATGTCCAACTAACTATAACTTTCCCTAAAACCTATGGTTTTTTCAGTGAATTTCAAAGGTTTTTTAAATGCTAATTTCTAACTATAACGTGTCTGAAACCTATGGTTTTTTCAGTGAATTTCAAAGGATTTTAAATGCTAATTTCTAACTATAACTGTCCCTAAAACCTATGGTTTTTTCAGTGAATTTCAAAGGTTTTTTAAATGCTAATTCCTAACTATAACATATCTGAAACCTATGGTTTTTTTCAGTGAATTTCAAAGGTTTTGTAAATGACAATTTTTAAATGTATTCATTGTAATATTTATTTTTGTGATACTGATTTACTATATTTTTTTAAACTATTTATTTTTAGATATTTTATTTTTTAAATTACATTGTAATTACATTATACATTACATTACAAAATATACTTTCTCAGAATGAATTACTTTAGTTTAAATACTTTGCAAATAGGCAATAGACTTTTAAGTACAGTAGTTACAGTTGTTGCAATGGGCAACACAATTTCAAACACAATGCAACATTGAGCTCAATGTGAATTTCTAGTTAAATGCAATTAGTTACTTTATGGATTACTTTTCTAACCACAGGACTGGATCCTAGATTCAGTCCTGGGACATCTCCTGTAAACAGTTGAGTAAAAGCGTTTTGGTTACAGTAGTGATTTTTAAGGAATATTATTGTATTTTAAAAGTTGACAGAAACTTTTTCACATAGAATCACCAATGTTATCCTATGGGAGGAAATTCACTTAGCAGGTAAGTAGTGTTATCGTTACTTTTTCTTACTCAGTGGTGGATCCTGGATCCAGCACTGGTGCATCTCCTGTAAACAGTTGAAAGAATGCGTTTAAGTCATACAGGCGATTTTTAAGGAATATTTGTAGTTTGTGAAAATCGACACTGAAACTTTTCTGCTGAAAACCAGACAATGGATTCCTATGGAAGGAAATACAAGTTACTGGTAAGTACGGTTAGAATTACTTTTCAGGGTCAGTGCTGGGCTAAAAGATGCAGCACTGGGTTCTCTCCTGATAACAGGTGAGTAAATCGGAATTCGTAGTTCGGCTGATTTTAGAGGAATATTTGTATGTTTCAAAAATCGACACTTGGAAACTTTTTCAGCAAAAAGCAGGCAATGATATCCTATGGAAGGAAATTCAAGTTACTGGTAAGTACGGTTAAAATTACTTTTCAGGATCAGTACTGGGCTCAAAGATGCAGCACTGAGGTCTCTCCTGATAACAGGTGAGTAAATCGGAATTCGTAGTTCGGCTGATTTTAGAGGAATATTTGCACAATGGTGAAGGAAGGGGGTGGGGCCTGAGGTGACATGTCTGCAAACACGCCCTGTGGCGCGTTTTAAATTGGAGAATTAATTCCTCCTCAATCCTGAGGGTCCCTGGGGCCCAACTAGCCCACCAGGAACCTCCAATATGCGCCAGGGGGCTGCGTTACAGAGAGGTGTTCTGAGGCCACGCCCTTTTACACCTCTCTGCAACGCAGCTCTGTGGCGCTTTCTGGACGTACCTTGGTGGGCTAGTTGGCCCCCAGGGACCCTCAGGATTGAAGAGGATTTAATTCCCCATCTTAAAACGCGCCACGGGGCCTGTTTGCACACATGTCACCTCAAGCCCCGCCCCTCCCTTCACCACTGTGCAAACGTGCCCCGTGGCGCGTTTTAAGTCGGGGGATTAACTCCCTTGAATCCTGAGGGTCCCTGGGGTGCAACTAGCCCACCAGCTACCTCCATTAAGCGCCACAGAGCTGCGTTGCAGAGAGGTGTAAAAGGGGCGTGGCCTCAGAACACCTCTCTGCAACGCAGCCCCCTGGTGCATACTGGAGGTTCCTGGTGGGCTAGTTGGCCCCCAGGACCCCCAGTATTCAAGGGGAATTCGTTCCCCCTCTGCAAACGCGCCAAGGGGTGCGTTTGCAGAGTGCTGCCAAGGAGGGGGCGTGGCCTCCGGCGCGATGCCGGATTTTTTTTTGTTGATTTTTTTTAAAAAGGGGGCTGGGTGGCCCCCCTTCTTTTTAATTATTTTGGGCCCTGGAGACCCCATCCCCCAGGGCCTGACCCCCTTTTTTTTTTTTTCTTTTTTTTAAGTAACGGGAAGGGGACCGCGTGGGCCCCCCTCCCGTGGCCAATTTTGGCCCGGGGACCCCATCCCCCAGGTCATTGCCACCTTTTTTTTTCATGGAGGGGGGCTGCGTTATACCCCTCCTCAGGCCTCCTTAGGACCCGGGGACCCCATCCCCCGGGGCCGGCCTTTTTTTTTAAATTTTTTTCTTCCTAATTTGGGGAGGGGGCCGCGTGGCCCCCTCCCGGGCCACTACTTGCCCCGGGGACCCCATCCCCGGGGCTGGCCCTATCCTTTGGGGTCCGTGGGGGACCCCAACTCCCCACGGACCATGCCGGCTCCCCGCCTCCTGCGGGAGCCGGCATTGCTTTTCCACATGGGGAGCTGCTAACATGCAGCTCCCCATGTGGAAAAGCAATGTGCTTTGGTTTTTGGAAGAGAGAGCAGGTTTCCTGCTCTCTTTTCCAAAAACCAAAGCAGTTTGCTATGGCAGGGCGGGAGCCGCGAGGCTCCCGTCCTGTCATAGCAAACTACAGTGTCCCGGGGTAGGCACCCGGGACACTGCAGGAGCCAGCCCTGGGGGTGGCGGTCCCCAGGGCCACCACAGGCTCCAGGAGGGGCCCGCGCGGCCCCCTCCCCACATCTACATAGCCCCGGGGAGGTGGTGGTCCCCGGGCTTCGGGGGGAGCTGGAGCCCCCCCCACACAGGTCATGTATGTTTTTTTTTTAAATAAGCCCCGGGGGTGGTGGTCCTCGGGGCTGCGGGGGCCGTGTGCCCCCGCCAACATTATTTATTTAAAGCCCCGGGGGTGGCAGTCCCCGGGCTTGGGGGCCTTAGAGGCCCCCACGTAAAATATAAACCCACCCTCGCATGCCCCCGGGACTTGGGCCACCCGGGGGCAAATAGCATCGAAGCGCGGAGACCGCGCTTCAATTTTTTTATCGGCGGGATCCGCGCACCCTATGCGCATCCCGCTGATTTTTTTTTTAAATGCTTTTTTCTGCCCAGGTGGTCCTTGTGGGACCCCCTGAGCAGACCTAGGGGGTCTGGGTGTTTCTACCCTGCCCCCTTTGTGCGTTTTGCGCACTTGTTTCTTCTGCCTCGCTTCTACCAGGGATAAAATGGCTGCCAACACTTCCTGATTTGGAGTGTTGACAGCCACTTGACAGCCAATTAGCAGCTCGTGATCGGGACGGTGCGCGCAGGCTGCGCTCAGGGTGTGCGGATCCAACGCGGCCATAGATATATATGTGATTTTACTTGTGATTTTCTCAGGAACTACTGAACGGATTTACACCATTTAAGCAAAAGGCACGAGTCTGAACCAAGGGCTACCTCTTTGCCAAATTTGGTGTAATTCCGTTCAGCAGTTCGGGCTGTAGCCGCGATGAACTGTTCCTATGGAAAAATGAATGGGGAAAACACGTTTTGGGACCCCCCTTTTTTCTCAGCCCCTGCTTGACGAATCACCCTGAGACTTTCAGGATAGGAGCGGACCGGAGCGCCCCAACAAGTTGGAAAATTTCACGAAGATTCGTCAACCGGCACCAACAATATTTCAAATAGAATGTTGCGGATTTCCTATGGAAAATAGGTCCTAACTATAACTATCTACTGGCGACCGCCAGTAGATAATATATATATATATATATATACACAAATAATATAAAATTAAACAAATAAACAAATAATAATATTAGATATATTTAAACAATATTTTAAAAAGTATTGACGTCTGGGAATAATAGATATACTATTCCTACTCCTGCCGGTGCAACAGTAGGAAAAGCGTTGGAATTTGGAGGGGTAAGATTTACTATTTCCACTCCAGTCTGTGCAACAGTAGGGAAAGCATTGGACTTCGGAGGGATTAACTTTTCTATTCCCACTCAGTATATTCAAACAATATTAGAAACACAATTGGAGTCTGGGAATAATAGATACACTATTCCCACTCCAAACAGGTCAACAGTAGGGAAAGTATTGGACTTAAGAGGGGTAACATTTAATATTCCCACTCCAGTCTGTGCAACAGTAGGGAAAGCTTTGGATTTCGGAGAGGCTACATTTTCTAATCCCACTCCAGTCTGTGCAACAGTAGAGAAAGCGTTGGACTTCGAAGGAGTTAAACTTACTATTCCCACTCCAGTCTGTAGGGAAAGTGTTGGACTCTGGAGAGGTAACATTTATTATTACCTCTCCAATCTGTGCAATAGTAGGGAAAGCATTGGACTTCGGAGGGGTAAAATTTACTATTCCCACTCCAGTCTTTGCAGCAGTGGGGAAGGGGTTGGACTTCGGAGGGGTAATAGTTACTATTTCCACTCCAGTCTCTGCAACATTAGGGCAAGTACTTCACTTCAAATACATAACATATATGAAACAAAAACCTATAAATTTATAACAAATATAAAACTTTTAATATGAACTTTAATAATTAACCACAAATAAATATATATATACACATATGTAAAACATTAAACATTAACATGATTATTAAACATTTTAATAATTAATTTTCAATTTCAAAAAATGGTATTTTATTTAATACTTAATTAACTTACCACACTATACACCCACAAACCTACCAGCCAACACTTAAAATATAACTAAAATAAATAGATTTAACACAATTAACATAACTAACAATCAATTAACTATCGATGAATACTGTAATAATTAAATATTAGTCAATTAATTAATAATTAAGGGGCCCATTACGATACACGGCGTAAAAAAATCCGCCAGGCATGGAAGCGGCAAAAATCCGCCCGCACACACCGTCTGAACACCGACCACACCATTACGATTACACAAACCGAAAACCGCCATCGGCGGAAAAATCACACACGATACCGCCCGCCATCGTCCGAGTCGGAGTCAAACCGCCCACCACGGACGGAAACACGCACGACAACACAAAACCGCCCGCCCTCACGGCCGACACACCGCACGTGAGATTACGATCGCACCGCCATGAGCGCGGGAAAACTACAAATATACCGCCCGCCAGCGCAAACAACGCCGATGACAATCGACACGGCAGAAGCCATGGCGCCCACGTCCCTGCACAGAAACCATCCGCTGACAAAAACAATCGCACACAACATGGCCAACAAGTCCACACAGCAAGGCACGCACAAATACACAAGCACAGTACACATCCCGAAAACACCCCCCTGGACAAACAAAAACTACAAAGGCCAGAACCCCAGACACAACACACCTGAAAACAACAGACCATGAGGACACACCCACATAGGTAAGTACAAAAGCAGCACTCCCACAGACCACAACCCCTTGCAACATTGCAAACTAGAGAGGAGAGGAGAGGACACAGTGACACAGCAAGGACAGCAGCACACCACAGAAACGCACACATCACAACCACCACCACCACCACCACCACCAAACACCGGCACCACAAACCCCCTGCACATTACACAACACACACCGCACCAGCACCACAAACACCATGGCACCACAAAGAATGCCCAAGTTCACGCCCATGGAGCTGACGGTCATGGTCGACGAGATCATCAAGGTGCACCCACAAATCTATGGGAACCTGGTCCAGCACACACCACTAGCCACCAGAAAGAGAATGTGGAACCGGATCGTAGACCAGGTCAATGCAGTCGGGACCTTGCCCAGGAACAGAGTCGAAATAAACAAACGGTGGAATGACGTCAAGAGCCTGGTCAAGAAGAAGGAGAGCAAGAACAGAGAGCTGGCTGCCGTCACTGGCGGAGGGAATCCCGCGCTCTTCAAGACCTTCAAAGCGTGGGAGGAGAAGGTGCGAGTCATCATACATCCCGAGATCCTCACCGGATTAGCAGGGGGAGTGGAGGCTGGTAAGTACAAACTAATGTATACCAGCACACCGCTATGTACTCACATGCACTACCACCATGCCACAGCTCCCAGGGACAAACACCCCCATGTCCAGCACACAATACACAACACATCACACACACATGCAACAGACACCACCACACACAGCCCAAACCGAACAACTGTAAGATGCGTGGGGACATGTGTACACTCAGCCAGCCACGTAACCACCAACAGGTCCCCAAATATGCCAGAAGCGCCACAACGAGCACCCACCACACCCATGTGTCCGCCATAGCTGCACTAACCGACAAGTAACAGGTAAGTGGCAGGAACACAAAGTGCAGTGGGTGGGAGGGTGGACAGCCCAAGTACAAAACACACCAGGCCCCTAGTCCCACAGCACAGCAAGGAGGAGCATCCCCCACACCCCACAGCCACGTGTCAGCCACCGCAGTGCACAATGACAGCCGAAAGGTAGACATCACGGTCCACAGCAATCGGTGTCAGTGGGTGTCCAGCCACCACCACGACCCACAACACCCCCACCCCCACAGACCTGCAACATGGAGCACCCCCGCTTAGAACCATGTGGCATCCAGTACAGTGCACGCACGAACAACCTGCAGGTGGGAAACTGGACAGGGCTGGATTACTGGAGGCATGAGGACCGTAACACGACCAACACATGGGACATGTCACTTAGCAGACGAACACGCAGCACCGCCCACCGTCACGAACAAGTGAACAATGTGCACACGGACATGAACCACAGACTCACACCCCACATGACCCATCACAAACACAGCAACACCCAAGGAGCCACGTCTGCATGCACAAGCCACACTGAATATAGTACCACACGGCAGCCACTGTGCAACCCATCACACACAACCGAAACACCATTGAAGTCCTGTCCATGTAGCCCCTACTGCCTGTCAACCACACACCCCACAACTACGCCTATGTAAGACAAACAACACAAGACGCAACAGAGCGGAACAACATAAATGCACACGAACACCACTGAACCCATCAAACACACAGACACACCATGCACATACAACATACTATCCATCCCATCCGTCAGCCCCAGTCTCATGAAAGGCATGTCATCCGCACAGCTGCCACACATACAGCAGTCACGCTAAGATACATGCCCATGACCAACCATGTGCCAGAAGTCAATGAAGCGCACGACACACTGTGAGCAACAACACACAACATGGGCCACACCCCCCCGAGCACTGCAGTGATGCACATGGCACAGGGCAGCACGCACACCAAGGAGATGGGACAACTGCAATACGTTGGCTGGCACACAACCATCACTCACTCATAACGATGCGTCTAATGCCATGTCCAGTAATCACAACAGACAGCAAATATGCAGGCCATGTCAAGCATGCACACACCTCAAACCATGCACTGTCAAGCTGCCACAACACATGTCACGTTCGGCACCCATGGCTCACAGCATGTACCCCAAAAGCATATTCCATCCCAAATGCGAATCTGGGGCATGGCCCCCATGTTGCCATATGCGTTCCTAAGCGTCCCATCTGAACACCAAAAGCAAAGTACAAACCAGACCCAGGATGGGCCAGGAGCCCGCATACACCAGAGTCACAATAAGTAGGGGCACAGCAACACACCCATCGGCATGGCCAATCCGTCCCATGCCACATGTGCACAGCACACAGTCCCATTGTCAAGCACACACAACTACAAATGCTACAGCCACACACACGCCTCCGGGAAACCCATGTACGAGATTGCACGAACTGTTAATGTCAGACGACAAATACATACTTCGCCAGGTGCAACACAATAACAAATCTCATTCTCTCCACAGGTGACGAACTGCTGGATGCTGGGGATGGAGACAGCAGCCAGCACAGCCAGCCTACAAGCCCCCAACGAGGACACACGGATGTGGAGGATCTGTCCTCCTCTTCGGACACGGACCACCAAGCAGGCCCATCTGGTGTGGCAGGGCCCAGCCGCTCCCCAGGACCCCTCCTACCCACCAACCCATCATCCAGGGCTGCTGAACATTCCCAGCCCCCTGCTGCCACTGTCGTTGCGGCCACACCCACGGTCATTGCGGCCACACCCACGGTCATTGCGGCCGGCCACTACCATTGCCGCAACCGCCACCATCGCTGCACCGACCACCACCGCCGCCACCACCACCACGTCTTCGCTGGCACCAGCCCCAGCGCAGGTGGTGGCCCGGCCGACTGGATCCACCCTGGGAGCCACAGCGAGGACCGTGGTGAGCAATGTGGCTAGTGGGCAGGGCCGGTGGCAGCAGTACTGGTAGGAGGAGCAGGGTCAGGGAAACGCAAGTCTCCCTGGGAGCCATGCCCTGCCTCAAATGGCCAGGAGTCCTTGGGGCCTATGAAGAGGCCCAAGAACAATGGGTCAGGTCTGCTTCAGACACGCGGGAGGTGCTGGGGGTGCTGAGGTCCATGGACGCCCGTATGGGCCAACTCGTGGACCTCATGGGCCAGCTGGTGGTGGCGGTGAGGTCACAGCCAGGGACAGCAGCTCCCCTCCGCCACCACCTGCCGGGGCGCAGGGTCGAGCAGCAGTGTCCAGTTCCCCTGCGTCCACAGCCAGTGAGCACACCTCACCCCCCACCAGCAGGTCGCCACCACACACCCCCTCCCAAACGTGGAAGGGGCCGTCCGAAGTACAAACAGATCTCCCGGGAGGACTACGCACGCTCCAGACGCAAGTGAGGCAGCCAGCCAGCCTTCCTTGACCACCCACTGCATTGACTTGGACTACGATCCCACTCCACACAGCCATCTGGATGGCATGTGTCTGTTGGACCATGGACATGGAACAAGTGGGTACACCCTGAGCATCACGCAGCCGTGACCGACAGCTCATTGTCACTGCACGCACCACTTTTGTCATCACCTCGCACACAATCACATGTCACAGTTTGAAATAAATGCACCTCTTACACAAACTGCTGTTTGTGCCCTGTGTTTTATTTGTACGGAATACAACGGCCACCTTGGGCGGAAAGGCACCTGATGCGTGGCATGGCAATGGAACCGGAGGGCCTGTAGGGACCTAGGGGTGGGAGACAGAACAGGAGCACATTCAATGAGTGTGTCACACACCCATCACACAGTACATGTCAACAACTACAAGCAATGTACACACATCGCACAGAGCAATAGGGCACAATGCCACAGCCACCAACAGTGGCATACTACCCTGGCCATGGAGCGTTGACACACAGCACGCAGTGAACAAACGGCCACCCTGACACAGCACACACACACCTGCACAGATACAGCCACATCAGCCGTCGTACATGGACACTCACCGTCAAGTGAAGTAGTGGGCGATGAGCTGCTGCCGCACATTACCAGCTTCCTCCTCTCCGCTGTCCTCCTCACTCGAGCTGTCCTGGTCTGCGGGCTGGGGCCCTGGTTGATCTCCGTTATCCACGATGAGGGGGATCTGCTTCCGAATGGCCAGATTGTGCAGCATGCAGCACGCCACCACTATCTGGCACACCTTCTGTGGGGAGTACGCCAGCGCACCCCGGTGCGGTCCAGGCACCTGAACCTGGACTTGAGGAGGCCAAAGGTACGCTCGACCACACGTCTGGTCCTCCCATGTGCCTCATTGTAGCGATCGTCTGCTGGGGTGCGAGGATTCCTCAATGGACTGAGCAGCCATGCCCCATTCGGGTACGCAGAGTCACCTGGGTGTGAGGGACACAGAGAACCGTTGCTATTCCAACTGGACAGGGGACAGCATCGCACAACCAGCACACTACACCACTCCACATACTCACCGACAATACAGCCACGATCCTGTTGCAGATTGGACATCAGTCGTGGCAAGATGCTGTTGCGCATTATGTGTGCGTCATGGGCCGAGCCTGGGAACTTTGCACACACGTGGGTGATCACCATGTCCGCAAGGCACACCACTTGCACATTCAGGGAGTGCGTGTGCTTCCTGTTGCGGTACAGGTGCTCAGTGGCCTGTGGTGGAACAAGGCCAACATGTGTGCAGTCAATGGCTCCAACGACGTGTGGGATTCTGCCAAGGGCATAGAATGCACCCTTCACTGCCGCCAATTCACGAGCCCTGGGGAAGCGGATGTACCTGTTTCGGCACAGCATCATGGCTGCCAGTACATCCCTCAGCACCTTGCTGAACATGGGCTGGGACATCCCTCCTCCACTGCCCACTGTGTGCTGGAATGACCCAGTGGCGAAGAAATGCATGGCGGCCATCACCTTAGCCGTGGGGGTGACAGCAGTCGGATACACCCTGCGGGGACGGAGATGGGGCTCTAACATGGCACACAGTCGATGCAGAGTTGGCCTGTCCAGCCGAAACTTCCTGATTACCTCTGTATCGTCCATGTCCGCCAGCAATTGGTATGGGCGGTCAATGTTCGGTCTCCGCCTGGGTTAAATGGCAGAGGACACATGTCAAAGCAACACGGCACATAGCAATTTCGCATACACATCACTGACATGACTGAGCAAGCACATGAGCCACAGCCCAGCTGTCAAGCTGGGACGGCACGGCCACAATACACTTACACAGGTCTCCCAACAATGGCAATGGCTAGTGATACAAACCACTGCCATGTGCATGCACATGGGGATCTAGGCCCCAATGACTTGCGGGGCGTGCTGATGGGGACTGACTGCATATCCGTCAAGCGGCAACGCCACGGCAACATGAGTGTCTGCTGAGCATGGAACTGCTTCCGAGGCTGGATGAGTATGGCACACGACGACGACGATGTGGGCACGGGCTGAGCGGCCAATACAAGTGGGACCTGTGGCACGAGGGGATATGAGACAGTAGTAGGTGTCAGCACTGCACCCTATGTACAGCACTGTACGGATCACACCTCCCGAAACATTGACTGGTGTCCACATTGACAGCCCCATGCCAAGACGGCTGTGTGCTTGCAGTCACACGTCACAGGTGAGAGGTTACATTGCACGTGCCAGGTGGCAGACGTACATAGTGGGAGCTGGCATGTGTGTGCATGTGTCTCCTGTTCAGGATCCACCAGATGGGCGCTGACTCTGTACTGAGCATTGGACACAGCATGTTCCGTGGAAGGCTTGTGTGTGTGGGATGGTGGCACTGGATGTGCCTCCGTTGGGTGGGGGGGCATGCACAGGGCGGGTACGTCGATGATTGCGCATTGTTGGTCACGGTGGGTGCACCCACTCAGATGTGTTGCCGTGTGTTCAATTCCTATGTCCGCATGATGATGGACTGTGGATGTGGGCAGACTACACATTGGTCGATGTGCTGTCTATATGCATGTGCCTTCACACCAGGCACAGCTGCCCCTGCACATGTGACCCCTGCTGGACTCGCTGCTGGGTCTGTGGAGCTGATGCACCTTCTGCACGTGGGGCGGGCCGCTCTCCTCACTTCCCTCATTGCGCATGTCATGTCTTTGCCGCAGGTGACATGGATCATGGAGGGCCCACATGTACGCGTGGGTAGGCTACACATGATTGTTCACTGGTCGCCACCCCCAGTCAGTGTTTCGAATGGGAAGGTTGTCGTGCTGGTGGTATATTCGATGTGGCGGATGGGCGGGCCTAGGTGCGGGCTTACATTCCGGACATGGGGGTAGTTGGATTGGCGACTAGTTGCAGTACACACGGGACACGTCTCTTCCTTTCCACATCTGGGTCATCCCTTGTACTCACTGACAGTGATACAGTCATCTTCGCCCCAGCCCTCATGTCCTCCCCTCGCTCCCCCAATATGCATGTGCACCTGCGAGGCTAGCGCTTGCACAGGCAGCCCCAAGCTCGCACCAGAGAGGGCAAGGAGTGTATGTGTGGGTCCAGTTGCACGAGTGGGCTGTCTCAGGGTATGATGTGTTGCGGGATGCCGTCCACCTGCGTGGTGCCCCAAATGGAGACCCGGCCTGCATGGACTATGCATCACAGTCTTCGCCTTCCGGATCCGCCACCTGCGACACCCAGTGGCTGTGGCTGCCCTTGCGGCCATGCCGCGTCCGTCTGTGACTGATGGCCCACACATTCACTCTTTGGCCTCTCTGGGGAGGGCTCGGGGTGGTGGCGCACGCGCTTGCACTTAGTCGCAATGGCATGTGGCGTGGTTGGTATAATGGGCAATGGATGGGATGGTGCGAGCCACCTCCCGTGACGTCAGTGCTGCTCGTGCTGTGGTGCGTCCCCCTACACTTCCATTTGACTTGTGCCATGCTAGACGTTGAGGTTCTATTGCCTGCGTGATATGACCAGGAGGAGCGCGAGGAGACCTCTCACACACCATGCTCCACTGCCATCCCGTGCCCTGTATCGCCTGTGCGGATTGACTATGTTGGGGTTACACCTGGTCGACTGGGGCTGTGTGTGCCTTGTCAAGGGGCATGGCGGGCGCACAACAGGATCCAGCTTGTCCACAGAGGGTGGGCTGAGGTGCGCCTGGTACCGCTTTGTACGTGTGCCCGGCTGCTGTGCACACACGTGTTCACTCCCCCCGACAGGTGTCCTCTCACAATGCCCAGGGAAGCGGTGGTGTACTGTTCATCACCCCTCCCGACACGGCGTGCTCCAACTTGGCATGTGCGCATCTACCCGTCACACCCACCCACCTGAGCACTGCGTCCATACGACTTCACACGACACATGTGTGTCTTCCACAGTTGTGCTACTCATTTGCGTTGACATCCAATACCAGTGGACTACATGGTCATGTCACGACTGCCGTGTACTTCACATACTCTCATCCTCTCTCATTCGTACTTGTGAAATGAGTCAGCGGAGACAGTTTTGGTTTCAAACATTATATTGAGTCTTCTGTCCTCTGTGATGCAGTATAGTGGACACTACTGGCAGCGGAATACATGTTGAGGATATACTGAGCATGATTGCAAATGGGATAGGGTGTGGGGTTACATGTGATTGGCTGTTGCATGTGGGATGTGGGCTTCAGAGTTACATCTGCTTGGCCAAGGCTGTGCTAATGTACATTTACGTATAGCTGCGGAGCTGCGGACTTTGACACAGACGGTATACATGTAGCCTACCAGACCGCTTGGCATCATGGGCACAGTCCATCTCAGTTCCATGTGACAGGTTTGCTGCGGTTGTTCCTCATGCACGCGTGCATGTGAGATGACATCAGGGCATGTGCTTGCGTGCATGCAGCGGCGTGCCACTTGTTGTTGCAATGTGGTGGTTACTGGACATGTCACAGTCACTGGGGTCGTGTTGTTGTTGTATGCACTTGTCGTCCATGCAAAGGTCCTGGTATGGGATTCCCGGGCGGGGTGGGAGGGGTGCAGCACCCACAGACTCCAGGCGACCTATTCATGTCCACTGAGCGTGTGTGTGTCCATGGGCGCTGGATCCATGTCGTGTCCTGGTTGTTCGTGCAGTTCCGTCCATGTGGGTGCGATACACAGACCCCATGCCACTGCCTCCCACGATGCATGCGGTGTTCCTGGATGTGATGGGGAACAGTGTGCATGTCCCGGTCATATCCGATGTCATGGCGATGTCGTTGATGGTGTGGTAACAGTTGCCGGTCGTTTGGTATGGCTGTTGTGGTGGTGACTGGCCAGTCCGTGCGGAAGCTAAGCATGGGTGCGGGGTTGGACATCATAGGTCAATCGGGGAACCTGCGTTGTGGTCCGACGAATTTACAGGTTGTCAGGTATGCGATGCCGTCCAGCAGGGCTTCCATGTCATTGGTGGTGTACATGTTTGCCAGCCAATGTAGCGGATGGTGGCTGTCAAGGTGTTGTTCGTAAGTTGTCCCTTGGAGGACCATGATGGGGCATGCTGGGTGACATTCGATGTAGCTGTTCTCGATGATCCGTCGTGTGGAGGCACAGTGGTCCCATTTCAGTGCGGGTGCGATGTTGGCCACATACGCCATGCCCCCATAGGCAGAGCAGGCCCTGTCGTGTGCGTCCAGAGGGAGGAGTAGTGGTAGCAGGTCCGCCTTTAGACATGCCGGGTTGGAGAGGCATATCTCCACGGGATGCTGGTAGGGACACCTCCGACAGTAGAAGACGGGCATGACGCAGCTGAACAATGTGATGCGGTAAGTCAGTCGGTAACTTACGTTCAGCAGGGACAGGAGATCGCATCCCAATATATGTATCAGGTTGGTTTTGTACAGCTTGAGCTGTCCGGCGTAGTTGGGTAGGTGTGTTGCGGTTGCCATTTCGCAGCGGTGCGTTGTGGTGGCGTGCTCCGGCTGTGTGTGCAGTCTGCAATGTGCACGCTCCGAGGTTGCTGTGAGCTCTGTGTAGTCGTAGGGAGACAGGACTTGTCTTCTGTTGGCTTGTTTGGAGGACACGGGCCCTCATCCCACATGCTTCTCAGACAGTTCAAGGTCAGTGATGTGTGACTCCTTCCAATTAACTTGCATGTGGCCGACATGGGGGAGTGTTTTCTTCTTTCTTCCCCGTCCGTTGTGTGCTTCTGTGATATGCGCTATCTGCCCTGTGGTCGGTCTCCTCGGCATGCCTGTGTTGGTCTTTTCTTGGACAATGGCTGTATTCACCGGCTTCTTTCGTAGGGCTGTGGTTTCGGAGTTGGAATGGAAGGTCATTCAGTGCTGTCTGCTCTCCCTTGTGTGGGCGGCAGGCTGCATTTCCGCTCTGCGTTGGGCCTTGTGTGTGAATGTTATTCTTGGGCCACCTGTTGTCGGTCCCCGGGCTCTTTGGTGTTCCGTTTTATATGTCTTGTTCATATGTGCAGGGTGGTATGGGTGTTTCAGTGTGGTACTGGCGTTCCTCTTCCCGAAGGGGCCCTGCTTCTCCTAGTTGGTGTTGCCGCCGCTGTGTGCTTCGCCATGTTTGTTACACTGGGGTGTGTCCTGCTGTTGGGTGACTTCACTGACATGTGTGCGTCGGTTGTGTGGCGTTGGGTGTTGTCCGTGAATTGGGCGTTGGGGACATGTCTGTGGCAGGCCTGTCACGTGTCATGTGCGTTCGGGGTGGGGCTGATGTGTGTGCTGCTTGGTTGTGTCCCTGTGTCTGTGTGCGACGCATGCATGGCGCTGCGGTTGGCCTCTGCGTTGTGCGCATGTGTGGCGGCGTCATCGCCGCTTTGGGGCCGTGACGGGGTCGTTGGTTCCTAGTCCCAGGTGGTGTGTACACATGTGTTACGCGATGTTACGATTTGGCCTGTGTGTCATATGTGGATGCAATGGTGGATGTGTAGTGTACACGCGCTGGGGGGTTGTCCGCTTTTTCCGCCCTTGCACTGTGTGCGCTGTTTGCGTGCACTTGTTGTGTGTGTGCCTACCTGCGTCTCCGCGGTACGTTGCGTCCTTGGTGGTGCATCAGCAAGAGCATGGGGAGGGCCTGCAGTGCTGGATTCATGCTCGGGGAGCCGCTTCTTCGTTGTCCGTGCTCGGCGTCCGTGTTACCGCTTCGGTTTGTCGTACGGCATCTCTTGGCCGTGGGAGCCGTTTGTTTGCGGCATCGTAATTTATACGCCGGGCGGGACGTGTTTTCGTCGGACGGTGTGTGTCAGTTGAGCTGCGCCGCTACGTGTACGGGCGCACTTTGATGGCGGACGGTGTTGCTGGCTTGCCGGCGGTGTTTGGCCTACTTTTCGCATCGTAATTGGGCGGGCGTGTGGACTGCTGCGTGCCGGCGGTAACTGGTGGTTTTTGCATCCGCCAGCACGGCGGTTGTGCTTCCGCCCGCCATCGTAATGACCCCCTAACTTCCCACCCTATTCCCCTTCAAACCCAGCAGCCTGTGCCTAATATATAACTTAACAAATACAATTATTACACAATTTACATAATTAAAAATCAATTAAATATTTAATAATGAATTGTTCATTCATTGTTAATTATTTATTACTTAATTAACTTCCCGCCCAATACACCAACACACCCAGCAGCCCATACATAATATATAACTTAAAAAATATAATTATTACACAACTAACATAATAAATAATCAACTAAAAAATTAATAATACATTAATAATTAATTGTTAATTAACTTCCCACCCTACACCCCTACAAACCTAGCAACCTGCTACAACAATGTAAATTATTATCAGCAATTAAAGTACAAATTATAAATCATTTAAAATTACAAACTATATTTAAAAAATATTATTAACAATTATAGAAACAATAATAACACCTAAATGTAATATATGAGCGAATACACATAAAGATAATTTAAAAACTATGGGGCCAATTTGGATGTCAGGCGGAAAGCCATCCGACAGTCTGTCGGAGGCTTTCCGCCCGACATCCAGGGTTTCCCTTTGACCGCCATATTATGATGATGGAGTCTCAGAGGGAAACCCGTGGGGGGATTCCGCTCCTCTTCTGCCGGGCTCGCAGAGGGAATTGTAATCCCTTGAATGACGGCGGAGCCAGCCTCAGCTCCGCTCTCAGGATTACAATGTCGGTTTCCGACAGCCTTTCCATGTCGGCCTTTCCAAAATGGAAAGGCTGTCGGAAAGTGACTTTGGGGGCCCCTAGCAGGGCCCCCCTAAACATCCTTGCACCGTGTGGCAGGCACCGCGTGGTGCCTACCACACGGTGAAGGGATGTTTACAAACATCCATTTTTCAATGGAAGCTTGTGCTGCGGGCCTTTACCGCCCACCGCACAAGCTTCCATTGAAAAATGAATGTTTGCAACCGCACATAGGGTGGTCGCATCCTAATCTTAAGGTCGGGCGGTTCCAAACTGCAATAATGTCGGGCAGAAATCGTAATGAGGACCTTAATTTTTAACAACTATGTTTTTGAAATCGATATTACCAACAACAATATTCTTGAAAACGATATTACTTACCTGAAAAATAGATATTCTTGACAATATTTCTACATCACAAAAGTTTTGTATGACAAATTTTTTTTTCCAGTATTTTTTCAATTTGATATTTAAAACTCGATATTTTGTCGAAATACCCTACAAACAAAATAAGATATCCCAAACAAGCGTTTTGCTTGCAGGAGCTGTGAAAAATGTTCAAATGCACTGCACCCAGCTGTGGTCACCCCAAAAACCCATACTTGTGTGGTAATCGCTCCATTCATGAGACCCAGGGGACCATGGATGGGGGTTAAGTCTTGGCAGAAATATATTCCTGCACAAGGGAGAGTGATTGGAATTTCTACGCCTTGGAAAATAAATTCGCAAAATTATGAAAAACATTATGTTCAGTATGATCTACCACCCAGAAAGGAAGGACAAGTGAAACTGACTCGCACAAATATATTTTTTAGGTCATACATAATTATATAAAATATAGAGATTTGATCATTTCTATGCAGTCCTGAGTTTAATATCTTACATCAAGCAGTGCACCGTAAACAGGGATTCCCCCACATTTTATGTATCTAAACTAGTAATACATAATTGATTGCGCAGACTGCTTTCATTAGGAATGCCTATATATATTTGATATTTCAGGACTCCAGACATTCAGGCCAAATTGCCTTTGTTAACATTTTGGGATTTATTTTTGTCCATTTGAAGAATGCAGCAAAATAGTAAGCTAATGTGTCAAAAGAATAAAAGATTCTCTACATTCTACATTCAATCTTGAGTTTCAGATTAGATATTGATGCAGATATGCACCAATACATAACCCTGAATTAGATTTTTTTTAAAATAGCTTTGTATAGGTGCACATAGAGACCAAAGAGGTACATATGTTTAAAATAACCTATCATCATTGTTTAAGCTCTGGCACAGAGGTGCGCAAACACCCTGAAACAAGGTAAACCTGATCAGGCTCCACCAAGGTCACTTGGTCATCAGCTTCAAAAATAATTTATTTTTATGTTGAATTACCCAACCAATCTGCAGACTTCAAAACGTGTCCTTGTCTCAAAATCCTTCAAAGTTGCGGAAAAAATCTCTCATTTCCCACTTGTGACATCCTCCTTTGGAGGTATTGTGATATTTTTCCAACCAGCAGCTCCTCCTCTCAAACCAGTCTCACATGTGTTTTCTCATCTGGTACACCCTGACATGATGTTCGATCAATATTTTGACATTTCCGCGTATGATAGGGCCATGAGCAAGCACCCTGTGCAGCACTGGCACCACACCTGTGGTCAAAATGTGCAGATTTGCAAAGTTGTGAAAGGAAATGTGTGTACATTAGTGTGAAATTACAAGATTCACGGAGCTGCAGGCACTTACATAGATATGGCACGTCTTGGCCATCCTTCCTAGAAACTCCTGAATCAACCTTTGAATTCAAAGATCGATGAGGTTTGTGTGACCAAGTCAATGTACCTTTGCAGGAGAACAAAGGGAGACATCAGTGCAATAAAAATTGTTAGTCTGTGTGGTAGCCATAAAACATAGGTTTACAGCTTAGCTAGATCCATCTTCCTATTCAAACAACCCAAAATGTTAACATTCTTGGACTCTTGTTTTTGATGCTGATGCCGCATTGGAACCACAAGTGAGTCCAATAGTCACTAGTAGTAACATCTATTTAACTAAATTGAAGACAATTCTCCCACCTTCTGTCCCAGAAAAAAGAAGCCACGGCAGTCAGGGCTTCTATGAACTTCTGATTAGGCAATTCAATGCACAATATTTATGTTACTCTCTGTCTCGACTATGGTAGATCTAAAGAGTGCAAAATTCATCTATTAAAGGCTTCGCAGGCACTATAACGGAGTTATGAAAAGATATCATGGGGGCAGTGCTTATTTTGAGTCGGTGTTTGCCACTGCTCACCACCGGTAATTCTTAACACCAGTTCTTCTGATAGTCTATCACATGGTTGTGCTGTTTGTCTAATTTTCAGGAGAGCAGATCAATAGAGTGTTTAACAATGCAATATACATTTAAAAAATCAAAATACCTGCCGCCCAGGCCATTCTTATAACTTTGGGTGGCCTGAAATCGTCCAGATTGTAGCACTTGTAGAAGCTTGATTGTTAGTAGTTGTGTTGGGACTGGCATTGGCCGCTTTTTAAGGGCAGTGGGTGGTGCAACCTCCAGTTGCCTCTTGAGAAGGTCTCAGGCCCTCCTCTTCTTTCAAACTAAGGAGAAAAACCTCAGGTATTGGAGGTTCTCTGTGATCGTCCAACCTGTGGTTTCCAACCCCCATTTTGAGGTGGGGGACTTGGCAGCCGTGCACCGACGGAGACCAAAGCTTAATTTGTGGAGTAAAGATAGCGCATTATCAGCAATCTCGAAGTGTTGTCTTTTTTACACGGTTGCTGAGCATATTAGTTTGCAGTATGATGCGGGCTGGTGCCCAAAGCACTGCTCAGAACCCTGGACAGCGCTATTAAATGTCTGCGCGCCGAATACCAAGTCTGTGTAGTCTTGAATCCTTAGGGGCAGATTTACAAGCCCCTTGCGCCACTTTTACGTCACTTTTCCCATGTTAAAAGTGACGCAAAAGTGGCGCAAGGGGCTTGTAAATCTGCCCCTTAGTTCTTAGGCCTCTTTAAACCCCTGCCAAACAGGGAAACAACCTTTACTACGCATGCATTACATCGCATGCCATTAGATCGCGGTCTTTACAACGCAAGTCGTTACAACGACTTGCGCTGGAGAGCGCTATAGGACAAGGAATAGTTTAATTTACTATCCAACACCTTCCCTACTGTACGTAGGCTGGAGTTGGAATAGTAAATTTAACTACTCCTAAGTCCAGCGCCCTCCAACGAAAGTCGTTGTAACGACTTGCGTGGTAAAAACCGCGATCTAATAGCATGCGATCTGAATGCATGCGTTGTATAATCATACATTCTGCCAAACACTGCCGGCCCCTTAATGTCGTCACTCTTGCAAGTTCTTTCTTTCTCCCTTGGTGACCTATTTTCAGTCTTTCTCTTCCTCCTTCTTTCCCGTTTGTTTTTTCTTTCTTACTCAGGGAAATGTCTGGTGACGAAAATTAAGTGCAGTGGCCCACCGGCAACCACCGGTTCAAATTAAGACACTGACAGACCCTCTCCATATCGAGCGCTAAGTCTCGAAGATTAACCTGTTTTGTTAAAAAGGGGCTATAAGTTTAGGCAGAACGTGTCATTATTTTTTGGCTGTTGTTGTGTATGTTACAATATTAGTTATTTGTATTTTTCTGCCGAATTAGTCACACAACTGGTGCAACTAGTCCACCTAATTCATGTGTCTAAACTATGTCATCCTTCACAACTCGTAGATTTATGTACCGCCGCCCTCGCTGTGTCAAAAGTTTCTAGTCGAAATATTACTGCAGCTGAATACATCAATAAATACGGAAAATAGTCTCGTTTCCTTGCTGAGTTACACTTGGACAAAAGCCAGACAAAAAGGGAACTCCCAGCTGCTGAGGGAAACCAGTCTGTGACGCGGCAGTCCCGGGTTTTCAGACAGAAGGCAATCCCTCAAGGCCCAAGGCACTGCGAGCTATGGCACTCAAGGTTAACGCCTTTAACATTATCCACAGATTACCAGCGAGCAAATGACTTGAGCGGCGAGTAGGTGTTCTGTGCTCTCCCTGCCTGTTATCTGCTCATCAGTTTATACCCAGTATTTGATGCACTCTGTCGAAAGACAGGCTCTGCTGTTTATTATGTCTCTCCCGCTTTCTCATTGCCTTAGCCAGACAGTGGCAGACACAGGGCTTTTGAGAGTTTGGATGGAAGGACAAACTATTTGTCTCATCAGATTCTGTTTTCAAATCCATCTCGGCTCCATATCTATAAAAGATAACGGCAGCAGAAACTCACTCCTTAAGGCTAATGTTAAAATTAAGACACTGTTCACTAAAACTTTCAAAAAGGAAATGTAAGGTCCTTTTTTAAATGTAATAATGACTAATTTATGAAAAATTAAAACAGAATAAAAAAAACGTGTAAATTATGTCATGTACCGTTTCTAAGTACCAATTGCATAGAAAAAGTGTGAGAAACTGAGTTGTTGGTTGAGGAGGGTAAAAGCCTACTCAAGCAACAGCCACAATCCTTGTCAGGGTGAACTACAAAAAGTCACTAAATTAGCCTGTGCTTAACGCACTTGTAGCTTAACACAATAGCAGTCAGGCTTACATTAGAGGCAATCTGAAGGTATGTATGTAGCACATGAACAGGAATAAAGGGAAAACACAACACCAGTAAAATCCCACAACAATTTAGAAAAATAGAGCCAATTTTAATAAATTATTTGACACCAAAATGACGAAAAATCTAATCATTAAAGCCAGCGTTATTCATTTTGAAAGTTTAAAGTGTAAAATAATAACTAAAAGATCAAAGCACCAACCGCCGGCATCTCGATGAGCAAGAGTGGGGCCAAGTTGAAAGTTATGGCCAACTGCGATGGAGCGTGGTCGATACACGAAGTGGATTCCGCCCGTCTCCGCTTACCTTCGGACTTTTTTCAAGAAAAATGTCTGAGGGAAAGTCGGCAAGGCAGCCAGCGGTGCTCAAGGAGGAGATATCGTCATTGGAGAGCCACTGAAAGAAGTTGTGGTGAAGATTTCCATATTTGGACTTAGACTATTTCCTGGAAGTTGAAAATCTCCAGCAGGATGAAGCTAAGGGCTATAGTCGAGGAGGGCTCCAAAAGGCCAGATACTCCTTCTGCGAGGAGCCGCTAAACTGAATTTGCTGCTTCGGAGAAGAATGTAGCAGGAGTTGCTGCAAAGGGAGGCCAACGAGCAATGCACCTTGGGCGGATCGACGAGTAGGTAGGTCCTCTCGGTTCTCAAAGCACCTTTTGGCAAAAAAGTTTTGAATTTGGGCTATCTGGGTACCTTTAGCAACACTTCCAAGGGTCCAGGGCTGAAGGGCCACCTCTTGTAGTGTCAGGACTCACTCAGGCTGGCCCAGGTGCTGGTTCAAGACGGTTGGAGTTTTTTCTGTTCCTAAGGCTCTGATCAGGAGGCCAGCCAACTAGTCCTTAGAGTCACTCTGCCAGTTCTGGGTTCACGCAGAAAAGCAGGTCTCAAGCAGCAGGACAGTCATCTGAGGGCACAGGGCACGCATCAGGCAGCCGAGCAGTCCTCTTGGTGCAACAGGCCAGTACTCTGAAGCACACAGCAGGCCCCAGGTAGCAGGGCAGTTCTCTAAGAGCCCTTGAGCAGGTCCTGAGGTGAATTGAAGAGTGGGGCTGAGGGTCCTATTTTTATATCTGATGCCAGCTATAAAGTGAAAGAAACTTCTAGAGTTCCCCCCCTCCACAGAAGTGTCTGGAACTTCCTGCCTCCCTTCCCTGTCCCCAGTCCTTCTGCAGTCACAATAGGCTAGAATGAAGTCTTCTGTGTGTGAGCTGAGGCAGTTTTTTTTAAAGTGGAAGTAGGGCTGGGCACAGTTCAACCCCCCCATCCTGCCATGCTTACATTCTAATGATGCCGATTCTCCCTAAACACGATGACATTTGACAGACATTTATTTGTGTGCACAAACAAACAAGATAACATTCCTCGAACTCAGTTTGCTTACAAAACCACTTGGTACCACTTTGTAAGCACTCTATCAGAACACCTTGAACATTCTATACAAGGGCTAAATACAGCACCCAAGATGATATTTGTTTTTGGCCGCTCGGTGACAGAGCTATCACAATAGAATAAATAATTCTCGGTATTCGGCATGGTAACATGGAGAATGTTTTTATATATGTTATATAGATGTTTTTATATATGACATCAAGCCTTTGTTTATGCAGAGGAGCATTTGGCCTGCACTGCGAGGTCGGTTCACACCAGAATTCCAGCTCAGCTGATTCCTGTCACCTCATTCGAGGGATGCTGTCCAACTCTACATCAAGACGGGCAGCTTGCTGACACTTACCCACAGGTAATGGGGATTTAGACCACCTGATAGGGATTTGGCCGATCCACTCACCTTATACATGATAGGGTAGAATGTGCTAGGTAGGAGAACACTATATTACAGTATTTGTATGCGAGAATATAGTTTTCTGTAATCACAAAATGGTTGAATTGTTCATCTTCTTCACATTATTCTGTTTCATTGTATTAATCATTGCAGTACAAGTATTTTACTGAAGAGTCACAATACTACAATAAATATTGAAATGGATTACTGTGTATTTCTTGTGCATCACTTTGGGTATAAATAAGTAACTGAGCGAAAGGGTTCTAGATCTGTTACTACAATTTCCTGGGGGGAGGGGGTCAGGGTTGTCATGTTGTGAGGTTGCACATTCATTATTTACTCTGTAACATTAGGAGTACAGATGGTGCACTGTGAGCTAGCAGGATGATAAGCCTACATATCCTGAGGGGTGCTCATACTCAGTCTTACACCAGTCCAACATTTCTGCTGTCTAACAAACGCACAGTTTTGCTTGAGAAAGTATAAGCCGCATGACACCACCATAAACCTCTTAAAAATAAATTAAAAGAATGGCACTCCAGCGGTAGATTTGTAACAAACTCTGTTTAATAGCTAAGGCTATCAATGCGTACAGGCAAAAGCCTTGTTCACGATAGTGACACCACTTCATTCGTTGCATTTAAATAACTTTAGATCAATTGTATTCAACATTTCCACATTAACAAACATAAATAAAGGACTAGGCAATAAAGCAATATATAGCACCATCTTGGAGTGGACCTCAAAGCTCTTGTTAACCGTTCCACTGTGCTTAAATGACAAAAAACACATGTATTTGAAAAATTATGCATGGTTATTATTCTTATCTCTTTCTAAATACATTGAAATAGACTCATGCTGCTCTGATCTTAAATGCAAAAAAAC
The DNA here is from genome assembly GCA_963921515.1 of Calotriton arnoldi. Taxonomy (NCBI): domain Eukaryota; kingdom Metazoa; phylum Chordata; class Amphibia; order Caudata; family Salamandridae; genus Calotriton; species Calotriton arnoldi. Next base: position 636,586 of record CAWUFW010011062.1, read on the forward strand.
AAAATTTGAGTTTCTTTGCATCTAAGATCAGAGCAGCATTAATGATTATCTAATTTGTGTCTTGTTACAACCTGAGCGTTATCACAGTAATTGGATTTTGTGTGCACTATTTATGAGTCATGTCATTTTGGTCTATGTTTTATGTACAATATATGATATATTTTTATATAATCCTGTGTGGAGTCTTCTTTGTGGTGTATTTATTGTGTTACTGGTGTGAGTGTGTCACACAAACGCTTTACACATTGCCTCTGATGATAAGCCTGACTGCTCAGCACCAAGCTACCAGAGGGTGAGCACAGATTATCTTTGGTGTGTAACTTACGTGCCCTGACTAGAGTGGTGAGTTCTGCCTGGCTTAGGTGCATACTCTAGCCAACCAGAAACGCCATTTCTAACATGCACACAAAATACTGCACACAAAATGCAATTACTGTGATAATACTCAGGTTTCAACAAGACATGAGTTAGATAATCAGCATAAGAGATGTAAATTCGCTTAGAGAAGCACATGAATCATGAATACTATGTCTACCATGCAAATTCTGAGAGAGTACTTGTTATCTTGGGCAAAACAAGAAACAAACGACATATATCATAAACAAAGCTCATCCTACATGAGGATTTTTTTTTTTTTTAGCAGAGTTTTATATAGCGCAAACTTGACCCGAATTGGGTATCAGAGTGCTTTACATAGCACCAGTTACGTTACATGAGGACACACATTCATTTTGGTTAGGCACGGGGAGATTAAGTGATTTGCCCAGAATCACAGGATGTTCAGCGTCATTGCCGAGACTCGAACCCAGTTACCCAGATTCGAGGTCGGCCGCCCTAGCCGTTAGGCCAACTCCTCTCCCCTAATTGAGGATTTTAACTGCTGTGCCTCTGATGCGACTGCACAGATGGTATTCATGCTCCTAGACATTGCAAGGTACCAACAACATCCATCAATACTGAGGGCATGTAATCATTACTAGCACTTAAGTAGCATTAGGAAATCATAGCTTCAGGAACACCTTCCCATCTACTAACAGGGATACAGTAATCTAGTGGCCTAACCGACACCAGTGTGCTTATAATCACAAGGTAGGGCACAGGAGCACCTGAGCGCCTATTACCATTAATGCTTTAATTCTACAACATCCCCAAGATATGAGTTATATCAGGCAGCTATTACGTTCAAGTGATGATGCCACGCCTCCTTCAGGGTCCTCCATGGGGGTTTCACCCCCAGATCATCACAGAAATGTGATGCCCTCTAGCTTGCTACTTCACCAGCCTGGGTCGCTCATGCAGAACTGCCACACCACTCCTACAGGATGAATTCTGCGGGTTCCCCCTTTTTGGAGGTTACGGTGAGCTTCTCGGCGGTGTGTGGGGAGCGCTCTTGAATCCGCCCTCAGGCACTGTCAGATGCCACTCGCATATGCACAATTAATGGTGAGGGCCCGCACGGACCTGGCAGGGCCCAACACAACACTACAGTACCTCTCTCTCTGCGGCATGCGGGGAGAGTGCTGAGTCTTTGTACTCCTGCACAGTCGCAAGCTGCTGCTCCAGTCACAGGTGAAGAACTCAACACGCGCTAGTCAAGGAGCAAAACCTATGCTGCTCCCCTGGTCAAGGTGAGTAGCGTCACACACATGCTGCTTCTGACACCGGAGAGCCGCAAGTAGTGCTCCTCACAACAGAGATGGCGCTCAACATGCGCTGATGGGGAAAGCAAAGAGCTTACTACGCGATGTCGCTGGGGTATTCAAAGGGGCCAGACTCAAAGTCCCATGGCCAGTTTTAGGCTTCCAAGCGAGATTTGTTTTTGGAGGACCAGGGGGTTCCTCAAATATAAGCAGGCAAGCCAACAAGCACTTTGGTGAGCACTGGGCACAGGGCAGGGAGTAGAAGACAGACAGGGCAGCACATCAGCACATAAGACAGGTAGTCCAAGTAGTGATTCCTCCTGACAAAACAGCAGTCTGGCAGCCAAAGGCAGGAAGCAGCTGGCAGCAGGGCAACAAGCAGAAATGCAATCCAGTGAGTCATTCATGCCATCCAACAAGAGAGTAGGCAGCAGGGCAACAGCAGAAGAGCAGTCCAGATGAGTCCTTTGAGAAGCGCAGCAGTCCTTTTGACCGAGGTTCAGTCCCAGTTCCAAAAGTGCTCTGAAAAATAGGGTCAGAACCCCTGTACTTATACTCCAAGTGTCTTTGATCTAGGGGGCAAGTCAAAAGAAGCCGTAGAAGTGCATACCACTGCCTTTCAATCCCAGCCCTGGCTCCAGACATCAGTAGGGGGTAAATCAACCCTTTGTGTGAGGACAGGACACAACCTATACAAATGTAAGTGTGCCCCACCTCCCTTTCTCACAGCCCAGGAAGACTATCTGTATGCATATGGATACAGATGCCTCTCCTGTCACACCCAGCCCTTCCTGTGTTGTGGCTGTCTGGAAAGTATGCACAAAAATGTCACTGTCACTCTGTCCTAGATGTGGTTTGGAGTCAGGCTGCAAAACACCAGAGTTATGAGCACAGAGAAATACCCTCTTTCTAAAAGTGGCATTTCTAAAGTATTAATGTAAAATCCAACCACACCAGCAAGCAAGATGTATCACCAATATCCAAACATACCAAACATGGTAAGGCTACTCCTTTCAGATCAGGAATTACTACTTAAACACATATAAGGGAATTCCAAATATTAGCTTATGAGAGGAGTAGGCCCCACAGTAATGAGAAACCAAATATGCTGTTTGTCCTTACCAGGACATGCCACACAATAAAGGCACATGTACTACCTTTTACTTACAAAGCACCCTGCCCATAGGGCTACCCAGGGCATACTTTAGGGGTGACCTGTATGGAGTACAAATGGAAGTTTTGGGTTTGGCTAGTAGTTTTTTAAATGCCAAGTGTGAGACATCAGGACCTGTTTCCAGTGCCCCCCCCCCCACTCTTTGTCCCCATTTTGACTACTAGGTGCTGGATTCCTGACTCTGAATGTGCTCTAGACTCTGCTAACCAGACCCAGGGCCTGTACACTGATTAAAAGTACATGGTTAGGTATAATTATAATTGGCAATGACAGACCCCTGTAAGCCCCTAGTATATAATAAGGCTAGGGGATTCAAACTACCTATAAGTCCTTTGTATATAATAGGGCAGAGAGTTTTAGAGGCATAGTAGATTTCCTGCACTAGAGTGTGCACTACTGTAATTTTAAAAGCCAGCCCTGCCTTGCAGGCTGCTTTCAAACTGTAAGTATATACAAATTAGACTTTGGAAATAAAGGTACTTCCAAAGTAGCAATTTCCCTATTTTTTACATATAAGTCACCCATAATGTCTCCCCAGATGCCATAGGGGTAGGGTGCCTTGTAACTGTAAGCAGGGACATTATAAGATATATTTTACAAGCCCTGGTGAGGGAAAAACTGCCAATTTCATGTTTCCCTATTGTAGTGAATGGCTCCATACGCTAACATGGTAATATTTTATTTAAGCGTAATATTTGATAGGAGCCACGTAAAATATACTTCAAGGTATCAAATGAATAGTTAAGATAAATCCAACAACTTGACACTATTAGATTTATAATGACTATAACAGTTATTAAACTTTCTTTTTCTGTGGGGGGCGTGACCTGCTGCGAAGCGGAATGGCCGCTCCTTGAGTGTGCTCTGCCGACCGGGACAAAATCCTGTTTAAATCCTGCATGACGGATAGTCCAAATGCTGCCCAGGTCAACTGCATGACCAGTTGCTAGTGTGGAGAGCACTCAGTGGAAGTTTTGGTACCCTGACCACATCCGGAGCCGTGATACGAGCAGAGGTGCGGGTGCAGGGGGCGGGTGGGGCACTGTGCTGCGCTGCCATCGAGGCGTGCTAAAATCGAGCTTGCGGCTGCTGGAGGTGCGTGGGCCTTTTTCCGCTAAGAGGAGCTTTGCCCGTATGCTGTTGCAGGCGTACCCTGTTTGAAACATCGGCGCCTCGCAGGCGCGGTAGAGGAGATTGTGAGTGGCCGCCTAATACCGAGGAGGGGTGCGGGACATCGGCGTTCCTTTTGCTGGAGGCCGCGGCTGTGAAGACCTTGCGGTGTGGCCGTGGGCGGACCTGCTGCGGGCCGGGCATGCCGCGTGGACCGCTCCTGCCCACCGCCACCGAAGATTGTGAGGTGGATTTCGGGGGCTGCAGAGTAGGAACTGCCGAGGGCGAACGTGCCCCTGCCCTACCCGCACTTGATCCCTATTGAGCTGGCGCTGGCGAGTGGCTGGTAATAGCGTCCCTGTCCGCCATTTTGTGGAGCCAATGCGTGTTGCCCGTGATTGCCGCCTGACTTTCAGAACTGCCGCACTCGGGCTGCGCCTGCATTGGGGACGGAGCATGTGTGGCGCCCACCCCCCCCCCACCTGCAGATATCTACATCCTGAGTCTTCTGGGATGGCCCCTTGTTGATAGGGGGGCTGGCGGAGCCTGTTGGTAATAAGGTGACACAGCCTATTTGCACAGCAGCCGCTGACGTTCAACTGCCATGGAGGTGCGGAGTTTGGCCTGCCTGACAGAGGGGGCACTGGAGTGGAACTGCCCAGGGGGTGAGTCGAATCTGGCTGCCAACTATCCTGCAACCTTGCGCTTTACTTTTGTGGTGGAGTGGGCCACGTGTGAGACGCTACAGGTATCGGGCTCTGAGTGGAGGCGTGCGGTATACCGAGAGGCTGGTGGGGCTGTGGAATCCTAGCTGCTCGCCCGGGGGTCTATCGGACAGTGTCACAGCGTGTGTTGGAAACACGGGAGCGCCACTAAATCCCAGATTGCGCAAGGAGTGGAGGACGGGGCTGCAGCTGTGAGAGGTGGTGCTGACACGTGGAACCGCCATTTTGCCCCTTTGAGAGCAGGGGAAGCACCAGCGAGATACACCTAGGAAACTATTGGGCCTGTCCTGATTGTTTGCCCTGAACCAGTACTGGGAGCTACTGTCGCACTGGGTAAGCAGGACCCTAAGCAGCCGAGACTGAACTTTGAAAACAAACGCTCCACCAGGCACACAGACTCGGAGCCAGAAACAAAAGCGGAAGGTCAACGAGATTCTCATACGGAAGATCAAGGGGAGGATCTGAGAACGCTCATGCTGGAGATGAGGTCAAGTCTACGCAACATAGACACGAAGCTAGACACTCTGACATCGCAACTGGACTCTGTCACGGCGCAGGTGTCCACACACGAGACACGCCTCGATGCATTGGAAAACCGCCATACTGAATTCCATGAGTTCCAGGTGGAAACTAAGGAACAGTTGCTACACATGGACAAGCTACTGTGGGTCATCAGGGCCAAAAATGATGAGTTCCGGAGACGACCGCCATTTCTACAATGGAGACCTACATCACGGATATGCTACTTATTTATTTATTTTATTTTATTTTAAAAGTTTTATATAGCGCTGGCTAGACCCAGAGGTATCAGAGCGCTTTACATGGGAAGATAATATAAAGCAAACATGGCATGTAAATAGATAAAAAGATAATGAAACAACGTATGAAATATACACAACAAAGTAAATATACAGGTGTAAGAGCTATACACTTCAAGTAACTAGGTATATGATGTTCGTGAAATGGACAGATAATACTGGACAAAATGTAAACATGGTGATTGGAGATCAGGTGCAGGTCACAGGTTAGGATCCCCAATAATAATTGAGTCAAACATGGCGTATAAGTAGATAAAAGATAATGACAACAATATGTGGATTATACAAATCAAATAGATAAACAAATCAAACAAATAGATAAACGAATCAAATAGGTAAACAGGGGCAGGAGCTATACATATCAAGTAATTAGGTCGATGATGTTCTTGAAATGGACAAGTAATTACTGGACTAATATAACATGGTGAAATTGGAGATCGACTGCAGGTCACAGGTTAGGATCCCCAATAATGATTAAGGAGGTGGATTTTGAGGTCTTTTTTTAAGCTGAAATAGGAGGGGTTGCAGCGCAGGTTTTTTGGGAGGGCATTCCAGATGATAGGGGCATTACCAGAGAAGGAGCGTGATTGTGTGGCTTTCTTTTTATGCAGTGGTGGTATAAGGAGGAGGGAGTTGGTGCTTCTCAGGGGTCGAGTGGTGCCCGCAATGAGGAGTTTCTTGGAGAGGTACTGCGGAGTGTTTTGGTAGAGGACTTTATGGGTGATGCAGGCAGTTTTATAGGCAGATCTGCCTTCAATAGGAAGCCATTTAAGAGATTTGAGAGCCGGGGATATGTGATCGAAGCGTTTGCAGTCTGTAATGAGCCTGGCTGCAAGGTTGAGCACTGCTTTGATTGGAGCAAGGGAGACCTTGGGGATTCCGTTGAGGATGGCATTACCATAATCGATGCGTGAAAGAACAAGTGACTGAACTACAAGTTTAAAATCATCAGTGGGTATAAAGGGTTTGATTTTCTTGAGGTGACGGAGAGTGAAGAGGGCTCCTTTAGCCGAGTTTTTGATGTGGACGTTAAGGGTCAGGGTGTTGTCGATAGAAATACCAAGAGATTTGACGGAGTTGGACAGGGTGAGTGAGCAGTTGAGTGCGTTAAGGTCAGAGATCCATGATTGAACGGGGAGAGGGTTGTTTTTAGGGGAGAAGAGAATGATTTCAGTTTTATTAGGGTTAAGTTTGAGATGATTGGAGTGGAACCAGGTTTGGATCTTGGTGAGGGTGTTGTTCAGGTGTAAGATGTCGGCATGAGTTTTAATCTTGTAATAGATTTGGGTGTCATCGGCGTAGAGGTGGTAATTGATGCCTGCTTGTTTAAGAATGAGGGTGAGGGGTTCCATAAAGAGGTTAAAGAGGGAGGGAGAGAGAATAGACCCTTGGGGGACTCCAAGGGAGACAGTAGTGGGTTTGGAAAGATAGTTTTGAATTTTGATTTGCTGAGTTCGGTGTTGTACGTAGGAGACGAACCATTTGTAGGCAGTATCATTGAGGCCGAAACGGGTCCTAAGCACATTAAGTAGGGCTGAATGGTTAACTGTATCGAACGCTGCGGAGAGGTCAAGGAGGATAAGAAGGCAGGTCTCGCCATTGTCAAGTGAGTGGTGGATGTCATCGACGACATTGAGCATTGCCGCTTCGGTGCTGCAGCCTTTCCTGAAGCCTGATTGAAAGGGATCAAGTAGGTTGAAGTTTTCGATGTGTTTGTCTAGTTGTAGTAGGACACATTTTTCAAGGACCTTTGAGAGAAGGGGGAGGTTAGTGATGGGGCGGAGATTGTTTAGGTCATTGGGGTCAGCATTGGGGTTTTTGATTATGGGAGAGATTTGTCCAAGTTGAAGGGAGGTGGGGACACAGCCAGTGGAGAGAGAGGTGTTGATGATTGTGGTCCAGTATGGGGTGATGATGTGCTTAAGGGCAGGGACAAGGTTAGAGGGTAAGGGGTCTTTTGTGTGGGAGGACGGTTTAAGATTATCAATTATTTTAAGGACTTCTAGCTCAGTCACGGGGAGGAAGTTGAGCAAGGAGGCATTGTTCTTTAATTGTGAGTAAGGGTAGTTGGTTTCAGGAGAGGTAGCAGGGTCAGCTGGTCGAGGGGATGTGGAGTAGGCATTTGTGGTGAGGACGGGTTTGCATTGTGAGTTGGAGGGGAGCTGTGTGGAACGGAAGGATTGATCAATTTTGGCTATTTTTTCCGAGAAGAAGTGGGAAATTTCTTCACATCTGGCTGAGGAGGCGATCAGATTTGGAGGTGCAGGGGAAGTTTGGTTACGAATGATTTTGAATAGTTCCCTAGGTCTGTTTTTGGCACGATCAAGTTGAGTGCGGAAGAAGGATGCCTTTTCCTTGAAGATGTGTTTTTTGTACGTGGATCTAGCGTGTCTGAGGAGTGCAAGATGGGAGGGAGAGGGATGGTGTCTCCAGGTTCTTTCCGACAGTCTGAGTGACCGTCTTTCGTTGTTAAGCTCGGTATTAAACCAAGAGTTTGAGGGGGTCATTCTTTGGTTTTTGAGTTTCGGCGGGGCTAATTGGTCAAGAATACCAGTGACAGTATTGTTAAAGTGTTCAGTGAGCTCATTAGCATTTTGTGAGGGGGGAATGAGAAGAAGTTGAGCTTGGAGTTTAGACTCGAGGGCACCCGGGGGATATGTTTTAGATTTCTGGTCAGTTTCTTTGGTCTGTTAATTTTGGAGGTGGGGAGATTTGCATTGGTAGCAATGGTGAACAGTATAAGGTGATGGTCAGAC